>JAUIMM010000226.1:0-600000 GCA_031769625.1 Taudactylus pleione | reverse complement strand
TAATTTCTTATATTTATTACATTATCAGTAAACTGTAAAGGGTATATTTAATAATGTGTGTGTTTTTAGAACTGGAGATTTTGCCCATAGCAACCATTTAGATTTTAGAGATTATCTTCTAGAAGGTGCTAGATAAATGTTAATTATAATCTAACTGGTTGCTATGGGTAATATCCCTACTTCTAAAAACCTGCTCTTTAGTAAATAAACCCCTAAGAGTGCCCCACAAAGCAGTCATCTTTCTATCTCTTTTTTTTGTATAACAGTTTACACTGACTTCAGGGAGCACCAGCAACTAATTAAAATACATTCTGGGTTAAGATCATAATTGCCGACTTCCTGGCTGCCCCTCCGGGGCAGAAAAGTGGTCGGACTGGTGGGAATTATGACGTGATTGCATATTCTTGGCTCCGCCCCCCACTATACAATGCAGTGATCACCAGCAGTGGGAAGCAGGGGGCGTGGACAAGATGACACAATTCAACATAAATCACGCCATCAGCCACCCAGACTGCCACTTTTGCTCCGTAAGTGGGTGGCTGCAGGTGGGTTGTGGCTGTCTCCAGTCGACTTGCCAACTCTTCTGGGCGGCTGGGAATGCCACCTGATTTTCCGGTGCCTCCCAGTTGTTCTGGAAAAGTAGGCAAGTATGGTTATTACTATTATTCTAGTGAAGATGGTTAGCTATAGTTTTTGAGTATACATGAGGGTAATTGAAGATCCTGTAGAGAATCACATTATACCTAGTCACAGTTAAATGGAGGACTGGCAACAAATGCTATAAGAACAGTCACCTTGAATTGTTGAGAAAGTTTGTCAGTAAGGGAACAAACCTACAGTGTGTTATGAGCCATCGCGCTAGCTGTGACGACTCCTACTGGCTGCTCTGTTCTGGTTGTTGCTAGGCAGCCAGGCGGCCTAGCAACAACCAGAATAGCGACACACTGGCCCAGGCCGCTGTCAGTGGCCACATTGGTTTCTGGTCTTGGCTGTTACTAAGCAGCTGGAATGCTTTCCTGTGCTGCTTCCGCTGCTCAAGGCCATGCGGCTGCAGCGTCATTAGATAAGGGAAGCCTGTCCCTGTTGGGAAAGTCTGATTGGCTCCTGTATCTGGCAATAGGCTGGGAGGGCTTAGCCACCCTCCCATTTATAGCATCCTAGCCATGCAAAGAAGCTGTATTTGAGTTGCACCTCCTCCCCCCGTTGCTGCCTACAAATGGTCCCTGTCTGTCAATCACTTTGTGAATAAATCCTCACTGCGACCGCCGTTGCAGGACCATGGCAGCACATGTGCAGTGTGACTTATATGCATTAGAAAAAAATTGTCCATTTGTGAAAACATCTACATTGTGACTGTCTCTAATAACCCTTTTACACCAGAGCTAAAACCCGGGTTATTGCAGGGTTAACCCGGGCAGCTCCTTGGTGTAAAAGGGGTGAGGGTTGGATCGCCGGGTCGAGTGACCCGGCAATCCAACCCAGGTAAATAGCAGGGTTTGACATTGGCGTAGCCCATGAAACCCTACTGTGAGAACAGCGCACTCCGGGTCACAATGACCTGCAGTGTGCAGCAAGCCGGACGATTGGTCCGGCTTCAGTGGCGCTTGGAGATGACGTCATCTCCAAGCGTCCACCTTCACGCCGGAAAAGCCGGGTCTATGCAGACCCGACTGCGGTGTGAGCGGCACCGACTCGGGAATATCCCGAGTCGGCGCCGGCTAAATTCCGGGTCTGATCCGGATAGGAACCCTGTTCCAACTCCGGGTCAGACCCGGAATTTTGGTGGAAAAGGGGTATTAATCAGGCCCAGAGTGCTAGTTTTGCATTACTACTGCCAATAGTAGAATGATCAATTAAAAGTAAATTAAACCCAGTGGTTATATTTCCAAAGTGCACCAACGTAGTCAGAGCCATTAGATAAGAAGACTACAATGAACTTTATGCTGACCATGCCTACACCATGTGGTAATGAGGTATTCCTGAGCTGACCCCTGGTGAACACCCTTTATTGACACAGCGAGAAGTCTCAGGTGGAGACACCGCCAGGAAGAGTCATCCAAAAAAAAGCTAGTAGTTGCTGCCTTCTCCTGTGTGCGATGACGCATACCTGTGTTAATATCGGTAACATCGAGTGGCCATGTTGCCCTTGCGGAAGGTCTGACCAGCCAGACTCAGCAGCTATCACAGTGACTAATTTATGCACGCCCATGTAGCGATGTTTAAATGTACTTGCACACCTGCGTTTTTTTGACCACCCCCCTGTTACCATCCCCAAATGCTGACAACCTGTCAATCACTGTGTGATGTATTGCTATATGCGTCCGTCATCGCAATGCAATCGCAGTGAATGTGCAGTGTGACTTATACGCATGCGCGATGGAAAATAATCGCTCAATCTGCATACGGAATAGCCATTGCATTCATCTCTGAATTAGACCCACAGTAATGTAACAGAGGACTAAGGGCCTGATTCAGACCCACTCGCGAGCGGCTGTACGCTCGCAAGTGGGTCGATGGTCTGCACTGAGCATGCGCACGACGGAGGGAGCTCCGTCGTGTGCATGCGCCAGACACGACGAGCGAAGGACTTTCCTTCGCTCGTTGTGTCCGATCAAAGGGGGCGTGCTGTCAATGTTGATTGACAGCACGCCCCCTTTGGTGGGCGTGCCGGGGGCGTGCCTCCCTGACGGGGGCGTTCCCACGGGAACGCCTCCCGTCAGAAGCCGGCCCACTGACATCACTAGTGATGTCAGTGGGAGTGATTTTGGCTCTGATAGAGCCAAAATCACTCCGGAGCTTGCGGTTGAAAACCTCAACCGCAGGCTCCGGCTCGCAATTTCGATGGTCGCGATGGTCACGACCATCGCGGCCATCAAAATGCACGCTCGTATAGCCTGTGGGTGGTGACCCACAGCTATACGAGCGTCCAGGAGGACGCTCCATGAAAAAGGAGCCCGGCCCTCATGCAGAGCGTGCGCTCTGTTCAGAGCGTACGGCTCTGAATGAGGGCCTAAGTTATAATGTAAATTAAATTAGGAATATGCATTTAATTATTATTTTTTTTTTTTTCAAAATTCAAAAGTGCTTGTTTGCTATAATAAATTAATTATGTGTAGTAGTTACTTCCTGAGTAGCTGGTGAGGGAATTCAAAGGGACCTTCAGATCATTAATAGAGGCCAACATAGGGCCTGTTTCAGTAAGGATCTCTATTGCAGTAGCGATTATGCAGGCAATTCAACTGCGATAGTATGCTAATTCATTGCAATCGCAATGCCGCTGCAGCACAACATAAGGACGCTCACTTTACCTTACACACATCCGTAATGTTTAACAAAACTGCGAAACCATCGGTACAATCGAGTACCATCGCAGCCTCACACACACTTGCACAAGCTCTGACCTTACTCAGAAATTGCTAACTTCATCATACGCTATCAGGCCTCAGGCTGCATAGGGAATTGCAGCGGCTAATTTATACATGCCCATGCAACGGCGTTCAAACACACTGGCACACCTGCGTTTCTCCCGACCACCCTCCCATCACCACCCACAAACAGCACTTCCTGTCAATAACTCTGCGTAGTCACTGTGATCATAGTCCTGATCACAGTGGCTGGTTCGTGTACGTGCATTGCATAATCATGCGCAGAACGCAACAATCGGCTGATTGCATGCATATTAGCAACTGCAATCCAAGCTGAATCAGGCCCATAGTCCCCTCGAGAGGAGACAGCTTCAAAGAGGTGCAGGGCCCACCACTGGCCCCATGGGGTAACGGTGAGGCTCTCCTAGTTTCTTTTTCAGACACATTTTCAAATCCTGCAATCTGCTAGCAAGAACAAAAACCATGACTAAACAGTACTTTCACATCCAAAAATGAACAAAAAATATTGAAGGCTCTCAGCCGAAATATTTGTAGGAATATAGTAAATATGTATATACTGTTTGGTATATTTTGTTCACATGGTTGTAATGTCGACAATGAGCATGTCAACATTCATCATGTTGACACAGATGAAATGTGGACATGATTAGGGTTCTCGGATCAACAGTAAAAAGGTCGACAATATATATGTCAACACCAATAGGTTGACAGGGTCAATAGGTTGACAGGTACAAAAGGTTGACTGAAAAAAAGACAAATGGTCGACAGGGACAAATGGTCGACACAGCCATGGTCAACACATGATTTTTTGTGGGGTTTTCAACATTCTTTTAGTGTTAGGTTTAGGCATTAGGGGGAGGGTTAGGGTTAGATATATATACACACATAACACATACACACAATACACCAAGTTCAAATGTCCAAAGATAAAGTCCAAATGTTTTTTATTACTAGAGTTTGTCCATATCTTCATAGATGTCCCATAATTGGAATGTCCAATAATAATCTCAAGACTGGATCATCCAAAGGGCTTCTGGAATATATCCACTCACCAAAAACGCCTGACACAAAGGCCCAATTATTAGTATAAATCAGAATATTTATTCTGGATAAAAATGGCAGACAGAGAACTATTTTTTCAATACAAACATAAAATGTAATTTCTTACATAAAATAGATGTCGTGTTATCATCACTTTTTAGGAGAGATGGAAATATATCCTGTCCACACCTTTAAGGTGTGAGCTCACTGACAGGGACCTCCGTATAGGTGGATGTACACAGTACCCATACTCTACGTGTTTCGTCCCAATCAAGGGACTTCTTCAGGGGTATAAAACCTTAATAAAAGGGCATAAATATAACTAGAATAGGAAAGTATATATAACCAATACAATATATATATATATATATATATATATATATGGTAAAGGGTATAAGCATAATGTATATCTAAGTTAATCTTTTGGGCACTAGTAACAAGGTTGCCCTTAATGAAAAAGTCAGATACAGACGATACGTAGAATACATACCAGGGTCATATAACAACAGTCTCACAATATTTTTCTGGATCAGAAAGTCTTGTTCTTTAAACCATCTGTAACCTATTTTACATATAAACACCATTAGTGATTTTATAATAAAAAGTGAATAATTCATAATTATGGGCAACAAGGATAAGAACTATAGTTAAATATGCCAATATGAAAATTAACATAAAAAATATAATTAAGCATAAATTATATGAAAAAATTTCAAGCAAATATACCAATCAAAAATTGTGTACCATTAGTATGTGCATAACAATTGTGAGCATAATCACAACATTGATAATTAAATATGGATATATTTGTTCCAGGCAATATAGAATATGAAAACATAATGGTAACATAATTAAAGACAGCGTGAATTAAATATATAATGTTCAATGAACCAGTATAAAAAAAATAAGATAACAATATACCATTAAGCATAGATTTCAAGCAAATATGTTGCCCAATAGTAATAAATACTATTAAGCATAGGTATCAAGCAATATCATAACATGCACCATCACAAATATAACCCTATGGAATAGGCCTGATGGTTATAGACATTATACTATCATTAATCTAGATATAATCGTTCCAAATAGTATAAAATTAAATTAACCTAATGTTGCCAAATAAATAATTATATAGGCAGGAATAAAGTAATATATACTGTTACAAATGGCATTATAATAAAGAGGCATATTTGTTACAATATGAAGAGCTGGAATTAGCATAGAGATTTCGCCAAAAACTTACTTAACAAGGTCCTTCTGCTGCAATAGTGTGTTCCTAAATGAGCTTAAGCATCTTAAATACCTGACAGAGACTAATAATGCATCCGCCCCTTAATTTGCCAATCTATTACAAAAGGTCACTGCTAGGCATACACTATACAATTATCTGTCAGATATCTGTCCAATCTGACTGGCTGGAATGAAAACTTGGTAATGTATGGGAGCAAATGACAGCCGATCATATGGTCTTAAACACTGGAAAACGGACAAAAAACAATTGTTCAAATTGGTTAAATTCGTATGTTTTAACTAGGGGTGAGCAGGTTCGGATTTCGGAAATCCGAACCCCCCCGATCCGAGTCGTATCCAAGTCAGGCTCGACTTTTCCCGCCTGACTCGGATCTGAAATAGAGGCAAAACATCATCATCACGCTGTCGGATCTCGAGGGTTTTGGATTCTACAAAAGGTACCCGCGTTGGCGCCATTTTCTCACTCGGCTGTGGACAGTGAAGAGGGAGGGTGAGAGTTAGGGCTGGCTGGGCTGTGTAGTGTAGTGTAGTGCTGTGCTGTGCTGCGCTGTGCTGCTGTTGTCCATAGGGGCTGTGTCCACTCCTCCAAAGTCCATAGGGGCTGGCTGTGTTGTGCTGTTCTGCTGTTGTCCATAGGGGCTGTGTCCACTCCTCCAAAGTCCATAGAGGCTGGCTGGGCTGTGTTATGCAGTCTGTTGTCCATAGGGGCTGTGTCCACTCCAAAGTTTATAGGGGCTGGCTGGGCTGTGTTGTGCAGTGTCCCAGTCCTAAAGGGGTGCTGTAGTGTTGTCCAGGGGGTGCTCTGTCCATCATAGGTGCTCCCCCCAAGTGCAAACATTTTTTTATTTTTTTTTGTGTTTGTGAATTGTGTGCACAGTATCCGCAAGTGCATCAACAAAGTAGCGCCAAGCGTGCGCCTGTGTCATAAGTAAAGGGCTGGCTCGTCCGTTAAAGGGTGCTGTAACCCCCAAAGTGCACTCTAAAAAATATATATTTTTTTATGTGTTTGTGAATTGTGTGCCCTGTACGTGCATCCTCAAAGCAGCAGCGTCAAGCGTGTGTCTGTCCGTTAAAGAGTGGTGTAACCCCCAAAGTGCACTCCAACAAAAATAAAACATTTTCTTCTGTGTTTGTGAATTGTGTGCACTGTACGTGCATCTGCAGAGCAGCAGTGCCAAGCGTGCGTCTGTCTGTTAAAGGGTGGTGTAACCCCCAAAGTACATTCCAACAAAAATAATACATTTTCTTCTGTTTGTGAATTGTGTGCACTGTACGTGCATCCTCAAACAGCAGCGCCAACTGTGCGTCTGTCTGTTAAAGGGTGGTGTAACCCCCAAAGTGCGCTCCACAAAAAATAAAAAAATATTTTTTTTCTGTCTTTGTGAATTGTGTGCACTGTACGTGCATCCTCAAAGCAGCAGCGCCAAGAATGCGTCTGTCTTTTAAAGGGTGGTATAACCCCCAGAGTACGCTCCACAAAAAATAAAAAATGCTTCTTTTTTTTCTGTCTTTGTGAATTGTGTGCGCTGTAGCTGCACCTGCATCCACAAAGGAGCAGCGCCAAGCGTGCGCCTGTCTGTTAAAGGGTGGTGTAACCCCCAAAGTGCACTCCACAAAAAATAAACAATTCTTCTTTTTTTTCTGTGTTTGTGTGCGAAATGTATGCGCAGTAGCCGCACGTGCATCAACAAAGGAGCAGTGCCAAGCGTGAGCCTGTGTCCCATAAGTCTGTTAAAGGGTGGTGTAACCCCCAAAGTGCGCTCCAACAAAAATTAAAAATTATTTTCTGTGTTGTGAATTGTGTGTGCTGTAGCCGCACGTGCATCAACTAAGTAGCAGCACCAAGCGTGCGCCTGTGTCATAAGACAAGGGCCGGTTTGGACATCTGGTCCGGACTGAAGGATGTGCCAACAATTTCTGACATGTCTACTGTCACTGCATATGATACTGTCACCACTGACAGAATGGTGGAGGATTACATTGGTGACAGCATCCAAGTAGGGATGTCAGACAGTCCATACCTGTACTGGCAGAAAAAGAGTCCCCTGTACAAACTGGTTCTATTTTACCTGAGTTGCCCCCCCTCCAGTGTGTACTCCGAAAGAGTGTTTAGTGCAGCCAGGAACCTTGTCAGCGAAAGGCGTAGGAGGTTGCTTCCACAAAATGTGGAGAAGATGATGTTCATAAAAATGAATTATCAACTCTTCCAGGGAGACCAGCCTCCAGAACGTACAGAGGGACCTGTGGTGGTGGATTCCAGCGGGGACGAATTAATACTCTGTGAGGATGAGGATGTACACAACACTGAAGAGAGTGAAGAATCGGTGGATGAGGAGGATGAGGATGACCTCTTGTCTCCGTAGAGCCAGTAACTAATGGTGTCACCCCACATGGACCTTCTCCTGCATCAGAAAATACAGAGGACCTCATTCAGAGTCGGTCGAAGCGGCCGCACGGTCGTACGCCACCGATATTCGCTATACTGCGCATGCGTAAAGTTCGCAATGCGCGTGCGCAAACTAGCCGCTACGATCAGAAATTTCTCTCTCCTTGAACACAGCCAGGTTGGTAGTTTGAGTGACAGATTGAGGTGTTTGTGGGTGGTAACAGGGGAAGGTGCTTGAAAACGGGGGAGTGGAGATCCGAACGCAGGCGTGCCTAATTATGCGAACGGCGTTTTATGGGAGTGCATACGGTTTATGGGAGTGCATTATTAACAAAGTAGCGTCATGGCACATGTGACATGGGAGGTTTTTACACTGACATGATCGTAGAGCTTAAGAGAGGGTATAGTCAACCTTAAGCTCTACGACCAGTTCCGATGGTTACCGATACTCGCGATTAATCCTTATATGCCCGGAGATGATGTGTAATGCGTACGAGAAGGGGGCGTATTTTTTGGTCTTCCGGCCGCTTCCTCCCCTTGGTCGGCCAGCAACCGATCCGAACTTAGGGACGCAACTTGCGAGGGAATCATTTGCATATCCGGCCCCTTTTCCCGTACGACCGTGCGGCCGCTTCGACCAACTCTGAATGAGGTCCAGAATCCTTAGTAATAATATATAATGGACCCAAAAGAGGGAAAAAAACCACACACATTAACCTCCTCTGTGTGGGGCCCCACGTGATAAATAAAAAACACATACATAGGCTTTGCATGAAAAAACTACATACATAGGCCCCCACATGAAAATAATAAAGCACATAGGCTCCACATTAAAAAAAATCAACTGACGACTGGGAGAGGGTGACAGCACTAGGTGACAGGGGAGGGTGACGACAGGGAGAGGGTGACAGGGAGAGGGTGACAGGGAGAGTGAGGGCAATCGCACTAGGTGACAGGGAGAGGGTGACAGCACTAGGTGACAGGGGAGGGTGACAACAGGGAGAGGGTGACAGCACTAGGTGACAGTGGGTGACAGCACTACATGACAGAGGGTGACGACAGGGAGAGGGTGACAGGGGAGGGTGACGACAGAGAGAGGGTGACAGCACTAGTTGACATGGGGAGGGTGATGACAGAGAGGGTGACAGCACTAGGTGACAGGGGAGGGTGACGACAGAGAGAGGGTGACAGCACTAGGTGACGGGGAGGGTGACGACAGGGGGAGGGTGACAGCACTAGGTGACAGGGAGAGGGTGACGACAGGGAAAGGGTGACAGCACTGGGTGACGGAGAGAGGGTGACAAAGGGTGACAGGGAGAGGGTAACAGCAGTGGGTGATGCCAAGAGACAGTGAAAGCAGTGGGTGACAGGCAGAAAATGAACAATGGGTGAGAGGGACAGGGTGATGACAGGGAGAGGGAGACAACCAGTGGGTGACAGGGAGAGGGAGACAGCCAGTGGGTGACAGGGAGAGGGTGATGACAGAGTGAGGGCAACCGCACTAGGTGACAGGGAGAGAGTGACGACAGGGAGAGGGTGACACCACTAGGTGACAGAGGGTGATGACAGAGTGACCAATGGGTAAAAGGGACAGGGTGACGACAGGCAGTGAGAGACAACCAGTGGGTGACAGGGAGAGGGAGACAGCCAGTGGGTGACAGGTAGAGGGTGACGACAGAGTGAGGACTACCACACTAGGTGACGGGGAGGGAGACGACTGGGAGAGGGTGACAGCACTAGGTGACAGGGAGAGGGTGACGACAGGGAGAGGGTGACAGGGAGAGGGTGACAGGGAGAGTGAGGGCAATCGCACTAGGTGACAGGGAGAGGGTGACAGGGGAGGGTGACGACAGGGAGAAGGTGACAGCACTAGGTGACAGTGGGTGACAGCACTACATGACAGAGGGTGACGACAGGGAGAGGGTGACAGGGGAGGGTGATGACAGAGAGAGGGTGACAGCACTAGGTGACAGGGGAGGGTGACGACAGAGAGAGGGTGACAGCACTAGGTGACGGGGAGGGTGACGACAGGGGGAGGGAGATAGCACTAGGTGACAGGGAGAGGGTGACGACAGGGAAAGGGTGACAGCACTGGGTGACGGAGAGAGGGTGACAAAGGGTGACAGGGAGAGGGTAACAGCAGTGAGTGATGCCAAGAGACAGTGAAAGCAGTGGGTGACAGGAAGAAAATGAACAATGGGTGAGAGGGACAGGGTGACGACAGGGAGAGGGAGACAACCAGTGGGTGACAGGGAGAGGGAGACAGCCAGTGGGTGAAAGGTAGAGGGTGACGACAGAGTGAGGGCTACCACACTAGGTGACGGGGAGGGAGACGACTGGGAGAGGGTGACAGCACTAGGTGACAGGGTGAGGGTGACAGGGAGAGTGAGGGCAACCGCACTAGGTGACAGGGAGAGGGTGACAGCACTAGATGACCGGGGAGGGTGACGACAGGGAGAGGGTGACAGCACTAGGTGACAGTGGGTGACAGCACTACATGACAGAGGGTGACGACAGGGAGAGGGTGACAGGGGAGGGTGACGACAGAGAGAGGGTGACAGCACTAGTTGACATGGGGAGGGTGATGACAGAGAGGGTGACAGCACTAGGTGACAGGGGAGGGTGACGACAGAGAGAGGGTGACAGCACTAGGTGACGGGGAGGGTGACGACAGGGGCAGGGTGACAGCACTAGGTGACAGGGAGAGGGTGATGACAGGGAGAGGGTGACAGCACTAGGTGACAGATGGTGATGACAGAGAGGGTGACAGCACTAGGTGACAGGGGGAGGGTGATGACAGGGTGACAGCACTAGGTGACAGGGGAGGGTGACGACAGGGAGAGGGTGACAGCACTAGGTGACAGGGGGAGGGTGACGACAGGGGGAGGGTGACAGCACTAGGTGACAGGGGGAGGGTGATGACAGGGTGACAGCACTAGGTGACAGGGGAGGGTGACAACAGGGAGAGGGTGACAGCACTAGGTGACAGGGGGAGGGTGACGACAGGGGGAGGGTGACAGCACTAGGTGACAGGGGGAGGGTGATGACAGGGAGAGGGTGACAGCACTAGGTGACAGAGGGTGATGACAGAGAGGGTGACAGCACTAGGTGACAGGGGGAGGGTGATGACAGGGTGACAGCACTAGGTGACAGGGGGAGGGTGATGACAGGGTGACAGCACTAGGTGACAGGGGGAGGGTGACGACAGGGGGAGGGTGACAGCACTAGGTGACAGTGGGTGACAGCACTACATGACAGAGGGTGACGACAGGGAGAGGGTGACAGGGAGAGGGTAACAGGGAGAGGGTGACGACAGGGAGAGGGTGGCAGTACTAGGTGACAGGGAGAGTGTGACGCCAGGAAACGGTGACAGGGAAAGAAAGAATGACCAATGGGTGACAGTGACAGGGTGATGACAGGAAGAGGGTGACGGCCAGTGCATGATAAATACAAAATAAATTACATTGTCTTACCTGGGACTGCAGCGCGTGGATGGCTCCTCCTAACCTTGGAACACGCCGGGGATGGTCTTGAGTTTGTGACGTCAGATCCCCGGCGTCCAAGCAGCAGCACAGCCAGAGGAAGCTGGGGTTGGAGGGGAGGAGCGGGGAGGAGAGGGGAGAGCGTGGCCCCTCCTCCTCTTCCAGCCGGGCACAGACCCTTAAGCTTTGTCACTCGGAGGGGGAGGAGCTCAGGAGAGGGGAGGAGAAGAGAGCGGCCACTCCTCCCCCTCCAGCCGTGCCCTGCCTGCTGTCAATCAACAAAGTATGGGCCGATGTTCCGGCAGCGGCTGTGGCTGGCTGCCGCTGCGCAGCAGCATATGAGTCAATGTGACTCATTGTAACTCCGGTGGCTTTGGGGGACAGCAGCACAGCGACGGGACAGATGACGCCCTTACAACTTGGCGCCGTACGCGGCTGCGTACTCGGCGTAATGGGCCGGCCGGCCCTGGGTGGGAGGGCCCAAGGACAATTCCATCTTGCACCTCTTTTTTTTCTTTGCGTTATGTACTGTTTGGGGCCTAGTTTTTCAAACTGCCATCCTGTCTGCCACTGCAGTGTCACTCCACGTGTTTGTGACGCCCACTCGTGTCGCTTAGCATAGTCATCCAGCTACCTCGGTGCAACCTTTTGGACTAAAAACAATATTGTGAGGTGTTCAGAATAGACTGGAAATGAGTGGAAATTAATGATATTGAGGTTAATAATAACATAGGAGCAGAAAACCCCACAAATTCTGTGATTTTAGCTGTTTTTATGCTTTTTAAAAAAAAAATACAGATCCAAAACACAAAACCCAGAACCCAAAACACGGAAGGGTGGTTTTGGCAAAACCAATCCAGATCCAAAACAGGAAGAAAGATCCAGATCCAAAACCAAAGCACAAAACACGAAAAGTGGCCGGTGCACACCCCTAGTTTTAACCAATTTGTCTGAACAACCATTTTTGTCTGTTTTCCAGTGTTTGTGAGCAAATAGTCAATTGTCATTTGCTCCCATACATACAGATAATTGTATAGTGTATGTCCATCATAAGTGTATCTAAAAGGTGGCTGTAGGAATATTCATTATCTAAATTAGGAAAAAGCTAAATGGATGCTACAAGGGAAAGAACTCTATACTTTATAATGTTGAAAAAAACCTTAATTAGTAACACTGTTAATTAACAGCCCACACCGCTTGCGTATCAAAGTGGCTAGTTTTGCGTTGCAGGCACAGCATGGTGACATCCTCGAGCACCACTCCCATATGGCTGTCCTGCGCTCCCTCTGCACTCGCACCACTATGGTGAATGGAACGCATGCATTTTACTTCCGCGTTCCAAATGGCCACATGACCGTGATAATCAGCATGGCTCTAACGTCCATAGATATATATATATATAAATCCAGGTAGACCCGGCACTCCCACCAACAAGAAGGTAATGCTCCGGTGCCCTCCAGGGCAAACAGCCCAAAATATAATAATCCACAAACGGAGGCACTCACGAGACTGAAGTCTCGTGAGTGCCTCCGTTTGTGGATTATTATATATATATATATTTATTTATTTATTTATATACAGAGGTGTAGCATGGATCCATGGCGCCCAGAGCAAGCTCTTGCTACAGCGCCCCCCCTCCCCCACACTGAACACACTTAACCACCCTTTACTGAGCACACTTAACACGGAGGAACACTTACTCCCTACTCCTACTGGGCACACACAACATCACACCCCACTACTGGGCCCACTCACCCTTCACTGTGCATGTGTGCCAGGCACACTTACACCCTATACCCCAGGTATGTGATGCAGCCAACCCTTCCCCCCACTGTGGTATGCCCACTGGAAAGGCACCCCTCCTTTTCTGTGCACACTCAGCCCAGTCCACCTCCACTGAGTATGGTGTACACCCCCAACCCCCATGTATCCACTGCCAGGGGATCACTACAAACACTTACCATGCATGCAGTCCCGCTGCCTCCCGCCAGTCACACAGAACTGCTGCACAGTATGGACATCGATTCTGTTCTTTCTATTCTACTCTCCAGTCACCAGTCCAGCCACTACCTGCTAATCACACCTCAGTGATCCCGGCAGGTGATGTCAGGTCAGACACCTGGTTGGCAGGGGGAGGTGGGATGCAGTAGAAGAGAGGAGGGACAAAGCCAGGAGGATAAGGAGGAGGAATGACGGAGCCAGGGGGAAGGTGTAACAGAGCAAAAGGGAAGGAGGAAGGAGCCAGGGGAAAGGCAGAATGGAGCAGAAGGAGGAGGGAAGGAGCCAGGAGGAAATGGTCAGTAGTGGCTGTGAGGGGCAGAGGCGTAACTAGAGAAGATGGCAACCAGGGCATATATAATAATGGAACCCCTTGAAAGCTGTTCTTTAAAACTATATATTTTTATTCAAATAAATGCACACTGGAAACATAACTTAGGGAATCCTGAATCCAAGGCAAAACACCTATACGACAGCAATGTACACACATTCACACTGTGGTCGAATGGTAATTTTAAGTGAACAGATGGGGACCTGGGGGCTACTTATGCGTTGTCGAAGCTGGATAATTGGCTGAGACAAAATCAGTTTAAAATTGAATCGCAGCGACGCCATCTTGCGACTGGCCGCAAGACGCCATATTAGAAATGAGATCGCAAGACGCCATTTTGCGAATGGCCACCTAAGCGCCATTTTAGATAAACTCACACTTTAGTACATGTGGTGATATTACTATTAGCATCTTACACCATTTCTTATAAGATTCAAGTATGCACATTTATTATAATTGTTAGGAAATAAAGATTATTTAGTAACTAAGGTTTTATACGTGATAAGTAAGCCATGTTTGGTATTGTACTGATGCGTACTCTCTCAACAGTATTCCGGTAATATCGATGGAGAGATCGCAACATGCATTCTCAACTTATGGACTGCAGAGACTTCAAGCAACAAAATGTACATTATATGAACAAGTGTTCGGATTTGCATGAGGCGGGAAACCAGAGACCACCAGTTCTGAGAGACTGGATTGTGTCTATTTGAACCAACCTGTTAAATGCCTTGTAACATATGCCCTCTCCTTTAGGACCAGTGGTATTAGCAACAAACTTTTCTATTGTGTTGTTTATTTCTGGGGGGGTATAAATATGTGTGCTCTGACCCTGGGTTCCTAGTTTTCATGCTGAATGCTGATTGATGAGGGGTTTCTTGCTGATGCCTACATCTGGACCAGAGAGCACTGCGTATGTATAACTGTACTTGGGTCTGTATAATTTCTTTGCGCTAAGACTATATGAGGATCATAGCGTGTAACTGCTGTACTTTTTACTTGAATAATACTTTGTGCTTTGGAACCACAGGTTCTAGGTCTGGAGTCTTTATTTACTGTATGACTGCGTATGCAAAATAGCGTCATCCTTAGAAGGTATAGGCAGGGGTATTCATAAGGTTCAAAGGCAGTATCGTTAGTTGGGGGCTCGTAGTGAAGTCACTTACCCACTCACACGGCACTTACGGTTATCGATTTCTCACCAAAGGGTGGAGTGGCCACATGCAGGGTTTACCTGCAACCGCTCGGTGCTGAGAGATCGCTACCCATTTTCGTGTGAGCCAGGGACTCTGCCTAGAATCCAGGGATAAGAGAGGAAAAAGTTTGTTTTCCTTTGTTGATAGAACCTAACATTTAAAGGGGTGCCGCAGTATTGAACACGCGGCTGAGTCGCAGTTTTGCGCACAGTAAAGACGCACTTTTGTGTACGCAGCTAAAGGTTGTCATACGGTTGTGTGGTAGTCGCATTATTGTGTATGCAACTGGTCGCACAATAGCGTATACGTACTTCCGGTTGTGCTGCCACGTGTTTAAACAAAGCCGTTGAGGTTTACATTCTTTTCAATTGTTGTCAATATCTGGGTTAACGTGTATTTTTCTGCGCAGGAAAAATGTTTGTAACAGTGAGTATTTCTTGGTAGGGGTAACTTGTTCCCTAAAGTTAGAGGTACCGTATGACCTTTAAGGGCTAAGTGCTAGCCGCTCGGTAAGCAGCTTACCGTTCTATACACAGTAGCAGGTGTACATGTTGTCTTTGTTGTAGAGAGGTGCGTGGAAGTAGCCGACTTAAACTTCCATAGGTGTGGAAGTTGCCTTCTTAAATCTTATCTGGATGTGTGGAGTAGCCTTCTTCAAATCTTCACAGGTGTGTGGGCGCTGCCGTTTAAATCATCCACAGGTAAGTGAAAGTATCTTGACTGTCTTTCACCAGTTTAAATCTTTATTGAAAAACGTAGGAGTTGTCTCAGAATGGGAGCCATGCAAACAATAGAGATGTTAGACAATGATGTGCTGCTAATGGAAGCGCCGTTTGGATCGGCCCATCGTATTATGCATACTAAGTATGGTACTTATGCAATAAGGTTTTGTGATGTATGGTTTAAAATGACGATGAAGAGTGTTAGACCGTTTCCCAGAGTTGGTAGTTTTGATAAAGATATATTAGATAATGTCCGGGATCACATCAGATTGATGCGCTCCCGAGAGAAAAAGGTCTATGTTTAAAGTTGTGGCAGCATGAAGGGGATGCGTGGCTTAAAAATGCGCAAGCGACGCAAACTAGCGTTGCGAGCGCATTGCCAGAGAATACATCCGCGACGCTGAATTGCAATGTGGGCGAGCTGCAAAATGGCGTGCACGTGCAGCAAGGTAGCGTTGCGGAAGGTATTGCCAGCAGTTCACGCGCACCACCCCCACCTTATGTGGATGGAGGTGCAAGTACAGTTATCAAAAATACCCATAAAATTGAAATGTAACAAGCAATTTGTACCCTCTCTATACTATAAAGAAAATGTTCATGATGTGGATGATGAGCCTATTGTAATGTCTGCCATTTCCCATGCTGTACAAATGGTAGATGCTACGCCACGACAATCACAAGTGGTGCCGCCATCTCCATCGGTAACAGCAAGGGAAGTGCTAACACCCTCTGCACCCGTAGAGGAAGTTTTTAATACCATACGTAGCAGCAACAGATTAAACCCCCAGCCAGGTAACAAGGTCAAAGGTAGCAGTGCTACCGGTCTGCATCCCATTCGGACAATAACTGTTCCGAATGGAAATGCAGATGCGAACGGTGTAGTGCCCACGAGGGAAGTGGTAATGCATTGTCCTTGGACAAGAGCAGAACTAAATTCCATCATAAATGATTTCCCCAATCCCAAAAAGGAACTAGCCAAATGTCAGAGATGTTTGAGGAATTTGGGTAGTTCTCATGAGCCAACTAATAAAGATTGGCGTGTGGTGTTAAGGGCCTGTCTACCACGCAATACCGACGTGACAAAATTTATCACGGATTGTGTATTGGATGGTGACGTTCCCTTAACGGACCAAGTAAACCAAGGTAACATTTCCCGCATTGTAACTCAATTGGGTATATATTTTCCGGTAGTAGTTAACTGGAACAAAATTTTCACCATAAAGCAAAAGGAGAGTGAATCTGCAGAAGAGTATTGCGACTGGGCTCTGCAGGCTATCACCCAGTACACTGGGATAGAAGATATTAAAGATAGCACTCACCACAGGGGAATGATAGTCACGGTACTCATGGACGGTCTTAAGGAAAACTTAAAGACTCGGGTTCAGACCTCACAACCTGGCTGGAGGGGAGTCACAATAGATACACTCATAGAATCTGCCATAGAACATGATAAGAATATCTCAAAGAAGAGAGAGACCCAGAGCGAAAAACTAATTCTGTCCGTATTCAAGCTCTGGAAGGAATGATGGTAACATCACAGCCAACAGACACACTTGCATCTACACACACACCTACACCTGAACAGTTATACGTCCTCACTAATCCCACACAACAGCAAACACAGCTCTATTCTACTAACCCTACACAACCACAGGTCCCACACTACTCACAAACTTCATATCCCCCACAATACCCTTATCCTCCATATCCCTACCCATATCCACCACCTTTTCCCCCTGCTCAAACCTCACAACAACCCGTGTCTTCATCCGATCCACGAATATGTTTTTTTTTTTTTTTTTTTTAAATGTTTTTATTGAAGTCAACAAATACACTCTGGTACACAACCAAATATGACAAGAAACAATGACATAATCACAATTTATAGCATACAGTTCACTTGTGGTTTGAGGTCTTGCCACAATTTTTCTCTTTTTACCAATCAATTGAAAATTAAACAGTAATATATTATAATGACTTCAACCATAATAGAAGAACACGAAGATGTTTTAATTGTAACCAGCCAGAACATTTAAGTAGAACCTGCAGAGTAAAAAGGGTAGGACCCCCAAACCAGAGAGTACCTGGATATCCCCATAAGGGATATGCACACAGACCAGCAAATATCCAGCAAGCACCAGCTCCAATTGTGGCCGTTAATGCTTTATTGGAGAATGGTAGCCAACGCTAGGGGTCAGGTCATACCTTTAGTCTACAGATAGTCAGGTTAACGGGAAGTACTAGGGAAGAACCGGTCATGGTGGTTGATGTAGCTGGTACTGAATATCCTTTTCTTGTAGACACAGGGGCGACCAGGTCAGTGATAAAATCTCCCATTAATTTACAGGTGACCAACGAGACAGTACCAACAATGGGTGTAACAGGTAAAGTGCAACATTATCCTTTAACAAAGTCCACAGAGGTTACTATTGGGCCGTTGCATACCAGGCATTCTTTTCAGCTGCTGCGGCTCCTACTAACCTGCTGGGTAGAGATTTGTTATGTAAGATGGGATGTGTCATATATTGCACTCCTGATGGTGTATTTCTAGATATCCCAGAGAGAGTTGCGCACTAGGTGTGGGATATGTTGGACACTCCCCAAAGGATAATGTATCACTCTACCAGTTTAAATGAAAATCCATCTCAGGTAGATCAAATGTTGCCCAAATTCCAGATTCCCTTTGGACTAAGGATGGACAGGACACTGGATTAATGGCAAACGTAAGCCCCGTAATGGTAAATTTAAAAGGCGGTAGGCAAGCTCCAAAAATTCCCCAGTACCCACTAAAACAGGAGGTAGAATTAGGGGTTTTTCTAATAATTGAGCGATTATTGCAACAGGCAATTTTAGTTCGTACAGCTAGTGTAGCCAACAGTCCCATCTTTCCGGTGAAGAAGAGTGGTGGGAGGGCTAACAGACTGGTACAGGACCTTAGAGGTGTTAATAAGGTAGTAGAGAGCCAATTCCCTGTAGTGCCAAATCCAGCTGTCATTCTTATGCAGATCCCTCCAAACACAACCCATTTCACTGTCATTGACCTCTGTTCTGCTTTCTTCTCTGTGCCTCTCCACCCTGTCAGTATCTATTCGCATTTACATACAGAGGTGTGCAATATACATGGACATGGTTGCCCAAGGTTTCATAGACAGCCCCAGTATCTTTTCCCAGGCATTGCACGACTGTTTACAATCTTTTCAACCTGCCAATGGATCTGTTCTAATTCAATATGTGGACGATTTATTGCTGTGTTCTGATTCGTTTATGTCATGTTTGAATGATACTAAACTTTTGTTGCTTCATCTCTCGCATACAGGACACAAGGTGGTTAAGGACAGACTACAGCCGTGCCAATCCAGAGTAAAATATTTGGGACACTGCCTAACCCAGGGGTTAAGACATCTCACAAATGATAGAATCCAGGCCATACACTACATGACACTGCCGCAGAATCAACAGCAAATTTGTACCTTCTTGGGAATGTGTGGATACTGTAGAATGTGGATCCCAGGTTTTTCTATTTTGGCCTTGCCTTTACAGGACTTAATCTCTTCCTCAAAGCCCGATCGAGTCATACACACAGAGGAATCAGAGCAGGCTTTCCTTAATCTTAAGGATAGTCTGACCAAAGCACCTGCATTGGGAATACCTGATTATGAGAAACATTTTGATTTGTATTGTACGGAAGCCGATGGTTGTGCTGCAGGTGTCCTTACACAAAAACATGGTGATGCCAGTAGGCCCGTAGCATACTACAGTGCCCAATTGGACACTGTGGCAAGATCACTCCCCACCTGTTTGAGAAGTGTAGCAGCTACCGCTTTATTGGTGAGTAAAAGTGAGGACGTAGTATTGGGTCATGATATGATTGTATACACTCCCCATGCTGTATCTGCTCTGCTGAACTCTGCTCAAACCAGACATGTCTCTTTGGCTAGGTTTACCAAATGGGAACTAGCTCTAATTGCACCTGCAAACATCACTGTTAAACGTTGCAGCACGCTGAACCCAGCAACGTATTTACCATATGTACAACATGATGTACAAAGGGTGGAAGGAGGCGAGTTGCTGGCGGAGGGTGAGTTCAGCGGACATAATGATACACAAGATTGTATGGAATATCTGAATCAGACCTTTACTGCTAGACCTGACATACACGACACACCTTTAGAGAATGTAGATGTGACTTTTTACACGGATGGGAGTTGTCATAGACAAACAGACACAGGTGAATTATGTACAAGTTATGCCGTTGTAAATGACACAGACATCATAGAAGCCAAACCTCTTGGTCCTCCTCATTCAGCCCAAGTGGCAGAGTTAGTAGCACTAACTAGAGCGTGTGAACTGGCAGCAGGCAAATCTGCAAACATTTACACTGACTCGAGGTATGCGTTCGGGGTGCTGCATGATTTCGGGGCTCTATGGCGTCTGAGAAATTTTATGACAGCAGCAGGCACACCAGTTGCACATTCCCGACACATAAAACATCTTTTAGAAGCAATCCAACTGCCTAAAGTGGTGGCAGTAATCAAGTGTAAAGCCCATACATGTGAGGATGACCCGGTGTCATTGGGCAACAACAGAGCTGATGCAGCTGCAAAATGGGCAGCAGGGTTAAAAATGTTTTCTCCCACTGAAAAAATTATGTCTTTCCAAACAATTGATATGCTGAAATTAATTGAGATGCAAAATTTGTGTTCAATTCAGGAAAAGTCCATTTGGAAGTCCAAGAGATGTGGACAAGAGTCCTGTAGGCTCTGGAGGGACGGACAAGGTAAGCCAGTAGCCCCCAAGGCATATTACCCCAGCCTGGCTGAGGCAGCACATGGTCTGACTCATCTGGGAAAACAATGTATGTGTAAGTTGGTGAGAGCATACTGGTGCGCACCAGGTTTTTCTTCACAAGCAGAAAAGATAGCAATGTCCTCTCTGACCTGCTTGAGGAAGAACATAGGGAAAGCGATCCCTACCGAACTGTCCCACATTCCACCGACTGATGGACCTTTCCGGTGATACAAATTGATTTAATCCAATTACCACCCTGCAGGAATCTTAAGTATGTATTAGTGTGCACTGATGTATTTTCTAATTGGGTTGAGGCCTACCCAGCGGCCACTAATACTGCTGTGTTTACTGCCAAGAAAATAGTTCAGGAATTTGTATGCAGATACGGTATCCCTAAAATCATCGAGAGTGACAGGGGTACTCATTTCACAGGTGATGTTTTTCAAAATATGTGTAAGCTGATGGGTATTAATAGCCAACTTCACACCCCCTACCGACCGCAAGCCAGTGCCAAGGTAGAGTGGATGAATGGGACTATTAAAAATAAGTTAAGTAAAATCATGGCAGAGACTGGACTAGGTTGGCCAGAAGCATTTCCGTTGGTCCTGCATAGTATAAGGACCACTCCCAGACCCCCTCTAAATCTGTCTCCCTTTGAAATACTGTTCGGTAGACAACCTCATTTGATTATAAGTCCACAGGAAGACTTGAAAGGTAACAACGAGGTAACTGTAAAGTATCTTATATCAATGAGTAAGCAGTTAAAACAACAGCAGCAGAAACTGAAATTGTTGTCCAATGATATGCCTGAAACTAACTGTCATGATGTTGAACCAGGAGAATATGTTATGATCAGAAATTTCTTGTGTTCAGGTTGTTTGATTGATCGGTGGGAAGGTCCGTACCAGGTGCTGCTGACAAGTACTACATCTTTGAAGGTGGCTGAGAGAGATACCTGGGTCCATTCCACTCACTGCAACAAGGTCAACCAACCGGTGGAGAAACGAGTCGGAGAGAAGGCTGATAGCGTGAACCTGTCGCTCGTGAGCTTGTTCCGGGAGGATTGAAAAGGTCATAGTGAGATACCTGAACTAAAAGAAATCTGCAGGTCTTGTTGTGGCAATGGACGGGCCTGCTGTGTTCATTTTCATATTCTCTTTTAGAGTGTTCACCATCCTGGTCGGTTCAGGAATGTCCAGTTTCTGTGAAGGGGGACCGATTGTGGAGAGGGGAGTTGATGGCAGTGCTGATGGAGTGGAGTCAGAAGGAGTGCAATGCCAATCAGGGGAGTGTCTGACCAATCTTAGTACTGTAATTGTTAAGAGAGCTGTTATTCCGGATACTCGGGGACGGTGTGGAGGTTTATCATCTGAAGATTCCTGTATTTGTGAGCTTTGTGGGTCCCTAGTTGATGAGAATTGTATCCAACGGTGCCAGCCTAAATATAACTTGTACTGGGGTGGGTATCCTTTAGAGGATTATCATAGCATGGTAGGCAAAGTGTTAAATCAAACTGATTGCTGGGTGTGTTCACATGTGCCACAGGGACAGCATAATGTAGGGTTGGTGCCATTTCCGCTGAATATCATGGAAATTTTAGAATTACAGAAAGGGAAAACATTGGATGGAAAATTCCTCTCATCCAAACCACCTCATTTCAAACTCTATCAATTCCAAGTAGATAGATCACTTTTGTGTTTAAACATAACCAACCCCAATAAACCCGGGAGTTGGGAAGTGACAGGGAATAATCAGACGATGACCTTCTCACAAAGAGCTGATAATGAGTCCATAAACCATGATCTGTTACGCTCAATTAAATCTAGTGGGAGACATTTTAGGTACCGGTATGCATTGAGTTCCACCAAAGAAATTATTGGAAAGGTGCCAGATGGTTATTGTGCTAAAATAATACAGCCAGAAACTTGCATGTACCAGATGGAAGACTCAGAAATAGGATTGTTTGCAAGGGAAATGTGCTTAATGATAATGAAGCATACCATTCCTTATGTTCTTCCTAATAATGTATATTTTATATGTGGAAGAAAACCGTATAAGTGGCTCTCCCCGAGTTCCGAAGGTTTGTGTTACCTGGGAAGAGTAGTCCCAGAAGTTATGACCCTCACACATGTTGAAATGCTTGGTATACATAAAAACACACCGTCACCATATCTTCACACACAATATGAACACAGAGGCAAACGAAATATGATACCTGGTGACGTGCACAAAGCAAAGCCACTCAGTTAATTAGTGAGACAACTGGCTTTCAAGTTTTAGTCGCATTGGATCCCACCAGGATTGCTCGGGGTACATTAAACTTAATATATATTCAGGAACTTGCTAAATTGATAGATAATACCATTGAGATGTACGATGAGACATTCAGGTATACAGGGAGAGAATTGCAAGCGTACAAGAAAGAACTGGTGCAACACAGGCTAGTGTTAAATTATTTAACTGCTGTTACTGGAGGGTATTGTTTAACATTGGCCACCCAATTTGGAGTAAAATGTTGCACCTATGTCACCAATGATACCAGCGACCCCAAGGAGGTGATGGATGAAATTCTGCAGCTAAAATGGGAATTTCGTAAGAACCATAATGCTTCATTGGCTGAAGTAGGGGAGAAGATAGAAGGATGGGTTTCATGGCTGAACCCAGTGAAATGGTTCTCAGGTCTAAATATTCTTAATCCTTATACTGATTGTCATAATAATTGGTATATGTGTCCAGTGTGTTTGTATTGTGTTGAAGTGTGGAAAATGTAAAAATAGAGTAAAACGAAAGAACGAAATTATGATGGTGGTCAGTATGAATACCGAGGTAAATACAGAACTGCATTACAACCCTGAACTAGGAAATACCATCATTTAATGTATTATATTTAGACCTGCATAGAATGTATTATTGAAATGTTATTTTAGAACACATCAGATAATGTAAAGTCTCAAATTTCCCCTTCAAGACTGCCTTTATAGGACTGGTGTATCCCCACACCTTTCACATGATCTTCCAAGATCCGCGGTGTGCATATAATAGTAGTTTTATGTCCCCACTCAGAGACACATTATTGATGGATTAAGAACCACCTTGTGCCATCCCATAATAACACTAAATAGTATATAGCCTAAATTATATTTTAAAAATCAGATTGTGATAGCATGTTGTTCGCTATCAAAGGGTGGACTGTCGAAGCTGGATAATTGGCTGAGACAAGATCAGTTTAAAATTGGATCGCAGCAACGCCATCTTGCGACTGGCACTTTAGTACATGTGGCGATATTACTATTAGCATCATGCGATTGCATCTTACACCATTTCTCATACACACATTAATATGCATAATAGCGCTGTTAACTAGTCGCATATTAGCGAATGCATAAGATTCTGTATGAAAACGCCAAATATTAGCTTCATACACACGCATCTGCCCAGTGTTAACTAGCGTCTTTACATCAAACCCCACATACTCACACATTACATATTCACATACAAGGTTCCATAAGCTTTAAGGTATAAGATTCAAGTATGCACATTTATTATAATTGTTAGGAAATAAAGATTATTTCATAACTAATGTTTTATACGTGATAAGTAAGCCACGTTTGGTATTGTACTGATGCGTCCTCTCTCAACAGTATTCCGGTAATATCGATGGAGAGATCGCAACATGCATTCTCAACTTATGGACTGCAGAGACTTCAAGCAACAAAATGTACATTATATGAACAACTGTTAGGATTTGCATGAGGCGGGAAACCAGAGACCACCAGTTGTTAGAGGCTGGATTGTGTCTATTTGAACCAACCTGTTAAATGCCTTGTAACATATGCCCTCTCTTTTAGGACCAATGGTATTAGCAACAAACTTCTCTATTGTGTTGTTTATTTCTGGGGGGTATAAATATGTGTGCTCTGACTCTGGGTTCCTAGTCTTCGTGCTGAATGCTGATTGACGAGGGGTTTCTTGCTGATGCCTACATCTGGACCAGAGAGCACTGCGTATGTATAACTGTACTTGGGTCTGTATAATTTCTTTGCGCTAAGATTATGAGGATCATAGCGTGTAACTGCTGTACTTTTTACTTGAATAATACTTTGTGCTTTGGAACCACAGGTTCTAGGTCTGGAGTCTTTATTTACTGTATGACTGCGTACGCAAAATAGTGTCATCCTTAGAAGGTATAGGCAGGGGTATTCATAAGGTTCAAAGGCAGTATCGTTAGCGTCTAGTGGAGGACAAGGGAAGAGAATATGTGTGGCAAGTGGGTAGAAAAAAAAGGTGTACATATAGGATTGGGAGACAATGGGAGACATACACACAAATGGGGCACATAGAGATACTCACATGGGGGACAGAGAGACAGATTCACATCACATACAGGTTGGTGACAGACTAACACAAGGATGGTGACAGATACACAGGGAGAGCAGAGAAAAAGACAGGATAGGACAAACATGGGGAGTGGGGTGATGTAATGATGCATATTAATCTGTTACAGAGCACATAGTAGTGGTGCAGAGCTGATGCCTGGTTACAGAGCATAGAGTGAGGGTGCAGAGCTTATAACAGGCACCAATTACTCTCTAATAGAATTTTAGAGTACAAGAATGTACCATATGAGGTGGTGCCATAATCTTGTTCAGATAACTTTTGATAATCTGTGAGTTCAGTGATGTCAGAGCATTTCACTACAGTCTATTGTCATTACATAAATGATATACCTGTGTAGCCCCCTTGTTCAAAATCATACCCCAAATCTGGTACAACTAGTTAAAAATAAGACCACAGATCTGTGGAAGAGACCAAACACTCACCCCTCCTGTGGTCCCTTGTTGGGTCTCATCTCCTTTACAGGCAGTTCCTGACACTCTGATTAGTGGAAAGATCGAGCTATCCAGCAATCAGTGTGGAAACCTCCCACCACTCTGATTTGTGAATGGCCAGAACCATCCACCAATCAAGATTCTAGCTGCCATTACCAGGGGCTGTCATATCCTGTGACAGTATGTCACTGTCTGCATGATGTATGGAGGTGGCAATTTGACTGGCAACTGGGAGACAGTCAGAGGATGCTGCCTAGCCACTTTCATTGTGGTTATAACACAATCGGGAGCATCCAAAAACATCCTGTCTGTCTGCCAGCATGTACATACACACAGCCACAAATAACTAAAATTATACTAATTTGAGGGGTAGATGTCCCTTGCCTCCTGCCTAGTATGCCTCACATATTCTGGTCCCCACTGTCATCTCTGACCCGCACAGAACACCCACGAGAGCCAGTCCCACCGCAACACACATGACCATGCCACCTTTCATACTGACTGGTCCGTTCAGTTAGGAATAGTACACTATGTTAGGAAAAGCAACTGCCCACCTCAACCCTGTCCCCACCCTCCTCCACCTGGCTACTACTAACCTGATCATCCGGCTGTCAGTCTCCAACATATTCTGCTGGAGATCGCCCTGCTGCTCCACTGGTGGGCACGTTATTGCTCCTGCTGCAATGCTGGTACCAGAAGCATCGGCAATAGGTAAGTAAAATGTCCATACGCACATCTGAGAGGCTGATAAAGGGTGTGTCAATCTCTGTAGTCAGTCTTTCACTGTCAGGGGAACAGGTTAGAGCAGGGGTTGCCAACCATGGTCCCCAAGGCACACTAACAGTCCAGGTTTTAGGGATAGCCATACTTGAGCATAAGTGACTTAATTAGTACCTCAGTTATTTTGATCTAACCATCTGTGCACGATCATGGATATCACTAAAACCAGGATTGTTAGTGTGCCTTGAGGACAGAGGTTGGGAATCACTGGATTAGAGACTTGTTGAGAGACACTGTGATAACTGAATCTAAGTGCTAAAGACTTCTGTTTTGTGAGAGGGATGTTAGGTTCCTCCACTATGAGAGGGAATTGTTTTGTTTAGTTAGAGCCAGACAGGCCAGGATTTATTTTCATGTTTTGTTTATTTTTGTGCAGCTAATAAACCTAGCTGTGGACTAGTGTACTACAATTTGGCTGCTGCATGACAAGTGCAACTATTTCCCCTAGAACAGAGGTTCTCAATCTTGGTCCTCAGAACCCCATACAGTTTGCTTGCCAGGTGCACAGATTCCACTGGTGGAGCTAATTATTTCACTTTGATTCTGTAAAGAGACCTAAAAACCATGCACTGTTTGGGGTCCAGAGAACCGAGATTGAAAACCTGTTCCCTAGGAGATGGCACCCTTACCCTGATCTTGCCACATATGGTGGAATATACAAGCATTGCAATTAAATTGCAGACAAAACATTTGTATGTGAAATATTTAAAGCGACAGACACCCAATTATTTTGCTGTTGCGCAAAGACTGTTATGAAATTCCTGGTGGTGTCAACGTTAGATGTTTAGGGGAGCCAGATTCTACATCTGATTCTGAAAGAAGGTTTAAGATTATAAAGACCCATGATTTCTACCAATGATTTCTACCCATGAGATGTTGAAAGAAACCTTATGTGAACATATATAACCTGTTTCAGGTGAATGAATTAACTGGATGGTTTTTCAAAACAACAAAATTGTACTTTCCTCTTTCTCACCATTGTATCCTTCCTTCTTTTCACATGTTTTGGTGACAAGAGACTTTGAAATATACAATCTGACAACAGAAGAATATACCCATTGTTTCATAAGAGGGAAACAAACAGCACATTATTGGCCTCTACATTTTCATTTTGTATGTTATTGTATATAAGTAGTAGTGTGTCACATTAGTGGACTAAGCAGTTTTTGTTAGTGACATGAGTTACAAATTCTCTATTTTTATTTAGCTGTGCCAGGAAGGTTACTGCCTCGTATAAGACTTGATAAAAATAGGATCAGAGGTGTTAGTTGTGGTGGCTTGGACCATGTTGTGCTAATTGTCCATTTACCTCTGAACCTAAGCAATGTTATACTGCTTACGTAAATCAAAGAGTGTTTTTCTTTATTCGACTTTTCTGCACTGCAGATTGACATGCTAAGCCAGATAAACAAATGTGTATAATCACTGTAGAAGGCTAATGGGTTCAGTTAGATTCTGGTAGCCAGGTTACCAGTTGTAAAAGCCAAGTTGGTGAACTCCTCAAAACGTTGGTGGAAAACTGTTGGTGTAACCTGCATCCATGGGAATACTCAGCATTGTGATACTGCTGAAGTGAACATAGAAACACAGTGTGGTCCCATTGTAGTCACTTCCTTATTTGTTGTTTGATGTTCTATATTGGGGAGATATTTTTCCCACTTCTGAAAGCTGTGAGAAATCTAATTTGTTACAGGAGTAAATAACCCAGGCCCGTTTGATAATGTTACTGATGCAGAGGCAGTGGGAGTATTCCTCAAGTCTGAAGTGCTCCATTTTTCAAGCATGGTTGGGAAGTCAGAAAATGATGAGCAGCAGTGGGGCTCAGAATGATGTACACCCTACTGAAGTAGAAGTTGTTGAAGCTGACTATATGCCTGATCCAGAAATAAGAAAAGATATCTTTGCCTAAGAACAGTTGAAAGACCCTACTGTGGTAAAGGCCAGGGAGAATGTAAAAGTGGTTGATGAAACCCCGTAGAACCTGAAAGTACGTTGTCAAACCCTCACATGGCAGCATGTCAAGTTTTGTTGTATCGAGTGTTATTTGTGGAACAATTGATAGTTTCTAAGGCATATAGAAGAACAGTGTTAGACCTGGCTCATGGTCACATAACTGTAGGACATCTAGTGTTTTAAAAATCCTCTGAGAGAATTTTGCAGCAGTTTTTCTGGGTAGGGTTCCATAAAGATGTATCTGACTACTGTGCATCCTGTCCTGAGTGTCTCTATCGAGCTCACCACATTGTAAAAGTACGCTTGTCCCATTACCCATTATTGAGGTCCCATTTGAGAGAATAGCTTTGGATTTCGTTGGACCGCTAATAACGTCTGCATGGGGTCATCAGTATATTTTAGTGGTAAAAGTGTACCAGCATGGGAAAAGAAAGTCAGAACAGATCTACCATGTAAATCTTATAAAACCTTGAAAGGACAAAGTAGCTCTGTCAGCCACCCTGGTCCCTCTGGTAACTGTAGTACCTTTGGTTCCTAAAGTAACAGTAGCCAAAATGCTCTGAACTGTTCAACAGCATGTGGCTAAATAATTTCTCATAAGAAATAGAGATTTGTTTTCTGACATACCTGGTAAAACAACAGTCATTAAACATGACAATCACTGAACCAGGGGTTAAGGTTAACCTAAAGCCCTAGGATAACAGAAGCCCAATGGTAATCGGTCTCTAAAGAAATAAAAAAAATGTTTGAATTCAATATATTTGAAGAGTCACATATTGAGTGGTCAAATCCCATTGTACTCATGCTGAAACTCGACGAGCTTACACTTCTGCAATAATTTCTATAAACTGAAAACAGATGTGTCCTCATACATATAGCCTGAAAATACCATGTGGCGCGAGATGCCTGGCACAAGTGATCCATCAGGTCCCATGTGCCGAGCATGTTTTTCCCAACTTTCCTGCCCCCAAATATGTAAGGGTCACATATCAAATTAATCAGTCTCCTGATGCATCCTAGTACATCGCATTGCGACTAAGATGCATTTTCGAGTGAAAAAGATACCTGAAGCTAGTAGAGTGATATGGGACCTGGCACACCAAGAAGTGCTGTTTGGTGCAACTGCAGCAAGAATGTATATTTGTAGTGTGTCTAATGGTGCGTGCACACGGGACGATCAGTCAGCGATAATGATATTGTTGACTGATCTCCCTGCACCTTCCCGTAGTGCTGGATGAACGATATCTTCCATCCAGCACACCACTAACCCACCAACAATGGGCCAGCGACCCGCAATCAACAATCGCGGGTCCCTATGTGACCTGGGTGATATTGTCCAGGTTGGCCTGCATGCATGGCCCATGGACGATATACGTCCATATGTTCTCGCGCATCGCTGGTTGTTTGACGGTTGGATGGCACAATAAAAATTAAGGATCTGTATGATAACGATATGAATGATATCATTATCGTTCATTAAAATTGGCCCATGTGTACTTACCATAAGTTTGATGATCACCCAGTGCCTTGTGTGGGTGAACTTATTTAGAGGCTGGAACCAGCAAGATACTACTCTATACTCTAGATTCCAAATTATAATGGCAAGTGCCATTAACAGACAAAGCAAAAGAAAAGACAGCTTTTTCTCTACCAGAGGGTTTGTTCCAATATTGCTGTTTGTGTTACATGGGACACCAGCCATCTTTCAGAGGATGATGGATAACATTTAAAGGCCCCATAGACAGTATGCTGCTGCATATCTCTATGATGCAGTTATTTATAGCCATGATTGGCAGTCTTACTTGTACCCATGGTACAAGCAGTGTTGAACTCCATCTTGAAGACAGAATTGACAGCCAACCCAAAAACATGTTGCTCAGTGTTGGACTGGGGCATAATGGGCCCACCAGGATAATGCAGTGATAGGGGCCCATGCTTAAGGGTATGGTAATCCACCAGAGGGGATGTGGCCAGCCACCACAGTTGCTTGGTTAACCATTAGGCAAATATTGGTGTAGTTTATATAGAAGAAAACCAAGAACAAATGGTTTTCAGTGGTCCTGCTCTACAAGATAACTGACCCTCAAATAGAGTAACAATGTACAGTACAATATAGTGCACAGTCTGGAACATGACCCCTAGAGGAGGAGGGGGTGGGACTCTCAGGCAGTGGAACCCATCGGAGATTTCCCCTGTACACCTGTGGGCCAGTCCAACCCTGGTGTTGCTTAGCGATGGAAGAGGTGAAGTATCTTGGATTCATCATAGCCCCAACTGAATAAAATTGAGGCAAAACAAAGTTGGCCACAACCCCTAATAAAATGCAATTTGGATCTCAGGAATCACAGGATATTCTAGTAGACATATACTCAATTTTGCCACCATTGCTGTCCCTTTGACTGACCTTACCAAGTAAGGATACTGCCTTTGAACCTCTATATACCCCTGCCTATACCTTCTAATATCCTACCTATAAACCTCTAAGGATGACGCAAATTTGCGTACGCAGTCATACAGTAAATCAAGACTCCAGACCTAGAATCTGTGGTTCCAAAGCACAAAGTATTATTCAAGTTAAAGTACAGCAGTTACACGCTATGATCCTCATATAATCTTAGCGCAAAGAGATTATACAGACCCAAGTACAGTTATACATATGCAGCGCTCTCTGGTCCAGATGTTAGGCATCAGCAAGAAACCCCTCGTCAATCAGCACGAAGACTAGGAACCCAGGGTCAGAGCACACATATTTATACCCCCCAGAAATAAACAACACAATAGAGAAGTTTGTTGCTAATACCATTGGTCCTAAAGGAGAGGGCATATGTTACAAGGCATTTAACAGGTTGATTCAAATAGACACAACCCAGCCTCTAACAACTGGGGGTCTCTGGTTTCCTGCCTCATGCAACATCCTAACAGTTGTTCATATAATGTACATTTTGTTGCTTGAAGTCTCTGCGGTCCATAAGTTGAGAATGCATGATGCGATCTCCACACCGATGGTACCAGAATACTGTTGAAAGAGTATGCATCAGTACAATACCAATCACGGCTTACTTATCATGTATAAAACCTTATTTACCAAATAATCTTTATTTCACAGCATTTATGCTAAATGAACAAACTTAAATCTTATACTTTAAAGCTTATTAAACCTTTTATGTGAATATGTAATGTGTAAGTATGCGGGGTGTGATGCAAAGACGCTAGTTAACTTGGGGCAGATGCGTGCGCATGAAGCTAATAAACAGCGTTTCATACAGGATCTTATGCATTCGCTAATATGCGACTAGTTAACAGCACAATTGTGCGTATTAATGTGTGTATGAGAAATGGTGCACTTAAATCTCACTTAAGTGAACACCTAGCAGTGTGGAATGCTGAGCCTTATAGTTCCATGACTTGCTCATGCCCCAGCAGCCCCCACCTTTTTCAGGCTCTAAAATACTGGTCTTTGTTCTCCCAGGGCCTTTGTGGATGCAAATTAGCACAGCTACAAGACCCAAACCTCAGATAACACTCTTGGCTTTGAAGGTATTTTATTGTAGGAAGCCTGCTAATGTAAGGTTCTACAAACGACCCTCTTGCTGTATTTGAGCAGGGCCACCTGGAGTGAGAGCAGACATTATGTCCATGAAGCTTGTCTTCACAAGCTAGTTGTCACGTGGCCATTTGCTCTGTTTAGCTAATGGAATCCAATTTTGACATACTGTACAGCCATTTCTGAAATATATCCTTTAGGGGAATTATAATAATATACACACTTTATCCAGAGCACCCAAACTACGTAAAGTCATGAAATGGGCTTTTGATGAATCGCCATAACTTATGGTGACGGTCACAGATGTAATCGCATGATGCTAATAGTAATATTGCCACATGTACTAAAGTGTGAGTTTATGTAAAATGGCGCTTAGGCGGCCATTCGCAAAATGGCGTCTTGCGGTCTCATTTTAAACTGATCTTGTCTCAGCCAATTATCCAGCATCGACAGTCCAACCTTTGATAGCGAACAACATGCTATCACAATCTGATTTTAAAATATAATTTAGGCTTACATTTATATACTATTTAGTGTTATTATGGGAAGGCACAAGGTGGTTCTTAATCCATCAATAATGTGTCTCTGAGTGGGGACATAAAACTACTATTATACGCACACCGCGGATCTTGGAAGATCATGTGAAAGGTGTGGGGATACACCAGTCCTATAAAGGCAGTCTTGAAGGGGAATTGAGGCCCTCATTCAGAGCCGCTCGTAAGCGGCCGCTCGTTCGTAGTCAGCCGATGTTGTACAACCACGCATGCGTCGGTGTAACAGTGCACATGTGCGTACGGCTGATTGCGGTCATTTTTTCAGTCGGTCGTCGAACAGCGAACAGGAAGTGACATGTCAAATGTGATTGACAGAACTGTCCATTTTGGGGCGGTGACGGGGTGGAGATGGGAAAACGCAGGCGTGTCGAGGCGTTTTTTGGGTGTACATAAATTATCTGATGCGAGTGGCCAATGTGATTGGAACAAGTGATATGTCACTGTCTAATCCAATTTTCTTTAAGACTGCTCGCTCAGCTTGTGGTCTGGTATTGTCTACCGCAATGACGATGGTCTCTTTGTCCTTCCCTGGGCTCATCGATGGAGTGTCGATTTATCAATTGAGGCCACAGAAACAATCATCTTTTAATTGCTAAACTGCTTGTAAGGTGTTTCACAAATAGACCTTTTTTAGTAGCTAAAAACCGAACGCAGGTGAACTACTCAGCTGCTAATTTCGGCCTAATACAATCAATCAGCAAACAATTTTTATTGTATTTTGGGGTATTTTGAAATTTTTGGAATTGTTTTTTTTTTTAGTTAAACAATATTGTACGCATGTTTTTTTTTTTTGCTAATATTTTTTGGGCAAAGAAACCAATCGTCCTTTTTTTTTTCTAAGTGTTATGTAAAACTCATAATTTTTTTTTAACCCTTGATTTTTGGAAAAATAAAAAATGTTTCTGTTTCCATTTTATTGTTTGTAATTTTGTTTGAGGGATTACCTTTTAACCAGTTTTGTAATAAATCAACAAGAGAATTGAGCAGATTTTAAACTGAATTTTATTATTTTTTTTTTTTCTGAATCAAATTTTTAACAACATAAATAAACTTAAATTTTTTTTATTGCCACACACACAAAATAAGTGGCATTTGAAACACAAACAAATACAAAAATTAAAAACAATTCACAAGGAAGGAGAGGGAGGTTTTGGGCATTAAGGAATATGGGGCAAACACAGAGATGGATTGTGGGGAAATTAGCCAGTGCTGTCATCGCCTTTTCGGCCGGGGGTTGGAGTGAGCCGGAACGGGTCCGGGAGGTCCTTCGCCTGGCCTGTCCAGAGGCAGATGTTGTGGCCTCTGGACTAGGCATAGGGCTAGGCACATTTGGAGGGATGGCTGTTGTTGTGCCAGAGGTGGAGGGTCCTGATGTTCCGGCAGGAAGGGAGGCCGGCTCCAACATGTGCTGGCGAACGAGCTGCTCCAGGGCATTAGCAATTCGCACGTTGGCCGCAGAATTTGCCTCCAGGGCGTCCGCCACCCGTAGCAGACTGGCGTCCAGCCTCAGCAGAATCTTGGTCTATTGATCCGTTTTAATATTGAGATCACTGAGGAGGGCCACTGCCTGCGAGGGGGAAGGCCCTGGACTGTCTTTCACAGGGTCCCGAGCCGGATCTACTGCTTCCTCCCCTGCAGATCCAGAAGAAATTCTGCGGCCAAAGCTCACCTCTGGAGCAGACTCATCCGCCTGTGTCTCTGTGAGAAAAAAGAGAAAAGAGTAAAATTATAATCTAGATATTTTCCAAAACACATTTCAGAGTTGTTAACATTACAACATTTACCTGGGTCAACATGAGGAGCCGCAAAGTCTGGCATGTCGGTATCCATGTTCGACACGCCAAACACCTCCTCATCCTGCACACACCCCTGTGCCAGCTCCTCCAAATCCGTGAGCTCAAGTGACACAGGGGTGGGACCCCCACCTGTCCCCCTTGCATGCCTAGCCCTATCAGCAAGTTTTTGTTTCAGGCGATATTTGAAGTCGCTCCATCTGTTGTTTAAAAAGTTGGCATTATTACTGCAGTATTTTGACCTGTAAACACTTTTTAGTCAAATGTAGTTTTTACGTACCGGCGTTTGACCTCCCGGGTTGAACGTTCCAACTCACTCTCCCCATTGACAGCACTGGCTATGTCGTCCCACATTTTCCATCTCTGGCTTGTACCCATATTCCTTGGTGCCTGTGGCAGGGTGTCATTGCACATTTGCACCAAAACCTCCATCTCCTTCCTTGTGAATTGTGGCTGCCTTTTTTTTTGTTTACTTGGCCTACTAGGCCCAGCAGCCTCTTCCATGGCATCCTCAACACCTTTTTTTAAAAAGACAATAAAATTTTTAATGTAAAATGTTTACCAAATTATTGTTAAACAATCATTTTCCACCAAAAATACAAATACTTACCTGGCGCCTCTTGGCCAGTACTTTGCTGCTCGGTAGTCATTTTGGACTCACTACAGCAGACCGATTTGGGATTTCGGTGACGTTTTTATACATGCGTCAGCATTATTCGTCCGCATCATTCATTGTGCGCTCCTATTGTCCGTCCTTAATTTGAGCGGGAAAATAAAGACTATTTATGGCTTGGTGTGACTCCATTCGAGGTGGCATTTTTGGATTGTTGGAGGTATTTCGGAGTAGTGGTTGGTTATTTGGTTGTTCATTCGTGAAGGAGTGGTTTTTTGGTTTTTGACAGAGCGTTTTTTTCTTACTTTCTTTGTTTAAGTTAGCATTTTTGCGTTTTTATTGTGCTATTTTGATTTATATTTTTGAGTAAGTATTTCAATAATTCCCAAAAACTTGTTTCTTAAATTGTGTTTCTTTTAAAAAATATTTTTTTTTAAATTTAAACACTTATTTTGGCTGGAACCCAGGTGACCTTTTCTAACTTTGGGATATTTGTCTGTTTTTGGTAAGTGTTTTTGGTTTTTTTACTTAACAAATTACATGTGTTGGTCTTAGTATATGTTTCGCAAAGTAATATGTGCCTCTTCTGTGTAAAATCCTGTGTTAACTCTAAATGTAGCGTACCATTTAGCGAAGTAATATGTGCTTCTTCTGTGTAAAATCCTGTGTTGACTCTAAATGTAGCGTACCATTTAGCAAAGTAATATGTGCTTCTTCTGTGTAAAATCCTGTTAACTCTAAATGTAGCGTACCATTTAGCGAAGTAATATGTGCTTCTTCTGTGTAAAATCCTGTGTTAACTCTAAATGTAGCGTACCATTTAGCGAAGTAATATGTGCTTCTTCTGTGTAAAATCCTGTGTTAACTCTAAATGTAGCATACCATTTAGCGAAGTAATATGTGCTTCTTCTGTGTAAAATCCTGTGTTAACTCTAAATGTAGCATACCATTTAGCGAAGTAATATGTGCTTCTTCTGTGTAAAATCCTGTGTTAACTCTAAATGTAGCGTACCAGTTTGCGAAGTAATATGTGCTACCTTCTCTAAATTTTCTAAAACTATATTTGTTTGAAATCCTAGTTTATTTCATAAATCTAATATTTTTTTAATACTTTGGAAATGTAGGTTGATTTTCACATGACACGACCCAGGCCTGTAAGAATCTTTTGGTTTCTTTGCAAAGATAAGTACACATTTCTCGAAAAAAATAACTACCTGGCTTAACATTTCAGGTTGATGTTGGTCGTATTATATTGGCCATGGTTCCAGAAGCCGACCAACCTCAACTTCGTCCCAGGCGGAGGCCTCGTAAGAGTGCAAGGCCCCAGATATATAGAACACGTGTCACCCTTTTTGGAATGCCAGATGATGAGGTGTTAAGGCGCTACCGTCTTCCGCCACAAATCATCATAGACACTCTCTCATTAATAGAGAGTGATCTTGAACGGCAAATTGACAGTCCTACAGCAATACCACCACTTACGCAATTAATGTCGGTGTTACATTTTTGTGCCTCAGGATCCTTTCAAACCACCATGGGAATAGTGGCAGGAATTTCCCAATCCTCCTTTTCAAGGATCCTGAGGGCAGTGATGGATGCACTTTTTAAACACCTCCATCATTTTATTAAAATGCCATTGGATATGGGTTCCCTTAGTGTGGTGAAGGCTAATTTTTACCAAATTGCTGGCTTCCCACACATCATAGGGGTTGTGGATGGTACTCACATACCACTTCAGCCTCCAGCAAGTCTGGAGGCAATATGTAGGAACCAAAAGCACTTTCATTCACTGAATGTAATGGTGGTATGTGATGCCTCCCTCCAGATCCTGTCCCTGAATGCCAAATTCCCAGGCAGTGCACATGATTCCTTCGTCATCCGGCAATCAGGGCTTTGGCACAAATTAAACAACCTACAAGCTCGTGATGCGTGGCTTCTGGGTAAGTTGACACCTTCTGTTGAAAACAATGCAAAGCTTGGTACCCAATGGTCCTGATGTTATTTTTTATTTTTTCACAGGAGACAGTGGTTACCCTTGCACACCCTGGCTGCTCACTCCTTGATTCCCACACCAGGGCCACAAAGTCAGTATAATTCCGCACTTACAGCCACCAGGCAGGTGGTGGAGCACTGTATCGGCCTTTTAAAAGGCCGATTCAGATGCCTCCACCGCTCTGGTGGCGACCTCATGTATTTGCCAGATATGGTTTCGAAAATTGTGGTCCTGTGTGGGATATTTCACAACATCGCCATAAGGAGTGGTGTCCCAATGCAGCCAGAGGATGCCTTGCCTGAGGATGGCCCCCCCGAGGTTGGTCAGAGGTCAGTATGTGGGGGGGCCATATGCGATGACATTGTTGCCAGATTTTTTAGGTAATTATTTCCACAAATTAATTTAATTGACACAATGTAGACAGGTTGGAAGCAGTGATGCTGGTGACTGGGTTGGAGCCAGTAATGCTGGTGAATGGTGATGCTGGTGACTGGACTGGGACCGGTGATGCTGGTGACCAGGTTGGAACTGGTGATGCTGGTGACCGGTTTGAACAGGTGTTGCTGGTAACCAGGTTGGAACCGGTGATGCTGGTGACTGGGTTGGAACTTCTGATTCTGGTGACTGGACTGGGACCGGTGATGCTTGTGACCAGGTTGGAACTGGTGATGCTGGTGACCGGACTGGGGCCAGGGATGCTAGTGATCGGGTTGGAACCAGTGATGCTGATGACCAGGTTGGACTGGTGATGCTGGTGACCGGACTGTGACCAATGAAATTGGTGACTGGACTGGAAGCAGTGATGCTGGTGACCGGGTTGGAACTGGTGATTCTGGTGACTGGGTTGGAACCATTGATGCTGGTGACTGGATTGGAACCAGTGATGTTGGTGACTGGGTTAGAACTGGCGATGATGCTGACCGGGCTGGCTCCAGGTATGCTGGTGACTGGGATGGAACCACTGATGCTGGTGACAGGACTGGAATTGTTGATGCTGGTGACCAGACTGGAACTGTTGATACTGGTGACTGGACTGGGATCGGTGATGCTGATGACTGGAATGGGACTGGTGATGCTAGTGACCAGGTTGGAACCAATGATGTTGGTGACTAGTTTAAGACTGGTGATGCTGGTGACCAGACTGGGACCCATGATGCTAGTGACCAGGATGGAACCAGTGATTCTGGTGACTAGGTTTGAACCGGTGATGATGGAGACCAGACTGGGATGGTGATACTGGTGACTGGGTTGGAACTGGTAATGCTGGTGACCGGTTTAGAATCGGTGATACTGGTGACCGGACTGGAACCAGTGATGATGGTGACCAGACTGGGACCGGTGATGCTGGTGACTCGGTTGGAACTGGTGATGTTGGTGACCGGATTGGAACCGGTGATGCTGATGACCGGGTTGGAATCGGTGATGCTGATGACCGGGTTGGAACCGGTGATGCTGGTGACCAGGTCGAAACTGGTGATGCTGGTGACCGGGTCGAAACTGGTGATGCTGGTGACCGGGTTGAATCTGGTGATGCGAGTGACCAGGTTTAAACCCGTGATGCTGGTTACTGGTTTGAACTGATAATGCTGTTGACTGGTTTGGAACTGGTGATGCTGGTGACTGGATTGGGACCGGAGATGCTGGTGACCGGTTTGGGACTGGTAATGCTTGTGACCGGGTTGAAACCGGTGATGCTGGTGACCGGGTTGGAACCGGTGATGCTAGTGACTGGGTTGGAACCGGTGATGCTGATGACCAGACTGAGGAGCTCATTCAGAGCCGCTCGTAAGCGGCCGCTCGTTCGTTCAGAGCGATGTTCGCACATCTGCGCATGCGTATAGGTTTTAGTACGCATGCGCGAACCAGTCAGTGCAGCCAGAAATCGTTTGCTCGCAAAATAGCGAATGCCTGCTAATTTGAGTGACAGGATGAGGCGTTTGTGGGTGGTAACAGGGGAAGGTGCTTGAAAACGGGGGAGTGGAGATCCGAACGCAGGCGTGCCAAAAGGTCAAAACGGGCGTTTTAAGGGTGTGCATAATTAATAAAGCAGCATCATTGACCATGTCACTTGGTTGTCTTTTAGTCAGAACTGATCGCATGATTGCGGTAGGAAAAACCAACCACAAGAATAGCGAGCAGTTCATACAACGTTCGATGTAGTCGATTAATCGAATAAATAGCGGACATGACGTATGATGCGAGCGGCCAAGGGGCGTTTTTTTCAAAATAACGACCGCATGTTTTGTTCGCTCGTTCAGACATGGAGGCGTCAACAGACCGCAAAGAGCGAACGGTCAATTTAAATAGCCACCCCCTTTTTCTGAACGAGCGAGCGCAAATAGCGTCCGGCTCTGAATCAGACCCTGAGACAGGTGATGCTGGTGACCGGATTTGAACTGGTAATGCTGTTGACCAGTTTGGAACTGGTGATGCTGGTGACTGGGTTAGAACCGGTGATGCTGGTGATTCGGTTGAAGCTGGTGATGCTAGTGACTAGGTTTTAACCCGTGATGCTGGCTATTGGTTTGAACTAATAATGCTGTTGACTGGTTTGGAACTGGTGATGCTGGTGACCGGATTGGGACCGGAGATGCTGGTGACCGATCTGAGACCGGTAATGCTTTTGACCGAGTTGGAACCGGTCATGCTGGTGACCGGGTTGGAAACGGTGACGTTGGTGACTGAGGACCTCATTCAGAGTCGGTCGAAGCGGCCGCACGGTCGTACGCAGCCGATGTTCGCTGATCTGCGCATGCGTACAGTTCGCAATGCGCGTGTGCAAACTAGTGGCTACGATCAGAAATTTCTCTCTCCTTGAACACCGCCAGGTCGGTAGTTTGAGTGACAGATTGCGGCGTTTGTGGGTGGTAACATGGGAAGGTGCTTGAAAACGGGGGTGTGGAGATCCGAACGCAGGCGTGCCTCATTATGCGAACGGCATTTTAAGTGAGTGCATAATTAACAAAGTAGTGTCATGGCACATGTGACAGGGGAGGTTTTACACTGACATGATCGTAGAGTTTAAGAGAGGGTCTGGTCAACCTTAAGCTCTACGACCAGTTCCGATGGTAAACGATGCTCGCGATTTATCCTTATGTAGCCGGAGATGACGTGTTATGCGTACGAGATGTGGGCGTATTTTTAGCGATCCGACCGCATCCACCCCTTGGTCGGCCAGCTAACAATCCGAGCTTAGGGATGCAACATGCGTGTGCATCATTTGCATATCCAGCCCCTTTTACTATACGACCGTGCGGCCGCAACGACCTACTCTGAATGAAGTCCTGGGTTAGAACCGGTGATGCTGGTGAATGGGTCGAAACTGGTGATGCTAGCGAGTAGGTTTTAACCCATGTTGCTGGTTATTTGTTTGAACTAATAATGCTGTTGACTGGTTTTGAACTGGTGATGCTGGTGACCGGATTGGGACCGGAGATGCTGGTGACCTGTCTAACCAGTGATGCTGATGACCGGATTGGAACCGATGATGCTGGTGACCGGTTTGGAACTGGTGATGCTGGTGACCGGGTTGGAGCCAATGATGCTGGTGACTAGATTGGAACCAGTAATGTTGGTGACTGGGTTAGAACTGGTGATGATGCTGACCGGACTGGCTCCAGTGATGCTGGTGACTGGGATGGAACCGCTGATGCTGGTGACAGGGCTGAAATTGTTGATGCTGGTGACCAGACTGGGATCGGTGATGCTGATGACCGGACTGGGATCGGTGATGCTGATGAATGGACTGGGACTGGTGATGCTAGTGACCAGGTTGGAACCAGAGATGCTGGTGACTAGGTTGAGACTGGTGATGCTGATATGAATACCTAATGATCTATATACCTAAATGTCGCTGTTTAGTGTAGCGTGTGCATATGAAATAATCACTCTGCAGACTTTGAGTGTGGTTCCAAAGCATTATACAGAAATAAGCTACAGTCGATACATTACGCAGGCACTCTGGATCCAGAATTCCGGCATCAAAGGTGAAGCCTCCGTCAAAAGAAAGAATATGATGACTAACTACTGAATATATACCCTTACAGAGAGCAGGCAATACAATAGGAACGAGTTGGTTCTTCCTCTTGGTTCTTCTGTCATAGGTCACTTTGTACAATGGTAGTTCAGCCCTCCAATGGCTCTTTGTGTGTGTTTTAACTAATCAATAGACACTACATACAGAATACATTCTAACCAATAATTTCCTATATTCCATAACCATCGAATGCAAGATGCGACTCCCACGCTGATAGATTCAGATATCTGGAAATAAACAGTGTGTCAGTTTAGTACCAAACATGCCATGTCTATCATGTTGTATACCATTAATATCAAATACATACATTTTACATCATAATTAATAACTTTAATATAAACCATAATGTGCAGGAACCTTGTATGAGTGCGTGTATATTTATGGTTATATGTAAGTATGCGTTGTGTGTCTACATGCAGTGTAAAAAGGTGTGCTGTGTGCAGGGTTTGTGTTACAGCCCAAAACATGCACTGTGTGTGTGTTTCTATTTACAAATGCAACTGTATATATATGTGTGCACGCATTGTGGATACCCTGGTGATCGTTTAAGTGTATATACAGTTTACATATATATATATATATATATTCATATATATATTTCATATATATATTCATATATATATATATATATTGTGACACAGTTAGGTTAGGGGGTCCCTCTCCTGGGTAGAGGACTCCTTCCTTACACACACACACAGCAGCAGGGAAGCAGCACACCAGTCTGGATGCAAGTACAAGCTGGTCGGCGCCAGTCTTTATTGTACAATGACAGAAATATAAAGAAAACATAAATATAAATCCTAGCCCTGTCGGGGCACTAACTTCACAGGTAGTTCCCTCACTACCAGAACCTGGCAGGGCCTAATGCCCTCACCAGCAACAAAAGCACAGCACAACACTTACAGTTCGGTTTTCAAGTGTCTCTGAGCAAACTCCCTGTCTGCTCTCCCAGGTGAGACAATCAGCCCTAAACACACTAGGCTTATATTGGCCACTCTCAGGTGGAAAACTAACAAGCCTGTTACCAGGCTGCGAGAACCAAAACCTGGAGTGGCCGTGGGTGGAGCCCTCCCTCTCCTCTCACCCACAACCCCCAGGTCCCAAACCGGCTTTTCAAAAAGCCGAAACTCAAGCCTGCTACACTGCAGACTTTCTCCTGGGGGTTTAAAACGCAAAAGACAGGAATCTGGGACAAATGTACCTGCCACAGACCACTTTACCAGTGAGCCTATCACATATCCCCCCCCTTTGTTTCGACCTGTGGGGCAGAACAACTGAAGCCCCCAAACAATGAACGCGTGACAACGCGTCAGCATTGGCCAGCTGGCTTCCTGGCCTGTGTTCCACTGAAAATTTAAAAGTTTGTAACGCCAAGAACCATCTTGTAATTCTCGCATTACTGTCCTTATTTTCAGACATCCACTTCAGAGGGGCATGGTCAGTGATCAATTTGAACTTTCTTCCGACCAAGTAGTACCTGAGAGCCTCTTACGCCCACTTTATGGCCAACACCTCCTTCTCCACTGTGGCATAGTTTCTCTCATGTACATTCAACTTTCTGCTAAGATAGAAAATAGGGTGTTCCTCACCCTCCTTGTTCTGGGACAGGACCGCTCCTATACCTACTTCTGATGCATCGGTTTGTACTATGAATTCCCTTTCAAAATTAGGAGTCATCAGGACTGGTTGGGAACACAACGCTACTTTCAACACCTGAAAAGCTTTCTCTGCCTCAGGACTCCATTCTACCATGACTTTTTGTTTGCCTTTGGTCAGGTCAGTCAGTGGGACTGCCATGGTGGCAAAGTTGGGTATAAACCTCCTGTAGTACCCCGTAATTCCCAAGAAGGCTCTCACCTGCTTCTTATTCAGAGGCCGTGGCCAGTTTTGTATGGCATCAACTTTATTGAGCTGAGGCTTTATCAGGCCTCTGCCAATGGTGTATCCCAGATATTTTACTTCCTCCATGCCTAGACAACACTTTTTTGGGTTGGCTGTCAAACCTGCCTTATAGATGGAGTCCAACACTGCTTGTACCCTGGGTAAGTGAGACTGCCAATCAGGACTATGAACGACCACGTCATCCAGATAAGCAGCCGCATACCATCTATGGGGCCTTAGAATCCTGTCCATCATTCTTTGGAAGGTAGCAGGTGCCCCATGTAGCCCGAAGGGCAACATCTTGTACTGAAAAAAAGCCCTCTGGTGCTGAAAAAGCTGTCTTTTGTTTGGCGCTCTCGGTTAACGGTACTTGCCAATACCCTTTGGTTAGGTCAAGAGTGGTTAAATACCTTGCCGTCCCTAGTCTCTCAATCAGTTCATCCACTCTTGGCATCGGGTAGGCATTGAATTTTGAAACACTGTTCAACTTTCGGAAGTCATTGCAGAAACGCACACTCCCGTCGGGCTTTGGAATCAACACAATGGGACTTGACCATTCACTATGTGATTCTTCAATAACCCCTAACTCTAGCATATTTTTAATTTCTTTCGAACACCGATTCTCTTTGTGCTTCTGGTAACCTATAGGGCTTTAGATTAACTTTAACCCCTGGGTCAGTGATGATGTCATGTTTAATGACCGAGGTTTTCCCAGGTACGTCAGAGAACAGCACCCTATTTCTAATCAGAAACTCCTTGACCTCTTGTTGTTGAATTGCCGACAGGGCTTTTGCCACTGTCACTTCGGGAACTAAGGGCCCTGGACTTACTGGAGGGTCTCGGACGGCCGACAGTACCGTTCTGTCTTTCCAGGGCTTTAACAGATTTATATGGTATATCTGTTCTGGCTTTCTTTTCCCCGGCTGGTAAACTTTGTAATTGACCTGCCCCACTCTTTCTAAGATTTCAAAGGGCCCTTGCCATTTAGCCAAAAGTTTATTTCCCACAGTGGGAACCAATACTAACACTCTGTCCCCAGGAGCAAAGCTGCGTAACCGAGCATTGCGGTTGTATACCCTCTGCTGTGCCTGTTGAGCCTGTTCCAGGTGCTCTCTCACTATCGGCACTATCGCAGCAATTCTCTCCTGCATTTGAGAAACATACTCAATCACCGTTTTGTAAGGACTAGACTGCCCCTCCCATGTCTCTTTGGCAATGTCTAGTAACCCCATTGGGTGTCTCCCATACAACAAGTCGAAGGGTGAAAACCCGGTGGAGGACTGGGGAACTTCTCTTATGGCCAACAATAAATACGGCAATAAGTAGTCCCAATCCCTACCATCCTTGTCGACCACTTTCCTAAGCATGTGTTTTAACGTCTTGTTAAACCTCTCGACCAGCCCATCGGTTTGGGGGTGATAAACCGAAGTTCTTAACTGTTCGATTTTGAACAGGCGGCATAACTCTTTCATGACTTTGGACATAAACGGTGTACCCTGGTCAGTTAGTATCTCCTTAGGTATACCCAGCCTGCTAAAGACATGAACTAGCTCTCTGGCAATGGTCTTGGTTGACGTATTGCGCAACGGGATCGCTTCCGGGTACCTGGTAGCGTAATCCATTATGACCAGAATATACTGGTGTCCCCTGGCAGACTTCATTAAGGGTCCAACCAAATCCATCGCTATTCTTCAAACGGCACCTCTAAGATAGGCAATGGAACTAGTGGACCCTTAAAATGTGGCCTGGGAGCATGATACTGACACTCAGGGCAGGATGCGCAAAAGTCAGATACCTCTTTATGAAGCCCGGGCCAGAAAAACCTCTGCATTATTCGCTCAGTGGTTTTTTCTACCCCTAGATGGCCTGCCGTTATATGACCATGGGCCAGATCCAACACTGTTCTTCTGTAGGCTTTGGGAACTATTAGTTGTTCCACAACATCTTCCCCCTTCTTAGTCACCTGATATAACAAATCCTGACACATTGCCATGTGGGGATAGGACAAAGGACTATCAGGGTCTACAGGATTACCATCAACTACTTTTACATTCTCCCTGGCTTTTACCAAAGTAGGGTCATTCAACTGCTCCACGGCAAAGACCTCTCTTCTGACCTCTAAATCAGGCAGACGATCACCTGGCCCAACAACACTTCCCACCTCAATGGGAGGCACATCAGTTGGCGGGCCACCGTCACGTTCCGCATTCTCTAGTTCGCCAACCATAGTAGAAAAAGGGAATAACTCTGACTCAGAAGAAACTCCCTCCTCCACTACATCGACAACCTTCTCAAATGGATCAGGGTTGTTCACCTCTGGAACAAAACGGCTTTCCCACAACTTCCAGAAGTGAGCAAAGTCTCTCCCCAATATTGCATCGTACACCAGACCATGCACCAAACCCACAGAAACTATAGCAGAGCCACATGGTGTCTCGATGTTCACCTCGGCCGTAACATAATATCATACATAGTATCCCCATGTATGCAGGTCACACCAACAGTTTTCCCTGTATGCCTCAAGGGGTTCACCAGCTCAGCTGTTATAAGTGTCACCAAGCTACCAGAGTCTAACAGTGCCTCTACTCGGTTGCCATCTACAGTGAGTACACACATGTGCTTATCAGTCTCAGCCTGCCGGTCAGCCGTACAGGCTATCTGTGCAAAGAAAGACCCCCTGCGGTAGACATGAGCAGTATCACATTGCATAGGTTCAGTTGTAAGTGCACAATTAGCGGCAATATGGCCGAAGCCACCACATCGGAAACACTGAGTCATATTAATGTCTAGTCGTTTACGGGGCAAGAACCTTCCCGGCCTGGCAGGCCTTTCTCCAGGTTCTACACCCTCAGTCTTAGGTACATTCCACCGCCCAGCACCCTTCTCCCCTGGAACAGTCTTACCAGTGTCTCTGGGAGTTCGCCGGTGCGCCATCGGGGCATAGTGGGGCATACTCATCAGCTCCTCAGCCGCCACGTACCTCTCCACCAGCTCGACCAACTGGTCCGCGGACTTAGGGTCTGCATGGCTCACCCACTTGCGCAGAGTCACAGGTAATGATCGCAGGTACCGGTCCATCACGACCCTTTCCACGATCTGTGGTCCCGTCAGCGTCTCGGGCTGTAGCCATTTTGAGGACAGATGGACGAGGTCATGCATCTGTGAACGTGGAGGCTTGTCCTTATGGAGCTCCCAGCGGTGGACCCGTTGGGCACGAACAAAGGTGGTGACTCCCAAGCGAGTTAGGATCTCCTGTTTTAGTTTTTTATAGTCCTTGGCATCAGCCAGGCATAAGTCGAAATATGCTTTTTGTGGCTCCCCAGACAAAAAAGGTGCCACCAGACTTGCCCACTGCTCCTTGGGCCAACTCTCCCTCTTGACCGTTCTTTCAAATGCGGCGAGATAGGCCTCCACATCATCGCCTGAAGTCATCTTTTGGAGGAAGTGACTGGCTCGTACGGAGTGAGTGGTGGTGGGAGGACCAGTATTAACATCTCTGGGCCGGGCGACCAGGTGCTGTACCACCTCTTTTATGGCCTGGCTGTTTTCCGCTAAGGCCTGGCGGTTTTCCGCTAAGGCCTGGCGGGTTTCCTCAATGGCGACCTGTTGAAGTCTGTTAGATTCCTGCTGAATTTTGTTTGTCTCCTGCTGAGCTGCTGTAGCTTGAAGCAAGGCCTTAATAATGTCCTCCATTTTGTCCTGGGGTGTAGGTTGGAAGCTGAACCTTGCCTCTCTGAGCATTGGCTGATGCCTCCTCTATGGGACTCCAAGGACACAGTGTTATTTCCACACTCACAAATTGAGTGTCTGTCCCTTTAATTTTTAAACGGAAAGTTTTCCTCTCGCTGCAACTTCAGTGTGTGTGGGTGCCCGCATTCTCCACCATATTGTGACACAGTTAGGTTAAGGGGTCCCTCTCCTGGGTAGAGGACTCCTTCCTTACACACACACACAGCAGCAGGGAAGCAGCACACCAGTCTGGATGCAAGTACAAGCTGGTCGGCGCCAGTCTTTATTGTACAATGACAGAAATATAAAGAAAACATAAATATAAATCCTAGCCCTGTCGGGGCACTAACTTCACAGGTAGTTCCCTCACTACCAGAACCTGGCTGGGCCTAATGCCCTCACCAGCAACAAAAGCACAGCACAACACTTACAGTTCGGTTTTCAAGTGTCTCTGAGCAAACTCCCTGTCTGCTCTCCCAGGTGAGACAATCAGCCCTAAACACACTAGGCTTATATTGGCCACTCTCAGGTGGAAAACTAACAAGCCTGTTACCAGGCTGCGAGAACCAAAACCTGGAGTGGCTGTGGGTGGAGCCCTCCCTCTCCTCTCACCCACAACCCCCAGGTCCCAAACCGGCTTTTCAAAAAGCCGAAACTCAAGCCTGCTACACTGCAGACTTTCTCCTGGGGGTTTAAAACGCAAAAGACAGGAAGCTGGGACAAATGTACCTGCCACAGACCACTTTACCAGTGATTCTATCACAATATTTATATACATGGCTTCAAACTGGCTATTATTAATATTACTTCTGTCTGAACTAAAAGAATGACAGACAATGTGGTTTGTCTTGTTCATAGATGGAACAAGCTTTGGCAAACAATCTGATAAATTTAACAATAGGCTCTCCTAATACAACTGTTAGTTCTACTTAACCACGTCAACATTGGATACAAGGCCTACAATTGTTAAACGATGGCTAAACGTCTGACCATTGTTTCCAAATCTACTTTAGCATAGCAGTGTCTGTGTTATACTTCAATTGTCATAGACACACTGTATCAATATGCAGAGCAAACACTCACAGTATCCTTGTTGTATTCTTAATTATTTGTCACAAACATGTCCACCAGACATGTCTGTTATCACTGATTTATATGTGTATTCATGCGTATGGGGTATGATAGGATTTTAAACAGTGTGCAGTGGCAATGCGATCGCATGATGCTAATAATAGCATATTAGCATCACACACAATGGTTTCATTCTGATGACGCAACATGGCATAATCAGGGGCAACCTAAAATGGCGTCTTCAGATATTAATTTTACAATTTAGGTCTCAGCCAACTATCCGGCTTCGACAGTCCACACTTTGATAGCAAACAATACGCTATCACACTCTGGTCTTACTATTTATTTATTTAGTCTTACACTATGGAATATTATTTAATGTTATATTATGGGATGGCACAATGTGGTCATTAAACCCTCAATAATGTGTCTCTGGGAGGGACATAAAACTACCCTTATGTGCACACCGCAGATCTTGGAAGATCATGGGAAAGATGTGGGGATGCACCTAACCTATAAAGGAAGTCTTGAAGGGGATAGGGACTTAACATTATTTAAGATGTTTAAAATAACATTTCATAATACATTTTATGCATGGCTAAATCTATACATCATCTGATGGTACACTCTAATTCAGGATTATAATACAGTTCTTCCTTGACCTTGGTATCCATAATATCATTGCTCATCACCATCATCTCGGTTTCTCTATTCGCCCTTGTACATTTTCCACACTTCAATACATTAGGAACACACCTGACACATAAGCCAATTATTAAGATGACAATCAGTATAAGGATCAGGAGTTTACCCACAGTAGCAACTAGTTCCTGGCCCCACACTCCTAGACCATTTCACAGGGTTCAACTAAGTGAACCACTCTTCTACCTTTTCCTCTACTTCAACCAGTGAAGCATTATGGTTCTTTCGAAATTCCCATTTCAGCTGCAGAATTTCATCCATCTTCCGGTCTATAAACTCCTTGGAGTTACCAGTGTTCATAATGCGTATGAAGATATGGAGATGGTGTGTTTTTATGGATACCAAGCATTTCACCATGTGTAAGGGTCATAACCTCTGGGAGTACCCTTCCCAAATTACATAAACCTTCGGAACTCGGAGAGAGCCACTTATACGCTTTCCTTCCATATATAAAATACACATCATCTGGGAGTACATAAGGGATAGAATATATCATTATTTTCAAACATAATTCTCTAACAAATAATCCTATTTCAGATTTTCCTATTTGACTAACACACATTTCTGGTTGTATAATCCTGGCACAGTACCCTTCTGGTACCCTACCAACCATTTCCTTGGTGGAACTAAGTGTATATCTATACCAGAAGTGTCTTCCACCTGTTCTAATTGTGCATAAAAGTTCAAAATTTATAAGTTCATTATCAGCTCTTAGTGAGAAGGTCATCGTCTGGTTGTTCCCAGTCACCTCCCAAATTCCTGGTTTGTTGGGGTTGGTGATGTTCAAACATAAAAGAGATCTATCTACTTGGTACTGGTGGAGTTTAAAATAAGGTGGTTTGACATAAGGAATTTTCCATCCAGCGCTTTCCCTTTTTGCAGTTCTAAAACCTCAGAGGCATTTAATGAAATGGCACTAGCCCTACATTATGCTGTCCCTGAGGCACGTGAGAGCACACCCAACAGTCAGTTTGATTTAAGACCTTGCCCACCATGATATGATAATCCTCTAAAGGATGCCCACCTCAATATGGGTTATACTTAGGCTGGCACCGCTGGATGCATCTCTCATCGACTAGAGATCCACAAAACTCACAAATACAATTTTCCTCAGACAATAGACCTTCACACTGTCTCCGAGTTTCAGGCATAACAGATCTCTTAGCAATTACTGTACTGGGTTTGGTAAGATTCTCCCCCGATTGGTTTAGAGCTCCTTCTTTTTAGCAGTGAACACAGCAGTATTAGTGGCAGCTGGATATGCCTCTACTCAATTAGAAAATACATCTGTACAAACTAATACATACTTGAGGTTCCTGCAGGGTGGTAATTGGATGAAATCAATTTGTATTACCTGAAAAGGTCCGTCTGTCGGAGGGATGTGGGATGGCTCGGTTGGTACTGTTTTTCCAACGTTCTTCCTCAAGCATGTCAAGCAGGACATTGCCCTCTTTTCGGCTTGGGAAGAAAAACCTGGTGCACACCAATATACCCTGACCAACTTGCACATACCTTGCTTTCCCAGGTGAGTCAGACCGTGCGCTGCCTCAGCCAAGCTTGGGTAGTATGCCTTGGGTGCCACCGGCTTACCTTGTACATTTCTCCAGAGTCCAGAGGACTCCTGTCCACATCCCTTGGATCTCCAGACACAAATTTTGCATCTCAATTAATTTCTGCATGTCAATAGTTTGAAAAACCATCATTTGATCAATTGGTGTGTTCATTTTCAACCCTGCTGCCCATTTGGCAGCTTCATCTGCTCTATTATTTCCTAGTGACACTGGATCGTCCTCACATGTATGGGTTTTACATTTAATGACGGCCACTGCTTTAGGCATTTGAATCGCTGTCAATAGTCCTTTTATGTTTTGAATGTGCGACTGGTGTACCTGCTGCTGTCATAAAATTTCTTAGACGCCATAGAACACCAAAATCATGTACCAAAGGCGTACCTAGAGTCAGTGTAGATATTAGCAGCTTTTCCATATGCTAATTCACACGCTCTTCTTAGTGCCACCAGCTCCGCCACTTGGGCTGAATGAGGTGGACCAAGGGGTTTGGCTTCTATGATGTCCTCGTCATTTACAACAGCATAACCTTGCATTTCTCTCCTGTGTCAGTTTGTCTATGACAACTCCAATCCGCGTAAAAGTCACATCTACATTTTCTAAAGGTATATCACGTATGTCAGGTCTTGCAGTAAAGGTCTGATTTAAATATTCCATACAATCATGTGCATCAGTATACCTGCAAAACTCACCTTCCACCAGCGACTCACCTCTCTCCACCCTTTGTGTATCCTGAGGCACATATGGTAAATACGTTGCTGGATTTAACGTACTGCACCATTTAATGGTTATGTTTGCAGGTGCTATTAGAGCTAGTTCCCATTTTGTGAACCTAGCTGAGGAAACATGTCTGGTTTGGGCAGAATTCAGCAAAGCAGATACAGCATGGGGCATATAAACAATCATATCATGACCTAATACTACATCCTCACTCTTACTGACCAATAGAGCAGTTGCAGCTACACTTCTTAAACTCGTTGCGAGTGATCTTGCAACAGTGTCTAATTGGGTATGCTACAGGTCTGCTACCGTCACCATGTTTTTGGGTGAGGACACCTGCTGCACAACCATCGGGTTCCGTACAATATAATTCAAAAGATTTTTCATCGTTAGGTATTCCCAATGCAGGTGCTCTTGTCAGACTAACCTTAATATTAAGGAGAGCGTGCTCGGTTTCCTCTGTGTGTATGACACGATCGGACTTTGAGGAAGAGACTAAGGCCCTCATTCAGAGGCAGTCATAAGAAGCGATCGCTCTCTCTGAATGAGGGGGGCCACTTCTATTTTTTTAGTGCAGTCTCCTCGTCATTAGCTAAGCTGTGGGTTACCACCCAAAGCTTAGCGACCGACCAGGGTGATGGTTGCGATGGTCAAGACCATCGCGACCATCGGGTCTTGTGACGAGACCCTAAGGTTGGGTCTCGGCAAGCGCAAGCCCCAGGGAGCTTCCTGCCTCCAAACGGCAAGCGTTCCATCAAGGAACACCTCCGTTTGGCCGGCCACCCCCCTGCCCGCCTCTCAAATGGGGCGAGCGGTCAATCACCATCGACAGCTCGCTCCCTTTGGTGTGAGGCCCGTAATGATGGAGCGCCCGTCGCTAGCCGGGTCACGTGCATGCGCACGTCAGAGCCGGCTCCGACGTGCGCATGCCCAGTGGGCAAACATCGACCCGGTTGCAAGCTCTTGCGACCAGGTCTGAATAAGGTCCTAAGTCCTGTAATGGCAAGGCCAAAATAGAAAAAACCTGGGATCCACATTCTGCAGTATCCACACATTCCCAAGAAGGTACGGATTTGCTGGGTTTAACGTACTGCACCATTTAATGGTTATGTTTGCAGGTGCTATTAGAGCTAGTTCCCATTTTGTGAACCTAGCTGAGGAAACATGTCTGGTTTGGGCAGAATTAAGCAAAGCAGATACAGCATGGGGCATATAAACAATCATATCATGGCCTAATACTACATCCTCACTCTTACTGACCAATAGAGCAGTTGCAGCTACACTTCTTAAACTCATTGGGAGTGATCTTGCAACAGTGTCTAATTGGGCACTGTAGTATGCTACAGGTCTGCTACCGTCACCATGTTTTTTGGTGAGGACACCTGCTGCACAACCATCGGCTTCCGTACAATATAATTCAAAAGATTTTTCATAGTTAGGTATTCCCAATGCAGGTGCTCTTGTCAGACTAACCTTAATATTAAGGAGAGCGTGCTCGGTTTTCTCTGTGTGTATGACACGATCGGACTTTGAGGAAGAGACTAAGGCCCTCATTCAGAGGCGGTCACAAGAAGCGATCGCTCTCTCTGAATGAGGGGGGCCACTTCTATTTTTTTAGTGCGGTCTCCTGGTCGCTAGCTAAGCTGTGGGTTACCACCCAAAGCTTAGCGACCGACCATCGGGTCTTGTGACGAGACCCTAAGGTTGGGTCTTGGCAAGCGCAAGCCCCAGGGAGCTTCCTGCCTCCAAACAGCAAGCGTTCCGTCAAGGAACACCTCCGTTTGGCCGGCCAACCAAATGGGGCGAGCGGTCAATCACCATCGACAGCTCGCTCCCTTTGGTGCAAGGCCCGTAGCGATGGAGCGCCCGTCGCTAGCCGGGTCATGCGCATGCGCACGTCGGAGCCGGCTCCGACGTGCGCATGCCCAGTGGGCAAACATCGACCCGGTTGCGAGCTCTTGCGACCGGGTCTGAATAAGGTCCTAAGTCCTGTAATGGCAAGGCCAAAATAGAAAAAACCTGGGATCCACATTCTGCAGTATCCACACATTCCCAAGAAGGTACGGATTTGCTGTTGGTTACGCGGCAGTGTCATGGTCTGTATGGCCTGGATTCAATCAGTAGTCAGATGTCGTAACCCCTGCATTAGACAGTGTCCTAAGTATTTAACCCTGGACTGGCATGGCTGTAGTTTGTCCTTAGCAACCTTGTGTCCTGTTTGCAAGAGATTAAGCAATAAAAGTTTAGCATGACATAAATGAATCAGAACACAACAATAAATCGTCCACATATTGTATTAGAACAGATCCATTGGCAGGTTGAAAAGATTGTAAACAGTCGTGTAAGGCCTGGGAGAAGATACTGGGGCTGTCTATGAAACCCTGGGGCAATCGTGTCCATGTGTATTGTACCCCCCTGTATGTGAAGGTGAATAGGTACTGACAGCAAGGATGAAGAGGGACAGAGAAGAAGCAGAACAGAGGTCGATGACAGTGAAATGGGTTGCAGTTGGTGGAATCTGCATGAGAATGACAGATGGATTTGGCACTACGAGAAATTGGCTCTCAACTACCTTATTAACCCCTCTAAGGTCTTGTACTAATCTATAGCCCCTCCCCCCAGCCTTCACTGGAAAAATGGGACTATTGGCTACACTTGCTATACGTACTAAAATTCCGTTGCAATAACTGCTCAATTATGGGATAAACCCCTATCTCTACCTCTGGTTTTAACAGGTATTGGGGAATTTTTGAGCTTGCCTACTACTTTTTAGATTTACCATTACAGGAGCTACGTTTGCCATTAATCCAGTGTCCTGTCCATCTTTGGTCCAGAGGGAACCTGGTATTTGAGATAACATCTTTTCTACCTGAGATGGATTTTTATCTGAAACAGTAGAGTGAAACATTAACCTTTGGGGAGTGTCCAATATATCCCTCACCTCGTGCGCAACTCTCTCTGGGATATCTAAAAATATACCATTAGAGGTACAATAAATGACACATCCCATTTTACATAACAAATCCCTTCCCAGCAGGTTAATAGGGGCCGCTGCTGCCAGGAGAAAGGAATGCCTGGTATGCAATGGCCCGATAGTAACCTCTGCGGATTTGGTTAAAGGATAATATTGCACTTTACCCGTTACACACATTGCTGGTACTGTCTTGGTGGTCACCTGTAAATTGGATGAAGAATTTAACACTGATCTGGTCGCCCCTGTGTCTACAAGAAAAGAATGTTTGGTACCAGCTACATCAACTATCATTACAGGTTCTTCCCTAGTATCCCTAGTTAACCTGACTGGCTGTAGACTACAGGTGTGACCTGACCCCTAGAGCTGACTGTCTTCCTCCAGTAAAGCATTCACTGCCACAATGTGTGCAGGTGATAGCTGGGGTTGTCCTGACTGTGGTGGGTGTCCCTTCTGTGGGAAGCTTGGTGTTCCCTGAGTTGGGTGTTTCCACGGCCTGGCTTTACAAAACCTACTTATGTGCCCCTCCTTGTTACATCTAAAACACCTTTGTCTTTGACATGTATTGAAAGGTTGTTGTTGTATAGGTTGGGGAATGTGGAAAGACTGTTGTGTATGGGGATAAGGATTTGGAGGTTGTATGGGATGAGTGTATTGTGGCTGTGTGTGATAAGAGTGCTGCATTGACAATTGCATTTCTTCCAGAGCTTGAATACTAACAGCCATTAGTTTCTCGCTCTGCATTTCTCTCTTAGATGTTTTTATCATGTTCAGTTGCAGATTCCCTAAGTGTGTCTACCATAATTTCCCTCCATCCAGGAAGTGAGGTCTGAACCATGGCCTTTAGAGTGTCTTTAAGACCATCCATAAGCACCGTGATTGTCATTTCCTTGTGATGGGTGTTGTCATTTATATCCTCTATACCTGTGTATTGGGTAATAGTCTGCAGCGCTCTGGTGAAATAATCTGCTGAAGACTCACTCTCTTTCTGTTTAATGGTAAAATTTTTACTCCAGTTAACAACTACTGGGAAATATACGGCCAGCTGGGTGACAATGTTATCCTGATTATCTTCATCAGTTATGGGACTATCTCCATCCAATACACAGGTTGTGATAAAATTTTTTGACGTCGGTATTGTGTGGAACACATGCCTGTAATACCACTCGCCAATCTTTGTTTGTTGGCTCATGAGCATTACCTATATCCCTTACAAATTTCTGGCACTTTGCTAGTTCTTTCCTAGGGTCAGGGAAATCTATCATTATGGAATGTAGTTCTGCTCTTGTCCATGGACAATGCATTGCTACATTCCTTGTGGCCACTACACCATGTGCGTCCGGATTCCCATTGGGAACAGTTATTGTCTGGACAGGATGAATGCCTGCCACACTGCTACCTTTGGCCTGATTACCTGGTTGAGGGTTCAGCCTACTACTATGTATGGTATTAACAACCTCTGCTACTGTTACAGTGGGTGTTAATACCTCCTGCACTATCAATGGCGGGGCTACCTCCACTATGGGTACTGGCGGGGCAGCTACCTGTGCTTGCTGTGATGGTACATTTAACATGTGGGCACCATGGGAAAGAGCTGACATTACAACAGGTTCATCATCTGCATCAAAAACATGTTCCTTATAGTTGCTTAGGAGAGGGTACAAGTTACTTTTTAAATTTTTATGATTTTTGAGATCGACTGTACCTTGCCCCCATCTGCATAGGGCGGAGGCGGTGTGCATGCACTATTAACAATACCTTCCGCAATGCTACCTTGCTGTGCGTGCATGCTATTTTGCGGCGCACACACGCTATTTGGCATTGTGTACGCGCTCCCTTGCATCATGGGCGTGATGCTAGTTAGTGTCACATGCACACCGCTAAGCCACATGTTTCCCTTGTGCTGCCACAACTTTAAACAGTCATTAAACTTTACCCATATACTATCTCTAACATTATTCAGAACCTCCAAATCACAGCTACCAATCTTGGGAAAAGGTGTTATACATTTCTTGGTCATTATGACACATATGTCGCAGTATGCTGTAGCGTACGCACCATACTTTTTAAACATACTTCCACCAGCAGCACATCATCGACCATTACTAGAGATTGCCTTGCACCCATCTGAGTAAACGCTTAGCAATTTCTACAGAATTTCGGTTGGTGAACGATTTTCAGTGAGCTACGTTCACGCACTTCCTCCCGTTATACACAGCAGACCCGCCTGGCGTTATATTCGGAGCAGAATAACCACCTATTGAAAATGATTCTACTTGCGACAATTTTAACTCAAGCATCTGTCGCTTGCTGCCTACTTTGAGTTTACTCCCGCTGGTAGCATCTAGAAGTTCCAATAACTCCTAACCTTGCCAGCAGTTTCACTCCCACGACAACCCACTTCACAATCACGGTTTATATAACCATGTGGTTCGATCACATTGCCCAAAGAACTGATCAATGGACTTTGCGATCAATGGGTGCCGGACCAAGAAACCCCTTAGTTTCTCAATAACCACAATGTACCTGCTTTGTACACTGGTCCAGTAGTTTGTACTGCCCCGTCAGGCACCTACCAAGTTTTCACTGAGGTTTAACAGACGGTAACCTCCACTATTTAGGCTTATCAGACAGTAGCCTTCACAATCACATGTTTCAATTTACATACACCTTTTCTGCGCAGAAAATAGAACCTTTTCCCTTAATATAGCAGTATAATACAGAGGTTTAACAAGCAATCATGCTATGCATACAATGACCATTTGAACACGTGGCAGCAATACAGAAAATATGTGTACGCTATTGTGCGACTTCCCCTTTTAACACAAAACTTTATCAACGAAGGAAAACAAACTTTTTTCCTCCTTGTCCCTAGATTCTAATCAGCGCTCCTTGAACTCACACAATAACGGATAGCGGTCTCTCAGCATCAAGTGGTACCAGGTTTTCGAAGGCAATGCATTCTTTCCTGCGTATGGCGCCTCCACCCTTTGATGAGGGACCGATAACCGTGTGTTGCCATGTAAATTGGCAGCGTGAACTCACTCTACGTGCCCCCATCTATGAATACCTAATGATCCATATACCTAAATGTCACTGTTTAGCGTAGCGTGCACAAATGAAATAATAGCTTTCCAGACTTTGAGTGTGGTTCCAAAGCACAAAAGTTATTATTCACATAAAAAGCATTTAGTTACACGCTGTGATCTAAATACAATTAGTGCAAAGGATTATACAGAAATAAGGTACAGTCGATACATTGCGCAGGTGCTCTGGATCCAGATTTCCGGCATCAAAGGTGAAGCCTCCGTCAAAAGAAAGAATATGATGACTAACTACTGACTACACAGCGCCTGAATATATACCCTTACAGAGAGCAGGCAATACAATAGGAACGAGTTGGCATAATCCCATTGGTTCTTCCTCTTGGTTCTTCTGTCATAGGTCAGTTTGTACAATGATAGTTCAGCCCTCCAATGGCTCTTTGTGTGTGTTTTAACTAATCAATAGACACTACATAAAGAATGCATTCTAACCAATAATTTCCTATATTCCATAACCATCGAACGCAAGATGCGACTCCCTCGCTGATAGATTCAGATATCTGGAAATAAACAGTGTGTCAGTTTAGTACCTAACATGCCATGTCTATCATGTTGTATATCATTAATATCAAATACATACATTTTACATCATAATTAATAATTTAATATAAACCATAATGTGCAGAAACCTTGTATGAGTGCGTGTATATTTATGGTTATATGTAAGTATTCGTTGTGTGTCTACATGCAGTGTAAAAAGGTGTGCTGTGTGCAGGGTTTGTGTTACAGCCCAAAACATGCACTGTGTGTGTGTTTCTATTTACAAATGCAACTGTATATATATGTGACCGGGTTGGAACCGGTGATGCTGATGACCAGACTGAGACAGGTGATGCTGGTGACCGGATTTGAACTGGTAATGTTGTTGACCAGTTTGGAACCTGTGGATACTGGTGACCGGATTGGGACCAGAGATGCTGGTGACCAATCTGGGACTGGTAATGCTTGTGACTGAGTTGGAACCGGTCATGCTGGTGACCGGTTGGAAACAGTGACGCTGGTGACTGGGTTAGAACCGGTGATGCTGGTGACTGGGTCGAAACTGATGATGCTAGTGACTAGGTTTTAACCCGTGATGCTGGTTATCGGTTTGAACTAATAATGCTGTTGACTGGTTTGGAACTGGTGATGCTGGTGACCGGAGATGCTGGTGACCTGTCTGGGACTGGTAATGCTTGTGACCAGGTTGGAACTGGTGATGCTGGTGACCGTATTGGAACCAGTGATGCTGGTGACCAGATTGGAACAGGTGATGCTGATGACTGGATTGGATTAGGTGATGCTGGTGACCGGGTTGGAACCGGTGATGCTGGTGACCGGGTTGGAACCAGTGATGTTGGTGACTGGGTTAGAACTGGTGATGATGCTGGCCATACTGGCTCCAGTGATGCTGGTGACCGGGTTGGAACCAGTGATGTTGGTGACTGGGTTAGAACTGGTGATGATGCTGGCCGTACTGGCTCCAGTGATGCTGGTGACTGGAATGGAACTGCTGATGTTGGTGACAGGACTGGAATTGTTGATGCTGGTGACCAGACTGGGATCGGTGATGCTGATGACTGGACTGGGACTGGTGATGCTAGTGACCAGGTTGGAACCAATGATGCTGGTGACCAGACTGGGACCGGTGATGCTAGTGACCAGGATGGAACAGGTGATTCTGGTGACTAGATTTGAACCGGTGATGATAGTAACCAGACTGGGACAGTGATGCTGGTGACTGGGTTGGAACTGGTAATGCTGGTGACCGGTTTAGAACCGGTGTTACTGGTGACTGGACTGGTACCAGTGACGATGGTGACCAGACTGGGGACCGGTGATGCTGGTGGCTCGGTTGGAACCGGTGATGCTGGTGACCAGGTTGGAACCGCTGATGCTGGTGACTGGGTCGAAACTGATGATGCTAGTGACCAGGTTTAAACCCGTGATGCTGGTTACCAGTTTGAACTGATAATGCTGTTGACTGGTTTGGAACTGGTGGTGCTGGTGACCGGATTGGGACCAGAGATGCTGGTGACCTGTCTTTGACCGGTAATGCTTGTGACCAGGTTGGAACTGGTGATGCTGGTGACCGTATTAGAACCAGTGATGCTGGTGACCAGATTGGAACAGATGATGCTGATGACCGGATTGGAACCGATGATGTTGGTGACCAGGTTGGAACCGGTGATGCTGGTGACCGGGTTGGAGCCAATGATGTTGGTGACCGGGTTGGAGCCAATGATGCTGGTGACCGGGTTGGAACAGGTGATGCTGGTGACTGGGTTGGAGCTGGTAATGCTGGTGACCGGGATAGAACCGGTGATACTGGTGACTGGACTGGGACCAGTGATGATATTGACCGGACCGGGACTGGTGATGCTAGTGACTGGGTTGAAACCGGTGATGCTAGTCACCGGGTTGGAACCGGTAAAACTGGTGACTGGTTTGAAACCAGTGATGCTGGTGACCAGAGATGCTGGTGATCGGTGTGGGACCGGCGAAGCTGGTGACCAGGTTGGAACCGGTGATGTTGGTGACCGGGTTAGAACCGGTGATGCTGGTGACCGGATTGGTACCAGAGATGCTGGTGACCGGTCTGGGACCGGTGAAGCTGGTGACCGGGTTGGAACTGGTGACTGGACTGGGACCGGTGATGTTACTGTCCGGGATAGAACCGGTGATTCTGGTGACTGGGTTGGAACCGGTGATGATGGTGACAGGACTGGGACCGATGATGCTAGTGTCCAGGATGCAACCGGTGATGATGGTGTCTGGACTCGGAACGGTGATACTGGTAACCGGGTTAGAACCGGTAATGCTGTTTTTTGTTTTGAACCGGTAATGTAGTTGACCGGTTTGGATCTGGTGAGGCTGGTGACAGGTTGGGACCGGAGATGCTGGTGACCAGATGGGGACCGGAGATGCTGGTGACTGGGTTTGAACTGGTAATGCTGTTGACCAGTTTGGAACTGGTGATGCTAGTGACTGGATTGGGACCGGGCATGCTGGTGACCAATCTTGGACAGGTAATGCTTGTTACTGGGTTGGAACCAGTGATGCTAATGACAGGGTTGAAACTGGTGATGCTGGTGACTGGGTTGGAAACAGTGATGCTGGTGACCGGGTCGAAACTGGTGAAGCTAGTGACTGGGTTTAAAACCGTGATGCAGGTTACCGCTTTGAACTGATAATGCTGTTGACTGGCTTGGAACTGTTGATGCTGGTGACTGGATTGGAACTGTGATGCTGGTAACTGGGTTAGAACTGGTGATGCTGGTGACCATGTCGAAACTGGTGATGCTAGTGACTAGGTTTTAACCCGTGATGCTGGTTATCGGTTTGAACTAATAATGCCGTTGACCGGTTTGGAACTGGTGATGCAGGTGACCAGATTTGGACCGGAGATGCTGGTGACCTGTCTCGGACCGGTAATGCTTGTCACCAGGTTGATACCGGTGATGTTGGTAAACTGGTTGGAACCAGTGATGCTGGTGACCGGGTTGAAACAGGTGATGCTGGTGACAGGGTTGGAACCGATGATGCTAATAACCGGGTCGAAACTGGTGTTGCTAGTGACTGGGTTTAAACCTGTGATGCTGGTTACCAGTTTAGAATTGATAATGCTGTTGACTGGTTTGGAACAAGCGATGCTGGTGTCCGGATTGGGACCGGAGATGCTGGTGACCAGACTGGGACCGGTAATGCTTGTGACCGGGTTGGAACCAGTGATGCTAGTGACTTGGTTGGAACCGGTGATGTTGGTGACCGGGTTGGGACCAGTGATGCTGGTGACTGGGTTGGAATCGGTGATGCTCCTGACCGGGTTCGAACTGGTAATACTGGTGACCAGAATAAAACCAGTGATACTGGTGACTGGACTGGGACCAGTGATGATGTTGACCAGACTGGGACTTGTGATTCCGGTTGACTGTGTTGAAACCGGTGATGCTAGTGACCAGGTTGGAACCAGTTATGCTGGTGACTGGTTTGGAACCGGTAATGTTGGTGACTGGGTACGGACCGGAGATGCTGGTGACCGGTCTGGGACCAGTGATGATGGTGATCAGACTGGGACCAGTGATGCTGGTGACCGGGTTGAAAGTGGTGATTCTAGTGACCGGGTTGGTACCTGCGAAGCTGGTGACCCATTTGGAGCCGGTTATGCTGGTGATCGGATTGGGACCAGAGATGCTGGTGACTGATCTGGGACCAGTAATGCTTGTGTCCAGGTTGGAACTGGTGATTCTGATGCCCGGGTTGGAACCGATGATGCTGGTGACCGGTTTGGAACTGGTGATGCTGGTAACTGGGTCAAAACTGGTGAGGCTAGTGACCGGGTTTAAACCCGTGATGCTGGTTATCATTTTGAACTGATTATGCTATTGACCGGTTTGAAATTGGTGATGCTGGTGACTGGATTGGGACCGGAGATGCTGGTGACTGGTCTGGGACCGGTAATGCTTGTGACTGGGTTGAAACCGGTGATGCTGGTGACCAGATTGGAACTGGTGATGCTAGTGACCGGATTGGAACCGGTGATGTTGGTGACTGGGTTGGAACCGGTGATGCTGATGACTGGGTTGGAACTGGTAATGCTGGTGACCGGTTTAGAACCAGTGATACTGGTGACCGGCTGGGACCAGTGATGATGTTGACCAGACTGGGACCGGTGATGCTGGTGACTGGGTTTGAACCGGTGATGCTGGTGACCAGGATGGAACCGGTGATGCTAGAGACTGGGTTTAAACCCGTGATGCTGGTTACCAGATTGGGAATGGAGATGCTGGTGACCTGTCTGGGACCGGTGATGTTTGTGAACTGATTATGCTATTGACCGGTTTGAAATTGGTGATGCTGGTGACCGGTCTGGGACCGGTAATGCTTGCGACTGGGTTGAAACCGGTGATGCTGGTGACCAGATTGGAACTGGTGATGCTGGTGACCGGATTGGAACCGGTGATGCTGGGGACCGGATTGGAACCGATGATGCTGGTGACCGGATTGGAACTGGTGATGTTGGTGATCGGGTTGGAATCTGTGATGCTGATGACCGGGTTGGAACCGGTGATGCTGGTGACCGGGGTGGACCGGTGATGCTGGTGACCAGATTGGGACCAGAGATGCTGGTGCCCAGACTGGGACTGGTGATTCTGGTGACCAGGTTTGAACTGGTAATGCAATTTAGCAGTTTGGAACCGGTGATGCTGGTGACCGGATTGGGACTGAAGATGCTGGTGACCAATCTGGGGCTGGTATTGCTTGTGACCGAGTTGGAACTGGTAATGCTGGTGACTGGGTTGGAACCGGTGATGCTGGTGACTGGGTTGGAACCGGTGATGCTGGTGACTGGGTCGAAACTGGTGATGCTAGTGATCAGGTTTTAACCCATGATGCTGGTTATCGGTTTGAATTGATAATGCTGTTGACCAGTTTGGAACCGGTGATGCTGGTGACCGGATTGGGACTGAAGATGCTGGTGACCAATCTGGGGCCGGTATTGCTTGTGAACGTCTTGGAACTGGTAATGCTGGTGACTGGTGACTGGGTTGGAACCGGTGATGCTGGTGACTGGGTTGGAACCGGTGATGTTGGTGACTGGGTCGAAACTGGTGATGCTAGTGACTGGGTTTTAACCCATGATGCTGGTTATCGGTTTGAACTGATAATGCTGGATTCAGACCGGGGATGCTAGTGACCGGTCTGGGACCGGTAATGCTTGTGACCGGGTTAGAACTGGTGATGCTGGTGACCGCATTGGAACCGGTGATGCTGGTGACTGGATTGGAACCAATGATGCTGATGACTGGATTGGAATCGATGATGCTGGTGACCGGTTTGGAACCGGTGATGCTGGTGACTGGGTTGGAACTGGTAATGCTGGTGACTGGGTTGGAACTGGTAATGCTGGTGACTGGGATCGAACCGGTGATACTGGTGACCGGACTGGGATGGGACTAGTGATGATGGTGACCGGACTAGGACTGGTGACCGGGTTGAAACCGGTGATGCTAGTGACCTGATTGGAACCGGTGATACTGGTGATCGGTCTGGGACCGGCGATAATGGTGACCGTTTTTTTGGACCCGGGGATGCTTGTGACCTGATTGGGACCAGAGATGCTGGTGATCGGTCTGGGACCGGCGATGCTGGTGACCGGATTGGGACCAGAGATGGTGGTGATCGGTCTGGGACCGGCGATCACTGGTGACTGGGTTGGAAACAGTGATGCTGGTGACCGGTTTGGAACCAGTGAAGCTGGTGACTGGATTGGTACCGGAAATGCTGGAGACCTGACTGGGGCTGGTGATGCTGGTGATTGTACTGGGACCGGTGATGCTGATGACGAGGTTGGAACAGGTGATGCTGGTGACTGGGTTGGAACAGGTGATGCTGGTGACCGGGTTGGAACTTGTACCCTCCCCTCCTTCTTACCTCTCCCTCTATGATATGTAAGTAATAGATTGTTACTTACCATCATTAGCATGGACAGATGGAGACCTGTCTGTTTCTGTCTCCCCCGTGTCTCTCCCTCCTGCACCCTCCCCTCCTTCTTACCTCTCCCTCTATGATATGTAAGTAATAGATTGTTACTTACCATCATTAGCATGGACAGATGGAGACCTGTCTGTTTCTGTCTCCCCTGTGTCTCTCCCTCCTGCACCCTCCCCTCCTTCTTACCTCTCCCTCTATGATATGTAAGTAATAGATTGTTACTTACCATCATTAGCATGGACAGATGGAGACCTGTCTGTTTCTGTCTCCCCCGTGTCTCTCCCTCCTGCACCCTCCCCTCCTTCTTACCTCTCCCTCTATGATATGTAAGTAATAGATTGTTACTTACCATCATTAGCATGGACAGATGGAGACCTGTCTGTTTCTGTCTCCCCCATGTATCTCCCTCCTGCACCCTCCCCTCCTTCTTACCTCTCCCTCTATGATATGTAAGTGATAGATTGTTACTTACCATCATTAGCATGGACAGATGGAGACCTGTCTGTTTCTGTCTCCCCCATGTCTCTTCCTCCTGCACTCTCCCCTCCTTCTTACCTCTCCCTATATGATGTATAAGTAATAGATTGTTACTTACCATAATTAGCATGGACAGATGGAGACCTGTCTGTTTCTGTCTCCTCCATGTCTCTCCATCCTGCACCCTCCCCTCCTTCTTACCTCTCCCTCTCTGATATATAAGTAATAGGGTGTTACTTACCATCATTAGCATGGACAGATGGAGGACCTGTCTATTTCTGTCTCCCCCATGTCTCTCCCTCCTGCACCCTCCCCTCCTTCTTACCTCTCCCTCTATGATATATAAGTAATAGATTGTTACTTACCATCATTAACATGAACAGATGGAGACCTGTCTGTTTCTGTCTTCCCCGTGTCTCTCCCTCCTGCACCCTCCCCTCCTTCTTACCTCTCCCTCTATGATATGTAAGTAATAGATTGTTACTTACCATCATTAGCATGGACAGATGGAGACCTGTCTGTTTCTGTCTTCCCCGAGTCTCTCCCTCCTGCACCCTCCCCTCCTTCTTACCTCTCCCTCTATGATATGTAAGTAATAGATTGTTACTTACCATCATTAGCATGGACAGATGGAGACCTGTCTGTTTCTGTCTCCCCCGTGTCTCTCCCTCCTGCACCATCCCCTCCTTCTTACCTCTCCCTCTATGATATATAAGTAATAGACTATTATTTACCATCATTAGCATGGACAGATGGAGACCTGTCTGTTTCTGTCTCCCCCATGTATCTCCCTCCTGCACCCTCCCCTCCTTCTTACCTCTCCCTATATGATATGTAAGTAATAGATTGTTACTTACCATCATTAGCATGGACAGATGGAGACCTGTCTGTTTCTGTCTCCCCCATGTATCTCCCTCCTGCACCCTCCCCTCCTTCTTACCTCTCCCTCTATGATATATAAGTAATAGATTGTTACTTACCATCATTAGCATGGACAGATGGAGACCTGTCTGTTTCTGTCTCCCCCATGTATCTCCCTCCTGCACCCTCCCCTCCTTCTTACCTCTCCCTCTATGATATATAAGTAATAGACTGTTACTTACCATCATTAGCATGGACAGATGGAGACCTGTCTGTTTCTGTCTCCCCCATGTCTCTCCCTCCTGCACCCTCCCCTCCTTCTTACCTCTCCCTATATGATATATAAGTAATAGATTGTTACTTACCATCATTAGCATGGACAGATGGAGACCTGTCTGTTTCTGTCTCCCCCATGTATCTCCCTCCTGCACCCTCCCCTCCTTCTTACCTCTCCCTATATGATATGTAAGTAATAGATTGTTACTTACCATCATTAGCATGGACAGATGGAGACCTGTCTGTTTCTGTCTCCCCCTGCTGGCAGGAAAAGATGGAATTAGAAAACACTAAGAAAATGAGAAAGTTGGGAAATGTGGTCAGTAGAGAGGAGTGAGTATGATAACTTCCCCCAGGTTATGGGGAGTGAATAGCAGCAGCCCTAGTTACTGTTGCAGTAAATGCGAGATATCCTACAAGCTGTGTAAGACAGGACATACGGTAAGCTAGAGGTATATGGAAAAGGGACAGGAATAATACAATATAGTGATTAGTGTTACATGATGTTACATATGTGGCAGTGTATAGTAATATGTCTGTGTTCTCCCCATGTCACTCATGTCTCATTTCTCTTACCTTCAGGACATCCACCACACTTTCCTGCGGCTTGATATAACGTCGGTGCCTAAAGGAGATGGTGCTACTGGTTGGCTCAGAAATAAATAAAAAGACAAAGAGGATGAAAGTGCTGCCCCCACATCACACAGTCATCCCCCTCATAGCCCCAGCTCACAGACGCTGGAAGATGTTATACAGCTGCATAGTACTTAGCCATGCCTGGAGACAAGAGACATCTCAGCAATATGGGGGTAAACCTTCTGCACCAGAACAGGCCACGTGGGAGAGGTGAGAAATTCTGGCTGAGTGAGGAAAATATTCCGCAGAATAATTTTGGAAATTTTACCCCTCTATATTCGCACCCCTAAACTGGTCCCAGTGACCCCTGATTAGCAATGTCTCCAATATCCATTATGGTGATGCCTCCAATCTCCATTATGGTGTGGGAGGAATTTCCTTATCATATTGGCATACATATCTTTTATCATTTTTGGAATATAATCAGGTTTAGAAATAGAAAAAAAATAACTTTTCTTATTTCCAGGATGTGTTACCCCTGCAAAGATATATTCCCAAATGCTGTGATGCTTTAACCATGGTTCCATGTTAGGTGCTGCCCCTGCTAACACACAGGGCGGTATTCAATTGTTGCTCTTGTTGGGCGCGATCAGCTGTCGCGCACCATTTTAGCTCGCAGCCTCAGGGGGGTGTGAGCTGTAATGGGCAAAAAGTGACCTGTTTGGGCACCCAAACAGCACTTTTCACAAACGCGCCCAGCTCTTTGGTCGGGGGCAGCTGTTTTACGCGGCTAAGTCCGACCACTATAGGTGTGATCAGAGTGATCTCTGCGATCTCCCATAGATGGGGATTGGGCAGGCTATAACAATTGAATACCACCCACAGAGTTTATGTACATGTCAATACCACTCCTTATTGGTATAGTTATTGCCTGGGCAGAAACTAGTAACATGTGCCTGTTGCCAGCAGGTACAGAGATACATGTAGCATCAGAGCAGCAATCTGGTGGTTTGTTTGTGTGATCCTGGGAGTATGTGGTGTAATGACGCAGGGATATAATATAGCAGATACAGCTTTATAGCCATGTCTATGTGATTCTGGGAGTATGTGGTGTAATGATGCAGGGCTGTAACACAGCAGATACAGCTTTGTAGCCATTACTGTGTGATCCTGGGAGTATGTGGTGTAATGACGCAGGGGTGTAACACAGCAGATACAGCTTTGTAGCCATTACTGTGTGATCCTGGGAGTATGTGGTGTAATGATGCAGGGCTGTAATATAGCAGATACAGCTTTATAGCCATGTCTATGTGATCCTGGGAGTATGTGGTGTAATGACGCAGGGATGTAATATAGCAGATACAGCTTTGTAGCCATTACTGTGTGATCCTGGGATTATGTGGTGCAATGATGCAGGAATGTAACACAGCAGATACAGCTTTGTAGCCATTACTGTGTGATCCTGGGAGTATGTGGTGTAATGATGCAGGGATATAACACAGCAGATACAGCTTTGTAGCCATTACTGTGTGATCCTGGGAGTATGTGATGTAATGACGCAGGGATGTAATATAGCAGATACAGTTTTATAGCCATGTCTATGTGATTCTGGGAGTATGTGGTGTAATGATGCAGGGCTGTAACACAGCAGATACAGCTTTGTAGCCATTACTGTGTGATCCTGGGAGTATGTGGTGTAATGACGCAGGGGTGTAACACAGCAGATACAGCTTTGTAGCCATTACTGTGTGATCCTGGGAGTATGTGGTGTAATGATGCAGGGCTGTAATATAGCAGATACAGCTTTATAGCCATGTCTATGTGATCCTGGGAGTATGTGGTGTAATGACGCAGGGCTGTAACACAGCAGATACAGCTTTGTAGCCATTACTGTGTGATCCTGGGAGTATGTGGTATAATGACGCAGGGGTGTAACACAGCAGATACAGCTTTGTAGCCATTACTGTGTGATCCTGGGAGTATGTGGTGTAATGATGCAGGGATGTAATATAGCAGATACAGCTTTGTAGCCATTACTGTGTGATCCTGGGAGTATGTGGTGCAATGACGCAGGGATGTAATATAGCAGATACAGCTTTGTAGCCATTACTGTGTGATCCTGGGATTATGTGGTGCAATGATGCAGGAATGTAACACAGCAGATACAGCTTTGTAGCCATTACTGTGTGATCCTGGGAGTATGTGGTGTAATGATGCAGGGATATAACACAGCAGATACAGCTTTGTAGCCATTACTGTGTGATCCTGGGAGTATGTGGTGTAATGACGCAGGGATGTAATATAGCAGATACAGCTTTGTAGCCATTACTGTGTGATCCTGGGAGTATGTGGTGTAGTGACGCAGCGATATAACACAGCAGATACAGCTTTGTAGCCATTACTGTGTGATCCTGGGAGTATGTGGTGTAGTGACGCAGGGATATAACACAGCAGATACAGCTTTGTAGCCATTACTGTGTGATCCTGGGAGTATGTGGTGTAATGACGCAGGGGTGTAACACAGCAGATACAGCTTTGTAGCCATTACTGTGCGATCCTGGGAGTATGTGGTGTAATGACGCAGGGATGTAATATAGCAGATACAGCTTTGTAGCCATTACTGTGTGATCCTGGGATTATGTGGTGCAATGATGCAGGAATGTAACACAGCAGATACAGCTTTGTAGCCATTACTGTGTGATCCTGGGAGTATGTGGTGTAATGATGCAGGGATATAACACAGCAGATACAGCTTTGTAGCCATTACTGTGTGATCCTGGGAGTATGTGGTGTAATGACGCAGGGATGTAATATAGCAGATACAGCTTTGTAGCCATTACTGTGTGATCCTGGGAGTATGTGGTGTAGTGACGCAGGGATATAACACAGCAGATACAGCTTTGTAGCCATTACTGTGTGATCCTGGGAGTATGTGGTGTAGTGACGCAGGGATATAACACAGCAGATACAGCTTTGTAGCCATTACTGTGTGATCCTGGGAGTATGTGGTGTAATGACGCAGGGGTGTAACACAGCAGATACAGCTTTGTAGCCATTACTGTGTGATCCTGGGAGTATGTGGTGCAATGACACAGGGGTGTAACACAGCAGATACAGCTTTGTAGCCATTACTGTGTGATCCTGGGAGTATGTGGTGTAATGACGCAGGGATATATCACAGCAGATACAGCTTTGTAGCCATTACTGTGTGATCCTGGGAGTATGTGGTGTAATGACGCAGGGGTGTAACACAGCAGATACAGCTTTGTAGCCATTACTGTGTGATCCTGGGAGTATGTGGTGTATTGACGCAGGGATATAACACAGCAGATACAGCTTTGTAGCCATTACTGTGTGATCCTGGGAGTATGTGGCGTAATGATGCAGGGCTGTAACACAGCAGATACAGCTTTGTAGCCATTACTGTGTGATCCTGGGAGTATGTGGTGTAATGAAGCAGTGATATAACACAGCAGTTACAGCTTTGTAGCCATTACTGTGTGATCCGGGGAGTATGTGGTGTAATGATGCAGGGATATAACACAGCAGATACAGCTTTGTAGCCATTACTGTGTGATCCTGGGAGTATGTGGTGTAATGATGCAGGGATGTAACACAGCAGATACAGCTTTGTAGCCATTACTGTGTGATCCTGGGAGTATGTGGTGTAATGACGCAGGGGTGTAACACAGCAGGTACAGCTTTGTAGCCATTACTGTGTGATCCTGGGAGTATGTGGTGTAATGACGCAGGGGTGTAACACAGCAGATACAGCTTTGTAGCCATTACTGTGTGATCCTGGGAGTATGTGGTGTAATGACGCAGGGATATAACACAGCAGATACAGCTTTGTAGCCATGTCTGTGTGATCCTGGGAGTATGTGGTGTAATGATGCAGGGCTGTAATATAGCAGATACAGCTTTATAGCCATGTCTATGTGATCCTGGGAGTATGTGGTGTAATGATGCAGGGCTGTAACACAGCAGATACAGCTTTGTAGCCATGTCTGTGTGATCCTGGGAGTATGTGGTGTAATGACGTAGGAATGTAACACAGCAGATACAGCTTTGTAGCCATTACTGTGTGATCCTGGGAGTATGTGGTGTAATGACGCAGGGATATAACAAAGCAGTTACAGCTTTGTAGCCATTACTGTGTGGTCCTGGGAGTATGTGGTGTAATGATGCAGGGATATAACACAGCAGATACAGCTTTGTAGCCATTACTGTGTGATCCTGGGAGTATGTGGTGTAATGACGCAGGGATATAACACAGCAGTTACAGCTTTGTAGCCATTACTGTGTGATCCTGGGAGTATGTGGTGTAATGATGCAGGGATATAACACAGCAGATACAGCTTTGTAGCCATTACTGTGTGATCCTGGGAGTATGTGGTGTAATGATGCAGGGATGTAACACAGCAGATACAGCTTTGTAGCCATTACTGTGTGATCCTGGGAGTATGTGGTGTAATGACGCAGTGGTGTAACACAGCAAATACAGCTTTGTAGCCATTACTGTGTGATCCTGGGAGTATGTGGTGTAATGACGCAGGGATATATCACAGCAGATACAGCTTTGTAGCCATTACTGTGTGATCCTGGGAGTATGTGGTGTAATGACGCAGGGGTGTAACACAGCAGATACAGCTTTGTAGCCATTACTGTGTGATCCTGGGAGTATGTGGTGTATTGATGCAGGGATATAACACAGCAGATACAGCTTTGTAGCCATTACTGTGTGATCCTGGGAGTATGTGGCGTAATGATGCAGGGCTGTAACACAGCAGATACAGCTTTGTAGCCATTACTGTGTGATCCTGGGAGTATGTGGCGTAATGAAGCAGGGATATAACACAGCAGTTACAGCTTTGTAGCCATTACTGTGTGATCCGGGGAGTATGTGGTGTAATGATGCAGGGATATAACACAGCAGATACAGCTTTGTAGCCATTACTGTGTGATCCTGGGAGTATGTGGTGTAATGATGCAGGGATGTAACACAGCAGACACAGCTTTGTAGCCATTACTGTGTGATCCTGGGAGTATGTGGTGTAATGACGCAGGGGTGTAACACAGCAGGTACAGCTTTGTAGCCATTACTGTGTGATCCTGGGAGTATGTGGTGTAATGACGCAGGGGTGTAACACAGCAGGTACAGCTTTGTAGCCATTACTGTGTGATCCTGGGAGTATGTGGTGTAATGACGCAGGGATATAACACAGCAGATACAGCTTTGTAGCCATGTCTGTGTGATCCTGGGAGTATGTGGTGTAATGATGCAGGGCTGTAATATAGCAGATACAGCTTTATAGCCATGTCTATGTGATCCTGGGAGTATGTGGTGTAATGATGCAGGGCTGTAACACAGCAGATACAGCTTTGTAGCCATGTCTGTGTGATCCTGGGAGTATGTGGTGTAATGACGTAGGAATGTAACACAGCAGATACAGCTTTGTAGCCATTACTGTGTGATCCTGGGAGTATGTGGTGTAATGACGCAGGGATATAACAAAGCAGTTACAGCTTTGTAGCCATTACTGTGTGGTCCTGGGAGTATGTGGTGTAATGATGCAGGGATATAACACAGCAGATACAGCTTTGTAGCCATTACTGTGTGATCCTGGGAGTATGTGGTGTAATGACGCAGGGATATAACACAGCAGTTACAGCTTTGTAGCCATTACTGTGTGATCCTGGGAGTATGTGGTGTAATGATGCAGGGATATAACACAGCAGATACAGCTTTGTAGCCATTACTGTGTGATCCTGGGAGTATGTGGTGTAATGACGCAGGGATATAACACAGCAGTTACAGCTTTGTAGCCATTACTGTGTGATCCTGGGAGTATGTGGTGTAATGATGCAGGGATATAACACAGCAGATACAGCTTTGTAGCCATTACTGTGTGATCCTGGGAGTATGTGGTGTAATGACGCAGGGGTGTAACACAGCAGGTACAGCTTTGTAGCCATTACTGTGTGATCCTGGGAGTATGTGGTGTAATGACGCAGGGGTGTAACACAGCAGGTACAGCTTTGTAGCCATTACTGTGTGATCATGGGAGTATGTGGTGTAATGACGCAGGGATATAACACAGCAGATACAGCTTTGTAGCCATGTCTGTGTGATCCTGGGAGTATGTGGTGTAATGATGCAGGGCTGTAATATAGCAGATACAGCTTTATAGCCATGTCTATGTGATCCTGGGAGTATGTGGTGTAATGATGCAGGGCTGTAACACAGCAGATACAGCTTTGTAGCCATGTCTGTGTGATCCTGGGAGTATGTGGTGTAATGACGTAGGAATGTAACACAGCAGATACAGCTTTGTAGCCATTACTCTGTGATCCTGGGAGTATGTGGTGTAATGACGCAGGGATATAACACAGCAGTTACAGCTTTGTAGCCATTACTGTGTGGTCCTGGGAGTATGTGGTGTAATGATGCAGGGATATAACACAGCAGATACAGCTTTGTAGCCATTACTGTGTGATCCTGGGAGTATGTATTGTAATGACGCAGGGGTGTAACACAGCAGGTACAGCTTTGTAGCCATTACTGTGTGATCCTGGGAGTATGTGGTGTAATGACGCAGGGATATAACACAACAGATACAGCTTTGTAGCCATTACTGTGTGATCCTGGGAGTATGTGGTGTAATGACGTAGGAATGTAACACAGCAGATACAGCTTTGTAGCCATTACTGTGTGATCCTGGGAGTATGTGGTGTAATGACGCAGGGATATAACACAGCAGATACAGCTTTGTAGCCATTACTGTGTGATCCTGGGAGTATGTGGTGTAATGATGCAGGGGTATAACACAGCAGATACAGCTTTGTAGCCATTACTGTGTGATCCTGGGAGTATGTGGTGTAATAACGCAGGGGTGTAACACAGCAGATACAGCTTTGTAGCCATTACTGTGTGATCCTGGGAGTATATAGTGTAATGACGCAGGGATATAACACAGCAGATACAGCTTTGTAGCCATGTCTGTGTGATCCTGGGAGTATATGGTGTAATGATGCAGGGATGTAACACAGCAGATACAGCTTTGTAGCTATTACTGTGTGATCCTGGTAGTATGTGGTGTAATGACGCAGGCAGAGCCGTAACTAGACTTTTTGGTGCCCTGTGCAAGAAAGCGCATTGGCGCCCCCCTCATTTTTCAAAGGGACATAATGCACCCAAAAAAGGGGAATGGCCTCATGCGGAAGGGCCAGGGAAGAGATAGGGGAGGCCAGGAAATGCTGGGGATGAAATAAGAGGAAGCTACAAGTGAGAATGATAATTAACAGAAATTTGACAGGCCCAAACAGCGCCCCCTGGCCTGTGGTGCCCTGGGCGATGGCACCGGCCGCACTACCCTAGCTACGGCCCTGGACGCAGGGATATAACACAGCAGATACAGCTTTGTAGCCATGTGTGTGTGGTCCTAGGAGTATGTGGTGTAATGACGCAGGGATGTAACACAGCAGATACAGCTTTGTAGCCATTACTGTGTGATCCTGGGAGTATTTGGTGTAATCAGGGGCGGATTGGCAGTTACTTTCTGCGGGGAAAATCCTGGTGGGCCGATTGGTTGTGGGGCCGCTTTTCCATTGAGGCCCTTCCCCCTTATTACCGTCACCTGCGGACTTACTATTTTTTTATAGCCACCCGGGCCGGCTGTTAGCTCTGCCTTGCCGCGCCTGAGCCTCTCTCGCGAGGCCAGCGCGGCCTGTTTAAACCCCGCCCAGCATGGCTTTGGCGTCACACGCCGCGGAGGAGTGAAGAAGACCCGGCCTGCGGGTGACAGTGGTGGAGGTAAGTTGCGGCGCCGGCGGGAATGGTAGGCCGCCCAGGCAGTCTGTCTCCTCTCTACTCTTCCCTCCCCAGGCTGTGAAGTGTCAAGTTTAATTTCACAGCCTGGGGAGAGGGCAGAGTGGAGAGGAGAATTTCTGGCTAGCTGCAGTGCAGGACATTGGGGCTAGGTCCATCAGGAGAGACTCGGGATGTCTGGGGTGAGGGGCCCTTCTAAGGGGGAGAGGAGATGATCTGTCTAAGGGGAAAGGGGGATGACATGTCTAAGGGGGAGGGGGTGAGGGGAGATGATCTGTCTAAGGGTGAGGGGGTGAGGGGAGACGAACTGTCTAAGGGGGAGGGGGTGAGGGGAGATGATCTGTCTAAGGGGGATGGGGGGAGGGGAGATAATGTGTCTATGGGGGAGGGGAGATGATGTGTCTAATGGGGAGAGGGTGAGGGGAGATGATGTGTCTAAGGGGGAGAGGGTGAGGGGAGAAGATCTGTTGGAGAGGGGGAGAGGAGATCTGCTGAACTGGGGGGAGATGGACTTTCTGTGGGGGAGGGGGGTCTGCTTTACTGAGATGATCTGTCTGTGGGGTGGGCTCATTTTGTTCTAAGGAGATATGATATTTCTGTGGGGAGGGGTCTGCTATACTAGGTGGAGATGATCTGTCTGTGGGGAGGGGGCTCTGGTACACTAGGGGTGCAGGAAATGATGATCTATGGGGAGGGGGGTATTCTGTGCTAAGGGGAGATGACCTGAGTGTGAGAAAGAAGGGCTATTCTGTGCTAGGGCAGGAAGACGCCACTGAGGAGATGCAGGAGGATAGCGCCTGGGAGACGCAGGAGGATAGCACTGTGGGGAGACATAGGCGGATGGCGCCAGAGAGAATTGGGGGTGGCACTGGAGAGGTGCAGGGGGATAGCGCTGAAGAAACACATGAGAGGAGATAGGCTGGAGACACACCAAGGTGATGATGCTGGAGACACACATATAGGACAGTAGGACCACTGGTACTATTAGATGAAAACACTGGGGCACAGTAATCTTCAGTAAGATAACAATTCTAATGAAACCATATAGTACCAAATGAGCAAATATATTTTATTAATATTAAATTGTTCAATATAGGAAACTCCCATATTGTCCTGCCCCAAAACATCTGTTACTATGCATTATCTGGTTAAACCTCTGTTGCATGATGATGACATTGGCTTTATTGCTACACAAACAGGCGGCTTCCGGACTATGTGATCTCCTGCATGAATAGTGATCACCGACTTAAGAAACTGCCTGTCCAAGAAGGATCAATTTCTTCAGAGGTTCCCCGCTGCAGAGAAAACATATAGGTAAGAAAATACTAATTCACATGCTTGCTGTACTTATTCACAAAAGAGAGGGATTGGGGGCATGGCTATCATCTCCTGGAGCTGTGGGCATGCCCCTAGCATGAAATAATGGGGGGAGTGGCTTGTGGGCATGGCATTTCTCATTAGACCACACCCCTTATTAGGCCACACCCACTTTTCTGGGCGCGCGCACATAGGGCCTCTTCCACATTTTTTTCCAGGGCCACTTTAAATTCCCAATCCGCCCCTGGGTCTAATGACGCAGGGATGTAACACAGCAGATACAGCTTTGTAGCCATGCCTGTGTGGAGAGAAATAATGAATAAACCATATAAAATAAATGTTTTGTATAATACTTACATTATGTTCTCTGCCCTGGGCTGTATAGGAGGCACTGGTTTTCTGGGTACAGCTGGAAGGAGAGGTACATACATGTTATAGAATATCTTTATTTGAGCAGCTTGAAATGACTCTGGGCTTATTTATTAATCATGTAAATAAATGTTAAATATCACAGTGAGCAATATATAAAGACCTGTAACACTACTACAGTCTCAGGATGTTGATATCATAGATGTCTGATCTACTTGAGTGTAACCTATATTTACTTACTCTCTCGGAATGCCCGGGAGACTCCCAAATCTTGGTAGGCACCTGGAAAAGCAGGCACATCGCCCAGAACCCCTTCAAGGCTGCCCAGTGCCGCTCACTTCCAGAGTTAAGTGGTTGGTCTGGACAGATTGATAACTCTATTCATGCTGATTTTGTGGCCATGTCACCATGGCACTGTCCATCTCTTTACAATGCAGGTAATCACAGCATTGTTTAACAGGGGGCTAACAGAATTACCGCAGCTGTAATCAGTGCCGCGCATGTGCTGCTTTTGTGAATGTAACGTTGCATGTGCAGCACTGATTACAGCTGCGGTAAGTTAGAGCAGGCAGGGAAAAGTATCTATTTCCAGAAAAGCTGTCATCACAAAAATGACAGCTTTTCAGCATAGATAGTTATGGAGCGGAGGAATGATGAATTCCTCTGGAAATTAGGTAGAACTCTATGCGAGTTCTAAACCTAATTACCCCCATCAAATATTTAGTAATGATGAGTCATAGCGTCAGAGATGTATAATGCAGCAGGGATTGCCTTCATCTGTTGCAGTCCCTTGATGGCCAGTGACCAATTTCAGAAGCTTTGTGGGATATAAATCCAGCACTTATTTTAAAGGTCTCATAACTGAGCATTATTATTATTATTTATTTATATGGTGACACGAGTGTTCCGCAGTGCCTTACAAAGTACATAAACAAATAAGTAACCAGCGACTTACAATACAATACAATGCAGGACACAGACATGTATAATAAACATAGTTATATATTAGCAACCTTTATACCCACATAAGCAGCCAAGTGTTAGTTGTCCTAGTATGGAGAAAGAGATAAATGAAAATACAATAGGGAGAAGCACAAGAGGGTAGAGGGCCCTGCTCAAAAGAGCTTACATTCTGAAAGGGAGGGGCAGACAAACAGGAGTGACACAGATGAGATAGGCGGGGAGGAAGGAAGATGTACAGTATATATATTTTATATCTATATATATATATATATATGTGGGTGGGTGGTGTGTGTATGTATATATATATTGTGACACAGTTAGGTTAGGGGGTCCCTCTCCTGGGTAGAGGACTCCTTCCTTACACACACAGCAGCAGGGAAGCAGCACACCAGTCTGGATGCAAGTACAAGCTGGTCGGCGCCAGTCTTTATTGTACAATGACAGAAATATAAAGAAAACATAAATATAAATCCTAGCCCTGTCGGGGCACTAACTTCACAGGTAGTTCCCTCACTACCAGAACCTGGCAGGGCCTAATGCCCTCGCCAGCAACAAAGCACAGTACAGTACTCACAAATAGGTTTTTCAAGTGTCTCTGAGCAAACTCCCTGCCTGCTCTCCCAGGTGAGACACTCAGCCCTAAACACACTAGGCTTATATTGGCCACTCTCAGGTGGAAAACTAACAAGCCTGTTACCAGGCTGCGAGAACCAAAACCTAGAGTGGCCGTGGGTGGAGCCCTCCCTCTCCTCTCACCCACAACCCCCAGGTCCCAAACCGGCTTTTCAAAAAGCCGAAACTCAAGCCTGCTACACTGCAGACTTTCTCCTGGGGGTTTAAAACACAAAAGACAGGAATCTGGGACAAATGTACCTGCCACAGACCACTTTACCAGTGATCCTATCACAATATATATATATATATATATATATATATATATATATGGTAATAACAAAGCTGATGTAAAGCGCTCTATATGTGCAAATATGTGCAATGTTGCAAAGGTGCAGGTAATAAATGAAAATAAAAATATAAATTTATATGCACAATTCCAAAACCTAGGTACATGTGCAAATTGCAATAATAAAGTGCAAAATGTGCAATGAGTGCAATTCAATAGAATATATATAAATAAATAACTTTAGTACATACAACAGTGAAAATGTAATATTAGAGGAATTTAATTATAACATAAGAAATACCCTAAATGTATAGGGCAACATACATATAGTAAAACATATACATATATAAAAAATGCCACTGATAGATGTTAAAAACAGTAAGCATAAAAACTGGAAAAAAAAATTGAGGAATAAAAAAGGATTGGCTTATCTGAGTGAAATATAAAAGGTAAGTTCATGGAAGGTGGAACCAGGAGTCCCCAAAGCGTTTCGTCCAGTTAGTAGACTTCTTCAAGGGATGTGTAACTCCTGTGGGGTACCTGGTATAAATACCCACTTAATGGGACAAACTGGGAGGTGTTCATAATGTCGCATCATTTCCGCCCATCTAGCTGTTTACAGTGTTCTATTTCCGCCCTTCTGGTGCTATTCACCGGAGCTTTAAGGATGTGCTTCTTCTTGTGCTTCCTCCTGGAGGTCGCGGTCATGTAATTGGTGTCGGCCATCTTGGTTCTCTTGGTCATGTGGCTAGCAGTGGCCATCTTGATGCTCTCAATCAGGTGATAAGTGTTGGTGGCCATCTTCATGCTCGCAGTCTTGTGGTTGGCGGTGGCCATCTTGCTACTCCCGATTTAATGGTTGGCGTCGGCCATCTTACAGCTCTTGGTCGGGTAGCGCTTGGTGGCCATCTTGGTGCTCTCGATTTGCTGCATGCATCTTTAGATTCCCTAGTGCGGCCATCTTAGTACACCCAGGTTTGCAGGATCCTCTACATCACGATCTGATGATACAGTAAAGGTGCGTACACACTACACGATATGCTCCCTGAGCGATATCGTGTAGTGTGTCCCTGGCAGGCTGTGCTCAATGTCATTCATGACATTGAGCACAGCCGCTGAACGATATCATTAACGATATCGTTCAGCGCCAGACTCTCTCCCCCATTCCCCGACATGCAGCAACCTGACGAGGTCGTCAGGTTGTGCTGCATGTTCAGGCGATGGACAATGTCGGAAACGACCAGCGGGAGTGCGCATCACTGGTCGTTTCCGAAATGAAAGTGCACGATTTGTGCACAATTACTGAGCGATTGCATGATTACGATGTCGTAATCGTGCAGTCGCTCAGTAATATCGCCCAGTGTGTACCCACACTAAGTGATGGACAAGCATCTTGAAGTATCGAAAGACAGACATCTGTATATTTCTCACGGATAATTATCCTATATGAATAAGAGATGGTATTAGTACTTATATCCACATAGGTAATAAATTGCAGGTTCCCGTAGTCATAAATTTAGCATACAAATATCCTTCTAAAATAATTGTCAAAAGGTGTATCAATCCCTATAGTTTGAAGAGGACTATTAGATTGTGTAATCATAATGAGAATCATTTGGACTGTGTAGGGGATGAGTCCAAAAGGACCAAACTAATAATAAAAAAGGGAAAAGAAAGGAGAAAAAAAGAAGAAAAGAAGAAAATATAGTCCTTTTCTGATGGCATAATAGTCATTCCAAAGTCCAGGGGGGGAGTGAATGGCTTTATAAGTTATCCATCTTTAGTATGTAGTATTCTCTTAGTAGGTGCTTCTTGCGATGATCAGTCTTTTCTCAGGTATTCCAGGGTTTTTCTGCTACTAGACAGTTGCAGGCTGACGGAGTAGGAAAAGTGAATCTCGTAACGTACTACAGTTCCTGGTCTTCCCTGGTGGTCTCCCACCCAAGTACTAGCCCGGCCCATCACTGCTTAGCTTCCAAGATCTGACGAGATTGGGCGCTTATAGCCAGGTATGACTGTAGGAAACTACGAGATTCACAAACTGCCATCCGAACCAATGTCTTATAGAAAGGGTGCTATCTCGTAGCTATCGTTAAATCCTCGCGGGGTCATTGTGTATAGTTCGAAGATCCAGTACATTTCTCTTCTGGCCAACTTATTTGCCAGATCGCCACCCCTTTCTCCAAGTTGTACATGTTCGATTGCTTTGAAGGTCAAATCTTCTGGATTAGATTGATGCTGCTGGATGAAGTGTTGAGATACCAAATGTCCCTCTACTTTTATTCTTGATGTTTTGGATATGTTCTTGTATCCTTAATTTTATGGGTCGTTTAGTTTTACCAACATACTTGGTTTCACAAGTACACTCTAGCAGGTATATGACTGATGTGGAGTTGAAATTCAAATGATGTTTAATCTTATATTCCTTGCTGTTTGTGGAATTATGAAAGGTTCTTCTTTGTCTGTGTATATATTTACAAATATTACATATGCCACATTTATAGCAACCAGGACAACTGTGGAAGGCAGTCTATTTTGAAGTGTTGGGGTTTCTTGAGGTAGGAGGAAGATCATACAAGAGAAGGAACATGTAACCGATCCTAAAGAAAAAGGAATTTTTTTTTTAAAAGGTATATATATTAAAGATCTACACGAAATACAGCAAACTATGGCCCTGATTCAGAGCCGTTCGTTAACAGCAGTACGCTCATTGCGTTCCGATGTTGAGTAACCGCGCATGCGTCTGTGTTACACTGCGCATGTGCGTACGGCAGATTGCAAGTTTTTTTTGTCTCGTTCGTCAAATAGCGAACAGGAAGTGACATGTCAAATGTGATTGACAGAACAGGGCGTTTTTGGGCGTTGACGGGGGTGGAGATGGAAAAACGCAGGCGTGGCGAGGCGTTTTTGGGTAGTACATACATTAACAAATGCGAACGTCAAATGTGTTCGTACCAACTAATACGTCACTGGATGAATATCTTTCCCTTCAAAATGCTCGCACAGCTTAGGGGCTGGATAACTCGACCACAGTGGCGATGGCCTTCTCCTCCGTCCCGGGACTCCACGATGTAGCATCGATTAATCACGGCTTGTCAGAAAATCAATTAGTGTTGGATTGAAAACCGGCTTGGTATGTGTTTGGAAAGCAGTTTTTTTGGCTAGCACAAAACCGAACGCAGGTGGAAATCAGAGCTGCTAATGTCTGGATTACACAATCAATTAGCGTACATTTGTGGGGGGTGTATTTTGGCCGCAATGTGTTCGTTTTTGGACTATTGTAACAATAATGTCATCATGTTTAGGTTTGGTCCCTCATTTTGTGTTTGCAAGGTGATTTTTCCTCCTTAGGTAATGTTTTAAACGTCCTTAACGAGCCCTTTTTTTTCAATGTGTAATTTTTTAGTTTGAACGTTGTTGGCTTGTGGGCCCGGATTAAATGTAACCCATTTTTACAATAATGTCAGAATACAAAGTCGTACATTTGTGGTAAATTTATTGGTATCCCACAAAAAAAAAAAAAACATATTTAACTCAAACATTTTTGGCAGTGTTCATTCCACAATATTTATTAATTGTGCAAACATTAATTTTTGGGTAAACGAAAATTCAAAAATTAAAAACAATTCACAAGAAAGGAGAGGGAAGTTTTGGGCAGAAAGGAATATGAGGCAAGCACAGAAGGAGTGTGGGAAAAGTAGCCAATGGTGTCACCGTTTTTTCAGCCGTTTGGCTGGGGGAGGGAGGGCGCCAGACCGGGTCCGGGATGTCATCGGGCTGGCCTGTCCAGAGGCAGATGTTGTGGCCTCTGGACTAGGCACAGGGCTAGGCACATTTGGAGGATTGGCTGATGTTGTGCCAGAGGTGGAGGATCCTGATGTTCCGGCGGGAAGGGAGGTCGGCTCCACCATGTGCTGGCGAACGAGCTGCTCCAAGGCAGTGGCAATGCGGATGTTGGCCCTGGTATTTTCCGCCAGGGCCTGACCAATGGTCACGTTGGCCGCAGCATTTTGCTCCAGGGCCTCAGCCACCCGTACCAGACTGGCGTCCATCCTCTGCAGAATCTCCGTATGGAAATCCGATTTAAAATTGAGTTCTGTGAGGAGGGACACTGCCTGCAAGGGGGATTGCCCTGGACTGGCTTCTGCAGGGTCCTCAGCCGGATGTACTGGTTCCTCCCCTGCAGAGCCAGCAGAAATTCTGCGGCCAAGGCTCCCCTCTGGAGCAGACTCATCCGCCTGTGTCTCTGTTGGAAAAATGAGAAAAGACTCACATTAGAATCTACATATTGGCACAATAACATTTCACAGTTGGTGACATCACAACATTTACCTGGGACAACATGAGGAGCCGCAAAGTCTGGCATGTCCGTATCCATGTTGGACACGCCAAACACCTCCACAGGCTGCACACACCCCTGTGCCAGCTCTTCTAAATCCGTCAACTCCAATGACACAGGGGTGGGACCTCCACCTGTCCCCCTTGCATGCCTAGCCCTGTCGTCCATTTTTTGTTTCAGGCGATATTTGAAGTCGCCCCATCTGTGGGTTAAATTGGAAACATTACTTTTTATTTGATTTGGTTTTAGGGTGGTCAAGTGTTTACTTACCGCCGTTTGACATCCCGGGCTAGACGGACATAATCACCCACCCTATTGACATCCACGGCTACCTCTTCCCACATTCTCCACTTCTGGCTAGCACTCATATTCCTGTCTGCCTGTGGCAGGATGTCCACACATTTCTGAATCAAAACCTCCATCTCCTTTCTTGTGAATTGTGGCTGCCTTTTCTTTTTGGCAGCTTTGCCCGGAATACTGGGCCCAGCAGCCTCTTCCATGTCATCCTCCTCACCTATGTGTGTAATTTTGGAGAATTGTCAACTTCACAACTTGCACAATATTATGTTTCAAAATAATCATTGAGTCAAAATGCATGAAATACTTACCGCCTGACTGTCCATTGTTTCCCTGGTCTGTAGCCATGTGTGAGCTTCAAACAAGAAATACACCAGAATTGTGTTTTTGTCTCGTGACGTATTTATACATGCGTCCTTATTTTGCGGCCGCATCATTGATTGTGCGTTCCTATGATCCCTCCTTAATTTGTGCGGGAAACTAAACACTATTTATGGCTTGGTGCGTCTCGAATCGAGGTGGCGTTTATTGAATGCTGGAGGTTACGTTGGTTGGAGTTGATTGTTGGCTGGTGTAGGAGATTGCGTTTTTCGAAGTTTTTTTTTTGGATTCTTTCTTTTTTGGATTTCCTTTCGTTTATTTTCCCTTTTATTTTTTTTTTTCGTTTCCAGTTTTGGTACGTTTGGGGAAGTGTAACTTTGGGTCAATTTGTCTATCATTCTGGTGTGGATTTTTCTAATAAGTTTTTCCCGTCATTTCATCTCTCTTAGGTTTTTTTTTGGCTCTGCCCCAAAGACATTTTGTTCCGGATTCTTAGATATTATCTCTTGGTAAGTTCATTTGTTAAACTGCTTTGGAAATGTTCTTGTTTGTCTTTACGCAACTTTGGTTGGCCTTACACATGTAACGTTTGTTTCTGCAAAATCGAACTCTGTGTTGTTTTAATTTTTATTTACGCGGCGTTGTTGTAACTTGTATTTGCAAATTAATTAACGCATTTTTACTACTTACTATTCTGACTTGTATTTGCGAATTAATTAGCGCATTTTTACTACTTACTATTCTGACTTGTATTTGCGAACTAATTAGCGCTTTGTGAAATGTTTATTCATCCCTTAAAATTGTTTGTGCTTTTTCGGGAGCATTGTTTGCTTACATTTTGCCTCAATTTGATGTAGTGTGCGCAATGTCGTTTTGCGATTTGCCCAAATGTGTGTGTGTCCCCTTTTTTTTTTTCTGGTTTCAATTTTTGAAAATGACATGGCCAGCATAAAATGATGTATATTTTTGTTGTGATTATTTGCAGTTACAACATATCATGACAATACCCCGGCATGTAAGCATCAATGGATGGTATTTTCAAGCTAAGTTAATTTTTAATTTAATGGGTGGTGTAAAAAGCCTGACATTCCAATGTTGCCATTTCAGGTTGATATGGGTCGGATTGTTCTGGCCCTGCTCCCGGAAGCCGACCAACCTCAATCTCGTCCCAGGCGTAGGCATCGTAGGCGTGCAAGGCCCCAGATATTTCGAACACGTGTCACCCTTTTTGGAATGCCGGATGATGAGGTTTTAAGACGATACCGTCTTCCTCCAAAAATCATCATAGACACTCTCTCATTAATAGAGAGTGATCTTGAGCGGCAAATTGACAGTCCAACAGCAATTCCACCACTTACGCAATTTATGGCGGTGTTACATTTCTGTGCCTCAGGATCGTTCCAAACAACGGTGGGAATAGTGGCGGGCATCTCACAATCCTCCTTTTCCCGGATCCTGAGGGCAGTGATGGAGGCCCTTTTCAAGCACCTCCATCATTTTATTCAAATGCCATTGGATATGGGTGCCCTTAGTGTGGCTAAGGCCAATTTTTACCAAATAGCTGGCTTCCCACACATCATAGGGGTTGTGGATGGTACTCACATACCACTTCAGCCTCCAGCACGGCTGGAGGCAATATTTAGAAACCGGAAACACTATCACTCCCTCAATGTAATGGTGGTATGTGATGCCTCCCTCCAGATCCTGTCCCTGAATGCAAAATTACCAGGAAGTGCACATGACTCCTTCGTCATCCGGCAATCAGGGATATGGCACAAATTAACCAACCTACAAGCTGGTGATGCGTGGCTTCTGGGTAAGTGGAGACCTTTAGTACATAACAATGTTAAGCTTCATACAGAGTGAGTCTGATGTTGACTATTCTTTTTCACAGGAGACAGTGGCTACCCTTGCACGCCCAGGCTGCTCACTCCTTATGTGGCTCCCACACCAGGGCCACAAAGTGAGTATAATTCCGCACTTACAGCCACCAGGCAAGTGGTGGAGCGCTGTATCGGCCTTTTAAAAGGCCGATTCAGATGCCTCCACCGCTCTGGTGGCGAACTCATGTATTTGCCGGATATGGTTTCGAAAATTGTGGTCCTGTGTGGGATATTTCACAACATCGCCATAAGGAGTGGTGTCCCAATGCAGCCAGAGGATGCCTTACCTGAGGATGGCCCCCCCGAGGTTGGTCGGAGGTCAGTATGTGGGGGGGCCATACGCGATGATGTGGTGGCCAGATTTTTTAGGTCATTATTGGAAACAAAACAGTGTTGATACCTAATGTGTTTGGTTTTGTTTGAGAACATCTAATTTTTTGTTAATTATTTTCTCCATCTTCTGTTTTTTCACATAATCTTTGGCACTCCAGTGATGACTACTTCCTGCTACCCTTACAAAACCTGTATGTGGACATTTTGGGGATATATTCTGGAACCCTTATTGCAACGCCATATTTGTGGAATCATGTTGGCATGGTCCTTCGTCAACCAGTTCTTGATTTTTTGTTTTGTGATGTGGTTTTTTGGGTATGTGTTGTATTTGAGATTATCACTGTGTGTTTTGTTTGTGAGTGACAACTTTGATTTTTCAGTTATGTTGTTAATAAATGTTTTGAGAGTGAAATGTTGTACCTTTTTTGTAACGTTACCAGCAAGTGTAACCAGGTTCACACACGTTACATTTGACTAAGGGGTAATCCAGTACTGACGCCAGTTGAGATAAAATGTAATTTTTTTTCAGGGTCCAAACCAACACCAAAAGGAAGCCTGTACAATCATTTTGCTTCGTAAGATTGGCCTAAGCAGCTTGCACACCAACTAGGAACCTGTAAAATGTAGAAATATCTAATTGTGACTACACCAAAAAAGGGAAATCAGATTGTTACTGTTAGGTGTTTCTTGTGGCTGTTTGACATAAAAATCCAACACACACTCTTGTGTAAAAAATTTGAAATCCTTGCAGGAACAGTCAGGGTAAACAATATGTGCTTTAGAAAAAACGAATGAGCCAGAACGTAACTTCAAAAATAACAATTTATTAACATAATGGGCCAAAAATAAAAAATTACTCCCTAAGGAGGACAGACATACGGTCAAGGACCACCAGCACCCCGATGATATTGTTGTGCATCTGGGCCACACAGGCGGATAAATCGGCCCAACGCCTCTGTTCCTCTGTGGGTGAGAAAAGTGTGGGGATTAATACAACAATAGTGAAACCACATTAAAAAACAAAACAAAACAAAACTCCACAAAAAACATTGAAAAAAAACAACATTAAAACTCATCAAACTAAAATGGTGTAGGGCAAAAATACAAGGCCTATGTACAAATTCCGACAGGTGTGCTATGTGTATGTTGAAAACAGCAGTAACAGGTAAAGGCAATCGCCAAAAACCCCAAAAGTTTAGCAAAAAAACCCAAAAAAAGGAAACACCCATGATTACATACAAACAGTTTGTGACGATAAAAAACCGCAAAGAAAAACATACCGGAAGACCCAACGCCAGCTACGGAAGGCCCTCCATCGTCCTCCTCGGAGGTGGGTCCATTCCCCAAAGATCGGGGCGGGGTAATGACCGACTCCGGGGAGGGGGTCATTCTAAGAGGGGTGGTTGGAGGAGAGGGGGAATTGGGACGGAGGGGAAGGAGGCCCGAAAAATCAGGCTGAGGGTCTAGGAAGGCTGGGGAGGAGTGGGGAATAGGGGAAGGACTGGAGTTGGAGTGTTGGCTGGGGGTTGGGGAGAGTGGCCGTGATCGTCGTCTGGCCGGACGCTGACGGCGTAGTCTTCGCTAGGCCCCTAAAAGATGTGAAACAAATTGTGGTTAGTTTCAACACAATTCCGCGCCCAAAAACAATTTCAAATGCACCCCAAAAAAAAACAAAAAAACATATATGAGGAGAATGAATAAATATGAAATACAGGGAAAACATGGCCATGCAGATATGAGGAGAATGAATAAATATGAAATACAGGGAAAACATGGCCATGCAGATATGAGGAGAATGAATAAATATGAAATACAGGGAAAACATGGCCATGCAGATATGAGGAGAATGAATAAATATGAAATACAGGGAAAACATGGCCATGCAGATATGAGGAGAATGAATAAATATGAAATACAGGGAAAACATGGCCATGCAGATATGAGGAGAATGAATAAATATGAAATACAGGGAAAACATGGCCATGCAGATATGAGGAGAATTAATAAATATGAAATACAGGGAAAACATGCACACGCAGTTAGGGCCACAAAGACAAACATGAAAACCACAATCCATTAAACTTACTTTCAGCGATCTGCATGCGAAAGCATGCCAGCAAGCGGGGCGTCCGCCGTTGCAGGTCCGACCACCTGCGCTCCAGCTGCCCGATATGGCGGCGTGAGCCGAAGGAGCGCAGGCGGGCCCGAACCTCCGCATATGCGGAACGCTTCTCGCGGTTGGTGATGGGTGGAGGCTGGCTGGTGATCCGCCTATCCATCACCTCCGTAAGCACCAGCAGCTCGCGCCTGGTGAATGCGGAGGCTCTCATGATAGCAATGGAGTTTTTCATAAAAATCATTTTTGATAAAGTGCACCCAAATTTTATGATTGGCTAATGTATTTAGGAAATTAACAGGAGCAATTCTATTGGTTAATGTATGAGTCATGTGTTCGACAGGGCCAGAAATTTGTTGAGACTTATGATAGGCTTGATGCAGTGACATGCGTAAGCAAATTTACATAAAGAATTGAACTCCAGGAAATATGCGGGTAGAAAAACAAATAGAACAATTATTTAATAGGGGCTAACATGTATTTGGACAATTAAAAGCGAATGTTTAAGCCGTACGTATTCTGCGGGTAAACACAAACACGGACATAAATAAAGTTTATTGCATTGTGTAAAAAAAAAAAAAAAAAAACAATTAAGCTAATTGATATATTGATTGGCATGTTACGATTGAGGGAGGTAGGCAGAATAAACGAGCAGTTAATCGAAATCTGACAGTCCAACTTCCGGGTAGTACTAGTGCGTGCGTTCCCTTCAAACCACTTCGGGGATGTACGCTCGCTATTTGGCACGCTCGTTAGTTAGAGGAGGGGTCGCCTGAGTTTGGGGAGGATGTTTGGCTGCGAGCGAAAATACGAGCGTGTGCTTGAATTTAAATATTTTTTTATGTACGCCGAACGTACGAACGGTCACTTGCGTCCGGGTCTGAATGAGGGCCTATGTCTACAAAGAGACAGACAAACTTCACTGAAAATAACAATAGAAATACACAAGAACATAATTCAGTGGTATTAATAAAACTGTGGGATACAATTTTAAGTTTTAAGAGAAAGAGAAAAGAAAAGACCAGCAAGGAGAGCAGAATGTAAGAAAAAGGGAGGCAGCGTGGCTAGTACTGTCAAAGAAAAAGAGTAAAGGGGGAAAAATAAAGATTAGGTGAATGGGAAACTAGCATTGAAAAAGGACAACCAGGGGGCCCAGACCTTATCAAATGTTCTGCAAGAGTGGTTAAGGATACTGGTCATGTATTCCATTCGCTGAACCGACCAGACCCTATTGATGACTGAATGTAGGGAAGGAGGCATTAACTGTTTCCAATCAGCTGCCAGCTGACAGGTAGCAGCTGATAGGATGTGCCTGATTAATTTGTTTTGGTGATAGGTGGCAACCAGAAAAGGTAAGAGTAGTAGAAAAATTTGGGGTCCAAAGGGATCGGGAGGTGAGTGATTGAGATGATCAAATTCTTAATATTTAGCCAAAAATTAGTGAGTTTTGGACAGCTCCACCAAATATGGAAGAATGTGCCTTCTGACAAGCACCCACGCCAGCATCTATCGGATGTGTCAGGAAACATCTTTTTAAGTCGGGAAGGGACCAGGTACCATCTATAAAGAATTTTATAAACGTTCTCTTTTATTCTAACGCATATGGAGCTGGAGGCGGCTCTCTCCCCAATCATCAGGGTTCAGGGTTTCACCCAGATCCCGTTCCCAGGCTAACTCGTGTGGGTCGCGCGTTGAGTCTAAAGGTGTAGAGAGTTCTGAGTCAGAGCCGATATTAGGCCAGCAGTGGAGGAGTGGCGTAAACACATCATCTCAGTAGGAGTCAGAGAACGGTGAACAAGGTGGTGTTTAACTATATTAGGAAAATTCCGGGGTGGCAGATATTGGAAAAAATGTTTGGAGGGGATATGAAATTTAGATTGGAGTTATCAATTCCTACCTATCTATACCTTCTAATAATCGATTCCTACCTATACCTTCTAAACAATATTCCTTCCTATACCTTCTAAAATTGTCGCTATTCAGCATAGTGAGTCGCACAAGAAATAAATGCTTTCAGACTTTGAATGTGGTACCAAAGCACAAACGGATATTCAATATAAAAACAGATGGTTACACGCTGTGATCTAAATACAATTAGCGCAATACAATAGGACAGATTGGCATGATTCCATTGGTTCTCCGTCGTGATGCTTTTGTTACAGGATAGTTCATAGGTTAATTCAAATGGACACAAGTCAGCCTCCGACAGCCCTTTGTCTCCTTTTTCCCGCTGCATGCAAATCTAAGCTGTTAACATTACAGAGTACATTTTAATGTTTTAACTCTCTATAGTCCATAATTTGCAGACGCATGTTGCGATCTTCTCACCAATAGAACCGGAGATCTGCAAATACACAGCGGATCAGAATGGCACCAAACATGATCTACTTATTATGTACTAAACCTTAGTTGCAGAAAACAGTAATTTCTTTACATGCTGGCATTGTGAATGAATCGCATAATAATAACCCTTTGCGCTATGGAACCATTGCTTTAAGTGTATGTATGCAAGGGAAAACAACGCTAAATAGCGTTGTGTGTCTGGGAGTCTGTGGGGTACTTAGCGAGCAGCACTAGGCTGAAAAGGTATCTTTGAGTGTGTGGGACTAAGTCAGTATTGGTTGTGTAGGGATTGTATAAAGTGTTCTAATGAGTTTCAGACGCACAGCGCAGTTTAACTATATTACACTCTCTGCGCTATGAGATTTGTGTTAACCTCGTGGCTAGCTGTTTTACTGAGAGTGCAGGGAGAACAGCGCTAACTAGCGCTGTGTAAGTGTTGCAGTGTGCTGGAATGTTATCCTTAGGTGTTTTGACTACTGACAGTATGACTTTGAGAAGGATTAATAAAAGTGTTCTAATGCTAATAATTAGCTATTTTGCGTTGTGCACTGTTTAACATCGCGTGTATGTGTTAATGTGAATGCAGGGAAAACACCACTAATTTGCTACTATTTTGCGCTGTTCATATTTAAGTCTGTGGTGATTTTAATGTGTTGGAAAGTCATTTTTATGTATGTTAAACACTGTCGGTATGTGTTTGGGGAAGATTGTTAAAAGTCTTCAATTGCTATTAATTAGCAATTTAGCGTTGTATTTTTTGTACTATGTGGATTTGACAAAATGGCGCTGTGTGACCTATTCTAAGATGGAGTCTTGTCGCCATTTGCAAGATGGCGTCGTGCAAACTCTGTCTGCCAATCATCCGGCTTCGACAGTCCATCCTTTGATAGCCAACTAAGTGCTATCACAACCTATTTTGAATCTGTTTAGCCATGCATGAGAATATACCGTTTAATGTTATCATGGTATAACACAGTTTGGTCATTTGAACCATTAGATAATCCGTCTCAAGGAGGGTATAAAAACCCTTATACACCATCTGCGGATCCTTAAGGGACCGTTGGCAGGATGTGGGAACTCATCTAGCCTATAAAGGAAGTTTGGAAAGGGGGATTGGGACTGCATTACTTAAGATGACTTAAAAATAACATCAACGATACACTCATGCACAACCACACAAATCCAGATCACATTATTATAGGACACATTCTAATTCAGGGTTGTAATTCAGTTCTTCCTTAACCTTAGTATCCATAGCTCTGTCGCTCACCGCCATCATCTCAATTTCTGGGTTCGCCCTAGTACGTTTCTTACACTCCAACACCACTCCTCTACCTGTTCCTCCACTTCAGTCAATGAAGCTTTATGGTTCTTCCAGAATTCCCACTTTAACTGCAGAATTTCGTCCATCTTCCGGTCTATCACCTCTTTGGGATCTCTGGTGTTATTTGTAATATACGTGCAACACTTTACCCCTAACTGGGTGGCCAATGTCACACAGTACCCTCCTGTAACAGCTGTTAAGTAATTCAACACTAGTCTATGTTGCACAAGTTCTTTCTTATAAGCTTGTAACTCTTTACCTGTATATCTAAACGTGTCATCATACATCTCGGTGATATTATCTATTAATTTTGCAAGACTTTGAATATACCTAAAATTTAAAGTACCCCGAGCGATCCTGGTGGAATCTAGTGCTACCAACACTTGGAAGCCAGTTGTCTCACTAATCAACTGTGTAGCTGCATGTATATCACCAGGTATCATGTTTCTCTTGTCACGATGTTCATAATGTGTATGAAGATATGGAGATGGAGTGTTTTTATGGATACCAAGCATTTCACCATGTGTAAGGGTCATAACTTCTGGAAGTATTCTTCCCAAATAACATAAACCTTCTGAACTCAGGGAGAGCCACTTGTACGCTTTTCTACCACATATAAAATACACGTCATCAGGGAGAACATAAGGGATTGAAAACATCATTGTCATTAAACACATTTCTCTTGCATATAATCCTACTTCAGGTTTTCCCATCTGGTCAAGACATGTCTCTGGTTGTATAATCTTGGCACAATACCCTTATGGTACCTTACCAACCATTTCTTTAGTATCACTAAGTGTATATCGATACCTAAAGTGTTTCCCGTTTGAGCTAATTGTGCGTAACAGTTCGTAATCCATTGGCTCATTATCAGCTCTCAGTGAGAAGGTCATCGTCTGGTTATTCCCCGTCACTTCCCAACTCCCTGGTTTATTGGAGTTGGTTATGTTCAAACATAAAAGTGATCTATCTACTTGGAATTGATGGAGTTTGAAATGAGGCGGCTTGGATGAGAGGAATTTCCCATCCAGCATTTTCCATTTTTGTAATTCTAAGATTTCTGAAACATTCGATGGAAATGGCACCAACCCTACATTATGCTCTCCCTGTGGCACATGTGAGCACACCCAACAATCAGTTTGATTTAAGACTTTGCCTACCATGTCATGATAATCCTCTAAATGATACCCACCCCAATACGGGTTACTTTTAGGCTGATACACTTTTCATCAACTAGGGACCCACAAAGTTCACAAATACAGAAATCTTCAGACGATAAGCCTTCACACTGCCCCCGAGTTTCAGTTATCACAGATCTCTTAACAATTACGGTACTAAGATTGGTCAGACACTCCCCTGATTGGCATAGCACTCTCGACTCCACTCCATTAAGATCAACATCAGCTCCCATCTCCTTTATCTGTCCTCCATCACAGAAACCGGACATCCCCAGACAAACCAAGATGATGGAAACTCTGGAAGAGAATACACAAATGAACACAGCAGACCAATCCATCGCTGCAACACTGATCTACAAAAAAATTTTCAGCTCAGATATCTGTCACCTTTTAATACTCCCGGAACAGGTTCGCAATCGACAGGTCCTCGTTACCTGCCTCGCCTCCGCCCTGTATCTCCACCGGTTGGTTAACCTTCCTGCAGTGAGTGGAACGGACCCAGGTATCTCTCTCGGCCACCTTCAAGGATGTGGTACTCATCAACAACACCTGATACGGTCCTTCCCACCGTCAATCAGACAACCTGAGCGTAAAAAATTTCGGATCATAACAAATTCTCCAGGTTTGACATCCTGACAGTTTGTCTCTGGCATATCGGGTGCCAACAATTTCAATTTCTGCTGCTACTGCTTACTCATTGTTATAAGATACTTTACAGTGACCTCGTTGTTACTTTTCAGGTCTTCCTGCGGACTTACAATCAAAAGAGATTGTCTACCAAACAGTATTTCAAAGGGGGACAAATTAAGAGGAGGCCTAGGAGTGGTCCTTATGCTGTGTATGACCAACGGTAGTGCTTCTGGCCATCCTAGTCCAGTTTCAGCCATGATCTTACTTAATTTATTTTTAATAGAGCCGTTCACTCTCTCCACCTTGGCATATGGGGTGTGAAGTTTACTATCAATACCCATCAACTTACACATACTCTGCAAGACGTCACCGGTGAAATGGGTACTCCTGTCACTCTCGATAATTTTAGGGATACCGTATCTGCACATAAACTCCTGAACAATTTTCTTGGCAGTGAACGCAGCAGTATTAGTGGCAGCTGGGTATGCCTGAACCCAACTGGAAAACACATCAGTGCACACTAATACATACTTGAGATTCCTGCAGGGTGGTAATTGGATGAAATCAATTTATATTACCTGGAAAGGTCCGTCAGTCGGAGGAATGTGAGATGGTTCAGTAGGGATCGTTTTCCCAATGTTTTTCCTCAAGCAGGTCAGACAGGACATTGCTCTCTTTTCCGCTTGATAAGAAAAACCCGGTGCGTACCAGTATGGTCTCACTAATTTGCACATACCTTGCTTTCCCAAACGAGTCAGACTGTGCGCTGCCTCAGCCAGGCTGGGGTAGTATGCCTTGGGAGCCACTGGCGTACCTTGTCCGTCCCTCCAGAGTCCAGAGGACTCTTGCCCACATCCCTTGAACCTCCAGACTGACTTTTCCTGGATAGAACACAAATTTTGCATCTCAATTAATTTCAGCATATCAGTTGTTTGAAAAGTTATGATTTGTTCAATTGGTACATTCATTTTTAATCCTGCTGCCCTTTTGCAGCTTCGTCTGCCCTGTTGTTGCCCAGTGACACCGGATCATCCTCACATGTATGGGCTTTACACTTAATTACTGCCACTGCCTTTGGCAATTGGATTGCTGTTAATAGTCCTTTTATATGTTTGGAATGTGAAATTGGTGTTCCTGCTGCTGTCATAAAGTTTCTCAGACGCCATAAGGCACCAAAATCGTGTACTACCCCGAAGGCGTACCTAGAGTCAGTGTAGATATTAGCAGATTTACCTTCCGCTAATTCACACGCTCTCTTTAGTGCCACCAGTTCCGCCACTTAGGCCGAGTGTGGTGGACCTAAAGGTTCGGCTTCTATAACGTCCTCGTCGTTTACCACAGCATAACCTGTACATAACTCTCCAGTGTCAGTTTGTCTATGACAACTCCCATCCAAGTAAAATGTCACATCTACATTTTCTAAAGGTGTATCCCGTATGTCAGGTCTTGCAGTAAAGGTTTGATTCAGATATCCCATACAATCATGTGCATCAATATACCTGCAGAACTCACCTGTTGCCAGTGGCTCACCTCTCTCCACCTTTTGTGCATCATGTTGCACATATGGTAAATACGTAGCTGGGTTTAACGTACTGCACCTTTTGATGGTGATGTTTGCAGGTGCTATTAAGGCTAGTTCCCATTTTGTGAACCTAGCTGAGCAGACATTTCTGGTTTGGGCAGAGTTTAGCAAAGCAGATACAGCATGGGGAGTATAGACAATCATATCATGGCCTAGTAGCACATCCTCACTCTTACTGACCAACAGAGCAGTCGCTGCTACACTTCTTAAACACGTTGGGAGTGATATTGCCACAGTGTCCAATTGTGCACTGTAGTATGCTACGGGCTTCACCATGGCATCACCATGATTTTGTGTGAGGACACCTGCTGCGCAACCATCGGCTTCCGTACAATACAAATCAAAAGGTTTTTCATAGTCAGGTATTCCCAATGCAGGTGCTTTTGTCAGACTATCCTTAAGATTAAGAAAAGCCTGCTCTGATTCCTCTGTGTGTATGACACGATCAGGCTTTGAAGAAGAGACTAAGTCCTGTAAAGGCAAGGCCAAAATAGAAAAACCTGGGATCCACATTCTGCAGTATCCACACATTCCCAAGAAGGTATGAATTTGCTGTTGGTTCTGCGGCAGTGTCATGTTCTGTATGGCCTGGATTCTGTCATTTGCGAGATGTCGTAACCCCTGAGTTAGGCAGTGTCCCAAATATTTAACCCTGGACTGGCATGGCTGTAGTTTGTCCTTAGCAACCTTGTGTCCTGTTTGCGAGAGATGTAGCAACAAAAGTTTAGTATCATTTAAACATGACATAAACGAATCAGAACATAACAATAAATCGTCCACATATTGTATTAGAACAGATCCATTGGCAGGTTGAAAAGATTGTAAACAGTCGTGTAAGTCCTGGAAGAAGATACTGGGGCTGTCTATGAAACCCTGCGGTACTCATGTCCATGTGTATTGTACACCCTTGTATGTAAAGGCAAATAGGTACTGACAGTCAGGATGAAGAGGTACAGAGAAGAAAGCAGAACAGAGGTCAATGACAGTGAAATGGGTTGCATTGGGTGGGATCTGCATAAGAATGACAGCTGGATTTGGCACTATGGGAAATTGGCTCTCTACCACCTTATTAACCCCTATACGGTCTTGTACCAGCCTATAACCCCTCCCACCACTCTTCTTTACAGGAAAGTGGCTACACTTGCTGTACGAACTAAAATTCCCTGCTGTAACAATCGCTCAATTATGGGATAAACCCCTAATTCTACCTCCTGTTTTAATGGGTACTGGGGAATTTTAGGAGCTTGCCTACCACTCTTTAGATTTACCATTACGGGACTCACATTTGCCATTAATCCAGTGTCCTGTCCATCCTTGGTCCAAAGTGAATCTGGAATTTGGGATAACATTTGATCTACCCGAGATGAATTTTCACTTAAACCAGTAGAGTGATACATTATCCTTTGGGGAGTGTCCAACATATCCCTCACCTCGTGCACAACTCTCTCTGGGATATCTAGAAATACACCATCAGGGGTACAATATATGACACACCCCATCTTACATAACAAATCCCTTCCCAGTAGGTTAGTAGGAGCCGCTGCTGCCAGGAAGAAAGAATGCCTGGTATGCAATGGCCCGATAGTGACCTCTGTGGATTTTGTTAAAGGATAATGTTGCACTTTACCCGTTATGCCCATTGTTGGTACTGTCTCGCTGGTTACCTGTAAGTTAGTGGGAGATTTTAACACTGACCTGGTCGCCCGTGTCTACAAGAAAAGGATATTTAGTACCAGCTACATCAACCATCATCACCGGTTCTTCCCTAGTACTTCCCGTTAACCTGACTATCTGTAGACTACAGGTATGACCTGACCCCTAGCATTGACTCACACTCTCCAATAAAGCAATTACGGCCACAATTGGAGCTGGTGACTGTTGTGGGTTTCCTGTAATCTATTTATATCCTGTATGGGGATATACAGGTATTCCCTGGTTAGGAGGTCCTACCCTCTTCACCTTACAGTTCTTACTTACATGTCCCACTTGGCTGCAGTTAAAGCACTTTCGTGAGTGGGGTGGGTGAAAGGATTGCTGTGTGGGTTGAGCGGCAGGTAAAGATGGTGGGTGTGGGTAAGTATATTGAGGGAAATATGGTGGTTGTGGATAGTATGGGTTTTGTGGTTGTGTATGATAAGTGGGGTAGGGCTGTATTTGTGGTGGTGCAGGATTGGTGAGTACGTGTAGCTGTGTAGGTGCAGGTGTGTCTGCCGGCTGTGATGTTACAGTCATTCCTTCTAGAGCTTGAATACTAACAGCCATTAGTTTCTCGCTCTGGGTCTCTCTCTTTTTAAGGATGTTCTTATCGTGTTCAACAGCGGATTCTATGAGTGTGTCTACAGTGACTCCCTTCCAGCCAGGTTGTGAGGTCTGAACTCGGGTCTTTAGGTTCTCTTTTAGACCTTCCATAAGGTGACGATCATTCTCCTGTGATGAGTGCTATCTTTAATATCTTCTAACCCAGTGTACTGGGCGATAGCCTGCAGAGCTCAGTTACAATAATCCTCTGCAGATTCACTCTTTTTGTTTGATGGTGAAAATTTTGCTCCAGTTAACTACTACTGGAAAATATACACCCAATTGAGTTTTTATGCGGGAAATGTTACCTTGGTTAATTTCGTCTGTTAAGGGAACATCTCCATCCAATACACAATCCATGATAAACTTTGTCACATCGGTATTGCGTAGAAGACAAGCCCTTAACACCACTCGCCAATCTTTATTGGTTGGCTCAACCCAAATTCTTTAAAAATCTTTGGCATTTGGCTAATTCCTTTTAAGGGTCAGGGAAATCATTCATTATGGAGTTTAGCTCCACTCTTGTCCAAGAACAGTGCATTGCTACCTCCCTTGTGGGCACTACACCGTTCGCATATGCATTCCCATTCGGAACAGTTATTGTCTGGATGGGATGCAGACCGGCCGCACTGCTACTTTTGACCTTGTTACCTGGCTGGGGATGTAATCTATTATTGCTACGTATAGGGTTAACAACTTCCTCTACGGGTACAGTGGATTTTAACACTTCCTGTACTATTACTGATGAAGATGGCAGCACCACTTGTGCTTGTTGTGGTGGAGCATCTAACATGTGTACAGCATGGGAAATGGCAGACATAACAATAGGCTCATCATCCGCATCAGAAACATTTTCCTTATGATTACTTAAGAGAGGGTACAAGTTACTTGTTAAATTTTTATGGGTTTTTACAACAACTGTACCTGCACCCCCATCCGCATAGGGCGGAGTTGATGCGCATGAACCACTGGCAATACCTTCCCCAACGCTACCTTGCTGCACGTGCATGCTATTTCGAGGTGCACACGCACCGCAGTTTAGCGCTGCGGGTGTGTTCTCCTTTAATGTGCTCGTGACGCTGGTTTGCGTCGCGTGCACACTTTTAATCCACACATCTCCCTCATGCTGCCACAACTTTAAACATTCGTTATATTTTACATTTTTCACCTGAGAACGCACCATACTGATGCTATCTTGGACATTGTTCAATACAACCTTATCAAAGCTACCAATTCTGGGGAAAGGCCTAACACTCCTCATCGTCATCTTAAACCATACATCACAGTACCTAATAGCATAAGTACCATACTTAGTATGCATAATATGCCGTGCCGACCCAAGCGGCGCTTCTAACAGCAGCACATCATCTAACATCTCTACTGTTTGCGTGGCTCCCATCCTGGGAGGACCCTATGTTTTTCAATAAAGATTTAAACCAGTGAAAGGCACTCAAGACACTTTCACTTACCTGTGGACGTCTTGGAAACAGGGTGTATCCACAAACCCTATGGAAGAAAAGTCTAGATGCTTCCACTCACCTATGGAAGAAAGTCTAGATGCTTCCACTCACCTATGGAAGAAGCTGCATCCACACAAATCCCTTTTTGACTACCTTTCAACTGCTAGTAGGTAACACTTACCCTTTTCTCAAGTGATTTCGTCCACCCTCTCTTCAGTTCACAATCACAGTTTAGCCAAAACTATGCGGTTCAATTACAATGCTCAAATAACCCTAACTGATCACTGAATATTGTAATCACACTGAGAGCCGAACCCTACAACAAAGACAACAGATACACCTGCTTATGTGTTAGAACAGTATCTACTACCGAGTTACTAGGCCGACACCAGGCACCTAGCACTTAAGGGTCCTATGATACCCTTAACTAGGGAACAAGTTACCCCTACCAACAAATACTCACTGTTACACACTCTTTTCCTGCGCAGAAAAATACACGTTTTCCCAGACTATGGTAACACTGATCAAGATGCTTACAACAATGCTCTCTATCAATGCAATCTCGATGGCTTTGTTCAAAAACACGTGGCAGCACTACCGGAAGTACGTATACGCTATTGTGCGACTAGTCGCATACACAACAATGCGACTACCACACAAAACGTATTATGACTTTTACGCTATAGTGCAACTAGTCGCATACACAATAATGCGACTTCCCCTTTTGAACACCAAAAAGAAACTATCGATGAAGGAAAACAAACTTTTTCCTCCCTCGTCCCTGGATTCTTAATCAGTGCTCCAAAAGCCACAATAACAGGTAGCGGACTCTCAGCAACAAAGTGATAGCAGATTTCGAAGGCACAATGTGTTCTCCTGCCAGGCGCCTCCACCCTTTTGCTGAGATCGCTACCGAGTGTTACCTAGTGACCGGTAGTATGATAAACACTGCGAGCCCCCAACTATCGATTCCTACCTATCTATGGCCCTCATTCAGAGCCGCTCGCTATCTGCGGTCGTTCGTTTTCTAAAAAGGGGTGGCTATTCAAATGAACCGTTCGCACTTTGCGGTCTGTTCACGCCTCTAAGTCTGAACGAGCGAGCAAAACATGCGAACGTAAATTTGAAAAATACGCCCCCTGGCCGCTCGCACCATACGTCATGTCCGCTATTTATTAGATTAATCGAGTACATCGACCAGCGTATGAACTGCTCGCTATTCTTGTGGTTGGTTTTTTCAACCACTATTTTGCGAGCAGTTCTGACTATAAAACAACCAAGTGACGTTGTCAATGACGCTGCTGGATTAATTATGCACTCCCTTAAAACGCCCGTTTTGACCTTTAAGCACGCCTGCGATCGGATTTCCACTCCCCGTTTTCAAGCACCTTCCCCTGTTACCACCCACATACACCTCATTCTGTCACTCAAATTATCAGGCATTCGCTATTTTGCGTGCACAAGAATTTCGACCGCACTGACTGGTTCGCGCATGCGTATAACGATCCGTACGCAGGCGCAGTTGGGCAAACATCGCTCGGAGCGAACGAGCTGCCGCTTACGAGTGGCTCTGAATCAGGCCCTATATCTTCTAACAATCGATTCCTGCCTATACCTTCTAAACAATATTCCTTCCTATACCTTCTAAAATTGTGGCTATTCAGCGTAATGAGTCGCACAAGAAATAAATGCTTTCAGACTTTGAATGTGGTTCCAAAGCACAAAAAGATATTATTCGATATAAAAACAGATGGTTACATGCTGTGATCTAAATACAATTAGCGCAAATAAATCATACAGACCCAAGGTACAGTTGTTACATACGCACGCACTCTGGTCCCAGATACCGGCATCAGCAATAGAAACCTCCGTCAACAGTACAGCAAGAAGACTGTCGACTGAGGTCAGAGAGCACACATATATACTCTTATAGGGATAGGCAATACAATAGGACAGATTGGCATGATTCCATGGGTTCTCCGTCGTGATGCTTTTGTTACAGGATAGTTCATAGGTTAATGCAAATGGACACAAGTCAGCCTCCGACAGCCCTTTGTCTCCTTTTTCCCGCTGCATGCAAATCTAAGCTGTTAACATTACAGAGTACATTTTAATGTTTTAACTCTCTACAGTCCATAATTTGCAGACTCATGTTGCGATCTTCTCACCAATAGAACCAGAGATCTGCAAATACACAGCGGATCAGAATGGCACCAAACATGATCTACTTATTATGTACTAAACCTTAGTTGCAGAAAACAGTCATTTCTGTACATGCTGGCATTGTGAATGAATCGCATAATAATAACCCTTTGCGCTATGGAACCATTGCTTTAAGTGTATGTATGCAAGGGAAAACAACGCTAAATAGCGTTGTGTGTCTGGGAATCTGTGGGGTACTTAGCGAGCAGCACTAGGCTGAAAAGGTATCTTTGAGTGTGTGGGACTAAGGGCCTGATTCAGACCCACTCGCGAGCGGCTGTCCGCTCGCAAGTGGGTCGATGGTCTGCACTGAGCATGCGCACGACGGAGGGAGCTCCGTCGTGCGCATGCGCCAGACGCGACGAGCGAAGGAAAGTCCTTCGCTCGTTGTGTCTGATCAAAGGGGGCGTGCTTTCGATGTTGATTGACAGCACGCCCACTTTGGTAGGCGTGCCGGGGGCGTGCCTCCCTGACGGGGGCGTTCCCACGGGAACGCCTCCCATCAGAAGCCGGCCCACTGTGATGTCAGTGGGAGAGATTTTGGCTCTGATAGAGCCAAAATCACTCCGGAGCTTGCGGTTGAAAATTTCAACCGCAGGCTCCGGCTCGCAGTTTCGATGGTCGCGATGGTCAAGACCATCGCGGCCATCAAACTGCATGCTCGTATAGCCTGTGGGTGGTGACCCACAGCTATACGAGTGTCCAGGAGGACGCTCCATTTACATGGAGGGCGGCCCTCATTCAAAGCGTGCGCTCTGTTCAGAGCGTACGGCTCTGAATGAGGGCCTAAGTCAGTATTGGTTGTGTAGGGATTGTATAAAGTGTTCTAATGAGTTTCAGACGCACAGCGCAGTTTAACTATATTACACTCTCTGCGCTATGAGATTTGTGTTAACCTTGCGGCTAGGTGTTTTACTGAGAGTGCAGGGAGAACAGCGCTAACTAGCGCTGTGTAAGTGTTGCAGTGTGCTGGAATGTTATCCTTAGGTGTTTTGACTACTGACAGTATGACTTTGAGAAGGATTAATAAAAGTGTTCTAATGCTAATAATTAGCTATTTTGCATTGTGCACTGTTTAACATCGCGTGTATGTGTTAATGTGAATGCAGGGAAAACACCACTAATTTGCTACTATTTTGCGCTGTTCATATTTAAGTCTGTGGTGATTTTAATGTGTTGGAAAGTCATTTTTATGTATGTTAAACACTGTCGGTATGTGTTTGGGGAAGATTGTTAAAAGTCTTCAATTGCTATTAATTAGCAATTTAGCATTGTATTTTTTGTACTATGTGGATTTGACAAAAAACCTATTTCTAAGATGGAGTCTTGTCGCCATTCGCAAGATGGCATCGCGCAAACCCTGTCTGCCAATCATCCGGCTTCGACAGAGTTCAGCAAATGAGGGAAAGGAGGTGTCACGGGTCAAATCATTGACATTTCTAATACCAGCCATTTTCCAAGGAAGAAAAGTTAAAGGAGTCATAATAGGAGGGAACTCTGAGGAGTTAAATAGTGGGATGACTGGGGTGGGAGATGGAGAGAGGCCAAATAATGATAGCGAATGAGAAATAATAAGGTGGTCACGGGCTCTTTTAGGGCAACGGGCTTTAGGGAGCCAAAGGAGGGAAGCAGGAGTAAGCAGTCCTATGGCCTCCGCTTCAATCTGGACACATATTCTATCAGGGCTATTCCATAAGATACATTGAGCGAGCTGAGCAGAGAGGTAGTAATGCTTAAAATTAGGGATACCTAGACCTCCAGCCCAAGATGATCTCTGAAGAATAAGGAGACGTATCCGTGGTCGTTTTCCCGACCAAATAAATTTAGTTGTCTGGGATTGGAGAAATTTGAAAACATAAAGGGGGACATGTATAGGGAGGGACTGGAATAAGTAAAAGAGTCTAGGCAAGATATTCATTTTAATTGTATTAATACGACCTATCCAGGAGATGAAATGACGGGTCCACGAAGCAAGGTCTAATTTGATTTGGGAAAGAATGCGGGGGAAATTGGCCTGGAAAAGTTGATGGTAACGTTTGGTTATAAGAATACCCAAATACTTAATTTTTTGAAGATGCCATTTAAATGGGAAGAGATGTTCCAAAGAGACTTTATCCTTTTGTGGCATATAAAAATCAAGGACTTCCCTTTGATCCAGGTTAATTTTATACCAGAGAAATAACCGTATTTCTCAATTTCAGTCAAAGTAGGGAGGAGCGAAGTGAGCGGGTTCGAAATGGACATCAAAATGTCGTCCGCATATAAGTCCAGTTTATGCTCCGTGGACCCAACTAACACTCCGGATATACCTGAATTAGCACAGATTCTAGCAGCCAGGGGTTCTATTATAAGGGCAAAAATACGTGGTGAGAGGGGGCAGCCCTGGCGGGTGGACGTAGAGCCATTAGCAGAGACGGTAGCTGAGGAAGAGCGATAAAGAGCCGAGAGACCCTGCAGAAATTTGTCAGAGAAGCCCATCGACCCAAGGACACCAAACATGAAAGGCCATGAGATTCGGTCAAAGGCCTTTTCGACATTCAATGACATCAGTAATGAGGGAGTTTTACCTTCATGGATGGTGTGTAATAGGTTGATAGTCCTAATATTGTCAGGGGCCTGACGTCCAAAGACAAAACCCACCTGGTCAGGATGTATTAGGGATGGTAGAAGGGGATTCAATCTAGTGACCAATATTTTAGTATAGAGTTTTATATCTACATTGAGTAAGGAAATAGGGCGATAACTAGAGCAAAGTGAGGGGTCTTCCCGGGTTTTGGTATCACCACAATATTTGCTTGTGTCGTAGCAGAGTCAAATGATGCACCATCTAATACCTTATTAAAGAAATCTGCTGGATGGGGAATTAAACTTTCAGCAAATTTTTTATAGTATTGAGCCGAGAAACCATCGGGGCCAGGGGCAGAGGAACCTTTGATGGATTTAATGGCTTCCCGTACTTTGTCCTGCATAATATCAGCATTTAAAGAGGAAAGATGGGGCATGGACAGCTTAGGGAGAGGGGTGTCAGCTAGATACGTATCCAGGTCAGGCGGAGAGGGGGGTCCTGAGAAGTGGTCGGAAGATTATAGAGTTAGGTATAGAACTGTCTAAATTCTTTAACAATTGCTAGGGGATCATAAGTAACGGAATCAGAGCTCTGATAGTGAATTTTATCAATTAAATTCAGAGCACGTTTCTTTCCTAACTTTCTAGCCAACATTGAGTCAGCCTTGTCAGCTTTGTCATAGAAACGTTGCTGAAGTTTTTGTAGGATAGAGGCAGCTTTCTGAGAAAGCAAGGTATTTAGCTGGCCCCGGATAGAGTCAATCTGATGTAATAAGTCATTAGTGGGGTTGAGTTTATGGGCATCGAGAAGCGTAGATAGTCGTTGTTCTAGAGAGGCTATCTCAGCGGCGGCACGTTTGCGGGCCACCGAAGCAGAACTGATGAGTTGGCCACGAATGGTCGCCTTATGGGCTTCAAATATGATGCCAGCTGCTATATCGGGAGATGAGTTGAATGTGAAGTAGTCAGATGTGGCCTGTTTAATGGTGGTAAAAGTAGATGGATTAATTAAAAGTGCATCGTCGAGATGCCATCTACTGGGGTGAGGGTAAAGTTGTAAAAGATCAAGGAGAACAAAGACTCCAGCATGATCTGTCCAGGAGAGGGGGGTAATCCCGGCTTTAGAGGTCTGAGGTATCAGTGAGTGGGATATAAACATCATGTCGATGCGCGAGTATGTGCGGTGCAGGACCGAATAATGAGTATAATCACACGCTGTTGAGTTTTTAAGGCGCCAAGAATCATATAGATTATATTGTTTAAGCAGGGAAGATAAAGTCAGTGCGTCCTTGCAAGGAGAAATATTAGATTTATTGGTAGGGAATGGGGATTTATCAAAGGCTGGGTCAAGTGTAACTTTAAAATCCCCGGCTATTATGAGGTGACCCTGAACTCGTTGCTCAATGCATCTAAACAATCTAGAGAAAAAGGAACCCTGTCCCTGGTTCGGGGCATAAACCGAGACCAAAGTGACTGTAGTGGAGCATAATGTACCAACAACTATGAGGAAACGACCCTCTGGGTCTGAGAATGTGGAAGAGTGCAGGAAAGGGATCTTGTTGTGAATAAGAATCGCAACACCCCGTTTCTTGCAATCTGCCGAGGCAAAAAAAGTTTGCGAGAACTGTTTTCCCTGCAATTGAGTGTGAGTACCTGTAAGATGGGTTTCCTAAAGGAACACAATATGAGCCTTTTCCCTCCTGCAGGCGCTCAGGGTGATAGTATGCTTACGTGATGAGTTGAGGCCATTGACATTAATTGACAATGACTTCAAGGCCATGGTACCAAAGAGGAAATATCTGCAAAAAAAGAAACATTGAGAGGGCCACAAATATTAAAAAACTTTGTTCCCAGAGACACACAGTATAATACAGGGAAGGGGAAAAAGAAAAGTGAAGCCACCAAAAGAAGAGAAAGAAAAAGGGGAAAGAAGAAGAAGAGGGAGAGAAGCCCATACGGGCGACAACCCTTAAACACAGGAACCCAGAAGGGGTCAAAACAGATAAATGTATAATATATGAATAAATGTACAAAAAGTACAAAATGTACAGGGAGCATGGGGGGTAGGCCATAGACATTTACGAAAAGGAAACCCCAAGAGGGGACCTAGGGCCCTTAATAGAAAAAATGAAAAAACACTTTGCAGAAAGAATTAATTGCACAATCTTACATCTGTAAAATGCTTTCGCAAGAACATACAATCTAAGTAGAACTAGCAAAAAACAAAAACATTAATGAAAACCAGAAAACGAGCTAATGAGGATATGAGTGACCTAATGAGCAGCAGTAGGTCACGACCTAAAATTTTTTTTTCAAATAATGAAATGGATTTCCAACCGTCAAGCCAGAAACCGTAATGTACAGTCATGGGGGTGGCTCAGGTGGAAACAATTGAAGTGGTCAAAAAGAAATGATGGGAGACTCATGTTGGAGCAGTAACGCGGTCCTGACGTCTCGTGACTGTGGACCATTCTGGAGCTGGGGGACGGGAACGCTGAGGTTTGGGTGACGAGTGTCTAGGGGGCATTGATTCAGGCAGAATGTTCAGTTTTGAAAGTAAATCCTAACCCTGTTCAAGAGATTTCATGGAAAACGAGGAATTAGCTGTGAATACTTGTAGCTGAAAGGGGAAGCCCCAGCGATATCTGATATTATGTTGTCTCAGAATTTTAGTAACAGGTTGTAGATCTCGTCGTTTCTGAATAGTGGAAGGGGCCAGGTCTTGAAATAATTGAATGTCCATATCCTGGTAAGAAATGACGGATGTATCTCTAGTCGCCCGGAGTAAGTGATCTTTGGTCGGGTAATAATGTAATCGGACAATGATATCACGTGGGGGTTGGGAAAAAGAGGGGCTGGCTCGGAGGGCTCTGTGAGCTCTATCCATTAGGCAGTCCGCTGCTGAAAGGTCAGGGAGACTGTGATGAAAGAAACCATCTAAAAAGGATTCCAAGTCCGATGCAGAGAGGGATTCAGATACATTGCGTATTCTCAGATTATTGCGGCGGGAGCGATTTCCTGCGTCCTCTTGTTTTTCCTTAAGGGATTCCATTTCGGTGTGAAGATGAGAGAGTTCCTTGTCCAGAGTTATTTGGGAATGACAGAGATCGTCCGATTTTGATTCCAGGGCGTCCGTTCTGGAACCTAGAGAGGAGAGTTCCGATTTAAAGTCATTAACCACCTTGGCAAATTCCTGAACAAATGCGGTTTTGATGCCCAAAGGTTGACCATGACCGCTTGTATTTGAGGATCAATTACTGTTTCAGCCTCTCTTAATGGAGACAAGCTGGAAGCATCAGGATGATCAGACAACAGCGGAGTAGGTTTACTCTTAGAGCCAAAAAAATTAGTAGATGAGTTCTGCGTTGCCTTTTTGGGCTTCTGAGACATGATGCAGATGGGTAGGTAGTAGGTCAAGCTTGAGAAAGCTGAAGCGACTAATATTTCCCATACACTCGTTTGTAATCAATTGTTTTCCAGTTCTGGCGAGCAACTGGAGATGTAATGATAAGCTGCAGTGTGTTGATTATTATTGGGACATGTAAAGGGCTACTAGGTCCCACGGTTCAGGCAGGGTAATCACATCATATAGACTGGCAGGGAAGATTAAACTTTAGTGGACTAAATGTAAAATACACTTTAATTCCAGAGGATGGCAGCAAAAGAGCAGATAGTGATCATACAGAAAAGTCTTTTTTATGAAGAATCTGGCTAACAGGGGACCACCACTTGACCTGGTGCCATAGGAGCTGAGGGTTAACAGCGAAGACCAGCTGCAAGGTGATGTCAGATGGGTATAGGTGAGTGGAAGCACTGGTCGGAGGGAGATCCTGAGGATGTGCGGCCACCAGCAGTGTGCCAAAGAGAGGGTGTGGGGCTGGGGAGGCCAGGAAAGGGGACAGCAGCTGATATCCACCTAGAAGCAGCAGAGCAGGAGCTTAGGCAGTGCATCAGGGGGAAGAGAGGGAAGTCAAGATGGCGGCTTCCCGCGATTTGCGGCTCTGGTTCGGGGCTCACCAGGGGACCACAGGTGACATAGGCTGCTCAATCGTAGTGGGCAGGCAGGCAGGCAGGGAAGGTCCGATGGATATATGGTGGCTGTAGCGACCCTCAGAGATGATCCGCGGAGATCGCGGTGATGCAGGCCCAGTGCAGTCAAGTAGCGAGGTAGGCCGCGAAGTCCCAGGAGGGTCCAGTGGCCACTGACCCTTCAGGTGAGCACCCAGGGAAGCCAGACGCGGCCAGATGCCACTCCAAGGTCGCAGTAGTCTCCGGTAGTCTCCAGCAGCGGTGAAGGCCGTTCCGGACCGTGCACCACAATCAAGGCCGAGGCTGCTGGGTGCGGTATAGGCCGCTGCGTCCCGGTAGCGGAGCTTCACCCCAAGAGTGTTGGTAGGGAGTTAGCGGGCTTAGGGACCTCTGGAGGGTATTGAATACAAGGGAGGGGATACCGCAGGTAGCGGTTTATTGCAGAGAATTCCAGCGGGTCTCGCTGTCAATCGAGCCCCCGGCTTCACATCGCAGGTAGGCCTCAGGGTGCAAGGGGCCGGCGGGCGGATTTTCACGCCCTCTAATTAGCCACAGGTATCCCAGCAGGCTCCGGTATGTTCAAGATATATGTTGCAGGCTTTTGGAGTCCTAATCAAGGGTACAACAGTTGGTATAAGGAGTTTTTGGCAGGAGCTCCCAGAGTTTGCTTCCTCTCTGCTAAGTAGTCAGACCACGCCCCCATAAAAAGGAATTTTTAATCTATCAAAACATGTATTAACTAAACCTGAAATTTCATTACTTAACAAAGGATTAACATTTGCACCTTCAAATAATATGAATAAATTTCAAACATTCATTGATCTTAAAAAGTTCGTAAGAAAGCTCACCTTAAAAGACATTTTTTGAGAAAAGACGATGCTGTGACTAGAAACTACACTATTAATGAATCAAAATCAGGACTCAAAGGGAAGTCACAGTATTACCCAGTGGAATCTAAGGGGGGTCATCTGAATGTCTTTTATGAACTAGTAAAAAAAGGACTTATGCGATGGTGAGATACAGCCCACCACTAGGTACAATTTAAAGAACAGAGAAAAAGAGGCACTCAAGAATTTACAGAAAAATAATGACATCGTCATCAAACAGGCTGACAAGGTGAGGGGGCGTTAGTGATTATGGACCGGTGCTACTATATAAAAGAATCCCACAGACACTTAGGAGATATGAATTCATATACTCCATTAGAAAGTGACCCCACGGAAAACTATATTGATGAATTGAGAATTCTCCTTTTGTATGGATCACGTAACAACATCATCACCAAGGAAGAATTTCAATATCTTTTAATCACTAACCCATCATCCCCATTTTTTATTTTCTCCCTAAGAGCCATAAATCCATGTTAGATCTGCCTGGGAGACCTATCATCACAGGTATAGATTCACTGACTTCACATCTATCTGAATACGTGGATATCTTCCTGCATAAATATGTGACTGAGCTGCAATCGTATCTCAAAAATACCACTACTGTATTACAAATCATAGAGAATTTAGAATGGAAGGAATCATATATATGGGCAACAGTGGACGTACAGTCTCTATACACATGCATTGACATGAGAAAGGGATCAATGCATGTAGGGAATTTCTTGAAATGGATCTGTCAATAACTACTATGCACAAAGAATGCTTATGTGACATAATGGCTTTTATTCTGAACCACAATTATTTTAAATTATTTAGACATATTTTACTAAAAAGATCTGTGGCACAGCGATGGGGACTATATTTGCACCTAGTTTCGCTAATCTTTTATGGGATGCTGGGAAAACAACTACATATATGAGAATAACCTATTTAAGAATATCATACTGTATAAACGCTAGATAGATGATATTTTGATATTATGGGAAGGATCAAAAGAGAATTTTAGTTTGTTTTTAGACTATATAGTGAAAAACAATATGAATCTTAAGTTTACATCCAATATCAATGAAGCTGCCATCGAGTTCCTGGACTTAATCCTGATTGGAGAAGGAAATAAGATCCTCACAAAACATTATATAAAAAAGGTAGACACTAATAGTTATCTCCATTTTAAAAGTGGCCACTTAAATGGTGGAAAGAAAATATACCCTATTCAACTTTCCACATAATTAAGAGAAACTGTAGTGAGGTTACCACCTGTGAAGAACAAATACAGCTGTGCAGCAACTGATTCTTAGAAAAAGAATATCCAGAAAAAAATTTGAGCGAAGCAGCAGCTAAAACTAAGTCCTTAGAGAGATGTAACTTATTTAAATATAAGGACCAATCTAATAAAGAAAGAGAAAATAGTATAATTCTGTTTATCACAACTTTTAATGTGCAAGAAAATACAATTAAGAATATTTTTAACATACATTGGAAAATTTTATTGATGGACCCAGTTCTGAAAGTTCTTCCCAAAAAAACCCCAATTGTCTTCAGGAAGGCAAAAAACCTCAAAGACACATTGGCACCAAACATGCTAAGAAACCCCAACACTTCAAAATAGACCGCCTTCCACAGTTGTCCTGGTTGCTATAAATGTGGCAAATGTAATATTTGTAAATATATACATAGACAAAGAAGAACCTTTAATATTTCCACGAACAGCAAGGAATATAAGATTAAACATCATTTGAATTGCAACTCCACATCAGTCATATACCTGCTAGAGTGTACTTGTGGAACCAAGTATGTTGGTAAAACTAAACGACCCATAAAATTAAGGATACAAGAACATATCCGAAACATCAAGAATAATGTTAAGGGACAGTTGGTATCTCAACACTTCATCCAGCAGCATCAATCTAATCCAGAAGATTTGACCTTCAAAGCAATCGAACATGTACAACTTGGAGAAAGGGGTGGCGATCTGGCAAATAAGTTGGCCAGAAGAGAAATGTACTGGAATTTCGAACAGGACACAATGACCCCGCGAGGATTTAACGATAGCTACGAGATAGCACCCTTTCTATAAGACATTGGTTCGCATGGCAGTTTGTGAATCTTGTAGTTTCCTACAGTCATACCTCGCTATAAGCGCCCAATCTCGTCAGATCTTGGAAGCTAAGCATTGATGGGCCGGGCTAGCACTTGGGTGGGAGACCACCAGGGAAGACCAGGAACTGTAGTACGTTACAAGATTCACTTTTCCTACTCCGTCAGCCTGCAACTATTTAGTAGCAGAAAAACCCTGGACTACCTGAGAAAAGACTGATCATCGCAAGAAGCACCTTCTAAGAGAATACTACATACTAAAGATGGATAACTTATAAAGCCATTCACTCCCCCCCTGGACTTTGGAATGACTATTATGCCATCAGAAAAGGACTATATTTTCTTCTTTTCTTCTCCTTTCTTTTCCCTTTTTTATTATTAGTTTGGTCCTTTTGGACTCATCCCCTACACAGTCCAAATGATTCTCATTATGATTACACAATCTAATAGTCCTCTACAAACTATAGGGATTGATACACCTTTTGACAATTATTTTAGAAGGATATTTGTAAGCTAAATTTATGACTATGGGAACCTGCAATTTATTACCTATGTGGATATAAGTACTAATACCATCTCTTATTCATATAGGATAATTATCCATGAGAAATATACAGATGTCTGTCTTTCTATACTTCAAGATGCGTGTCCATCACTTTCTGTATCATCAGATCGCGATGTAGAGGATTCTGCAAACCTGGGTGTACTAAGATGGCCGCACTAGAGAATCTAAAGATGCATGCAGCAAATCGAGAGCACCAAGATAGCCACGAAGCGCTACCTGACCAAGGGATGCAAGATGGCCGATGCCAACCATTAATTTGGGAGTAGCAAGATGGCCACTGCCAACCACAAGACTGCGAGCACGAAGATGGCCACCAACACTTATAACCTGATTGAGAGCATCAAGATGGCCACCGCTAGTCACATGACCAAGAGCACCAAGATGGCCGACACCAATCACGTGACCGAGACCTCCAGGCAGAAGCATAAGAACAAGCACATCCTTAAAGCTCTGGTGAATAGTGCCAGAAGGGTGGAAATAGAACACTGTAAACAGCTAGATGGGCGGAAATGACGCAACACAACTATCACATGACCATTCACATGGATTTTAATAAGACTAAATGCACGGATATTTCTGCAATAGAAATTGCGATTTTACAATACCTAGCAATTAGAGTACTTGATATATACAAAACATATCTTTTTTCATAATAAAACAAATATATAATTAACGAAAACCAGAAGTGATGTCACATCCTGGTTCCACCTTCCATCAACTTACCTTTTATATTTCACTCAGATAAGCCAATTCCTTTTTTATTCCTCATTTTTTTTCAGATTTTATGCTTACTTTACATCTATCAGTGGCATTTTTTATATATGTATTTTTTTTACTATATGTATGTTGCCCTATATATTTAGGGTATTTTTTCACTGTTGTGTGTACTAAAGTTATTTATATATATCTATATATCTATATATATATCTATATCTCTATATCTCTATATATATATATCTATATAAGAAAAAGATAGCTGGCACACAAATGCTCCTCTGACAACATGCGCCGGTGTCCTTCTAAATTACCAGCCCTGAACAGGGATGGAAACACGACATATAGAACAGAATAGGCGGCACTCTGGCGACTTTAAAAAATACACTAGACCCCGTAAATCAGGTCAACATTTCAGAACACTTTACTTGGGTCCTGACGAAAGAACCCAAGTAAAGTGTTCTGAAACGTTGACCTGATTTACGGGGTCTAGTGTATTTTTTAAAGTCGCCAGAGTGCCGCCTATTTTGTTATATATATATATATATATATATATATATATATATATATGTATATATATATTCTATTGAATTGCACTCATTGCACGTTCTGCGCTTTATTATTGCACAAATACCTAGGTTTTGTAAATGTGCATATAAAATTTATAATTTTATTTTAATTTATTACCTGCACCTTTGCAACATTGCACATTGAGTGCTTTACATCAGTTTTGTTATTTCCACATTTGTTCATTAACAAACTACCATTGTTATCATATTACTGATGAGCTGACACCCACACCAATGGGGAGTGCTTTGTTTTAAATAATAATTTACTATACACTTGGCTACCCTAATAGTACAGGTTGTTTTAAATTGTGTGAAAAAAATGGGATCTCAATTCTCCTTGGCACTATAATCTCTCTCATATATATATATATATATATATATATATATATATATATGAAAAGCACTAATCCACGGCACTCACCATTCCTAGATTTGGGGTGCAACATGGTATGTGACCACATTGTTTAAATAGAAATCACATGCGCTCTGCACACAGGTGGGTTTTAGTTCATGAATTGATCAATGCATTTAAGCTTGCAGCCCCCATCGTTGCTGTGAGCTTTAAACCTTGATAGCATACCCTGAGTTTAACACTAATGTGATGGCTATGTCCATGTTATAATTCTGAGTAATAGAGTAGAGACTTGCAGCAAAGTGGGGTCCTGTGATGGGGGCTGCAAGCTTAAATGCATTGATCAATTCATGAACTAAAACCCCACTGTTTATTATGTTTATTATTATTATTGTTAGTTATTATGGTGAGTGCAGAGCGCCTGTGATATATATATATATATTATATATATATATATATATATATATATATATATATATTGTGACACAGTCGGGATAGGGGTCCCTCTCCTGGGGTAGCTGGAGAAACAGGGCACACTCAGCCACAACTAAACCCAACTTATATCAGCTATTTCCAGGTGCAAGTCCTAATGAGCCTGCTACCAGGCTGAAAGGCCCAACACCTGGAGTGTCTTGTGGATAGAACCCTCCCTCTCCTCACATCCACACCCCCAGGAGCCATTCCGGCTTTTCACCAAAGCCGACATTTCTAGTCTGTTTTTTCAAACAGACTTCTCCTTGGGGTTTCAAACCACATAGGACAGGAATCTGGGACACACATAGAAGCCATTCCATACTTCTCCAGTGCTCTTATCACATACCTCCCCTTTGTTTCGACCTGTGGGCCGGAACAACTGCAGCCCCCAAACAATGCATGCATGACAAAGCGTATGCATTGGCGAGCTGGCTTCCTGGCCTGTGTTCTACCGAAAATGTAAAGTTTTGCAATGCCAAGAACCACCTTGTTATTCTCCCATTGCTCTCTTTGTTGTCTGACATCCACTTCAACGGGGCATGGTCAGTGATCAGCCTGAATTTCCTTCCCACCAAGTAGTACCTGAGAGTTTCCAATGCCCATTTTATGGCCAACGCTTCCTTCTCGACTGTAGCATAGTTTCTCTAATGTACATTTGATTTCCTGCTTAGGTAAAAAATAGGGTGTTCCTCCCCTTCCTTGCTCTGGGACAGGACCGCTCCTATACCTACTTCTGATGCATCAGTTTGCACAACAAACTCCCGGTCAAAATCAGGAGTCATCAGAACTGGTTGGGAACACAACGCTATTTTCCATTCCTGAAAAGCATTCTCTGCTACAGGACTCCATTCCACCATGACTTTCTGTTTGCCTTTGGTAAGGTCAGTCAGTGGGACTGCAATGGTGGCAAAATTGGGTATAAACATCCTATAATACCCAGTAATCCCTAAGAAGGCTCTCACCTGCTTCTTATTCAGGGGTCGTGGCCAGTTTTGCATTGCCTCAATTTTATTAAGCTGTGGCTTTATCAAACCTCTGCCAATGGTGTATCCAAGATACTTTACTTCTTCCATTCCTAGACAACACTTTTTTGGGTTGGCTGTCAAACCTGCCTTATAGACGGAGTCCAACACTGCTTGTACTCTGGGCAAGTGAGACTGCCAATCAGGACTATGAATGACCACATCATCTAGATAAGCAGCAGCATACTGTCTGTGGGGCCTTAGAAATCCTATCCATCATTCTTTGAAAGGTAGCAGGTGCCCCATGTAGCCCAAAGGGCAACATTTTGTATTGAAACAACCCTTCCGGTGCAGAAAAAGCTGTCTTTTCTTTGGCAATCTCAGTTAACAGCACTTGCCAAAACCCTTTGATTAAGTCAAGAGTGGTTAAATATCTGGCTGTCCCTAGCCTTTCAATTAGTTCATCCACCCTAGGCATTGGGTAGGCATCGAACTTTGACACACTGTTCAATTTCCGGAAATCATTGCAGAAACGCACACTCCCATCGGGCTTTGGAATAAGCAAAATGGGACTTGACCACTCACTATGCGATTCTTCAATTACATCCAACTCTAACATTTTTTTAATTTCTTTCGATACTGATTCTCTTTGGGCTTCTGGTAACCGTGGTTATTCCTGGTATGTCAGAAAACAGCACCCTATTTCTGACAAGAAATTCCTTAACTTCCTGCTGTTGAACTGCTGACAGGGTTTTTGCCACTGTCACTTCGGGAACCAAGGGCCCTGGGTTTACTGGAGGGGCCCGGACAGCTGACAGGGCTGCTCCATCCTTCCAGGGTTTTATAAGATTTACATGGTATAACTGTTCTGGCTTTCTTTTCCCCGGCTGGTAAATTTATAATTAACCTGCCCCACTTTTTCTAAAATTTCAAAGGGTCCTTGCCATTTAGCCAAAAGTTTACTTTCTACTGTGGGAACTAACACTCTGTCCCCAGGAGTAAAGACACGTAACCGAGCATTGCGGTTGTATACCCTCTGCTGTGCCTGTTGGGCATGTTCCAAGTGCTCTCTCACTATCAGCACCACAGCAGCAATTCTTTCTTGCATTTGGGAAACATGCTCAATAGCGGTTTTATATGGACTGGTCTGTCCCTCCCATGTCTCTTTGGCAATGTCTAGTAACCCCCTTGGGTGTCTCCCATATAACAAATTGAAAGGTGAAAACCCGGTGGAGGATTGAGGAACCTCTCTTATGGCCAACAACAAATAAGGCAACAAGTAATCCCAATCTCTACCATCTTTGTCGACTACTTTTCTTAGCATATGTTTTAACGTCTTGTTAAACCTCTCCACCAACCCATCAGTTTGGGGGTGATAGACCGAAGTTCATAATTGTTCAATTTTGAACAGGCAGCATAACTCTTTCATGACTTTTGACATAAATGGTCAGTCAGTATTTCGTTAGGTATTCCCAACCTGCTAAAGACATGGACTAACTCTCTAGCAATGGACTTGGTTGACGTATTGCGCAATGGTATCGCTTCTGGGTACCTGGTAGCGTAATCCATTATCACCAGAATATATTGATGGCCCCGGGCAGACTACATTAAGGGTCCAACCAAATCCATAGCTATTCTTTCAAATGGCACCTCAATAATGGGTAATGGGACTAGTGGACTTTTAAAATATGGTCTTGGAGCATGAAACTGACATTCAGGGTAGGATGCACAATAGTCAGATACCTCTTTATGGACCCTGGGCCAGAAAAAACTTCTGCAAAATTTGCTCAGTGGTTTTCTCTACCCCCAGGTGGCCCGCCGTTATATGACCATGAGCCAGATCTAATACTGTTCTTCTGTATGCTTTGGGAACTATTAATTGTTCCACAATATCTTCCCCTATCTTAGTCACCTGATACAAAAAATCCAGACATACTGCCATGTGAGGATATGACAAAGAACTATCGGGGTCTATGGGTTTACCATCGATCACGTTGACATTCTCCCTGGCTTTTACCAGAGTAGGGTCATTTAACTGCTCCACGGCAAAGACCTCTCTTCTGATCTCTAAATCAGGCAGACGATCAACTGGCTCAATAACACTTCCCACCTCAGTGGGAGGCACATCACTTGGCAAGCCACCATCACGCTCCACATTCTCTAGTTCGCCAATCATACTAGAAAAAGGGATCATCTCCGACCCTGAAGAAACCTCTGCTACTACATCAGTAACCTTCTCAAATGGGTCAGGGTGATTTCCAATATTGCATCATACATTAAGCCATGTACCAAACCCACAGAGACTATCGCGGAACCACATGGTGTCTCTATGTTCACTTCCGCAGTCACATAATAGCGAGTGTCCCCATGTATGCAGGTCACACCAACAGTTTTTCCCTTATGCTTCAAGGGGTTCACCAGTTCAGCTTTCATAAGTGTAACCAGGCTACCAGAATCTAACAGAGCCTCTACTCGGTTGCCTTCTACAGTGAGTACATACATGTGCTTATCTGTCTCAGCCTGCCGGTCAGCAGTACAGGTTGGCTGTGCAAAGAAAGACCCCCTGCGGTTGACATGAGCAGTATCACACTGCATAGGTTCAGAGGTAAGTGAACAATTAGCCGCAATATGGCCAAAACCACCACGTCAGAAACATTGAATCACATTATGATCTAGTCTTTTATGGGTTAGGAACCTTCCTAGCCTGGCTGGCCTATTTTCAGGTTCCACACCCTCAGTCTTAAGTACATTCCATCGCCCAGCACCCTGGAACAGTCTTACCAGTGTCAATGAAAGTTCGACGATGCACCATCGGGGCTCGGTGGGGCAGACTCAACAGCTCCTCAGCCGCCACGTTTCTCTTCACCAGTTCAACTAACTGGTCTAAAGAAAATCTGTTCCCCAGTAGCCACTGGGAACTGATATCCTGGTGCAATTAATGTGGGGAGTGCTAGGGTTGATTAATTGAAGCCTTGACACCGCTGCTAGCTCATATAGCCAGTTACTCCTCTGGCACGATTGAACAGTAAACAAAAAAACCTATTGAACTGCGCAGTTTGTCAAAGTATATATATATTCTATACTGTATTGATAATATGTTGGATAGATAAAGAAAGGCTTCCTTTATAAAAATAAACAAATTTAATCACAATGTTGTAATGAACACATATATCAATTAAAATGTTCTACAATTTAAATAGCATTATCCACATATCATAATTAAGCATGTCATCACTGTAATGTAATGAAACAATATTGATACTATATTGCTCACCGGCTGGTTGTAGCGATATAAATAATCTAAAAGTCTTGTTTCCTTATAATCATCCAGTGGTGCTTACGTCATTGTATCTATGAACTCTCCGGCTGGATAGATCCAAATAGCCCAAGGTGTATCAAAGACACTCTGTTTATGAGTGTGTTGGATGTTTAAAAGTGTGCTGGAGTTCTTTATATGCTGCTCGGTGAGAGACCTGCAGTATCCCCCACCTGCCTGGATGTAATCGGCAATGCGGAGAAGTGGCACCTTGAATCGGCAGACAGTGTTCACAGTGTTCTTGTCCTCTCCGTCTGCTCACCGCGAGTGTGTGGCTGCACCACGTGTGTGTCAGCTAACTCACCGGTCCTGGGTCCCGCTGCTGTGCGTCTTGCTTCCCTCCTCACCTCTGAGCACTGAGGGCGGGGGGGGGGGGGGGGGTGGTTGTCTGCTCAGCACGCTGCACCTGCTGAATTGACGGAGACCGGTCTGTATGCGAGCCTCGCACTGGGAGCCGTGCACTAATGGCAACTCCCGGTGTCTATGGAGTGTGGATTAAAAGTCCATAATGAATATGCAGAAAATAATTGTAGAATGGTATCCTTAATCGACGCGTTTCGCTCTTAACCAAGAGCTTTTTCAAAACTAACTGGTCTGCAGACTTAGGGACTGCATGGCCTACCCACTTGCGCAGAGTTGCAGGTAGCAATTGCAGATACCGGCCCATCACGACTCTTTCCATGATCTGTGGTCCTGTCAGCATCTCGGGCTGTAGCCATTTTGTGGTTAGATGGATGAGGTCATGCATCTGTGAGCGTGGAGGCTTTTCTACTTGGAACTCCCAGCGGTGGACTTGTTGGGCATGAACAAACGCGGTGACTGTCAAGCGAGTTAGGATCTCCCGTTTTAGCTTTACATAGTCCTTTGCATCAGCCAGGCACAAATCATAGTAGGCCTTTTGTGGTTCTCCAGACAGGAAGGGTGCCACAACACTTACCCACTGTTCCTTGGGCCAACTCTCCCTTTCTGCGGTTCTCTCAAATGCCGTGAGATACGCCTCTACATCAACACTTGGAGTCATCTTCTGTAAAAAATTACTGGCACGTATGGAGTGAGTGTGGGTTGGAAGCATCTCTTTGACCAGGCTACTAGGTGTTGTACCACCTCTTTTATGGCATGGCGGGTTTCCTTGATGGTGACTTGTTGTTGCCTCTGGGCTGCCTCCAAGGCCAATAGTTGCACCTGGGTGGATTCCTGCTGAGCCCTGGTAGCGTCTTGCTGAGTGGTCGTAGCCTGAAGCAAGGCTTTTACAACATCCTCCATGTTGTCTTTAGGGGTAGGCAGAAAGCAGAATCTGGCCTCTCTGAGCATCTGCTGATGCCACCTTCATGGATTCCACAATCTCGTGTCTGTCCCTTTAAATTTTAAAGGAAAAATTTTTCCTTGCTTCAATTTTCAGTATGTGATTGCCCGCATTCTCCACCAATTGTGACACAGTCGGGGTAGGGGGTCCCTCTCCTGGGGTAGATGGAATCCCTATTTACACACACAGCAGCCAGAGAAACAGGACACAGTTCTGGGGTTATCATGCAAGCTGGTCAGAGCCAGTCTTTATTGTACCAGACACATAAGTAAAATAAAACATAAACAAAATCCTAGACTGGCTGGGCTCTAACTAAATGTAACAATAAACAAGTTCATGTTCACAGTACTTACAGGTTTGTATCAAACAGTGTCTCAGAGCAAGCTAGCCTGCGGGCCTGCTCTCCCAGGTGTGACACTCAGCCACAACTAAACCCAGCTTATATCAGCCATTTCCAGGTGCAAAACCTAATGAGCCTGCTACCAGGCTGAAAGGCCCAACACCTGGAGTGGCTTGTGGATGGAGCCCTCCCTCTCCTCACATCCACGCCCCCAGGACCCATTCCGGCTTTTCACTAAAGCCGACATTTCTAGTCTGTTTTTTCAAACAGACTTCTCCTGGGGGTTTCAAAACACATAGGACAGGAATCTGGGACACACATAGAAGCCATTCCAAACTTCTCCAGTGCTTCTATCACAATATATATATATTATTATTATTATTATCCTTTATTTATATGGCGCCACAAGGGTTCCGCAGCGCCTTACATAGTACAGAAACATAGTACATAAACAGTTGAACAGAACAAGAAAACAGTGTCATACAGTTTAAGACACTACAAGACAAGTACATAGTATATAAACACTGCTGCAACAGAAGCAGGATGGCAAAAGTCACAGGTTAGGTGCTTTTGAGTATAGAGCAGATAGTATAAGTAAAGAAAGGATAAGCACAAGAGGATAGAGGGCCCTGCTCGTGAGAGCTTACATTCTAAAGGGGATGGGCAGACAGACAGGGGTGACACAGATGGGGTAGACAGTGAGCGTGGGACAGAGGGTTAGGATGACAGATGGCTGGATTCCTATTTTACAGTATGTGTGGAAGTCATTTGAATTAAGATTTACGCCACTGACATTCTACTTTAAGAGGCAGTTTTTGTAGGTGTTTGTGGAGAGCCATGGCTGTTATATCAGTTTACGTGAAGTCTGACGGGTGGCAGAAGCCACTTCATGTGGGGCTATTTAGAGAGTGTGGTTAACGTGTGAACCAGCAGTCTCAGGTAAATGTCGAAATTGGTGAAAGCAGTTATTGTAAAGAGATGTTTAGATGTAAAATAATAAGTTGTGATCAAGTGTGAATTCTATAAGGCACATTTATTGATTTGGAGGGTGATGGGAGACATGTGAGGTTTGCAGGATATATATTCCATAGTAAATCCGCTGTATGTGTGAGGGGCCTGGATTTGGTGATATGTCACCAGATAATAAAAGCAGAAGGATGGAGAAGTAGATATAGTTGTAGGTGTGTAAAAGTTTTTTATAGTGACACAATGAGGCTGTAATTGTCAATTTTTGACGAAAAGAAAGCTCATTAGTTTTTAGAGGAGGTGAGTGACTCAATAGGGCGGCAGTGTGCCCAGATCGGTGAGATTTAGGGAGAGTTAGGGATGTTATATCCTTAGAGAAAATACAAAGGAGAGAGTTGATAAAAAGCAATGTGTAGTACATGGTGAGTTTTAGGTTTGTTATTTTTAGACAAATTTTAAAGCTATCAGTTTCTTAATCTGAAATTACCTTAGATGTTGGTCAATGTTTGTTCAACTGTTTGATTAACTGTTATGTAATCACACTTTGTGCCTTTAACACTTGGTGCTTTTAACCCTAGCTGCACACAGCCCCAGCTGCCCCTAGACTGAATATAAAGGAGTGGTATCCTTGATTAAGACAGGCTACAACTGACTCAATTGCTCTGCTGATCAAAGGAGATAACTTGCTCTGAGTTGGAGCAAAAGCCAGGCCAGATATATACCATAAACTATGCTTCACTGAACAATATAGACTATACATGTAAAAACAATTCTATGCAAGAGATGAAATATCACATACATTTAAAAACTGCACATGATTGCATGAAGGTCTATGCAGAGTATATATGCAGTAGGCAGGATGAGAGATGAAATATCACATACCTGAGGGATGAAATGAAATAAACAGATGATTAGTCCATATTCATGCAGGGTAACTGTTTGATTAACTGTTATGTAATCACACTTTGTGCCTTTAACACTTGGTGCTTTTAACCCTAGCTGCACACAGCCCCAGCTGCCCCTAGACTGAATATAAAGGAGTGGTATCCTTGATTAAGACAGGCTACAACTGACTCAATTGCTCTGCTGATCAAAGGAGATAACTTGCTCTGAGTTGGAGCAAAAGCCAGGCCAGATATATACCATAAACTATGCTTCACTGAACAATATAGACTATACATGTAAAAACAATTCTATGCAAGAGATGAAATATCACATACATTTAAAAACTGCACATGATTGCATGAAGGTCTATGCAGAGTATATATGCAGTAGGCAGGATGAGAGATGAAATATCACATACCTGAGGGATGAAATGAAATAAACAGATGATTAGTCCATATTCATGCAGGGTAACTGTTTGATTAACTGTTATGTAATCACACTTTGTGCCTTTAACACTTGGTGCTTTTAAACCCAGCTGCAAACAGCCCCAGCAGCCCCTAGACTGAATATAAAGGAGTGGTATCCTTGATTAAGACAGGCTACAACTGACTCAATTGCTCTGCTGATCAAAGGAGATAACTTGCTCTGAGTTGGAGCAAAAGCCAGGCCAGATATATACCATAAACTATGCTTCACTGAACAATATAGACTATACATGTAAAAACAATTCTATGCAAGAGATGAAATATCACATACATTTAAAAACTGCACATGATTGCATGAAGGTCTATGCAGAGTATATATGCAGTAGGCAGGATGAGAGATGAAATATCACATACCTGAGGGATGAAATGAAATAAACAGATGATTAGTCCATATTCATGCAGGGTAACTGTTTGATTAACTGTTATGTAATCACACTTTGTGCCTTTAACACTTGGTGCTTTTAAACCCAGCTGCAAACAGCCCCAGCAGCCCCTAGACTGAATATAAAGGAGTGGTATCCTTGATTAAGACAGGCTACAACTGACTCAATTGCTCTGCTGATCAAAGGAGATAACTTGCTCTGAGTTGGAGCAAAAGCCAGGCCAGATATATACCATAAACTATGCTTCACTGAACAATATAGACTATACATGTAAAAACAATTCTATGCAAGAGATGAAATATCACATACATTTAAAAACTGCACATGATTCCATGAAGGTCTATGCAGAGTATATATGCAGTAGGCAGGATGAGAGATGAAATATCACATACCTGAGGGATGAAATGAAATAAACAGATGATTAGTCCATATTCATGCAGGGTAACTGTTTGATTAACTGTTATGTAATCACACTTTGTGCCTTTAACACTTGGTGCTTTTAAACCCAGCTGCAAACAGCCCCAGCAGCCCCTAGACTGAATATAAAGGAGTGGTATCCTTGATTAAGACAGGCTACAACTGACTCAATTGCTCTGCTGATCAAAGGAGATAACTTGCTCTGAGTTGGAGCAAAAGCCAGGCCAGATATATACCATAAACTATGCTTCACTGAACAATATAGACTATACATGTAAAAACAATTCTATGCAAGAGATGAAATATCACATACATTTAAAAACTGCACATGATTGCATGAAGGTCTATGCAGAGTATATATGCAGTAGGCAGGATGAGAGATGAAATATCACATACCTGAGGGATGAAATGAAATAAACAGATGATTAGTCCATATTCATGCAGGGTAACTGTTTGATTAACTGTTATGTAATCACACTTTGTGCCTTTAACACTTGGTGCTTTTAAACCCAGCTGCAAACAGCCCCAGCAGCCCCTAGACTGAATATAAAGGAGTGGTATCCTTGATTAAGACAGGCTACAACTGACTCAATTGCTCTGCTGATCAAAGGAGATAACTTGCTCTGAGTTGGAGCAAAAGCCAGGCCAGATATATACCATAAACTATGCTTCACTGAACAATATAGACTATACATGTAAAAACAATTCTATGCAAGAGATGAAATATCACATACATTTAAAAACTGCACATGATTGCATGAAGGTCTATGCAGAGTATATATGCAGTAGGCAGGATGAGAGATGAAATATCACATACCTGAGGGATGAAATGAAATAAACAGATGATTAGTCCATATTCATGCAGGGTAACTGTTTGATTAACTGTTATGTAATCACACTTTGTGCCTTTAACACTTGGTGCTTTTAAACCCAGCTGCAAACAGCCCCAGCAGCCCCTAGACTGAATATAAAGGAGTGGTATCCTTGATTAAGACAGGCTACAACTGACTCAATTGCTCTGCTGATCAAAGGAGATAACTTGCTCTGAGTTGGAGCAAAAGCCAGGCCAGATATATACCATAAACTATGCTTCACTGAACAATATAGACTATACATGTAAAAACAATTCTATGCAAGAGATGAAATATCACATACATTTAAAAACTGCACATGATTGCATGAAGGTCTATGCAGAGTATATATGCAGTAGGCAGGATGAGAGATGAAATATCACATACATTTAAAAACTGCACATGATTGCATGAAGGTCTATGCAGAGTATATATGCAGTAGGCAGGATGAGAGATGAAATATCACATACCTGAGGGATGAAATGAAATAAACAGATGATTAGTCCATATTCATGCAGGGTAACTGTTTGATTAACTGTTATGTAATCACACTTTGTGCCTTTAACACTTGGTGCTTTTAACCCCAGCTGCAAACAGCCCCAGCTGCCCCTACACACAGTCCACAAATCCAGCACTCCCTGTTAATCAAAGAAACTTTACCCCGTTGCCAGTGTGATCATGACAACATGCTATAATAAACAAGCAAAATAAACGCTGCACTCAGGGATTTCAATTAGAATTGTAACACCAAATTTCCTGTGGTCAACGTTAAAACGTAGACCCCAGGAAATTTGGTGTTACGAGTCTTATTGCAACCCCTGAGTGCCGCTTTTACTTTGCTTGTTTATATATATATATATATATATATATATATATACATATATATATATATATATGCAGGGCCGGCTAAAGTGGTCGCACAGGGGCACCACCCATAGAGGGCGCACCCCTCCCCAAAATCCTGATGTTCAACCCGTGGGCCGAAGTGGCCCGCGGGTGGTCAAATTGGGAGGTTGGGGACCCCCACCGCCGCAGCTGTGCAGTGGTGTCGGACCCCCGGACCGTGAACGGATGCCGCATGCATGCGCGCGGCATTCATTCACTAACAGGAGAGGGCTGGTGGAAGCCCATCCAGTGAAAGAGGGCTGGGCTTTACCCCCAGCCTTACATTATTTGGAGGCATGCCATGCCTCATCAGAGCATTTCCAATAGAAAAAAAGGCTTTTTATTTCTTACATATATCGGTCGACGTTTCGGTCATTCCTGACCTTTATCAAGCCCAGCAGCATAGTCACAACAGTGCAAAAGACGGCATATGTCAACATATGCCGTCTTTTGCACTGTTGTGACTATGCTGCTGGTCTGGATAAAGGTCAGGAATGACCGAAACGTCGACCGATATATGTAAGAAATAAAAAGACTTTTTTTCTATTGGAAATGCTCTGGTGAGTGCCCCTTTCATTTTTGGATTGTATTATTCTGGACCAAAGAAATGGCTTTTTTTGATTCAGGGGGAGCACCCCATAAAGTTGACAACAATGTGGATGTGAGTGCAGACATTTTTTGGAATATATATATATATATATATATATATATATAGAAATCCAATGGTCCAGCACTACTGTCAAAATTTGAATAGCCCTCGAGCCCTCCGTTATTGATGGATAGTCAGAAGGATAGAAAGGTATGGCGGCACTGAGGGTCTTTAGTAAAAGCAAAAAGCTTCTTTAATCCAACGTTTCAGGGCTGGGTCGCCCTTTTGTCAAGGTAATACATACAAACAAGTTAAAATCTTACCTTAAATAACATCACCGCTAAGTGTGCAACAGCCTCGCGGGACACCCACATCTGCACGCTGCAAAGTGCGTCTCCCCCTGATGACGTCAGGTCGCTTCCATGTGGTCCTGCTGTCATGGTAACAGGACGCACTCCAGGCGCCCGTCGCATCCTCCGGCTGATGTATGACCAATAAATATCTCAATGGTCCCCATGATCTCTGTTGGTAATGTGTGTCTTGTAGGGTTAAAAATGGATAGTAAATTTCTAATATAATTAATGACACTCATAATGTATTCCAACAGATCTTGTCATTCAATCCATTAGGATTAATGGTATTTAGAGTCATAATCCATTTGGCTTCAAGGCGCAAGAGGTGTCCCGCTTTGTCTCCTCTTCTTAGTTTTTCTGGCACATGGTCAATGATTTTATGTTGAAAATTCGTAGAGACTATGCCCCCTCTCTACATAGTGTCTAGCAACTGGTTGGTTAGTAAATTTTCCTGACAGTGCCGTTTGGATGGCTGAGCGATGTTGAGCCATTCTCTCTCGTATGGTTCGTGTGGTCTTGCCCACATAGTACTTGCCACACGGACAGATGATGATATAAATTATGTAGGACGATGTACAGGTTACTACATGATTAATCTAGTATACTTTCCCACTATGCGGGTTTTTAAATTCCGGTCCTGTAATCATGTTGCGACATGTCGTGCATTTTAAGCATTTGTAGCATCCAGAGGGTTTTTGTAAGAATGTAGTACCCTGTATTCTGGGTTTCAAGTCACTGATGTCAGTGTGTACAATCATATCCCTTAAATTCCGACCCCTCAAAAAGCAGGCCATAGGTCTATGTCCTTGAAAACAAGGTAGATCTTTGTCTGATGTCACAATTGGCCATAATGCTTTTGTTGCATGTTGTATAACTGGACTGGAAGCTGAAAATTGGTTTTTCCACGTTATTACTGATTCCTTGTTCTTAGGGGTGGTTTTTAACAGGGACTCACGAGATAGTTGTAAAACTTCATGCTTTTGTTCTTGTAGTAACTTTGAATTATACCCTCTGTTGGCAAATTTAGTTATGACTTGGTCAATTGCTTCTTCCACAGCCTCTTTTTCACTTGTGATCTTAGCTACCCGGATCATTTGAGATTGTGGAAGTCCTTTTTTCAATGACTGGGGATGATGGCTTGTGGCCAAAAGGAGATTGTTTTTGTCCGTTGGTTTGCTATATACACTCGTACTTAGTTGACCATTTTTGATGGATACCTGTACATCCAAATAGTTGATGGTTTCCTTACTATATTGGTATGTAAGTCTTATGGGTGATTCTCTTTCATTGAAAATAATTATGTATTAAGGTTAGTTCCAAGAGTTTGATTAATAGATCCAGGTCCAAGTCCTTCATTTCTTCTGTCATCAGGAAAGTGCGCATAGCTTCCAACCCACTAGAATGTGGAATGATGGTGTACAAATTACATACATCCATGGTACATAGTAATGTAGAAGTTGGAACGTTGGTGAGTCGACTGATGTTGTTCAAAAAGGATGTAGTGTCCTTTAAGAAAGAAGGATGTTGCATGAGATATGGCTATATTACACTATCTAAGAACTGTGATATCGGTTGAAAAATGGAGTCCCTTGCCGAAATTATGGGGTGTCCAGGAGGATTGTGTAAGGATTTATGGATTTTCGGTACAGTGTAGATGTTCGGTACTACCGGGTTTTCCTGAGTTAGTGCTATTTTCAGTATTTCAGTGATTAATCATTCAAAGGTTGCTTCTTGTAGAATAGAGTCAAGTTCTCTTTTGTATTCTAATGTTGGATCCCCATTGAGAGGGAAATATACTGATTCATCAGTTAATTGACGTTCTAATTCAAATTTGTAATCATCCAAATTTTGGATTACCACTGCTCCCCCTTTATCTGCAGGACGTATTATAATGTCCCGGTAGCGACTTAGATTTTTCAATGTTAGTTGTTCTGCCTTTGATAAATTAGAATATACTTTTTATCAGCCGTGTTGTACCATTGTACTAAATCATCCAGTAATCTTGTAAAAGTTCTGATTGATGCATTATTTGATTGTGGATCAAATCTGGACCTTGATCTTTTCTGTATGAATTCGGCAAATTTTTGCGTAGTTGTTGAAACCTCCTGTTGGTGCTGAAAGTATTCTCGTAAACATAATTTACGTGAGAATCTATGAAGGTCCATTTGCCATTGAAATTCATTATGGGGGTTGGTAGGTACGAAAGTACTTGCACTCAGATAGTTAATGATAGTAATAAAGACACGTAGAATCGTGTCCTGATGAAAATTCTGTCAATAGAATTGAAAGTTGACTGTGACTCGCGGATTCTCCGTGTCTTTATTACTATCATTAACTATCTGAGTGCCGCCTATAAGTTTGTTACTCTAAGCTATATATATATAGAAAAAATCCAGCACTCAGTCACATGTAAAAATATTGCTTACCCTGTTGCCCTCCGATAATAATGCAGGGTCACTGCACCAAATAATAACACACCATGAAACGGCAGCACTCAGGGACTTTGAAATGAAAACAACACACAAGTAGCAGCAGTGTAAGTCGACGTTTCAATGCATCAGCATTTTCATCAAGACAGTCCTGTTAAAAATGCTGATGAATTGAAACGTCGACTTAGACTGCTGCTACTTGTGTGTTGTTTGAGTGCCGCTGTTTCATGGTGTGTTATATATACATATATATACAGTATATATATATATATTAGGGGTGAGCGGGTTCGGATTTCTGAAATCCGAACCCCCCCGAGCCCCCCCGATCCGAGTCCGATCCGAGTGAGGCTCGACTTTTCCCGCCTGACTCGGATCTGAAATCGAGGCAAAACGTCATCATCCCGCCTTCCGAGTCTCGCGGGTTTTGGATCCTATATAAGGTACCCGCGTCGGCGCCATTTTCTCACTCGGCTGTGGACAGTGAAGAGGGAGGGTGGGAGTTAGGGCTGTGTAGTGTAGTGTAGTGTAGTGCTGCTGTTGTCCACTACTTCAAAGTCCATAGGGGCTGGCTGTGTTGTGCTGTGCTGCTGTTGTTAATAGGGGCTGTGTCCACTACTTCAAAGTCCATAGGGGCTGGCTGGACTGTGTTGTGCAGTCAGTTCTCCATAGGGGCTGTGTCCACTCCAAAGTCCTGTGCAGTGTCCCAGTCCTAAAGGGGTGCTGTAGTGTTGTCCAGGGGGTGCTCTGTCCATCAGGGGTGCTCCCCCCAAGTGCTAAAAAAATAATATATTTTCTGTGTTTGTGAATTGTGTGCGCAGTAGACGCACGTGCATCAACAAAGCAGTGCCAAGCGTGCGCCTGTGTCATAAGTAAAGGGCCGGCTGGCTTGACCGTTAAAGGGTGCTGTAACCCCCGAATGTACACTCCAGTCCAAACCAAAAAAAAAATTATTTTCTGTGTTTGTGAATTGTGTGCGCAGTAGCCGCACGTGCATCAACAAAGTAGTGCCAAGCGTGCGCCTGTGTCATAAGTAAAGGGCCGGCTGGCTTGACCGTTAAAGGGTGCTGTAACCCCCGAAAGTACACTCCAGTCCAAACCAAAAAAAAAATTATTTTCTGTGTTTGTGAATTGTGTGCGCAGTAGCCGCACGTGCATCAACAAAGTAGTGCCAAGCTTGCGCCTGTGTCATAAGTAAAGGGCCGGCTGGCTTGACCGTTCAAGGGTGCTGTAACCCCCGAAAGTACACTCCAGTCCAAACCAAAAAAAAATTATTTTCTGTGTTTGTGAATTGTGTGCGCAGTAGCCGCACGTGCATCAACAAAGTAGTGCCAAGCGTGCGCCTGTGTCATAAGTAAAGGGCCGGCTGGCTTGACCGTTAAAGGGTGCTGTAACCCCCGAAAGTACACTCCAGTCCAAACCAAAAAAAAAATTAATTTCTGTGTTTGTGAATTGTGTGCGCAGTAGCCGCACGTGCATCAACAAAGTAGTGCCAAGCGTGCGCCTGTGTCATAAGTAAAGGGCCGGCTGGCTTGACCGTTAAAGGGTGCTGTAACCCCCAAAGTACACTCCAGTCCAAACCAAAAAAAAAATTATTTTCTGTGTTTGTGAATTGTGTGCGCAGTAGCCGCACGTGCATCAACAAAGTAGTGCCAAGCTTGCGCCTGTGTCATAAGTAAAGGGCCGGCTGGCTTGACCGTTAAAGGGTGCTATAACCCCCGAAAGTACACTCCAGTCCAAACCAAAAAAAAAAAATTTTCTGTGTTTGTGAATTGTGTGCGCAGTAGCCGCACGTGCATCAACAAAGTAGTGCCAAGCGTGCGCCTGTGTCATAAGTAAAGGGCCGGCTGGCTTGACCGTTAAAGGGTGCTGTAACCCCCGAAAGTACACTCCAGTCCAAACCAAAAAAAAAAATATTTTCTGTTTGTGAATTGTGTGCGCAGTAGCCGCACGTGCATCAACAAAGTAGTGCCAAGCGTGCGCCTGTGTCATAAGTAAAGGGCCGGCTGGCTTGACCGTTAAAGGGTGCTGTAACCCCCAAAGTACACTCCAAACCAAAAAAAAAAATTTTTCTGTGTTTGTGAATTGTGTGCGCAGTAGCCGCACGTGCATCAACAAAGGAGCAGCGCCAAGCGTGCGCCTGTGTCCCATAAGTAAAGAGCCGGCTGGCTCATTTCTTAAAGGCTGGTGTAACCCACAAAGTGCACTACTCTCCAGCAAAAATAAAAAAATATTTTCTGTGTTTAGCCGCACGTATATATCAAATCGATAGAACATAAATGGAGGACCAAACTTTCTCCGATAAAAATAAAATAGAGAAAGATCAAGAACCACTTCCTCCTAGTGCTGAAGCTGCTGCCACTAGTCATGACATAGACGATAACATGCCATCAACGTCGTCTGCCAAGGCCGATGCCCAATGTCATAGTAGAGGGCACATACAATCCCAAATGACAAAGTTCAGGAAAATGACCTTGAAAAAAACATTTAAATCATCTGAAGAGAAACGTAAACTTGCCAATATGCCATTTACGACACGGAGTGGCAAGGAACGGCTATGGTCGATCCCTAGTATGTTCATGACTAGTGGTTCAGCTTCACATGACGATGGAAGCCCTCCTCCCACTAAAAAAATCAAAAGAGTTAAGCTGGCAAAAGCATAGCGAAGAACTGTGCTTTCTAAGAAGATATCACAAATCCCCAAGGAGAGTCCAAGTGTGGTGGTGGTTGCGATGCCTGACCTTCCCAGCACTGGATGGGAAGAGGTGGCTCTTTCCACCATTTGCACGCCCCCTGCAAGTGCTGAAAGGAGCACCCACAGTCCACTTGCTGATATGCAAATTGAAGATGTCACTGTTGAAGTACAACAGGATGAGGATACTGGTGTAGCTGGCGCTGAGGAGGAAGTTGGCGAGGAGGATTCTGATGGTGGTGTTTGTTTCTGCCTGGGCAGAAGACCAAACATTCCACCTCTTTGGTCTGGCAATATTTCTATCCAAATCCGGACAACAACTGTCTTGCCATATGTACCATATGTAAAGGTGAAATAAGTAGGGGTAGGGACGTCAACCACCTAGGAACATCCTCCCTTATACGGCACCTGCAGCGCGTTCATAAAAAGTTACTGTCAAGTTCAGAAACTTTGGCTAAGACCGTAAGCAGTCCAGGGACACCTAAATCCCGTTGTCCTGTTGTATCCAAGCGCCTGCAAACCACACCGTCAACTCCCTCCTCGTCAATTTCCTCCTTAGTCAGGATCGGAAGTAGTCCTGCAGGCCATGTCACTGGCATGACTGACTCTCCTATCCGGGATTCCTCCGGAGGATCCTGCATTGCTACGCCTACTGCTGCCGCTGCTGCTGTTGCTGCTGGGAGTCGTTCATCATCCCAGAGAGGAAGTAGGAACACCACTACTTTTACTAAACAATTGACGCTCCAACAGTCCTTAGCGAGGAGGATGAAGTACGACAGCAGTCATCCTGAAGCAAAACGTATAACTGAGGCCTTGACTGCTATGTTGGTGTTAGACGTGCGTCCGGTATCCGCCATTAGTGCAGTGGGATTTAGACAATTGATGGAGGTAGTGTGTCCCCGGTTCCAAATCCCATCTAGATTCCACTTCACTAGGCAGGCGATACCGAGACTGTACAGAAACGTCAGAAAAAGTGTCCTCAGTGTCCTGAAAAATGCCGTTGTACACAATGTCCACTTAACCACGGACATGTGGACAAGTGGAACAGGGCAGACTAAGGACTATATGACTGTGACAGCCCACTGGGTAGATGTATCACCTTACGCAGCAACAGCAGCAGCGTCACCAGTAGCAGCATCTCAGAAACGCCAGCTCGTTACAAGGCAGGCTACGCTGTGTATCACCGGTTTCAGTAAGAGGCACACCGCCGACAACCTCTTAGAGAAACTGAGGGAAATCATCGCCCAGTGGCTTACCCCACTTAGACTCTCCTGGGGATTTGTGATATCTGACAACGCCACCAATATTGTGCGGGCATTACATCTGGGTAAATTCCAGCACGTCCCATGTTTTGCTCACACAATAAACTTGGTGGTGCAGAATTTTCTGAAAAGCGACAGGGGCGTGCAGGAGACGCTTTGGGTGGCCCGAAAAATTTCTGGCCACTTTCGCCATTCAGCGACTGCGTGCCGAAGACTGGAGCGCCAGCAAACACTCTTGAACCTGCCCCGCCATCACCTGAAGCAAGAGGTTGTGACGCGGTGGAACTCAACCCTCTATATGCTTCAGAGGATGGAGGAGCAGCAAAAGGCCATACAAGCCTATACATCCACCTATGACATAGGCAAAGGAGGGGGTATGCACCTGACTCAAGCGCAGTGGAGAATGATTTCCGTGTTGTGCAAGGTTCTCCAGCCCTTCGAACTTGCCACACGTGAAGTCAGTTCAGACACTGCCAGCTTGAGTCAGGTCATTCCCCTCATCAGGCTTTTGCAGAAGCAGCTGGAGAAAGTGAAGGAGGAGCTAAGACGGAGCGATTCCGCTCGGCATGTGGGACTTGTGGATGAAGCCCTTCATTCGCTTTGCCAGGATTCCAGGGTGGTCAATCTGTTGAAATCAGACCACTACATTTTGGCCACCGTGCTCGATCCTAGGTTTAAAGCCTATATGGTGTCTCTCTTTCCGGCCGACACAAGCCTGCAGAGGTGCAAAGACCTGCTGGTGAACACACTGTCAGCTGAAGCGGAACGTGACACGTCAACGGCTCCTTCTTCATTTTCTCCCGCAACTGGGGCTGCCAGGAAAAAACTTAGGTATCCTAAGCAACCCGCTGGCGGTGATGCAGGGCAGGCAGGACCAAGTTTGGACATCTGGTCCGGACTGAAGGACCTGGCAACAATTTCTGACATGTCTACTGTCACTGCATATGATACTGTCACCATTGACAGAATGGTGGAGGATTACATCGGTGACAGCATCCAAGTAGGCATGTCAGACAGTCCATACCTGTACTGGCAGGAAAAAGAGGCAATTTGGAGGCCCCTGTACAAACTGGCTCTATTTTACCTGAGTTGCCCCCCCTCCAGTGTGTACTCCGAAAGAGTGTTTAGTGCAGCCGGGAACCTTGTCAGCGAAAGGCGTAGGAGGTTGCTTCCACAGAATGTGGAGAAGATGATGTTCATCAAAATGAATTATCAGCTCTTCCAGGGAGACCAGCCTCCATAAGGTACAGAGGGACCTGTGGTGGTGGATTCAAGTGGGGACGAGTTAATACTTTGTGAGGATGAGGATGTACACACTGAAGAGGGTGAGGAATCGGTGGATGAGGATGACATCTTGCCTCCGTAGAGCCAGTTTGTGCAGGGACACATTAATTGCCAGATTGTTTTGTGGGGGCCCAAACGAACCAATCATTTCAGCCACAGTTGTGTGGCAGACCCTGGCGCTGAAATGATTGGTTTGTTAAAGTGTGCATGTCCTGTTTATACAACATAAGGGTGGGTGGGAGGGCCCAAGGACAATTCCATCTTGCACCTCTTTTTTTTCTTGCATTATGTACAGTTTGGGGCCTAGTTTTTCAAACTGCCATCCTGTCTGCCACTGCAGTTTCACGCCTAGATGGGTCACGTGTTTGTGCCGCCCACTCGTGTCGCTTAGCATAGTCATCCAGCTACCTCGGTGCAACCTTTTGGACATAAAAACACTATTGTGAGGTGTGAGGTGTTCAGAATAGACTGGAAATGAGTGGAAATTAAGGTTATTGAGGTTAATAATAGCATAGGAGCAGAAAAACCTACAAATTCTGTGATTTTAGCTGTTTTTATGCTTTTTTTTAAAAAAATACAGATCCAAAACACAAAACCCAGAACCCAAAACACGGAAGGGTGGTTTTGGCAAAACCAATCCAGATCCAAAACACGACGTAAGATCCAGATCCAAAACCAAAACACGAAAAGTGGCCGGTGCACACCCCTAATATATATATATATATATATCACAGGGGCTCTGTTCTCACCATAATAACAATAATGATAATAAACAGTGGAGTTTTGGTTCATGAATTGATCAATGCATTTAAGCTTGCAGCCCCCGTTAAGGGACCCCACTTTACTGCAAGTCCCTACTCTATTGCTCAGAATTATAACATGGAAATAGCTATCACATTAGTGTTGAACTCAGGGTATGCTATCAAGGTTTAAAGCTCACAACAACTTTGCTTCTAAACGCGAGAGAGGCACCTAGCACACCTGTTGCAAAGCACCTAGGAAAACAGCTGACACAAGCTAGATTAAACAGGTTAAAAGGGGTCACATACCATGTTGCACCCCAAATTTAGGAATGGTGAGTGCCGTAGATCAGTGCTTTTTGTATATATATATAGCAAATAAAATAATAATGGTGGCACTACAAGACTATTGATAATTACGTAGAATTTATTCTGAGTTCCAACATTTCGGACGTCAGCCCTTCATCTGGAATGATGCCCGAAACGTTGGAACTCAGAATAAATTCTACATAATTATCAATAGTCGTGGAGTGCCGCCATTATTATTTTATTTGCTATATAGGACCCGGTGGTCCATGGAGGGCACCCACGCATTTCATTTCATTTTATTGAGCGAGTGCCGGGATTGAACTCTCTCTCTCTCTCTATATATATATGTATATATATAAAATCAGCATGCAGAATGTACCAGCTCTCCCTGTATAATGTTATCAGCACCGGGTACTATTTTTTTTAACATCTTATTTATTTATTTGTAGAACCTGCTGGAAGCTCTAGTCAAGGCTTCCAGTGCATTCAAGCAAGTGTGGTCATCAGAGCCAGGCTACACATGCGCAGAAGGGACTATACCTGGCGGTAATAGCTATAGTGTAAGTGGGATGCAATCGGGAAGCTGGCTGACGTAAGCCCGACAGCCGGCTTCCCGACTGCTTTATCCTGGCGAGGGTTAAATGACAGGCGTCTAAATCTAGACGCCTGTAATTTTTCCGACGCTGGGCGCCGCGAGCGGACAGCCGCGCGGGGGGGGGGGGGGGGGTTAGGTTTAGGGCTCCCGGGGGGACTTAGGGTTAGGCACCCCCCCCCGGGAGGGTTAGGGTTAGGCTAGGGGGAGGGTGGGTTAGGGTTAGGCACCCCGGGGGGAGGTTAGGGTTAGGCACCCCCCCGGGTTATGCAGCGGGGAAGGGGGGGGTTAGGTTTAAGCACTTAGAGGGGGTTTTAAGGTTAGGCACAGGGGGGTAGGTTAGGGTTAGGCACCCCTAAGGAGGGTTAGGGTTAAGGGGGTTAGGTTAGGTTAGTAAGTACTTACCTATGGACGATCGGGATTTCCAGCGCTGTCAGGCTGCCGCTGCCGGGATCTCTCCAGCTGTCTGCCTCACGCTGCCGGGATTCGAACTCATGGCCATGCGGCCGGCGGTATTTCATACCGCTTCCATGTAAGTCGCTTATTACCGCTGCCAGCCAATAGCACCAGGGAGCTGAGCATCACTCAGCTGTCCTGGCTTTATTTATATGTTAAATTGAATTAATAGAATATTTTCTGTCTCTGGAATAAGCAGCAGAAAATCTTTAATATTATCCCAAACACTAGATATACCCATTAGGTAGAGTGGGTGTGGATGGAGAAGGTGGAGGGGGGCAACTTGCACTGTGCGTAGGGCCCTTTTGGGCCTAAATCCGGCTCTGCATGTGTCCCACCTCATGTAGTTTTGTGTCATTCGTTAAGTTCTTTTTTGCAAATTAAACATTTTTGCCATCTGGGCTGTGGAAGCCGCTCAGTCTCTGCCACTATATAGTTAGAATCCATTTCACCCACCAGTTTGTTCTAGGACTGAGTGACATCACAGATAATGTTAGGGGGGGGGGCACAGAAACACCCCGCTAATAGTACAGTGTTTGGATTCCAACCAAAGGCCTCGCTGTGCCATCATACTGAGCAGTGGGCCCGATTCATGGTTAGATGCAGATGAGGGATCCCACAGTTTTCCGATTATCAGAAAACTGCGCATGTGCAAAACAGGTTCTGCGATATCGCTCTCAGATCCCCCAAGCTGCAGCATGAATGCAGTGTTTGGAGGGGCGGAGCCAGGGTGTGCCTGGGTAGCGTTCTCGGGAATGGGGAGTGGTACCCCTATTTTCTGGAAGTGCTGAGGCCAGGGTCTGCCTTGGTGGATGCAGATTTTCTGGCCTCGCAGGCTGCCTACCAGAGTAAGCTGAAGCTTACTCAGACTGGCCAGTGCTGCCACCATCACAACCAATGGTCATGATGGTGATCCCATGCAGCGTCTATGGACACTGCACTTAGATCGCTATTGCTCTCAGGAGGCGCCTGCTTCCTATAGATGCCTCCTGTAATATTTAAATATTTGCTGGACGGTATTGCACAGCTGCTTCTTTGCAGCTGTATAGTTCCGTCTGACCATGGATCAGGCCCAGTGTGTACAATTATCTAGGGAAATGTTATACAGGTTAAGTCTCCCATATCCAAATGCTTGGGACCAAGGGTATTTTTGATAACGGATTAATTCTTATTTTGGAGTATTTGCTTATCATAATTAAATATCTTGGGAATGGGACCCAAATATACACACAGAATGCATTTGTGTGTTATATACACCTTATACCCTTGGTGGCTAACCTTGACACTCCAGATGTTGTGGAACTACATATCCCAGCATGCACTGCTACCATTTTGCTATTAGGGCATGCTAAAACTGTGGCAAGGCATGCTGGGATATGTAGTTCCACAACATCTGGAGTGTCAAGGTTAGCCACCACTGCCTTATACACACAGTCTATAGGTCATTTTATACAATATTTTTAATAATTTGTGCCTTAGACAAAGTTTGTGTACATTGAACCATCAAAAATCAAAGGTTTCATTATCTCAGTCATGCCAAAATTATTCCGCATTTTGGAATATTTCGTATTTTGGAATATTTGGATTAGGGATGTGCAGGCTCGGATAGGTTCGAGTTTGCACGTGGAGTTCGGATTTTTCCCTCCAAAAAAACGGAACTCAGAACGAGGCAAAACGTCATCTTACATGGACGAACATCATCATTCCTGGACAAAAGACCAGGAATGATGATGTTCGTCCATGTAAGATGACGTTTTGCCTCGTTCTGAGTTCCGTTTTTTTGGAGGGAAAAATCCGAACTCCACGTGCAAACTCGAACCTATCCGAGCCTGCACATCCCTAATTTGGATACGGGAGACTCAACCTGTACTACCTGTTTATTCCTTTAGCAGGCATAAATGTGCTGTTTGTACTAAAACTGCTGTGAAACCTGTTTTGAATCTTCCTTAAGACTTGTAGAATTCCGTCCAGTTATAGTGAATCTGTTATGCAGAATCCAGTATGCAGCGTAGTCAGAGCTGCCGACCAGCTGACTTTTTTTTTAATTTAAACATGTTGTTGAGGCCGATGTCCTGTCCCGGCGGAACTACTAGAGACAAATTGCGTCTGAAATGCTGCAGCCCGACCCCCTGTAGTGTCGTACTCATGACAAGCAGCCCTCCGATGCCTGTCATAACTTAAAACAAAGCTGACCGCAGAGACTGTCTTAAGGCTTGTACCGCCGGAGCCACCACCCTTGCTGAAGTTGGGGGTGTGGCTCACTCAGCGCGATCCTTCTCAGCCATTACCTAAATAAAGTCTATAGGTAGTAGCCATGCAGGCATTAGCTACAGAGCACAGCATGGCCCCCAGCTCCTCTCTTCAGGCCCCTTACATGGCGTGGTGAGATCTTCTCCCAGCTGCTGAGCTTTATCATGCAGGTAGCAGAGAAAGGGAAGGCCTGAGCTGGGACTCGGAGGCATATAGCCATGTGACAATACCAGCTCATGTGCCAGGGAACAGACACCTCTCCAGTCAGCAGCAGCACAGCAGCCTGTGTAATACCAAGGGAAGCAGGAGATCACAGCTCTGGGTAAAGCACTTTGCTGAGAACTAGAGACTGAATAGGGTTATTGTGCTGGTAGTGGTACTAATGCTGGCACTGGGGCTGGGTGCTAGGGGCTTCAGGTTCTACCCATCTGCTTGGGACTGGACAGTGAGGTATGGAGAGGGTGAACTGCTGGGGACCATAGAGATGAAGCTGCAGGGACTATATGGTTCAGAGGAACACTGGACTATAGGCAATTGGCTATCACTTCGTGCCCCCAAGTGCAGCAAAGTAATTGCAATATTATATTATAGGGCAGCCAAACCAACAATCATGAAGCTCAGCTTCTGCAGTACATCTTATCAGGCAGCAGTGAGAATGGTTGTAGAACCTGGAACCATGTCCTAGAAAGATGTTCTGCAGCAGCTTGTCCAGCCCCCAGCTGGGAATTACTAAATATGCCAGGATGCAAGTGTTACATTGCTGTTGGTGTTATATGAATGTTAACATAGCATATAAGTGTTATTTGATGAGAACTATAAGCCCTATTGCATGCTACATGGATTTAGTTTTCTAATACAAATCACCAGGGTATATGTCACTTATGAATGGTTATACTGTATGTACTCCATTACAACACTTGTATATGATTTTGATTTAGGCAAAAATTAAATGTACATGCAATATTGTAGGGTGTATATCCCAAACTACTGACAGTAAATCTATAGATTTATGCTCTGCATACATTATACAATTATCTGGCTGACCCGCCAATTATTGGCTTTCCGGACAGATAACCGTATAGTGTATGCACGCGACTGACCTCAATATATCAACCAGCATGTCCGTCAGATGCAATATTTTTAGTTGCAAGCTGGCCGCATCTGGCAGTGTATGCGCTGCTGCGGCTGAATGACCAACATTTCCCATGTTACTACACAGGGGAGGAACCCAGATATTGTGTGGCCATACTCTGATATATCTCACAGTCAGTGTATGTCCATGATATCTGTTGTGTGTCAGGCTGCCTGATGAAGAGCCAAATTTACTAAGTGGCGAGTTCTAAACCTCGGGGGTTTGATGGCGGGTTCTATTCTGTTCTAAACCCAGTGGTTTGGTGGTGGTTTGATGACGGGTTCTATTCTGTTCTAAACCCCGGGGGTTTGGTGGCGGTTTTGCAGCGGTTTCTAAATGACAGCCCTGTTCTATTCTATTCTAAAATGTGTTTTGACGGCGGTGTTGCAGCGGATTTGGCCTTAGTAAATCTGCACAATACCGCTGCAAAACTGCCATCAAAACACATTTCAGAATAGAATAGAACAGGGCTGTCATTTAGAAACAGCTGCAAAACCGTCACCAAGCCCCCGGGGTTTAGAACAGAATAGAACCCTCCATCTAAACCGCCACCAAACCGCCAGGGTTTAAAATCCGCAGCTTAGTAAATTTTGCTCGTTATGTCTGTCTGTCTGACATTTTATCTGATAGTATAGGCCCAGCATTAGAATGCATCATTAAGACCACGGGTGACTTTGGACAATTGTATTATTTATTTTTACTTGTGTCAGGCATCACATTATAGTGTAAGCACGCTGGTCTTACACAGAAAGACAGACAGAATTGCGCATGAGTAGTATGGAAAATAAATATTGTATTAAATCATGTGCATCCGTGTCATGCCTGTCATGTGTACAGGTATGTGTCAGCATTTTCCTGCCTACATTGTTCATTTTCTATCATATTTGTAGCAGGATCTTCTACATTTGTACATTGTGTTGTAATCGTTGCTGGGCTTATGTTTGTGATGTTCCCTTTTAGGACACTTTTGGATTATATATGATATGGGTAATCCACTACATGTTTGTGATTTCAGTGTGGCTCCTTTGGCTTGTGCATGTGAATATTTTCTCTGTTCAGTGCTGTGCATACAAATAATAATATGGCAGAATAGTGATAATGTTGTCTTTGGTGGTGCCCCAAACTAGTGGATATCAGTGTGCAGAGTTTGTATATTCTCCCTGTGCTTGCGTGGGTTTCCTCTGGGTACTCCGGTTTCCTCCCACACTCCAAAAATATACTGGTAGGTTAATTGGCTCCCCTCAAAATTGACCATAGTATGTATGTGTGTGAGCATGTGGTAGAAAATATAGATTGTAAGCTCCACTGGGGCAGGGACAGATGTGAAGGGTAAGATATTCTCTGTAAAGCGCTGCGGAATATGTGTGTGCTATATAAATAACTGGTAATAAATAATAAATAAATCAGTGGGGTAATGCATAATTAGGTAGGTGTATGGGCTGCACTTGCCACAGGAAAATGAGAACAGAATAGGGTTCATGTGAGTCTCATATATAATTGGGCAAAAGGGAGAGGAAACTCTGAGACCTGGGATTTGTTTGTGAGGGGCCACGGAGTGTAAACAGACAAGATTGGTACACATAGGTCAGAAGATGTGTAATTCATAATGAGATACATACACAGCCTCTTTGTTCTTTCACTGCACTGAATTGTTTAATTACAATGGGGCTGACACAGAGTGCAACGCAAGTTGGCAGTAATAGCTCTATCATTGCGTGTTTGGAACGAACAGGGCAGCCAAGAGCCGCGGCGGGCCCGGGTGACGGGGCGTGGCCTAATCAGGGGAGGCGTGGCCACGTCCCCTTAGTAAAAAAACACAGAATAAAAAAAACATTTTAGCAGCGCCGCTTCACTGGGAGGGGGGCACTATGAGCCCCTCAGCCTGGCGCACAGCCAATGGGGGTCACGATCAGCATGATCGCTCCCCCCATAGGCATAGGAGACTGCTCCAGCTGCTGCGAGCAGTCTCCCACTGCAGCCCAGCACACAGCAGCGTGTGCTGGGCTGCTGTGATGTAGGAGGGAGGGGGGGGGGGCGGTGCCGGACCAGGGTCCCCGCCGGGCCCCTCCAGCAAGCCTGGGCCCGGGTAATTTGTACCTGCTCCCCCCCCTCTCGGCGCCCCTGGGAACGAAATACAGATATTCACCCACATACTGATGTACTGTAAGCATCATTGCCACCAGTCTGCCACAGTTAAAACGCTTGACTTCCTAGCCGTCATTATTTTCGGTGCACAATTGCACCAGCGTATTTACAGATGTATTTACACTTAGGAACGACTCTGCATAGCCCGTAATTCCATGGACATGCTCCTAATAAACTATATCTACTATATCTACTTGTGACTCATAGAGGAAACAATTCCCCTGTAAAATGTTCTGTCCTAGGTCCAGGGAGTATTTTAAATGTCTGTAGCCACAACAAAATGGGGCACAGCATAAAATTTGACCTTCACATTAATTAAATACATGGGGTATAGCACAATACTTTATAGCTTTGATTTGTGTGTTAGTTCTGCCTACTTTTTATATGTTCCCCCAAATACCATTTTACATGTTGCTTTAGTCTTGACTAATCGTGTGCTAATCCCGCCTACTTTTATGTTAGCAACACCCATTGTTTTTGTTCCCGCCCACATGGGGCCACTTTTAAAATAATTTCCATGGCCATTTTAAATTCCCAATCCGCCCCTGGCTGCTACTAATATGTGCTGGTGTCATTAGCTGTAACCATACTTGCCTTGCTGAGGACACATCATTATAGCCTCACCCACGGCACTGCGCAGCAGGGGAGGGGCCATAATGATGCAGATTACGTAGCCACGCCCTTACACCTGTCACTTTTATCTCACCTCCGATTTCTCTCAGAGAGGAGATCAAAGATGTCAGCAAGTAAATAACAGGTTACTTCATTTTCTTTTATGTAACCGCACTTATTACACATGACCCTGAGCCTCAGTGTTAGAACCGCTAATATTAGGGTAAATAAACACAACATTCTGCAAGTCTTCATATAGTTACTGGTATAACTGAGAGTTTTCTCCCCCTTCAGGTTACTTACCTGGGGTCTCAGCAATGATCCATCCAGGGCATCCACCTTGGCCTCGATGTTCTTCTACAATAACATACACAGGACAGGTAAGAGTGGTTACTACATGCTATTACATATATATGAGGATAATGTATGATGGAGCTGAGGCCCTGATTCAGAGCCGGTCGCTCTGGCAGAGCGCTCGCTCTTGAATCAGGGCCGTCCCTCCTCCTTTTTGGAGTGGCCTCCTGGCCGCTCGCATAGCTGTGGGTGACCACCCACAGCTATAGCGAGCGGCCAAAATGATGGTCGCGATGGTCAAGACCATCGCGACCATCGGGCTTGCGACGAGACCTTTGCGGTAGGGTCTCGCTTCCGCAAGCCCTGGAGTGCTTTTGGCTCTATCAGAGCCAAAAGCACTCCCACTGACATCACTAGTGATGTCAGTGGGGCCGGCCCCAGACGGTAGGCGTTCCCATGGGAACGCCTCCGTCTGGGCAGCCACGCCCCCGGCACGCCCACCAAAGGGGGCGTGCTGTCAATCACCATCGTCAGCACACCCCCTTTGGTGCGAGACCCATAACGACGGCTTGGCCGTCGTTATTCGGGTCTCGCGCATGCGCACGACGGAGCCGCCTCCGTCGTGCGCATGCACACTTGGGCAACATCGACCCGATTGCGAGCGCTCAGCGCTCGCGAGCGGGTCTGAATCAGGCCCTGAGTTCCCTGATACTGCAGTTATTGTATTATGTGTACAGTAAGAAAGGAGATGTAGATATTTCTGTATTACACCCTCGTGCACCTACGTCTTATGCTCCTGACTCATTTTACCTTTCCGGTCCTTCCCCTACTTTCTGCCTCCCATCTTTCCCCCAGCATTTCCTCTCTCACCCCCAGTCTCCCGCATCTAGGACTGAATGTTGCCTCTCACCCACCATCAGTGTATTGCATCACCCTCTTCCTCCTCTAGTTGGCGCTCTCCCTCACCCTTCTACCTCTCTCAGGGGCCTATTCATCATAACTAAAAATTAGCTGGAGGTAATTACGTTTACCGGAGGAATTCATCATTCCTCCTCTCCATAAGTATCTATTCCAAAAAGCTGTCATTTTTGCGATGACAGCTTTTCGGGAAATAGATGCTTTTCCCTCTCTACTCTACCTTACCGCAGCTGTAATCAGTGCTGCGCATGCATCGTTACATCCATAAAAGCGCATGTGCAGCACTGCCTACAGCTGCGGTAATTCTGTCCCCCCCCAACCCCCCCTCCCGGTCACCTCCCCCCCTGTCCCCCACTTACCTGGCCGCTGCCGCTGCCTCAGACTCCATCTGCTGTGCTGTTTTTTTTTTTCTAAACTTTACTGTGTTCTGCCTGGAAAACAGAGTGTCAGCACAGCAGACGGAGCCTGAGAAGTGTCTAGTGTGATGGAGGGAGCCGGCGGAGGACCTGCCCAGCTGACAGCAGGTAAGTGTAACCTGCTATACGCTACCTGACAGTGGCGTATAGTAACACCATCAAATTCCGAAAATACATAATTTTTGGAATTTGATGAATAGCATAATTTCCCCATATTAATGTACTAATGTATGGGGAGTGTGGAAATTAACGCAGGTGGACTTAACCAGGAGATATCAGTGATATCTCCTGTTAAGTGTCTTCATGAATACTAAAATAATGGTAATTAAGGAAAATGTCCTTAAAAACTTTATTTTAGTGTTGATAAATAGGCCCCTCAGTATGTAACAGATCAGAGGATACTACTGTGCACATGCACAGACGTTTGCTACTCCTCCTCTTCTGTCCTAACTCCTCCCCTCTATCCTAACTCCTTCTCTCCTGCTCCTCTCCTCCTATTATAACTCCTCCTCTCCAATACTAACTCCTCCCCACCAGTTCTAACTCCAGAAACTGCGGCAGGAACTGTTCTGCACTTTATGCTATTTTATTTGTCTACTTACCACCCGCTTTTTAATTTCCACAATCTCTCTCTGGAGGATGAGCATATCTGCCCTTCTTGCTGTGTTCATATCCAGTGATGTTATTTGCTCCTCAAGCACCTGCATGTCCTCCTGGGATCAGATAACATAATAAGATTAGCTTAGACCACACCACACCCCTGAAATAGATGCATGCAGAGTGTAGCCAGAGGTACAAGTATCTTCAGTCACAAGATAGGGCGCATTGGCTAAATGCTTCACCAGTTTTCCCAGTGGGCAGATATCTCATAGGGCTGCTTATGTATTTTAAATACAAAGTTTTTTTTGTTTTGCCCTTTTGCAGTCTACTGTAGGCGGCCGGGGGACAACAGCACTGGCCCTGGCACAAATATGCTTCCTGTCCCCCTAGGACAAGCCACCTTACTGCTACAGCTGCAGAGATCTGGTAGGGTTGTTCTGTCCCTCACCCTACTCCCCTTTCCTCCACAACAGTTCGAACAACCTGCACCAACTCCCTGTACTACACAGCAGTGAGCTAGCTACCAAGGGTCCCAGGCTGCAGATACTCTAGCCTGGCATCCTCCCATGCTGGTCTCCACACAGTCTGCAGAACACAGGTAACTGCCATGTTATGTCATTCAGAGGTGAGCAGGTGGGTGGTGTCATGTATACCTTGAATGCTACCTGTGTCTGTCCAGCTGTGGTGGGGTTACAAGTGATGGTCATTGGGATGCTCAATGTACTATATGGTAGTCACTGGGATGTTCATGTAATGTATGGCAGTCACTGGGAACCTATCTATATAAATAGCAGTTACTGGGATGCTGTCTGTACTGTATGGTAATCACTGGCATGCTGTCTGTACTGTATGGCAGTCAATGGAATGCTGTCTGTATTTTATAGCAGTCACTGGTATGCTGTCTATACTATATGGCAGTCACTGGGGTGTATACAATGTTTTGTGTCAGTCACATGATTGTTTTCTGTATTGTAATGTGGCAAGGGCTATTGGTTTGCTAACCACACCCACATGCGTGAATGGCCTGCCTACATATTACGTATTTGCTCCCATCTGCGTGAGGCCTCTTTCAGATATTTTCACAAATCCTTGTTAGTTCCCTATGCCGCCCTTGGTGATAAGTAATGTGGGAGGGATTATGGAGGAAATATATCACACCTTCTACAGAACGGATAAGACGACAGGTGGAGAAGTCGCCTATAGCAACTAATTAGATTCTAGCCAGCATTTATCAAATACATTGTATAAAATGATAGGTAGGTGGTGATTGGTTGCTATGGGCAACTGCATCACTCTTTAGAAGGTCTGATTCATCTCCCCTTATATCTTTTACTATAGTGTCTATTTTAGGACATCCCTCATCCATTATAGGATAATGAAACATAGTTGATGAGTCACTGACAATACCTATTGCATAGGTATAGAGATAACACTGAGATAATCCCCAACTCCATATATGTTCAAATACATTAATTACATCTATACTAAATGACTGCTATATTGGATTACTCATTGCATGTATACATATATGTGTGGAGCTGGTGTAAGGGGGATGGGGTGTAAGGGCATATATTGCTTCTGGTCCCAGGTTATGTTACCCCTCATGTGGATTAGCTAACAATGGCCCTCATTCAGAGCCACTCGCTATTTGCGGTCGTTCGTTCTAAAACAAGGGGTGGCTATTCAAATGAACCGTTCGCTGTTTGCGGTCTGTTCACGCCTCTAGGTCTGAACGAGCGAACAAAACTTGCGTTCGTTTTTTGGTTAACTACGCCCCCTGGCCGCTCGCATCCTACGTCATGTCCGCTATTTATTAGATTAATCGAGTACATCGAACAGGGTATGAACTGCTCGCTATTCTTGTGGTTGGTTTTTGCTACCACAATTTTGCGAGCAGTTCTGGCTATAAAAGAACCCAGTGACGTGGTCGCTGACGCTGCTGTATTAATTATGCACACCCATAAAACGCCCGTTTTGACCTTTAAGCACGCCTGCGTTCTGATCTCCACTCCCCGTTTTCAAGCACCTTCCCCTGTTACCACCCACATACGCCTCATTCTGTCTCTCAAATTATCAGGCATTCGCTATTTTGCGAGCACATGAATTTCGGCCGCACTGACTGGTTCGCGCATGCGTATAACGATCCGTACGCATGCGCAGTTGGGCAAACATCGCTCAGAGCGAACGAGCTGCCGCTTACGAGCGGCTCTGAATCAGGCCCATTGACACCTTTTACCAATAACTGCTCGTATGATGGATAGTAAATAATATAGTTATTACACAACACTGTAATTCTTTGCCTTGCACACTCTGTTCCCCTCGGCCTTCAGGTGTTTCCTCATCTTCCTCACAGCCTTCTTCCCCTTGATGTCTGTAATTGGGGGTAGCTTAGCAGGCCTTTTCATCTGTGGGACATGTTGGTGAGAAGTTGTCTCCTGATCCTTCTGTCTCCTCTCTGAATTTATCACCTGCGCCGGTGGCTGAAATAAACTCCTATCTTCTTTTGGGTGTTCCACTTTTACATGACCGATGTTCAGATGGCTCAGTATGCCATGTATAAGGCTATGAAGAGCACTTATATTCACAGACTGAGCGTCTGGGCCACTGATGGCTAAATTAGCCAAATCAATAAGACTAATCATGGTCATCGTACACCTCAATGAGGTGCAGAGACCTCGCTACCTATGTGGTGGCTGCTTGTTTTTGTCGCTGTTCTATAAGAAAAATCTCAGTGAACAACTCGCTACAAGAAGCTCAAACACACACTGGCCCACAAGCTGCCTGAGGTCTCCTACCCCAACTAGCTGTGACATCACAAGCAGCTGTAGTGTGACAGTGTCAGGTGCTGGGCAGCAACCTGGTGCAAGAGACATTTACTAAGGTGACATAAAATTGTCCCTTATTTCCTAAGGGAAGAATAGATCAGTTTTCTCCTTTAACCACTCAACTGACAAAATGTTTTATTCAAAACTGCACTGAAATTGTTGTTTAAAAAAAATAATAATTAAGTTTAAAAAGTATTTTTTTTTTATATTTTATTTAAAAAAAGATATCTAGGGGGTGCACCCCCCCCCAACCCTTGTGTCCGTAGGCCCCATTGAAATTTCACTTCTCACCTACCATGAAAAATAGCCCCCCCCCATCAGCAATATAAACCCCCACCCAATAGTGGTAATAGGTCCATAGGAAGAGCCCCCACCATTACCCCCAGGGACAATGGGTTCCCAGTATAGCACACACCCCTCCCTGTGTGTCACTATATGTAGTCATAGTTATATATATATATATATATAATATATATATATATATATCTCCAGAGTCATAGTATTTTATATATATATTTATATCTCCCCCAGACAATTTTTTGTAACATTCATCATAAACCCCCTCCCCATGCCTAGACCTGCCTCGTCATCTCCTTGATGCGGATCATTGTACAGGGGTGATTGATGATCAGTTCCCCCTGCTGCACACACAGAGATCAGCATACCAGTACTCCAGAGGAACTATGGGCCTGATTCAGAGCTGAATGCCTGAACGAGCGAACAAAACATGCGGACGTTTATTTGAAAAATACGCCCCCTGGCCGCTCGCATCATACGTCATGTCCGCTATTTATTAGATTAATCGAGTACATCGAACAGCGTATGAACTGCTCGCTATTCTTGTGGCTGATTTTTCCTACTGCAATCTTGCGAGCAGTTTTGGCTAAAATACAACCAAGTGACGTGGTCAATGACGCTGCTGTATTAATTATGCACACCCATAAAACGCCCGTTTTGACCTTTAAGCACGCCTGCGTTCTGATCTCCACTCCCCATATTCAAGCACCTTCCCCTGTTACCACCCACATACGCCTCATTCTGTCACTCAAAATAGCAGGCATTCGCTATATAGCGAACAAACGATTTTCGGCCGCACTGACTGGTTCGCGCATGCGTATTATAAACCGTACGCATGCGCAGATGGGCGAACATCGCTCGGAACGAGCGTACTGCCGCTTACGAGCGCCTCTGAATCAGGCCCTATGTTTCCCTCCTCGCACTTTCACTGTTTGCACATGCGCCCACAAATGCCGTTCACACGATCAGTGTCGTAACTATAAATTTTGCTTCCCCCTGCCAAAAAAGATTCTGGCGGCCCCCACAGACAGAAGATGGGAGAGAGAGAGAAGGGCGATAGAGGAGGAGAGAGAAAGAGAAGCCAGGCAGTACAGGAGACAGCATCTAGTACACTGTAGAAGGGGTGGGGCTAATAGAGGATGATGAGGGGTATTTCCATAATACAATGTTCTGCGTAACACTATGGCCCTGATTCAGAGCCGGAGGCTCTGACCAGAGCGCTCGCTCTGAATCAGGGCCCACCTCCATAAATATGGAGCGTCCTCCTGGACGCTCGTATAGCTGTGGGTAACCACCCACAGCATATACGAGCATGCAGAATGATGGTCGCGATGGTCTCGACCATCGGAACTGCGAGTAAAAGCCTGCGGTTGAGTTTCTCAACCGCAAGGCCAGGAGTGATTTTGGCTCTATCAGAGCCAAAATCACTCCACTGACATCACTAGTGATGTCACTGGGGCCGGCTTCAGACGGTAGGCGTTCCCTTGGGAACGCCTTCGCTCGTCGGGTCTCGCGCATGCGCACGACAGAGCTCCCTCCGTCGTGCGCATGCGCAGTGGGGACCATCGACCCACTTGCGAGCGGACAGCCGCTCGCGAGTGGGTCTGAATGAGGGCCAATGTGCTCTATCTGTATACATACGCAGTATAAGGGACTCTTGTCTGATAATAGTGGGGAAGCAATAAACACATATTAATAGGACATGAATAATCTGGTTCAGGTTAACTATGATTTCAATATAACTCTTATGAAAACCCATTGATATAGAGACCCAGATATGACCACGTAGATTAATATGAAGATGTTCTCGGAGGTGTCAGATCAGGCTGCCAGTCACGCCAGGGATGATACTGAGGGACGACAGAGCCTCCCCTGTCATACTCCCTCCACTATCATATTCCATGTCATGCTCAAGAGTTTTGATATAAAAACTGTGTATTTATACATGTGTGCCTCCCCAGCCATTGACCTCACTGCACGTCACTAACACTAACTTAGTACACAAGCCGGACCGTGTGATGACAAGGGAGCCCTCTGCTGAGCTGTTTATTCCCACCACAGCTGGCGCCATATATATGACCATAGTCTGAACCTACTGCCCCTCAGCCAGGGGTGGGTGGCTGGATGAACTTACACAGCGACTTCACCAGCTCCACCTGCGACGTCTTCTTCAGTGGCACGGAGATGAAGGAGGCCATGGCAGAAGCAGGGTGGAGGTGGCTGCTGAGTGTGGGAGATCGGGGTGTAGTGATGGCCAGGGCCGGCCCTAGCCCAAATTTCTTGGTAAGCGAGTATATTTTTTGGCGCCCCCCCTATGCAGTGCCCCTTTTACAGTGCCACCGGTAGTGGTCCCCCTGTGCAGAGCCCCTTGTGCCCCCAGTAGAATTCCCCTTATATAGTGCCCCCAGTAGTAGTCCCCCTATGCAGTGCCCCTAGTAGTGGTACCCCCTATGCAGTGCCACCGGTAGTGGTCCCCCCTGTGCAGTGCCCCCAGTAGTATTCCCCTAATATAGTGCCCCAGTAGTACCCCCCCCTATGCAGTACCCCCAGTAGTGGTACCCCCCTATGCAGTGCCCTTTATATAGTGCCCCTAGTAGTAGTCCCCCCTCTTGTAGTGTCCCCAGTAGTAGCCCCCCTTGTAGTGCCCCCAGTAGTATTCCCTCCCCTTGTAGTGCCCCCAGTAGTAATCCCCCCTTGTAGTGCCCCCAGTAGTAATCCCCCTTGTAGTGCCCCCAGTAGTAGCCCCCCTGTAGTGCTCCCAGTAGTAGCTCCCCCTTGTAGTGCCCCCAGTAGTAGTCCCCCCCTTGTAGTGCCTCCAGTAGTAGCCCCCCCCTTGTAGTGCCCCCAGTAGTAATCCCCCTTGTAGTGCCCCCAGTAGTAGCCCCCCTGTAGTGCTCCCAGCAGTAGCCCCCCCTTGTAGTGCCCCCAGTAGTAGTCCCCCCCCTTGTAGTGCCCCCAGTAGTAGCCCCCCTTGTGGTGCCCCCCTTGTAGTGCCCCCAGTAGTAATCCCCCCTTGTGGTGCCCCCAGTAGTAATCGCCCGCCCGCAGTAGAGACGTAATAAGAAAAATAAAAAACAAAACACTTACCTGAAACCCGCTCCTACTCCTGGTCCCGCCGCCGATATCAGCTCCTCCGTCCATCGCTTTGCATCATGGGAGTGATGTCATGACGTCACTCCCATTACCCACTGCGTGAGCCGGAAGATGTCCGGCTCTGGCAGTGGGAGCAGCAGCCGATGAGAGTCTGTCTGACTCTCATCAGCTGCTAAAGCAAACACACAGCTGCCGGCACCGGTGTAGCGCTACACATGCGGTGCAGCTGTGTCACAGAGACACAGTCTGCCCGCGCCTGCATGGTATGCAGCTGAGGCGCCCCTCACTATGTGGCGCCATACGCACCTGTGTACCATGCGTGACGGGAGAACCGGCCCTGGTGATGGCTCTGACTCTCCCCTGTGCTCCGTCAGTATGAGATAGGGGGGCCTGGGGCACTGCATCCCCCCTTAATCTGGCCCTGTCGGCACCCCCAAGCCACCGCGGGGTCTGTGGGGACCGTTGCTACGCCACTGGAACAGATCCATTCTGCACTTGGGCAGAACAAATCTCCTCTGCAGTAGTTAAGGGACAGAGCGGCTGGTGTGATCGCATGTGATGCGACCTTGCCAGAGGAAGCATTTCTGGCTCCAGTCGCAGTACATACCACCATGCCAGTTAAGTGGTTAAAAATGGTTACAGATTACACAGTTATGTTGGTAGTTACATAGAAACCGTGAAAGTTAATATTCACATTTGCATTATGGGCCTGATTCACTACGGATCGCAACTGTGATTGCAATAGCAATTACGCAAGCAATCTCACTGCAATAGTATGCTCATCCATTACGATCGCTATGCCATCACAGCACAACATAAGGACGCCCACTTTACCTTACAAACATCCGTATTTGTTAGCAAGACTGCAAAACCATCGGTAACATTGAGTGACATCGCAGCCTCACGTACACTTGCACAAGCTCTGACCATTCTTAGGAGTTGCTAACTTCATTGCACGTTGTGAGTACTCAAGCTGCGTATGGCATCACAGTGGATAAGTTATGCACACCCATGAAACGGCGTTCGAACGCACTGGCACGCCTACATTTTACCTACCACCCCCCGGTCACCTCCTGTCATTTTGAATACATATCACTCTCATATACTAACATATCTCCCAACTGTCCCAATATTGGCAGAACAGTCCCAATTAGAGGGACTAATCAGGGCTGCATTGTCTGGGCAGTTGGGGAGTTAAGTCCCAATCATCGGTACTCTTCTAGCAAGGAATGAAACAGTACAGGGGGATACACTGCAGGACACACCCCTGGGATGTGTGCCCAAATCCAAATTATGCTTCTGTCCTGCGGACCCCATCATTGGGAGGTATCTGCTATCCAGATTATGGGGCCTAGTCATCATTACAAAAAATTTGATGGAGGTAATTAGGTTTAAAACTCGCATGGAATTCATCATTCCTCCTCTCCATAACTATCTATTCCGTAAAGCTGTCATTTTTGCGATGACAGTTTTTGGGAAGTACAGTACAGTAGCTACTTTTACCTGCCTGCTCTAACTTACCGCAGCTGTAATCATTACCCACTGCATTACCCACATGCAACGTTACATTCACAAAAGCGGCACATGTGCAGCACTGTTTACAGCTGCGGTAATTCTGTGTCCCCCCCAACCCACCTCCCCTCCGCTCACCTCCTTGTCCCCCACCTACCTGGCCGCTGCAGCCACCTCCGGCTCCAGCTGCTGGTCTGATACTGTGTTCCCGGCAGAACACAGTAAAGTTTAGAAACAAAAAAACGTTTTTTTTTTATTTTAAACTTTACTGTGTTCTGCTGGGAGAACACAGTCTGTAGCAGCAGCCGGAGCCAGAGGAGGGACCAGGGAGTGCCGGAGGGAGCCGAGGAGGACCTTCTCAGCTGAAAGCAGGTAAGTGTAACCCATGTATTTGTGCTAACAGTATTATACAGCTGCAGTAATGTCACCTAGAGCAGCTTAGGGTGGATATCAGATGACCTGTGGACTTGGAGCAACATTTTCTAATACTGGTGAAACAGGAAGTGAATCACATACAGATTACCACACGCATGTATTCCCATACATCGCTGTAGAGATGGACAGTGGAAGCCCACCATCAAATGATGTTTGGGCTTCCACCATTGAAACTTTTGATGCGATGGTAACTAACCATCACATCAAAAGAATTTGATGGTAAAAACTATTTATATATTGTGCACATGTGCAAAAACCCCTGCAGTGTGGTCGGCAAGGGGTGGGATCGGGGGGTGCGACTAGGGGCAGGGCCTGCCCTGGAGCAGGAGCAACAACTAAGAAATGAACAAACTGTTACTGTCAATTAGAGATGAGCGGGATCCGGGGTCAATAGGAGCCACAGCTCAGATCTCACTGCCTGCCCCAGATCCCTCTCTGAGGCAAAACCTTGCGATTCCACTGTTGGATTGCGAGGTTTTGCATTGAACGGGCTTAACACTTATTGGCTGAGAGAGCACTCCCACATTGAGGACACCAAAGGCACCCCTGCACTGCCATCACTGTCAGCACACATGCACTGAGAACACCGCTGGCACACCTGCTTTGCCGGCACCTTGCACTAAGAACACTGCCAACACCCCCGCACTACTGCCCCATGTATTGAGGATGCCGTCAGCGATGCTGCTACTCCCACCACGAGGGCATCCCCGCACAGCTGACACTGTCAGCACTCCTTCGCTGAGGACACCGCAGGCACCCCCAATCTGGGAGACCAGGCACCAAACAGTTAAAGCTTCTGCTCCCAGAATGCCCTGTGTCCTCTTCCATATACCCCGCCCCTAGCCATAGGACTTCAGTTGATCGTTTGGTGCGGCAGGATCAAGATGCACCTTTGTAACAGGAGGACTGCTCAGAGCAGTCATAAGCTTTTATTTATGTTTTATTTTATGTTATGTTTTTCTAAGTTGGCAGTACCAAGCGTCTGAATTAAAATGCACGTACTGCGGCTCCATCTACCTCCACCGGGCCGCAACATAAGTAATTGTGCTGGTAATTTCAGCGGGTCGCGGCTGAGCTTAGCTAGCAGCAATGCTGCGACCTGGACTGCACCGGATGTTCGGAGATGTCAGGTAAGGCAATTCCTTACTTTACGAGGAATTGTGTGAGGCAGTCGTTGCTTTTGGTGTCAGAGACGCACCAGAATCCGCTGCTTTCAGGGCCCAGGTTTGTCCATATCGTCACTATACCAGCCGGGGCCTTATCATCTGATGCTGGGGATCAGCAGCAGACTCTTTCTGCTGCCACGTGGCTAGCATGCCCGTCTAGTTAACGCAGCTTAGGGGAGGTAGGCGCTCCCCCAGCAGCTAGCAGCTCCTCCCCTGACCCAGACGCAGTCCATATATAGGGTTTTGCGTGTCTGGGTTGCTCCGTCTACCCTACACGTGTATATGAGACGCTCACGGTCTACCCTCAGTGCGCCCTGTAGCTGTGGTCTCAGGAGGGCCTGGGGTGGTCTCAGGAGGGTCTGGGTCAGTCTCCCTGTATACCTCTCCCTTGATTAAGGTATATGGTGCTCTATGTCCTACCATTCCTTTGCGTTACTGTAGTCGATTTAGAGACGATTGTAATGATATTACATGTGTATTGTATGTGACTGTTTTCTAGATGCTGATTGACACAGGGCCTGATTCAGAGCCGCTCGTAAGCGGCCGCTCGTTCGTTCAGAAAAAGGGGGTGGCTATTCAAATGAACCGTTCGCTCCTTGCGGTCTGTTGCTGCCTCCATGTCTGAACGAGCGAACAAAACATGCGCTCGTTTATTTGATAAAAACGCCCCCTGGCTGCTCGCATCATACGTCATGTCCGCTATTTATTAGATTAATCGAGTACATCGAACAACGTATGAACTGCTCGCTATTCTTGTGGTTGGTTTTTGCTACCACAATTTTGCGAGCAGTTCTGACTATAAAATAACCCAGTGACGTGGTCAATGACGCTGCTGTTTTAATTATGCACACCCATAAAACGCCCGCTTTGACCTTTAAGCACGCCTGCGTTCTGATCTCCACTCCCCGTTTTCAAGCACCTTCCCCTGTTACCACCCACATATGCCTCCTCCTGTCACTCAAAATAGCAGGCCTTCGCTATATAGTGAACAAACGATTTTCGGCCGCACTGACTGGTTCGCGCATGCGTATTATAAACCGTACGCATGCGCGATGTGCGAACATCGCTCGGAACGAGCGTACTGCCGCTTACGAGCGGCTCTGAATGAGGTCCACTGTCTTTTAGTTATATATATTTGTCAATTATACCTATCACTGTTTTCTCTCCATCCACTTGGGTTGGAGGTTTCTTTCTGAGTACTTCACATTCAATTAAGATTTTGTGAAGCCTTTATTGACCATGTCAAAAGATAATGGGAAACAGGAGGTGCAGCAGCCTGTGCTGGTAAGTCATGTACAGCTTATGTGTCCTATCAGGACGTAAAGGATGGTTTGTGTGTTGTCTGTTATAAAGAGCTATCTCACCAATCTAGTTTACCTGTCCCTGGACAAGAGCCATCTTGGGTTTCCTCTTTGTCCCAGTTTATGATAAAGGTTGTGGATTGTATGGCTGCTCCTATGATGCCTCCTTGGATGGGGTGTCCACAGTATACTGTTTGCACCTCCTATGCATCCTTCATGGAAGGATGAGTATGGCACCATCTAATGTTGATAACAGACCAGTAGTGGCCAATGCGCCAGAGCCCAAGTTATCTTTATATCAGTCTGCCCAACATATGGATTCAGATGCATCATCAGGGGAATCTGATGATTTACAGAGTGTCTCTCTGGGATCTAGTTCTGAGGAGGAGGAGGATCAACTGCCCACAGTGGACGTTCCTTCTTTTGGGAGGGCGTTAAATCAGTCCTAGATATTCAGGATGATGAACCAGCTCATAGCAAGAAGGCTCCAATGTTTAATCACCACCGGAAGGTGGTCAAAACGGAGTTCCCAATATCTGAACAGCTTACAGAGTTTATAGATGAGGCATGGGTTAATCCGGATAAACGGTTTTATGTGAATAAAAGAATAACATTGTTGTATCCTTTCCCAGCCTCTGTATGTAATAAGTGGGAGGTACCTCCTACTGTGGATACTCATGTAACACATTTAATCAGAAATGCTACATTGCCTATTCCATCAGCATCTTCTCTGAAGGATTCCACAGATAAATAGATTGAAGCATGTCTTAAAAACAATATTTTCTTCACCTGGAGCTGTTACTCGTCCAGCTATGGCTGGAGCCTGGGTAGCCAAAGCTGTTGAAGAATGGATGGGGGCATTTGAAGATTCTCTACCAAATGCTACCAGAGAACAGATGATGAATATCTCCCACATACAGGAAGCAGCTTCCTATCTGGGAGGGGCTGCAGTGGATTCTGGAAATTTAGCTTCTAGTGCATCAGCAGCATCAATAGTGGCATGCAGGACCCATTGGTTAAGATCTTGGAAAATTGATACAGGATCTAAGAAGGCACTGGAAGTCTAACCTTTCTATGGAAAGGTACTCTGGAGCAGAGTTGGATAATATATAGTCACTACTCTGGTGGCTTCAAAATCTGCAAATCTGCCATCTACGTCAAATACTGGATCTAGGCAGGTTTCTTTTCAGTCCTTTTGTCCTCAGGGACGAGCAAAGGAACAGTCCTCCTCCAGGACAACTTGTTTCCGCAAGTCTAAGCGACAAGCTAAGAGGTCTGGCCCGGCAACACATCCAGCTTTTAAGCCAGACAACAAGCCCTTGGCCTGATGGAGTGGGCCCCCTCCTGGGGGATCCCAGGGTGGGAGGCTGACTTCTTCAGTTTGCAGATTATTGGCATCAAACAACTACAGAAGCCTGGGTCCGAGGAGTGGTCTCTCAGGGGTATGCCCTCACTATCAGGAGACATCCCCACCAGAAGTTTTTTTGCACAGATCCTTCATCAGATGCAGGCAAGGCCTTAGCTTTTCAGAGAGCCTTTCACTCCCTGCTACAGGCAGGGGTAATAGTCCTAGTTCCTGTGTCTCATCAGGGAAAGGGTTTATTATTCCAATCTGTTTCTGGTTCAGAATCCAAATGGGGCTTATCGCCCTATACTAAATTTAAAAACCCTCAACAGGTTAATCCATGTACCCAAGTTTCATATGGAAACTCTCCGGTCAATTATTTTGGCAATGGAGCCGGGGGGATTACATGGCTTCCCTGGACATTCAGGATGCATATCTGCATGTTCCTATTATACCATCCCACCAACAATTCCTATGGTTTGCTGTCCTTCAGCAACATTACCAATTTCAGGCTCTACCCTTTGGCCTATCTACGGCTCTCCAGGTATTTACCAAAATAATGCAAGTCATGATGGCCTATCTCAGGCGTCAGGGAGTCAGAATTCTGCCATATCTGGATGACCTTCTGATATTGGCGCAGACTCCGGTTATGTTACAAAACCATCTTCAAATGACCATAGCCTGCCTACAAAGGCATGGCTGGATAATCAATTGGAAGAAATCGTCACTTTCTCCAACACAGCAGATGGTAAATCTGGGAGCGTTTCTGGATTCTCGGGCACAAAGGGTGTTCCTGGGAGCAATGTTATCCACCTTCAACATGGTAGGGTATGTTCAGTTCCATTACAGGCTTCTACAAAGATTGATTCTCTCCAGGTAGAACAGACAGAATCATCTTATAAAGGTATCAGAGGATCCTTCTCACTCCAGAGGTTCGTCACTCCCTCCTCTCCTGTGGTGTCCGAGAAAGGATCATCTAAACAAAGGGAGCCCGTTTTGGATTCCAAATTGGGTGCTTCTCACCACTGACGCCAGCCTTCGCGGATGGGGGGCAGTGACGGGTGATCACACCTTCAGGGAAGATGGACAAATAAAGAAAATCATCTGCCAATAAACATTTTGGAACTGCGAACAGTATACAGAGATCTTGTCATGGCACAGGACCTGCTCCAGGGCAGGCCGGTCCAGATCCAGTCCGACAATGCGACTACAGTGGCCTACCTCAATCATCAGGGAGGCACAAGAAGTTATGCAGCCATGAAGGAAGTGACAAAGGTTCTGATTTGGGCAGAATGTCATCTTCCGGTCATCTCTGCTATATTCATACCGGGAGCACTCAATTGGGAAGCATACTTCTTAAGTCGCCAAGACATACAAGCCGGAGAGTGGTCTCTCCATCCAGGTTTGTTGCAGCTCGTGGTAAACAAATGAGTGTACCAGAGATAGATCTCATGGCATCACGCCACATCCACAAGGACCCCAGGTACGGGTCCAAGTCCTGAGACCCATCAGCAGCCTTCATGGACACACTCGCAGGAAGATGGGATTTCAAGCTGGCGTATCTCTTTCCTTCGGTTTCTCTACTCCCAAGAGTTCTCCGAAAATTCAACAGGAAGGCGGAACGGTAATACTGGTGGCTCCGGCTTGGTCCTGACGTCATTGGTTTACCGACATACAGAATCTGTCCGTAGATGGTCCTCTTCCTCTATGGCAGGATCTGCTAACGCAGGGTCCCTGTCAACATCCGGACTTACATCGTCTGGCTTTGATGGCGTGGCTCTTGAATCTGCCATCCTAAGAGTGAAAGGTTTCTCCAGTTCTGTAATTCAAACGATGATTAGAGCATGGAAGCCTGCCTCTGCCCGCATCTATTACAGAGTTTGGTATTCTTTTGGTCAATTGTGTTCCTATAGGAAGTATGATCCTAAGATATTCAGGATTTCCAGGGTACTGGCTTTTCTTCAGGCAGGATTAGACAAAGGTCTACGCCTGGCCGCTTTGAGGGTACAGGTTTCTGCACTGTCAGTGTGGTAGCAGAAGAAGATTGCTTCATTACCAGATGTTAGAATTTTTTTCCAAGGAGTTTTGTGAGTTCAGCCTCCTTTTGTTCCACCGGTAGCACCATGCGATTTGTCTTTGGTTCTTAAGGGACTACAAGCTTCCCCATTTGAACCTTTGGACTCAGTAGATGCGAAGTGGTTAACAGCAAAGACACTTTTTCTTCTTGCTATTTCGTCTGCTCGCAGAGTCTCTGATTTGGCAGCGCTATCTTGTCGCTCCCCATTTTTTATTTTTCACCAGGGTAAAGCTGTTCTTTGTACAAGAGAGGGATACCTTCTTAAGGTAGTGTCCCGTTTTCATGTCATGCTGTCAACTCATGAAGTCCTTCCATCCGGCTGTACGTCATTCCTGCCGGGACTGGATTGGTTCTTCCTTCTTTTTTCTGCCTTGCTGGTGCGTTGCTCAGATGCCGGTGATAGCGTCTTACACGTGTTTCCGGTTCCATAGAGTTTGTATCTCTCATTGTGATTGTCAGTGTCTCCAGTCCTGAGTCTGTCGAGTCTCCTGTCGAATAACATCTCAGCAGCATTAACCGCACTACAGGGTGTGAGGTTGCAGTAAACATCGCGGCTATCTCCACTGCAGAGCGCTTCCAGACTTCCAAGTGCCGTGTCATATTCCGGCGGCACAGTACACACTGCTGCGTCCGAGGGTCTCCAGCCTAACACCGCAACAACCTCTGCAGCGAGTGTACGCATCACCTCACAATCCAGCATGACATTACAGCTATCTCCGCTGCAGAGTATTTCCAGCCTTCCAAGCGCTGTGTCATATTCCGGCAATACAGTGCGCACTTCTGTGTCCGAGGATCTCCAGCCTTACACCGCAACCACCTCTGCAGTGTGTGTACACTTTATCTTTCCACTGCTGCACCATCCCAGCTGCATTAACCGCAGTACAGCATCTTCAGTCATCACAATTGCCGCATCATCTCAGCGGCATTTAACACAGTTCTGTCTTCAGTCATTATAAATTGCTGCAACATCAGTGCAGCGTCTGAGTTGACTTTATTGTACATCAAAGTTATCTCCGCTGCTCTGCATCTTGCCAAGTATCTTCAGCCCTCAAGGCTGCTCCGTGACCATCAGGTCACCACCTTGCCAAGTATCTCCAGCCCTCAAGGCTGCTCCATGACCACTAGATCTCCACCTTTGTCTGGCATCTCCAGCCTTGAGTTACAACTGCACTGTCCTTCGTTTGATCCTAACATGCTATAAAATCCTCAAAACTATTGACTCCTTCTGAAGAGATTCTTCTTGGGATTCATAACAGTTATATTCTTTCGGTCACAGATTCCCTCATCCTATGTAAGAGTGTTTCTGGTGTACTTGTTATTCCTTCTCCTATTTCCTTCTCCTGCTTGAGGCTTGTTAACTAAACTGAAGTCCTATGGCTAGGGGCGGGGTATATATGGAGGAGGACCTGGGGCATTCAGGGAGCAGAAGCTTTAGCTTTTTCGTGGCTGGTCTTCCTACCATAATATCCCCATGGTTTCCCTGTGGACTATATGGACCTCGAAGAAAAGGCATTATCTAGATAAGTCTGCCATAACGCTAATTATTGCACAGGTACAACAGTTCTTGAAACTACATACTTGGATTACGCAAAGAGACATTGTTGTTTCCCTAGAAATACATGTTTAAAAAAAACCCTCAAAAGCAAAGCATGACCTTCTTTAATTTAATGAAAACCTTTTTTAGTAAAACTTGTTAACGCTGCACAAATAACATCTGCATACTTGCATTACTGTATGGTTACATTTTATTAATAGCATTTGTAAAGCACCAATATGTTATCTAGGAACAGACAAAATGAAAAGGGTGCACAACTCTATATCAGAGAGGGGATGGGTACGGGATGCAGGCGCTCGGGATCTTGGAGGTCAAAATCCCGACGCTCGCATCCTGACAGGGATGGTAGGTAGGTGTCCTAACCCTCCCCTCTCCTTAGCCTAACGCTAACCCTCCTTCCCCGGTGCCTGAACCTAACCTCCCCCGTAGTGCCTAAACCAAACTTCCCCCTCCCCGCACCCTAAACTAACCTTCCCCCCTTAGTGCCTATACCTCCCCTTAACCCTAACCCCAACCCTGCTACTTACCTTCGGGATGCCGGCGGTCAGGATACCGGCGCCGGGAATCTAAACGCCGGCATCCCCTGTGTTGGGATACTGAACATATCCCCCAGAGAGAACCTGTCCATCTCTGTGCTAGCACCAGTCACTGTCACAGGTGTACTTACAGTACCTGCTGCTGCTTTGCCCACTGCAGGGGGAGGTAAATTAGAAAGTGAATACCTAGCATAGCTTTCTTGGGTTTGCTTTAAGCATTTATGAATTTGTGTAAACATTTTATTTTGACAGTTTAAAAACACATGCATAATATTAAATGAGGGCGTTTGGGATTACTGAGGGCCTGATGCAGAGGTGCAGGCAATGTCCATGTCCGAAGCATTAGAGCAATCTTTTGCCACTGTGCATGCACCAATGCCGCACTGCGCACGGAGAATGGTTAGCAATTGTGGACGCACTGAAGATTTAATCAGATGGACATCTGGAGAACTGCTCATTCACAGACAGCATCGGGTTGCCCAGAGGTCCGATGGCCTGACCAATGTGTAACCGATGTTCCCGCTTATGTGCATGCACCCAGGCTCACCAAGAGCTGCGCCGAGCCCGGGTTAAAGGGGCATAGCCTAATCACAGGGAGGCATGACCACGCCCCATTAGGTAAAAAGAAAAAAGTTTTGCAGCACCGCTGGCAACGGGGGCGCAGTGAGCCCCCTCAGCCCGGCGCATAACCAGTGGGGGTACGATCAGCTTGATCGCCCCCCCCACAAGCATAGGAGACTGCTGTGGCTGCTTCTTAGCAGGCGCGAGCAGTCTCTGTGCTGGGCTGCTGTGATGTAAGAGGGGAGGGGGAGTGGTGCCGTACCTGGGCCCCTGCTGGGCCCCTCCAGCAAGCCCGGGCCCGGGTATTTAGTACCCACTCCCCCCCCCCCTCTAGGCGCCCCTGCATGCACCCTCTGAATCAGGCCCTAAGCCCACAAGAACAAGGCAGTCCATAAAAAGCCTTCAAACATTTACTTCTAGTTACAGCCTTTATTGTATATAATTGGATGAGGCAGATCAGAACCAATGATCAGTCCATGAAAGTCCCTAAACCGTCATCTCCTGCTCAACTTTTTTTTACATTTCTTTCTTTACTGTTTTTTATTTCTCTCACTACTTACCTGCTGCTGGTCAGTAACCGGCCTTCTTCTGGCCTAATAAAGAGCTCTGACTTGCAAGCAGAGCCATAGAGAGCAGCCTAAGGCCCCGACACTGAGAGGGGGCATGATCATTCCGGTGAGGTGTGGCCACGGCCCCTCTGAAAAAAACATTAAAATAAATAGGAGCCTTGTGTAGATCACATAGTCCCACCCACAGCAGTCAGCACCTATGGGGAGAGACTTCCTCCTGAGTGTATACGTACCCCACATTCATGTCCCCTGTTCCTTGACACTGTACAGGGGGTGCCGGCGCCTGCACAGGTGGGAAAATGTCCCTCTTAGCAGCTGACACGGGCCCCTGCAAACCCCTGCTAACCCCCCTGTCCCACAACACCGTCCCCTTCACTGCTAGTTTCATAAAAGAAAAAATCTACCTGGCTGGCAGACAGCTCCATCATATCACTGGCCCTCCGGGAAATTTCCCAGTGAGCTCTATGGCCAATCCGCCCCATGTCCCTATTTCCATTGGTCGGACAGATCATCCTCTTTCAAAACGTTCCTTTTAGATGAATCATTACAGACAAAAAAAATGATAAGATTAAATTGCTCTCAGTTGAGGTATTTAAAGATGTATGTAAATGAGAACCTCTACATCTACCTATATTTCATAGGCAAAGGACACCATGGATATCATATTAGACATAAACAACAAACATGTATTTAGTCATGTTAGAAGCTATTTTGGTATCACTGGCTGGTTGGTGAGGATAAAACACAACTTATTGTGTATCAGATTTCATACATTGTTAACTGTTTTTAAACTAAATGATTCATTATAGTGTCAAAAGTGGAATAAATGCACAGATCTGTTACAGTATTTTACTAGCAAGCAGGTTATTATGTAATGCATTCAGGATCTCTTATATAAAGTGCCTAATATCTGTCTAGGCCAGTCTCCCTGCCACCTCCTCTCACAGCTCTCACTGGATACCTGAAAAAACACAGGCATCTGCCTCATCCCCTTACATCTGTCACTGGCTGCAGGACAGGACACAGCCCCCAGCCACTTCCCTCAACACTCTGATTCCACCTTAATTTGCTCCGCAGTTCACTTCCAGCAGGCTGGCAGGTGAAACAAGTCGGGATATCCACAAATTTCAGCAGATTGTAGCAGATATTGAATATGGGGGCTGCTAAAATACAGAATTTTACCAAACCCCTGGAATGTATTCCATAGTGACCGTAGTAGCTAACACCATCTTCAGATGATGCTAGCCAAGGTAGCCTACAGGCTACACTCCCTACCCAGCAATGGACACTCCCACATGCGTGGACTGGGAACCGCTCATGTGCAGTAGTGCTGCCGGCCACCGAAGCAGGAAGTAAAGTGATTACAGGGATGTGATCCGTTACACATTACCTACCTGGTGGGTCAGTTAGGGGTCCCAGTAGAGGATTCAAGGGGCATCTATGCTCTATCCCCCTAAGTTTATGTGTGTGTACTTGAATTGCTCTAGGGAGGTCTGCACAGTGCATGGTGGGAGGATTTGGGTGCACAAGGCTCAGTTATAAGGATTGCATCACGGGTGGTATCTAGCTCGTGAGACGTCTTTTGCTGGGTTAATGAGTACTAAGGTGTTGAATTGATTAATGGATTCTTAATTGGATTGGGCTAATCAGTGCTGGGTGGGGTGAATATATTGCTGGGTAGGGGAAGGTAATGGGTGCTCACAGGATAGATGATTAGAGAGGAATGAATAATGGAGACTGGGGGAGATTGATTAATGGGTGTAATCGACTAGTGTGGAGATGAATTGGTTAATGGAGGGTGATGGGTGTTGTGTGTGTTTGTGTGGGGAGGGGAGGGGGTTAATGGGTGCTGGCAGGATTTGGGAATGATTTGCCTGGGATAAAGATAGTTTTAAATGAATTGACAGCTGTTAGTGGACCGGATGTGTGATACTTCCCTGGGGCCTTAGATGTTAGTTCTTATAAGCTACTGAAATTGTGGATTTTCTTAATTTGTCAGCAGCATATTGTATTCTAGAGTACTGTACATTCATAGACCGTTATTCAGCGGAGCTTACAATCTAATTTTCCTGCCGCCGACACACACAGAGGGCCTGATTCAGAGCCGGACGCAAATTGCGGACGGTTGTTCTGAAAAAGGGGCCGGATATTTAAATGAAGCGCTCGCTCTTTGCGGTCTGTTGACGCCTCTATGTCTGAACAAGTGAACGAAACATGCGCTCGCTATTTTGAAAAAAATGCCCCCTGGCCGCTCGCATCATACGTCATCTCCGCTATTTATTAGATTAATCGAGTACATCGAACGGCGTATGAACTGCTCGCTATTCTTGTGGTAGCATTTTCCTACCGCAATCATGCGAGCAGTTCAGACTAAAAGAGAACCAAGTGACGTGGTCGATGACGCTGCTTTGTTAATTATGCACACCCTTAAAACGCCCGTTTTGACCGTTTGGCACGTCTGCGTTCGGATCTCCACTCCCCGTTTTCAAGCACCTTCCCCTGTTACCACCCACAAACGCCTCATTCTGTCACTCAAATTAGCAGGCATTCGCTATTTTGCGAGCACACGATTTCCGACCGCACTGACTGGTTGGCGCATGCGCATTACAACCCATACGCATGCGCAGATGTGCGAACATCGCTCGGACCGAACGAGCCGCCGCTTACGAGCGGCTCTGAATCAGGCCCTGATGCCACGAGCAATTTTTAGTCTGCATATTTTAGTAGCTTTGTTTTCTCCTGACTTTTATATGTAAGTAATCTGGCATTGTTCCTAAATACATTAGTATTAGCCTTTGCCATGAAAGTAAAAATCGCATTCCTTATAAAATAAATCTGGAACCACGTCGCCTCCATTGCAAGCTCTGGCTCTTCAAGGTAACTTGCCCCTCTCTGCTGGGTCTTCTTCTGCAAATAGTGTTTAGCCACTGCCCACAAATTTGGCCATGTGAAACAAAGTGGCCAATCAGGCAGCACTGACCACATTGCCCACACTTGGACAAAAGCAGGTGGGCATGGTTTTATGTATATGGCTGGGATGAGGGTATTAGTGTGGGGCAGAGCTTTGCTTAGGTCACCTATAATCCTTTCATCAGATCTAAATGCTAATTGTTTGTATAATTAAATAACTAGATGTTGTCTCCGATGCTGCCTGTTTATTTTTCTATTTCTCTCTTTCATCCACTCTATCTTCAGTGTTCCCCCCTCCTCCTCTTTCCCCCCTCTTACTCCATCTCTCGCTTCCACCTCATTTGCCTATTTCTCTTCTCAGCACTTGTTTTTCTTATACAGATTATTCTTAGTATTATCTTTTATCTTTTCAACTTTTTTGAACATCTTCCCCTTTTTTTTCTATGCTGCCTGTGCACAGGGGCATTTTAAGGCTGGATGGGGACAAGTGCACCCGTCCATGGGTCTCCTCCTGTGGGCACCAAAAAAACTGGTGTTGGCACGTGCTCGTACTATCAAAACTGTGCCACAGTCTTTTCCACATACATGTATTTCCGGCACTGTCTTCAGAAATAAAGGCACTGGCACCAGACTTCTGGTAATGTACTTCAGAATTACGGCACTGATGTCATATTTCCTAAGGTAATGCCAGAAGCAGGAAATGGCAGGAGAGGCAGCAGGTAAGTAAAGCATTGAGTGGAGGGTGTGTGGTGTGGGTCCCCCTGTACCCATTACAGATACACAATTGCCTGTACATCCCCATTTGCCTTTTTCCTTTCTTCTATACTGTTATGGGATGCAATCGGGAAGCCGGCTGACGTAAGCCCGACAGCCGGCTTCCCGACTGCATTATCCCGGCGAGGGTTAAATGACAGGCATCTAAATCTAGACGCCTGTCATTTTTCTGACGCCGGGAGACCAGCGCCCGGCATCCCAATCAAAGGGATGCCGGGCGCCGCCAGCGGACAGCCGCGGGGGGAGAGGGTTAGGTTTAGGGCTCCCGGGGGGGACTTAGGGTTAGGCACCCCCCCGGGAGGGTTAGGGTTAGGCTAGGGGGAGGGAGGGTTAGGGCTAGGCACCCCTGGGGGGAGGTTAGGGTTAGGCACCCCCCCCGGGGGACTTAGGTTTAGGCAGCGGGGAAGGGGGGGTTTAGGGTTAGGCACTTAGAGGGGGGATTAGGGTTAGGCACAGGGGGGGAGGTTAGGGTTAGGCACCCCTAAGGAGGGTTAGGGTTAGGGGGGTTAGGTTAGGTGATACTTAACTTAGGACGATCGGGATTTCCAGCGCTGTCTGACTTCCGCTGCCGGGCTCTGCTGTGTCACAAATGGTGTCTGCGAGTTACCGGTCTCAGATGGTGATCGGGATTCAATGGAGACCGTCATGACTGGAACCACGGATGACGTAGATAGCTCTATATGCAAGATTTGTGTAGCAGTGAAAACTGCCTTTGATGATAAATGACAGGAACTAGGAGGAACCGGACTGGGACAGGCAGGAAGACTTGTTGAGTTGAAATGATGAGCTTGGAACTTGACTCTGGACTGGAACTACGTGTCTTGAATTGATGAGCTTGGAACTTGACTCTGGACTGGAACAACGTGGATAGAACTGATATGACAGGAACTTGACTCTGGACTGGAATAACGTGACAATGGCTGAAGGGAAATCAGGTAATACTGAGACGAGGGTTAAACAGGGTGATCCGGAAATGCTGTGACAAAGGTTGGGACTCAGGTGCAGGCTGGATTGGATAATTGGGAATTACAGGTTCAGGAAGGAATGGGTAGGTTTGGGATTTAGGTTCAGGGAGGGAGTGGGTAGGTAGAAGGAGCAGGAGTTTATCCACAGCAGGAAGCATGATGCAGGAGTTGAGCTAGCAGAGCACAGGACTAAGGTCAAGAGCACAGGAACTCACTATTAGCTGATGCTAGCAGGACGTCAGGATTGATGGGTATTGCTGTAGCAGGTTTTCTAGATGCATCGGGGGTTGCTGTAGCAGGTTTTCTGGATTGCACCAGTGGTTGCTGTAGCAGGTTTTCTGGATTGCACCAGGGGTTGCTGTAGCAGGTTTTCTGGATTGCACCAGGGGTTGCTGTAGCAGGTTTTCTGGATTGCACCAGGGGTTGCTGTAGCAGGCTTTAGGAATACACTTGGATACAGAAACAGCACAAACCATACACCATGGAAGTAATGAGATGTTCAGGCCCAGAATGCTATCAGGGGAGGATATATATACCCTGGGTCTGGCTGCAATTGGTGGATATGGACAGGTGGTCTGGCAGTAGTATTCTGAGTGGTGGAAGGCACAACATGCAGAGGGAGTATTCATCTCTGCAGCACTGAGTCAGAACTACACCTGTGATTCCAATCAGGGCTAGCAGTGTTCACAGACAGGAAAGGACCCAGGTGAAATAATCACTGTGGAAGGAATGCATAGAGAAGTGCTGCAGCAACATGATCAGAACAGATCCTCCAGGCAAATTACACATGCAGATCCATGGAGACAGCTGGCAGTGGTAAGTCAACAGGCAAAAGGTGAAAACTAGACATGGTCGTGACAGTACCCCCCTCTTTATGGGTGGACTCCGGACACCAAAAAAAAACTTTCTTCAGACATCTTCCCAATTCTCAATTTGTTAGGGTACTTGGAGTGGAAAGTCTACAAAGTAGATAGTTCAAGACCTTCGCTGATTCTTCTTTTTACTGCGAGAACGTTATGTGCCAACCAACGGACATGGGATCTCTGGTAACTCCTGTGGAAATATGTGACTGGGAAGGACAGGATCAGAATTTTGGGAGGTACAGTAGGACAAGAAGGTGTGCACACAAGTCATGTTCAGGGTTACAGATTCAGTAGTGCTGCTTTCTTGGGATGCCTGGAATTCAGCACGCTGGCCCTTGAAAACTTGACCTAATTCGGACTTCAGTGGAGTGGAGGACAAATTCTTGGTAGCACAAACAGACTGTTTGGACAGTATTTTGGAACTGAGAACTTCGCTAGAATTTTGGTTTACAGGGTAAGGACCAAATTCATTGACAACAGCTTCACTGAAAGTCTTTATATTTAGAAGCATTGGATCATTGGAGGCGTAAATAGGGGCAACCCAGTCCCAAGCTTTACCTTGAAAAGATGGGATAATAAACTCTACAATATTAGTAGGCTTGACTCCACATGGCAAAGAAGAATTCATCATAGCGAAGAATTGTTTCAATAAAGCATAGTATTGAGATAAGTCCCCATCAAAATAAATGCATGGTGGTGTATCCGATGAATCCTGTGTGTTCAAGGACTGTGGAGCACATTCAGGTGCAGGGCTGGAAGAGACTTGAGGATGCTCCAATTGATGAGGAGTCAAAACAACTGCAGCTGACAGACGTTCGGTATTCGGACCAACTGATGGGACTGGAATGGGTCCAGAGGAGCTAGAGACAGTAGCATCAACAATCAAAGCTGAGAACAGACTACAGAGATTGTCGTCCACTGGAACGATATTTTCAGGAGATGCTGAACAGGAACCATGATCAGAATTAGAAGTACACGACACTCCTCTCTGGGGACTGGAATCTGAAACCCGCTCCTGGGGTATGAGACTTGAGACCCCCTCTTGGGGCGCGAGACTTGAGACCCCCTCCTGGGATGCGAGACTTGAGACCCCCTCCTGGGGTGTGAGACTTGAGGCCCCTTGCTGGGGTGCCAGACTAGAGATCCCCTTCTGGGGAATGGGACTTGAAACCCCCTCTTGGGGTAAAAGACTTGAGACCCCCTCCTGGGGTGCCAGACTTGAGACCCCCTCCTGGGGTTCGAGACTTGAGACCCCTTGCTGGGGTGCCAGACTTGAGATCCCCTTCTGGGGAATGGGACTTGAAACCCACTCTTGCTGGGGTGCCAGACTTGAGATCCCCTTCTGGGGAATGGGACTTGAAACCCCCTCTTGGGGTACGAGACTTGAGACCCCCTCCTGGGGTGCCAGACTTGAGACCGCCTCCTGGGGTGCCAGACTTGAGACCGCCTCCTGGGGTGCCAGACTTGAGACCCCCTCCTGGGGTGCCAGACTTGAGACTCCCTCCTGGGGTGCCAGACTTGAGACCCCTTCCTGGGGTGCCAGACTTGAGACCCCCTCCTGGGGTGCGAGACTTGAAACCCCTTCCTGGGGTATGAGACTTGAGACCCCTCCTGGGGCTGCTGCCTGGAGTCCCCTGCTGGGACAAGCAGAATCCGGGCTGGGACCGGAAAGGGCAGAATCCGGGCTGGGACCGGAACGGGCAGAATCCGGGCTGGGTCCGGAACGGGCAGAATCCGGGCTGGGACCGGAACGGGCAGAATCCAGGCTGGGACCGATACGGGCAGAATCTGGGCTGGGACCGGAACGGGCACTGAGACGTTGACACTTGGAACCACTGCTGGAGTTGCAAAGGGAATAGTCTTTAATGAAGTGGTCAGAACTCCCACAATAGAGGCAGAGCTGTACATCTTTGCGCCACTGGCATTCGGCCACAGAGAGCTTGGGGCGTGGGTAACTACGATGTCGGACATTACTTGGTTCGGAAGAATCCTTGTTTCTTAGGGATTCCAAGGCAGAGGTTTTAGTTGAGACAGAGGCAGCTCTAAGAAATTCAGGAATGATCTGAAAAATTTTGCTGAGTAGAGCCTGAAGCTGTTCCAGCAGCTGATGGAACGTAGTTAGGTGTTCAGGTAAGGTTTGGGTAACATCTAGCCGGTTATTCAGGATTTGCAAAAGCTGTAGCACTTGATGCTGAACGACCTCCTGTGAATCCAAGTGGGTGACCAGGTTACGGAAAGCATCTAGGGCCTGATTCAGAGGCGGTCGGAGGATGCAAGCGGTCGCTCCGAAACTGGGCGGCCACTTGCATCCTGACCGCCCGCCTCTGTTGCGGTCGTTAGGCTGTGGGTTAACACCCACAGCTCTAACGACCGCTCGGGTGATGGTCGCGATGAGACCATCGCGACCATCGGGGCTTACGACGAGACCCTAGGGTAGGGTCTCACTTGTCGTAAGCCCCGGAGAGATTTCGGCTCTGTCTGAGCCGGAAGCTCTACACTGACATCACTAGTGATGTCAGTGGGGCCTCCCCCAAACGGTAGGCGTTCCCATGGGAACGCCTCCGTTTGGGCTGCCACCCCCCTGGTCCGCCTTCCAAACGGGGCGAGCTGTCAATCAACATCGACAGCTCGCCCCCTTTGGAAAGAGACCCGCTACGACCAGTGCTGTCGGTCGTAGCGGGTCTCACGCATGCGCATGCCGGAGCCGTCGTGCGCATGCTCTGTGGGGGGCCATCGACCTGGTCCTAGCGCATCGGCGCTAACGACCGGGTCTGAATGACCCCCCTAGTCCCTTATTAGGTGCTTGATCCGCCACCATCGTTGGGCCTGAACATTCTGTCACAAATGGTGTCTGCGAGTTACCTGTCTCAGGTGGTGATCGGGATTCAATAGAGACCGGCATACCTGGAACCACAGATGACGTAGATAGCTCTATTTGCAAGATTTGTGTAGCAGTGAAAACTGCCTTTGATGATAAATGACAGGAACTAGGAGGAACCGGACTGGGACAGGCAGGAAGACTTGTTGAGTTGAACTGATGGACTAGGAACTTGACTTTGGACTGGAACTACGTGGCTTGACAGGAAAGGACCCAGGTGAAATAATCACTGTGGAAGGAATGCATAGAGAAGTGCTGCAGCAACATGTTCAGAACAGGTCCTTCAGGCAAATTACACACAGATCCATGGAGACAGCTGGCAGTGGTAAGTCAACAGGCAAAAGGTGAAAACTAGACATGGTCGTGACATGCTGTTTTGTCGGGCTGCCGCTGCCGGGATTCGAACTCCCGGCCATGCGGCCGCCGGGATATCCTACCGATTCCCTATCATACATTATTAGTTGTGGAGAATGTTGTGATGTTATTATTGGGTGAGATCCAGGAGTATCTGTGTCTTCAGCATGAGGCAATGTGTGAGGTGTAACTACGGGAAATAGTAGAAGTGTATGGAGACTGTAGATGTGTGATATGCCCGGACTCTCTGGCAGTAACATCATTGATACTGGTGGGAGGGGGTCAGGGTTTTATATATACATAGTGAGAGCAGGGATGTATCTAGACTTCTCTTTTAGGCGGGGCGGTTTAACAATTAATTCTGACCCCTCCCCTCTTTACTCATTCCTCCTCCCACTTCCAGTCCTGGATCCTCCCATTTTCACACAGTGACCTCGCATCATAGCCATTCATTATTAATCTTAAACTATTACTTTTATCCCTTTTATTTCCCTTTCTTTACAATTTTCCCTCTTTTCTCCCTTGTCTTTATGACCTATCCTAAGTACTCTGGACCTCATTCAGAGTCGGTTGAAGCGGCTGCACGGTCGTAAGGGAAAAGGGGCCGGATATGCAAATGATTCCCTCGCAAGTTGCGTCCTTTAGATCGGATCGTTAGCTGGCCGACCAAGGGGAGGATGCGGCCGTAAGACAAAAAAACGCCCCCTTCTCGTACGCATTACACGTCATCTCCGGGCATATAAGGATTAATCGAGACCATCGGGAACCATCAGAGCTGGTCGTAGAGCTTAAGGTTGACCATACCCTCTCTTAAGCACTACGATCAGGTCAGTGTACAAACTCCCATGTCACATATGCCATGACACTACTTTGTTAATTATGCACTCCCATTAAACGCCGTTCGCATAATTAGGCATGCCTGCGTTCGGATCTCCACTCCCCCGTTCACAAGCACCTGCCCCTGTTACCACCCACAAACGCCTCATCCTGTCACTCAAACTACCGACCTGGCTGTGTTCAAGGAGAGAGAAATTTCTGATCGCAATAGCTAGTTTGCGCACGCGCATTGCGAACTTTACGCATGCGCAGTTTAGCGAACATCGGTGGCGTACGACCGTGTGCCCGCTTCGACCGACTCTGAATGAGGTCCTCAATCCCCTCTCCCAAGCGGCTCCATGAGGCAACTCACCCTCTTATCTCCCCCCTTGTTTCTACAATGCAGTGTATATAGTGACTGTATGACCAAAATTTATTATTTGCCCATCACTCCCTCCCCTCACCCCCTATATATTATATGCCCACTCCCTTCCCTCCTATATATTATATGCTCATCACTCCCTTCCCTAACCCCCTATATATTTTATGTCCACTCCCTTCCCTCCTATCTATTATATGCCCATCACTCCCACCCCTCGCCCCCTATATATGATATGCCCATCACTCCCTCCCCTACTATATATGATATGCCCATCACTCCCTCCCCTCACCCCCTATATATGATATGGTCACTCCCTTCCCTCCTTAATATTATTTTCCCCATCACTCCCTCCCCTCACCCCCTATATATTATATGCCCATCACCCCCCCATCCCCATATATTGTATGCCTCTTGGGAGCCTGCCTCTAATGAACTCTGTACTGTATGTATGTAATAGCATGGACACAGGTATACTAGTAAAGTATGTACACAACACTATTGTGAATGGAGGAGAATGCATCCCTCTGACTGACTGACAGGGCAGGAGGTACACACTAGACATGCAATTCAGAAATTATCCAGCCAGGGGTTAACAGTAATAAAAGAGGCCTCCAAATGTGACAGGCTGTTTCTCCCTCCAAGCACAACAACAAGAGATATGCTGGAGCTATTAGTAATTTTGCAGCACTGCTTTTAGCTATGAACACAGCATACAGTGTGACAGTGCTGCTCTCCAGACTGTGACAACCAGCCTCTCTATCAGATGGGTTACTGACCAGCGTGCCAGGCTGCAGGAGCTTCACCGGGAACTTTCATCCATACATGTCACCAACCAGGAGTCCAGGAGACAAGGCATGCCAGTGCTCAGGCTCTAATGTAGCAACTTCGCAGACTTTTCGTGCTGTAGGCAATGCCTCATGGGATTTGTAGTTTATCTTTTCCTGGTCAGAGTGTGAGCAGCATAAGATAAACTACAAATCCCATGTCACTCACCCCCCCGTCGGGTCTCGGCTGCCCCTCAGTTTAACCATGCTTGGCTCTGCTCTCCCACATCTGCACTGCTGTGCAGCCTACAGGTACAGTAGGTGGGCGGAGCTGGGGCTATATTTTACGGGGGGCAACCGCCCTTATCACACACCCTCTAGGATCTGTCACTGATTGAGAGAGATAGATATATATATAAGAATTATCTCTGCATCCCATTAACTCATTACAATAATCTCTGCACCCCATATCTCATTACAATAATCTCTGCGCCCCATTATCTCATTACAATAATCTCTGTACCCCATTAACTCATTACAATAATCTCTGCACCCCATTATCTCATAACAATAATCTCTGCACCCCATTAACAAATTACAATAATCTCTGCACCACATTATCTCATTGCAATAATCTCTGCACCACATTAACAAATTACCATAATCTTTGTACCACATTATCTCGGGATGCAGTCAGGATACCGGCGGGCACTATTCCGCCCGACAATATACCGACACTGACATCCAAACATGAAACTAAAGATAGGCGTCACCACTACAAAATACAGACATCCTGCATACCAAACAAAGGTAAGACAGGTGTCTTAGCGTTTAGCCATGGGGGGGGGGGGGTAGTTAGGTTTAGGGACTCCTGGGGGGACTTAGGGTTAGGCACCCCCTCGGGAGGGTTAGGGTAGGGGAAGGGGGGTTTAGGGTTAGGCACAACTACGGGGGGGTTAGGCACCCCCCCCAGAAGAGGATAGGTTTAGGGTGCGGGGAGGGGGGGGTTAGGTTTAGGCACTAACGGGGGGGTTAGGGTTAGGCACTAGGGGTGGGGGGGGTTAGGGTTAGGCACCACTAAGGGAGGGTTAGGGTAGGGAGAGGAGAGGGTTAGGTTACTTACCTGCTGCAGTCGGGATTTTGATCCATCAGGCTGCCGCATTTGATCCGGCGGCATTACATACCGATTCCATTATCTCATTACAATAATCTCTGCACCCCATTATCTCATTACAATAATCTCTGCACCCCATTATATCAGTACCATAATCTCTTCACCCCATTATCTCAGTACAATAATCTCTGCACCCCATTATCTCAGTACAATAATCTCTGCACCCCATTATCTCAGTACCATAATCTCTTCACCCTCTTATCTATATAACAAAATAACAATATTTCCCTTAACGTTCCAGTTGACTAGGGACTTGAATTTTAACAATACAAATGTTTGGTAGATGTGGGCTGTTGCATGTAAGGTGAATATAACCTGGTTATAAGCAGTGACTAGGGAATAAACAATCTATTAGTCCAGTGGATCCAAAATTTTGCGCCGTGCCACCCAGCCTCAGGGCACTTGCAGGGATGCCTCAGGTTGTTGGTCCAGCACCAAATCAAATTATTTATGGAACCTAACTGAGCCTAAGGATGACAGGAAAGCACAATTTAATTCACTTTACTACATTACTAAAAAAAAAAAATCTGAATTTCTCAATAACAAACTCTTGGCTTAGGGGTGCTGTGAAAACAAAGCTAATACTCTAGGGCGCACTAATTCAAAAAAGTTTGGGAACCACTGGGATAGACTGATGTTTAATAGGTTTGAAACTCTGGGCCTGATTCAGACCCGCTCGCGAGCGCTACCATCTGGGGCCGGCCCCACTGACATCACAAGTGGTGAGTGGGAGTGCTCTCGGCTCTGATAGAGTCAGTGGGAGTGCTCTCGGCTCTGGGAACGCCTACTATCTGGGGCCGGCCCCACTGACATCACAAGTGGTCAGTGGGAGTGCTCTCGGCTCTGATAGAGCCGAAAGAACTCCAGGGCTTGCGGCGACGAGACCCTACCACAAGGGTCTCGTCACAAGCCCGATGGTCGCGATGGTCTTGACCATCGCGACCATCTTCCTGGCCGCTCGCTATAGCTGTGGGTGGTCACCCACAGCTATACGAGCGGCCAGGAGGCCGCTCTAAAAATTAAGAAGGACGGCCCTGATTCAGAGCGAGCGCTCTGTCAGAGTGTCCGGCTCTGAATCAGGGACTCTGTTTTGTCACTGTCTTCATTAACAGTGAAAGGATTAAAAACCTTTAGTAAATGTATTTGTTCCATGTAATTTATTTATTTATTTAAATGATTTTTATTTCTGTTTAATTGTAGGGATAAATGTAATAGGCTGCAACTTTGACACATAGGCGAGTCCCGTGCAAGACTGACCAATGTTTTAAAGTAGCTGTCCTTTATTAGGCAAAACTAGTTTTTACCTATTAAAAGACAGCTACTTTACACCATCAGGCAGTCTCGCGCGGGCCTCGCCGATGTCTCAAAGCCACAGCATATTACATTTACCCCGTAATTTTCTGATACTAATTTGCAAAACAAATTATAATAATAGTGTCAGAGAAAATTTATATAGTGGGATAATGGAAACATGGCTACATGAGACACATGAGTGCACAGGATTTATTTTGTACAAGAAAGATTGGAAATATTGAAAAGGGTCTATATGTTATCGAAGCTGGATAATTGGCTGAGACAAGATCAGTTTAAAATTAAATCGCAGAGACGCCATTTTGGAAATGAGATCGCAAGACGCCATTTTGCGAATGGCCGCCTAAGCGCCATTTTAGATAAACTTACCCTTTAGTACATGTGGCGATATTACTATTAGCAACATGCGATTGCATCTTTCATCATTTCTCATACACACATTAATATGCACAATTGCGCTGTTAACTAGTCGCATATTAGCGAATGCATAGGACTTTGTATGAAACCACTGTTTTATTAGCTTTATGCGCACGCATCTGCCCCAAGTTAACTAGCGTCCTTATATCAAACCCCGCATACTCACACATTACATATTCACACATAAGGTTTAATAAGCTTTAAAGTATAAGATTTAAGTTGGTTCAGTTAGTATAAATGCTGTGAAATAAAGATATTTGATAACTAAGGTTTTATACATGCTAAGAAAGCCGTGTTTGGTTTCGTACTGATGCGTACTCTTTCAACAGAATTCCGGTACTATCGGTGTAGAGATCGCATCATGCATTCCCAACTTATGGACCGCAGAGACTACAAGCAACAAAATGTATATTTTATGAACAACTGTTAGGATGTAGCATGGGGGTGGGAGGGCAGAAACCCCCAGTTGTTAGAGGCTGGGTGAGTCTATTTGAACCAGCCTGTTAAATGCTCTGTAACAGATGCTTCTCCCCTGGGAACCAATGATATCAGCAACAAACGTCTCTATTGTCCTGTCTATTCTGGGGGGGTATAAATATGTGTGCTCAAATGCTGGGTTCTTAGTCTTTGTGCTGAATGCTGAATGACGACGGGGTTTCTTGCTGATGCCTATCATCTGGTCCGGAAGCGCTGCGTATGTATACTGTACTTGGGGTCTGTATGATTCCTTTGCGTCTAATTGTGTCTGAATCAATAGCGTGTAACTGACTGTACTTTTTACTTGAATAATACTTTGTGCTTCAGAACCACATGTTCTAAGTCTGGAGTCTCTATTGATTGTATGACTGCGTACGCAAATTAGCGTCTTCCTTAGAGGTTTATAGGTAGGATTTTAGAAGGTACAGGCAGGGGTATATAGAGGTTCAATTTCAGTATCGTTAGTTGGGGACTCGTAGGAAAGTCACTTACCTACTCACACGGCACATACGGCTATCGATATCTCAGCAAAGGGTGGAGTGGCCACATACAGGGTTTTCCTGTAACCGCTTTGTGCTGAAAAATCGCTATCCGTTTTCGTGTGAGCCAAGGAAGCTGACTAGAATCCAGGGACAAGAAAGGAAAAAGTTTGTTTTCCTTTGTTAATAGAACCTAACATTTAAAGGGGTGGTGCAGTATTGAGTACGCGGCTGAGACACACTTTTGCGTACGCAGTTAAAAAGTCATTATACGGTTGTGTGGTAGTCGCATTATTGTGTATGCGGCTGGTCGCACAATAGCGTATACGTACTTCCAGTTCTGCTGCCACGTGTTTAAACAAAGCCGTTGAGGTTTACCTTTTTCAATTGTTATCAATATCTGGGTTAACGTGTATTTTTCTGCGCAGGAAAAAGTGTGTAACAGTGAATATTTGTTGGACAAAGTTAAGGGTATCATATGATCCTTAAGGGCTAGGTGCAAGGGTTAGTCTAGCCGCTCGGTAAGTAGTTTTACCGTTCTATACACAGTAGCAGGTGTACATGTTGTCTTTGTTGTAGAGAGGTGCATGGAAGTGGCCGACATATAAACTTCCATAGGTGTGGAAGTTGCCTTACTAAATCTTATCCGGGTGTGGAAGTTGTCTTTTTCAAATCTTATCCAGGTGTGTGGGCGCCGCCGACTTAAATCGTCCACAGGTAAGTGAAAGTATCTTGATTGTCTTTCACCAGTTTAAATCTTTATTGAAAAGCATAGGATTTTGTCTCAGAATGGGAGCCATGCAAACAGTAGAGATGTTAAACAATGATGTGCTGCTAATGGAGGCGCCGATCAGATCGGCCCGTCGTATTATGCATACTAAGTACGGTACTTATGCAATAAGGTATTGTGATGTATGGTTTAAAATGACGATGAAGAGCAGAGGCGTCACTAGGGTTGGTGTCACCCGGTGCTGTAACTCATGGTGTCACCCCCCAAAAAAGAAATCAGGAACAAGGTGCGCAGCTCTGCGCTCTCTCCCCCTACCAGTCCAGTACTCAGCGCTGCAGTTCTTCTCCCAGAATGCCAGGTGGCACGAGGCCGGCGTGATGACATCATACCCTACTTTCTGGGTAAAGAGGACCAACTGAACCAAAACGCTGCTGGTGCCAGTCCATCCTCACCGCCCCCGCAGCGGGGGTGGTAGTGGGGAGTGGACTGGTGAGCGGGGGCAGGGATGGATTGGGATGAAAAACCAGCCCGGGAAGTTTATGGAAGCAGCCCCAATGAGGGCAGGGTCTGTGAAGAGGGGTGGGAACACTCCTCCTTTAGGCTAATGCCACTACAATGCCCTTCCCAGGTGTACATCCATGTGTCAGAATGTACAAGGACTGAGACGCCTACTTTCAGTGTCTACAGATGCTGCAATCTTGCTTTGTGCGTCTTTAGATGTCACTATCGGTGGCACCATTGAAACTTTTACCAGCCCTATGTTACCTGCATCTCATCCATCTGAGTATGGCCTCCAGTGTGAGCAATTTCACTCTCTCTACACGACCACTTCAATAACATGACCCACGTCACTCGTATAACATGTGGATGCTAAGTTACATCTGCGTCTAATTAACCTTCCTCCTGTAACCACCTATGAAGGCCCAACACATTTCTAATACACTACACTACTTGGTGCGTGCGTCTGCATCTGTACTGCAACTCTGTACAAACACCATCGGGACGTATGCACGGTGCAACGCAGTCTCATGCTCAGAAGAAAAACGACACAAGAATGAAAAAACTTGGCCCTACAGAAATAAAAACAAACACATTAGCCCTACAGGAAAAAATAATACACATTGGCCCCTGACAGGAAAAAAACATTGGTCCCTATGAGAAAAAAAAAACACACAACAGCCGCCACAGGGAAAAAGCACACATTAACCTATACAGGAAAAAATTGATTCAGTGATTGCCCCCGCAGGAAAAAATAAAGCAAACATTGATTCCCACCCAGTCTCCTAGAAAGCCTGAGTGACTTAATTCTGGGAAGTCACCGATAGCTGCGGAGCTAATTTCAGGAGACGAGCCTCCAGCCGCTCCAGAAAGTCCAGACCAGTGGGTTGGAACTTAAGGGGAGATTCAGACCCGCTTGCTAGGCAGCATTCAAACGCAGCCGGCCGATTGTTGCAAACTGCGCATGCATAAAACACGCAGTGCGCGTGCGCGAACCAGACACTGCAATTGGGAGACGATCGCTCAAGCACATAGCCAGCCTGCTAGTTTGAGTGACAGAATGGGCCGTTTGTGGGTGGTGACAGGGGACAGACAAGGGAAACGGGGGTGTGGATGTGCGTACGTAGGCGTGTCAGTGCGTTTTAACACCATTTAAAGGGTGTGCATAATTAAGATGCAGTGTCAGCATACACATCATACGAGAGAAATAAAGACAGTGGTGCTCGCAGTGCTTGGGGTTGGCTAAGGTCTACCTCAAGCACTGCGTGCAGGTTCGATGTCTCCCGATGGTACCAATATTTTCATACACTTCCTAGAGATGAAATGCACAAGTGGGCAACTAACTTCACCCGGCGATTGCACGTTAAGACATAGGAGGCATCCTAATGTCTGTGCGATCACGACATTTGGATACTTTCTTTCCTTAAGGCTGCGTGCGAATGCAGCCTAGCGAGCAGGTCTGAATCATGCCCTTAGTCCCGCTCCCTCTCTCACTCACAAGAGCACCCAGCACCTTATCACTGTCCTCTGCTCTCTTCACCTCAGCATTTTTCTGCCCCATCCTCTGCCCCTTACCACCATCCTCTGCCCCTTACCATCATCCTCTGCCCCTTACCACCATCCTCAGCCCCTCATCACCTTCCTCAGCCCCTCATCACCATCTGCAGCGTCTCATCCCCATCCTCAGCCCTCATCACCTTCCCCAGCCCCTGTCTTTCAGCCTCACCATTTCCCAGCCCCGTGTCTTCAGCTTTAAACCTACCTCCTTGACACTAATTGGCCACCGCTGGCATTTTCCCAGCATATTGTGCATGCACATTAGACTCTGCGCACAGACTAGTGCCCAGAATCTACTGCTGTGGCGCTGCGCGCTCAATAGGCTCAGTGCTTCCGGCCACCGGAAAGAGAGGAGGGCCTAGGACAGATTCTGCACACGGGCCCCCTCCTCTCTTAATACTCCCCTGAATAGTGTGTGTGTATATATATATATATATATATATATACACTAGCGCACGCAGGGGGGGTTTCTGAGTACACAGAAACCCCCCCCTGACCAACAATTTTTTTTTTTTCAGAGACAGACTTGTCTCCATCTCTGCATAATCAGCGGGCCACCCTCAGAGCTGCCCAGCTGCTGCCTGTTCAGCTGTCAGCGCTTCTGCGTCAGGTGCTTTCATACCTACTGTCACGGAAACGCTGACAGCTGAACCGACAGTGGCCGGGCAGCGCGCAGTGGTCACCAGGGACTGGACTGGAGGCCCGGACAAAGAGGGGGGCCCGCACGACCGGCACCGCCGCTCCCGACCCACGCACCCGCTATGCTGCAGTGTAAAGCCTGCAAGATAGGTTTTTTCATTTGGAGAGAGAGACGGTGAGACCCGGCGGCCGGTGCGCATGACGTTATGCCGCGCCACTGACAGTAGAGGTCTTTGAGCCGCAGCTTTTGACTGAGGAGCTACTACAAGCAGCAGGTAAGTGTGGGGTTGGGGCTGGATGTCTGGGGCAGGTACTGGGAGGCTGGCTATTGGACTGGGGCAGGGGCTGGCAGGCTGCCTATCGGGCTGGGGCTGGCTGTCTGGAACAGAGGCTGGCAGTGTGGGGCAGGAGCTGGCTATCTGGGGCTGGGTGGCTGTCCGGCTGCGGCAGGGGCTGGCTGGGACTGGTTGTTTGGGCCTGATATATATGTGTGTATATATATATATTTTATAAATGGAAACCCCCCCTTAAAAATCCTGCATTTGCCCCTGATATATGTGTGTGTGTGTATGTATATATATATATATATATATATTACACACACACACTTATATATACACACACACACATATATATATATATATATACACACACATTATATATATGTATATATATATATATGTATGTATATATATATATATATATATACACATATAATATATATATATATATATATATATAAAACTTTTCTGACACTGCAGATAGATATTAGATATAGATGTTATAATTATAAATGGGCATGCTATAGCAGATGTTCACTTACTGTCACTCGCAATCAGGAATGGCATGCCAGCAAATGCTCCTGTTCGCTGCTGGTCCTGGCTGGCTGCGGGTGCTGGTCCTGGATGGCTGCTGGGCTGGCTGCAAACAGGCTTGAGGCGGAGCTGTCAGTGATGAATGACGGCTCTGCAAAGGCTTATGGTAGGAGCTGCTGCAGCTGGGCATGCGCAGCAGCTCCCCCGTCAGCCATTTTCATTCAAACTCTAGTGCCTGTAACGCTGCCCGATCGGAGCTCTCCGATCGTGACAGCCAGGCTGGAGCAGATGAGTGTAGGGCAGCCCCTTGTATGAGAGGGATTTTATTACTAGCGGCGGGGGTGGGTGCGGGAGTATGGCGGCGGGGGGTGCGGGCATCAGTGTGCAACTTTTGGTGTCACCCCCTTGGAGGGTGACACCCGTTGCGGCCCGCACCCCCCGCACCCCCTTAGTGACGCCACTGATGAAGAGTGTTAGACCGTTTCCCAGAATTGGTAGTTTTGATAAGGATGTATTAGATAACGTCCGGGATCACATCAGTCTGATGCGCTCCGGAGAGAAAAAGGTCAAATATTGTGAATGTTTAAAATTGTGGCAGCATGAAGGGGATGCGTGGCTTAATAATGTGCAAGCGACGCAAACTAGCGTTGCAAGCGCATTGCCAGAAAATACATCCGCGACGCTAAATTGCAATACGGCGAGCCGCAAAATGGCGCGCACGTGCAGCAAGGTAGCATTGTGGAGAGTATTGCCAGCAGTTCACGCTCACCTCCTCCACCTTATGTGGATGGGGTGCAAGTACAGTTACCAAAAATACCCCCTCTTAAGTAACCATAAAGAAAGTGTTTATGATGTGGATGATGAGCCTATTGTAATGTGCCTCCATCTCCATCGGTAACAGCAAGGGAAGTGTTAACACACTCTGCACCCCTAGAGGAAGTTGTTAATACCATACGTAGCAGCAGCAGATTAAACCCCCAGCCAGGTAATCAGGTCAGAGGTAGCAACGCTACCGGTCTGCATCCCATTCGGACGATAACTGTTCCGAATGGAAATGCGGATGCAAACGGTGTAGTGCCCACGAGGGAAGTAGTAATGCATTGTCCTTGGACAAGAGCAGAACTAAGGCCCTCATTCAGAGCCGCTCGTTAGCGGCAGTACGCTCGTTCCGAGCGATGTTTGCACATCTGCGCATGTGTACGGTTTTTAGTACGCATGCGCGAACCAGTCAGTGCGGCCGAAAATCGTTTGTACGCTATATTGCGAGTGCCTGCTATTTTGAGTGACAGAATGAGGCGTATGTGGGTGGTAACAGGGGAAGGTGCTTGAAAACGGGGAGTGGAGATCCGAACGCAGGCGTGCTTAAAGGTCAAAACGGGCGTTTTATGGGTGTGTATATTTAAAACAGCAGCGTCATTGTCCACGTCACTGGGTTATTTTATAGCCAGAACTGCTCGCAAATTTGTGGTAGCAAACACCAACCACAAGAATAGCGAGCAGTTCATACGCTGTTCGATGTACTCGATTAATCTAATAAATAGCGGACATGACGTATGGTGCGAGCGGCCAGGGGGCGTTTTTAACAAATAAACGAGCGTATGTTTTGCTCGTTCGTTCAGACTTAGAGGTGTGAACAGACTGCAATGTGCGTACGGATCATTTGAATAGCCACCCCTTGTTTTTAAACGAACGACCGCAAATAGCGAACGGCTCTGAATGAGGGCCTAAATTCCATCATAAATGATTTCCCCGATCCCAAAAAGGAACTAGCCAAATGTTAAAGATTTTTGAGAAATTTGGGTAGTTCTCATGAACCAACTAATAAAGATTGGTGTGTGGTGTTAAGGACCTGTCTACCACGCAATACCGACGTGACAAAATTTATAACGGATTGTGTATTGGATGGTGACGTTCCCTTAACAGACCAAGTAAACCAAGGTAACATTTCCCGCATTGTAACTCAATTGGGTATATATTTTCCAGTAGTAGTTAACTGGAACAAAATTTTCACAATCAAGCAAAAGGAGAGTGAAACTGCAGAAGACTATTGCGACCGGGCTCTGCAGGCTATCACCCAGTACACTGGGATAGAGGATATTAAAGATAGCACTCACCACAGGGGAATGATAGTCACGGTACTCATGGACGGTCTGAAAGAGAATTTAAAGACTCGGGTTCAGACCTCACAGCCTGGCTGGAGGGGACTTACAATAGACAACCTCATAGAGTCTGCCATAGAACACGATAAAAACATCTCAAAAAAGAGGGAGATCCAGAGCGAAAAACTAATAGCTGTCAGTATCCAAGCTCTGGAGGGAATGACTGTAACATCACAGCCAACAGACACACTCGCACCTGCACACACACTTACACCTGCCCTCACTAACCCCACACAACACCAAACACATTTCCATTCTGCTAACCCAATACAACCACAGGTCCCACAATACCCTTACCCTCCCTATCCTTACCCATATCCACCACCTTTACCCTCTGCTCAAACCTCACAACAACACATGTTTTCACCTGATCCACGGACATGTTTTAACTGTAAACAAACAGGACACTTAAGTAGAAATTGTACAGTAAAACGAGTAGGAACCCCAAATCAGGGAAGATCTGGATATCCCCATAAGGGATATGCACAGAGACCAGCAAATGTTCAACAGGCACAAGCTCCAATTGTGGCCATAAATGCTTTATTGGAGAATGGTAGCCAATGCTAGGGGTCAGGTCATACCTGTAGTCTACAGATAGTCAGGTTAACGGGAAGTACTAGGGAAGAACCGGTCATGATGGTTGATGTAGCTGGTACTGAATATCCTTTTCTTGTAGACACAGGGGCGACCAGGTCAGTGATGAAATCTCCCGTTAATTTACAGGTGACCAACGAGACAGTACCAACAATGGGTGTAATAGGTAAAGTGGAACGTTATCCTTTAACAAAGTCCACAGAGGTTACTATTGGGCCGTTGCATACCAGGCATTCTTTCCTTCTAGCTGCTGCGACTCCTACTAACCTGCTGGGAAGAGACTTGTTATGTAAAATGGGATGTGTTATATATTGCACCCCTGATGGTGTATTTTTAGATATCCCAGAGAGAATGGTATACGAGGTGCGGGATATGTTAGACACTCCTCAAAGGATAATGTATCACTCTACAGTTTTAAAAGAAAATCCATCACAGGTAGATGAAATGTTGTCCCAAATTCCAAATTCCCTTTGGACTAAGGATGGACAGGACACTGGGTAAATGGCAAACGTAAGCCTTGTAATGGTAAACTTAAAAAGCGGTAGGCAAGCTCCAAAAATTCCCCAGTACCCACTAAAACAGGAGGTAGAATTAGGGGTGTTTCCAATAATTGAGCGATTATTGCAACAGGGAATTTTAGTTCGTACAGCTAGTGTAGCCAACAGTCCCATCTTTCCAGTAAAGAAGAGTGGTGGGAGGGGTTATAGGCTGGTGCAAGACCTTAGAGGTGTTAATAAGGTAGTAGAGAGCCAATTCCCTGTAGTGCCAAATCCAGCTGTCATCCTGATGCAGATCCCACCAAATGCAACCCATTTCACTGTCATTGACCTCTGTTCTGCTTTCTTCTTTGTGCCTCTCCACCCTGACTGTCAGTACCTATTCACATTTACATACAGAGGTGTGCAATATACATGGACACGGTTACCTCAAGGTTTCATGGACAGCCCCAGTATCTTCTCCCAGGCATTGCACGACTGTTTACAATCTTTTCAACCTGCCAATGGATCTGTTCTAATTCAATATGTGGACGATTTATTGCTATGTTCTGACTCGTTTATGTCATGTTTGAATGATACTAAACTTTTGTTACTTCATCTCTCGCATACAGGACACAAGGTGGCTAAGGACAAGCTACAGCCATGCCAATCCAGAGTAAAATATTTGGGACACTGCCTAACCCAGGGGTTACGACATCTTACAAATGATAGAATCCAGGCCATACTCAACATGACACTGCCGCAGAATCAACAGCAAATTCGTACCTTCTTGGGAATGTGTGGATATTGCCGAATGTGGATCCCAGGTTTTTCTATTTTGGCCTTGCCTTTACAGGAATTAGTCTCTTCCTCAAAGCCCGATCGTGTCATACACACAGAGGAATCAGAGCAGGCTTTCCTTAATCTTAAGGATAGCCTGACAAAAGCTCCTGCATTGGGAATACCTGATTATGAAAAACCTTTTGATTTGTATTGTACGGAAGCCGATGGTTGTGCTGCAGGTGTCCTTACACAAAAACATGGTGATGCCAGTAGGCCCGTAGCATACAACAGTGCCCAATTGGACACGGTAGCAAGATCACTCCCCACTTGTTTGAGAAGTGTAGCAGCTACCGCTCTATTGGTGAGTAAAAGTGAGGACATAGTACTGGGCCATGATATGATTGTCTACACTCTCCATGCTGTATCTGCTCTGTTGAACTCAGCTCAAACCAGACACGTCTCTTCAGCTAGGTTTACCAAATGGGAACTAGCCCTAATCGCACCCGCAGACATCACTATTAAATGTTGCAGCACGCTGAATCAAGCAACGTATTTACCATATGTACAACATGATGTACAAAGGGTGGAAGGAGATGAGTTGCTGGTGGGAGGTGAGTTCAGCGGACATAATGATACGCACGATTGTATGACATATCTGAATCAGACCTATACTGCCAGACCTGACATACATGACACACCTTTAGAGAATGTGGATGTGACTTTTTATACGGATGGGAGTTGTTATAGACAAACAGACACAGGTGAATTATGTACAGGTTATGCTGTTGTAAATGACACAGACATCATAAAAGCTAAACCTCTTGGTCCTCCTCACTCAGCCCAGGTGGCAGAGTTAGTAGCACTAACTAGAGCGTGTGAACTGGCAGCAGGCAAATCTGCTAACATTTACACTGACTCGAGGTATGCGTTCGGGGTGGTGCTCAATTTTGGGGCTCTATGGCGTCTGAGAAATTTTATGACAGCAGCAGGCACACCAGTTGCACACTCCCGACACATAAAACATCTTTTAGAGGCAATCCAACTGCCCAAAACAGTGGCAGTAATTAAGTGTAAAGCCCATACATGTGAGGATGACCCGGTGTCATTGGGCAACAACAGGGCCGATGAAGCTGCAAAATGGGCAGCAGGGTTGAAAATGTTTTCTCCAACTGAGAAACAATTGATATGCTGAAATTAATTGAGATGCAAAATTTGTGTTCGATTCAGGAAAAGTCCATTTGGAAGTCCAAGGGATGTGGGCAAGAGTCCTCCGGGCTCTGGAGGAACGGACAAGGTAAACCAGTAGCCCCCAAGGCATATTACCCCAGCCTGGCTGAGGCAGCACACGGTCTGACTCATCTGGGAAAACAAGGTATGTGCAAGTTGGTGAGGGCATACTGGTGCGCACCAGGTTTTTCTTCACAAGCAGAAAAGATAGCAATGTCTTGTCTGACCTGCTTGAGGAAGAACATAGGGAAAGCGATCCCTACCGAACCGTCCCACATTCCACCGACTGATGGACCTTTCCAGGTGATACAAATTGATTTCATCCAATTACCACCCTGCAGGAACCTTAAGTATGTATTAGTGTGCACCGATGTATTTTCTAACTGGGTTGAGGCCTACCCAGCAGCCACTAATACTGCTGCGTTTACTGCCAAGAAAATAGTTCAGGAATTTGTATGCAGGTACGGTATCCCTAAAATTATCGAGAGTGACAGGGGTACTCATTTCACAGGTGATGTTTTTCAAAGTATGTGTAAGCTGATGGGTATTAATAGCCGACTTCATACCCCCTACCGACCGCAAGCCAGTGCCAAGGTAGAGAGGATGAACCGGACTATTAAAAATAAATTAAGTAAAATTATGGCAGAGACTGGACTAGGATGGCCAGAAGCGTTACCTTTGGTCCTACATAGCATAAGGACCACTCCTAGACCCCCTCTAAATCTGTCCCCATTTGAAATACTGTTCGGTAGACAACCTCATTTGATTATAAGTCCACAGGAAGACTTGAAGGGTAACAACGAGGTAACTGTAAAGTATCTTATATCAATGAGTAAGTAGTTAAAGCAACAGCAGCAGAAACTGAAATTGTTGTCTAATGATATGCCTGAAACTAACTGTCATGATGTTGAACCAGGAGAATATGTTATGATCAGAAATTTCTTGCGTTCAGGTTGTTTGACTGATCGGTGGGAAAGTTCGTACCAGGTGCTGCTGACAAGTACTACATCTTTGAAGGTGGCCGAGAGAGATACCTGGGTCCATTCCACTCACTGCAAAAAGGTCAACCAACCGGTGGATAAACAAGTCGGAGACAAGGCAGATAGCGTGGACCTGTCAATCGCGAGCTTGTTCCGGGAGGATTGAAAAGGTCGCAGTGAGATACCTGAACTGAGAGAAATTTGCAGATCTTGTTGTAACAATGGACAGGCCTGCTGTGTTCATTTTCATATTCTCTTTTAGAGTGTTCACCATCCTGGTCGGTTTGGGGATATCCAGTGTCTGTGATGGGGGACCGATTGAGGAAACGGGAGCTGATGGCAGTGCTGATGGAGTGGAGTCAGGAGGAGTGCTATGCCAATCAGGGGAGTGTCTGACCAATCCTAGTACTGTTATTGTTAAGAGAGCTGTCATTCCGGATACTCGGGGAAGGTGTGGAGGTTTATCGTCTGAAGATTCTTGTATTTGTGAGCTTTGTGGGTCCCTAGTTGATGAGAACTGTATCCAACGGTGCCAACCTAAATATAACCCGTACTGGGGTGGGTATCCTTTAGAGGATTATCATAGCATGGTAGGCAAAGTGTTAAATCAAACTGATTGCTGGGTGTGTTCACACATGCCACAGGGACAGCATAACGTAGGGTTGGTGCCATTTCCGCTGAATACCACGGAATTACAAAAAGGGAAAACCTTGGATGGAAAATTTCTTTCATTCAAACCACCTCATTTCAAACTCTATCAATTCCAAGTAGATAAATCACTTTTGTGTTTAAACATAACCAACCCCAATAAACCCGGAGGTTGGGAAGTGACGGGGAATAATCAGACGATGACTTTCTCACTGAGAGCTGATAATGAGTCCATAAACCATGATCTGTTACGCTCAATTAAATCCAGTGGGAAACATTTTAGGTATCGGTTTACACTGAGTTCCACCAAGGAGATTATTGGTAAGGAGCCAGATGGTTATTGTGCTAAAATAATACAGCCAGAGACTTGCATGAACTAGATGGAAAACCCAGAAATAGGATTGTTTGCAAGAGAAATGTGCTTAATGATAATGATGCATACCATCCCTTATGTTCTCCCTGATAATGTATATTTTGTATGTGGAAGAAAAGCGTATAAATGGCTCTCCCCGAGTTCCGAAGGTTTGTGTTACCTGGGAAGAGTAGTGCCAGAAGTTATGACCCTCCAACATGTTGAAATGCTTGGTATACATAAAAACACACCATCACCATATCTTCACACGCAATATGAACACAGAGGCATAAGAAACATGATACCTGGTGATGTGCATAAAGCCACTCAGTTAATTAGTGAGACAACTGGCTTTCAAGTTTTAGTGGCACTGGATCCCACCAGGATCGCTCGGGGAACACTAAATTTTAGATATATTCAGGAACTTGCTAAATTGATAGATAATATCACCGAGATGTACGATGACACATTCAGGTATACAGGGAGAGAATTGCAAGCGTACAAGAAGGAACTGGTGCAACACAGGCTAGTGTTGAATTATTTAACTGCTGTTACTGGAGGGTATTGTGTAACATTAGCCACCCAATTTGGAGTAAAATGTTGCACCTATGTCACCAATGATACCAGCAACCCCAAGGAGGTGATAGACCGGAAGATGGATGAAATTCTGCAGCTAAAGTGGGAATTTCGTAAGAACCATAACGCTTCAGTGGCTGAAGTAGGGGAGAAGATAGAAGGATGGGTTTCATGGCTGAACCCAGTGAAATGGTTCTCAGGTCTAGGGGAATGGGTCCAGGAAGTGATCGCCAGCATAGGCAAATTCTTAATCCTTATACTGATTGTCATAATAATTGGCATATGTGTCCGGTGTGTTCCTATTGTGTTGAAGTGTGGAAAATGTAAAAATAGAGTAAAACGAAAGAAAGAAATTATGATGGTGGCCAGTATGAATACCGAGGTAAATACAGAACTGCATTACAACCCTGAGCTAGGAAATACCATCATTTAATATATTATATTTAGCCATGCATAAAAATGTATTATTGAAATGTTATTTTTTAAAACACCTCAGATAATGTAAAGTCTCAATTCCCCTTCGAGACTGCTTTTATAAGACTGGTGCATTCCCACACCTTTCTCATGATCTTCCAAGATCCGCGGTGTGCGTATAATAGTAGTTTTATATCCCCACTCAGAGACACATATTGATGGATTAAGAACCACCTTGTGCCATCCCATAACACTAAATAATATGTAAATGTAAGCCTATGTTAAAATTCCAACAACAGATTGTGATAGCGTGTTGTTTGCTATCAAAGGGTGGACTGTCGAAGCTGGATAATTGGCTGAGACAAGATTAGTTTAAAATTAAATCGCAGAGACGCCATTTTGGAAATTAGATCGCAAGACGCCATTTTGCGAATGGCCGCCTAAGCGCCATTTTAGATAAACTTACATTTTAGTACATGTGGCGATATTACTATTAGCAACATGCGAATGCATCTTTCACCATTTCTCATACACACATTAATACGCACAATTGCGCTGTTAACTAGTCGCATATTAGCGAATGCATAGGACTTTGTATGAAACCACTGTTTTATTAGCTTTATGCGCACGCATCTGCCCCAAGTTAACTAGCGTCCTTATATTAAACCCCGCATACTCACACATTACATATTCACACATAAGGTTTAATAAGCTTTAAAGTATAAGATTTAAGTTGGTTCAGTTAGTATAAATGCTGTGAAATAAAGATATTTGATAACTAAGGTTTTATACATGCTAAGAAAGCCGTGTTTGGTTTCGTACTGATGCGTACTCTTTCAACAGAATTCCGGTACTATCGGTGTGGAGATCGCATCATGCATTCTCAACTTATGGACTGCAGAGACTACAAGCAACAAAATGTATATTTTATGAACAACTGTTAGGATGTAGCATGGGGGTGGGAGGGCAGAGACCCCCAGTTGTTAGAGGCTGGGTGAGTCTATTTGAACCAGCCTGTTAAATGCTCTGTAACAGATACTTCTCCCCTGGGAACCAATGATATCAGCAACAAACTTCTCTATTGTCCTGTCTATTCTGGGGGGGTATAAATATGTGTGCTCAAATGCTGGGTTTTTAGTCTTCGTGCTGAATGATGAATGACGACGGGGTTTCTTGCTGATGCCTATCATCTGGTCCGGAAGCGCTGCGTATGTATACTGTACTTGGGGTCTGTATGATTCCTTTGCATCTAATTGTGTCTGAATCAATAGCGTGTAACTGACTGTACTTTTACTTGAATAATACTTTGTGCTTTGGAACCACATGTTCTAAGTCTGGAGTCTCTATTTACTGTATGATTCCTTTGCGTCTAATTGTGTCTGAATCAATAGCGTGTAACTGACTGTACTATTACTTGAATAATACTTTGTGCTTTGGAACCACATGTTCTAAGTCTGGAGTCTCTATTTACTGAAAGACTGCGTACGCAAATTAGTGTCATCCTTAGAGGTTTATAGGTAGGATTTTAGAAGGTACAGGCAGGGGTATATAGAGGTTCAATTTCAGTATCGTTAATGTAAATTCCTGGCTAATGCAGGAGGAGATCTGTAAGAAAAATGTAAATGTACAGTATAGTCTTTATAGAGACAGCGTTAGCTGGAAAAAGACTTTACAAAACGTCAATTAATACAAATGTAAAAAAAAAACAGCTAATTTTATCTACTCAGATATAAATTTGGTCATTGATGTCAGTAGCTTGGGAAAAGATCTTTATAAAACAGTGGAAGAATTAAACCAACCAACACGTACAGTACCGAATAGATACTGGGTCAGTAGTGTGTTATACAAGGGACAGTTACCAACTTTAATTATTTTTTCAAAGACAGGGAATTCAGGTCTCATTAGACTCTTCTTTTCCAGCATTAGGTAACTACTGCTGTGGAAATAGCAGATCCCCATCGTGGCTTATACAGGATTGTCTTCATCTTGGGAAATGGCGGCGCGTGTATACGCTGCGGCTGCACTTACCGTTGGTGCCGGTGATGGCGATTCCTGTGGTCCGGGTGTCCGTGTGTTGCGCGCTCCGGATGTGGTGTGGTTGTTCCTGTTCCTGCTTGTCGGAGTCCTGTGTGGTGACGGCGGCTGGTGTGGGATCACATACCCCCGCGGGGTGCTCCTTGGTCTCCGCCTGACTGGAGTTTGGAGTGGAGTGGCAGGTTCCAGAGCTGGTGGGGTGGAGCCGCTTGCAGGGGCTGTTGGGTCCGGCGCGGAGGCTGTGCAGGTCTCTGAGGGAGGTACAGCCCCGGGTAACCCCTCAGCCACAGGCATTGTGGGTGGAGCGGGGGTGGCTGGGATTGCTGCCGCTTCTGGAGCTTGTGTGTCTGCTGCCCCTGGAGTTACTGTGCCTGCAAGCGTGGCGGCCCTGGATGGGTCTGTCGCAGCTGGGGTGGTGAGTGGTGGCTGGTCTGGAGACTGGAGTTGTGAGAAGAGCCATGTGCACGGCAATGGAAGTAGAGATTATGGGGGTGGGCAGCGCTCTGGAGGGGGGCATTTCTGGAGACTCGGTTATCCCTGGAGACGCAGGCAGGGTTGGAAGAGGCATCGGAGGAGGGAGAGGAGGCAAAAAAGGGGTAAACGAGCTGGTACTAGAGCCAGGCTCAATTTATGTTTTATCAAACCCCCTTTGCCTAGCTTATTTCTAGCAAATGTTCAGTCCCTGACTAGTAAACTGGACGAATTACATGCAGTTCTTTCATACATGAAGCATCTGGAGTCCTGCTCTGTATTAATTTTTACCGAGACTTGGCTAAATGACTTAGTTCTGGATACTGCGGTCTCTTTTGGAAACAGGATTCTGTTCAGAGCAGACAGAACTTCTTCATCAGGGAAAAGTAGGGGTGGGGGGCTGTGTTTGTATGTCCTGCGTACCTGGTGTATTGATGCTATCTGTATTGGTAATCATTGCTCAGTGGATATTGAATATCTGTCTGTCAAATGTAGACCCTTTTATTTGCCCAGAGAAGTTTCGGTGGCAATTATCATTGCCGTTTATATTCCCCCTCAGGCTAATGTGACAATTGCCCTGGGAATTCTTTACGAGGAAATTGCGAAATTACAATCTGTGTATGTTGAGGCAGTTTTCATTATAGCAGGTGATTTCAATCAAGCTGACCTGAGGAAAGTATTGCCTAAGTTATATAAAAATGTATCGGCTCCAACTAGGGGCATGCGTACCTTGGACCAGGTGTATACAAACCTCAAGTCAGCTTATGAAACTGTTGTTTGCCCCCATATTGGCAGATCCGATCATATGTCCCTGTTTCTCATACCTGTTTACAGGTCATTAGTTAGGAGAGTGCGACCGGTCAGACGTCTGGTAACTATATGGCCGGAGGACGCACTGACTAGATTACAGGATATGTTGGAATTCACAAACTGGGATTTGTTTATTGATGAGAGTAGGGTAAATGGCGATATAGATATTGACTCTCTAGCATCATTGATATTAGGTTACATCGGTTGCTGTACGGATAGTGTTACAGTAACAAAGAGTATTAAAATATTTCCCAACGTGAAGCCTTGGTTGAACGGGGAAGTTCGATCTCTACTCAAGGCTCGTGATAGAGCGTTTAAATCTGGTGATTTAGAAATGTTGAAATCTTCCAGGTGTGAATTGCAGAAAGGTATTAGGAGGGCTAAAATTAGTTACTCCGCAAAGATTGAAGCTAGAAGTCATGATAACAGGAATCCGAGAAGCCTGTGGCAGATGATCCAGGATATTACTGGTTGTAAAATAAAAAAGGAGGTGATTAGCAATGACAATAATCTATTAGCTGAAGATTTGAACCTGTTCTACTCTAGGTTTGATCAAGAGAATAGTTTTTCTGTTACGCCCCAAATTCCCCGGGTGGGGGAGTCTCCTCTTATGTTGGAGGAGTATGATGTGATTAAATGTCTACGTCGGGTTGATTTGTGTAAATCAGCCGGCCCGGATGGGATTAGCGGTAAAGTCCTCAAGGGGTGTGCAGACCAGTTAAGTTGGATATTAACGGTCTTATTTAATTTGTCCCTTTTTAATTGTGTAGTGCCGAGATGTTTTAAGAAGGCAAATATTGTTCCAGTTCCAAAAAAGGGGGTAGTAAAATGCCTTAATGATTATCGCCCAATTGCACTAACTTCATTGATAATGAAATGCTTTGAAAGGCTGGTATTAGGACATATTCAATCTTTTTTCCCAGTAGATTTTGATCCTTTTCAGTTTGCATATAGGAAAAATCGTTGCACTGATGATGCGGTACTTACAGCACTTCACTCTATTTTAGCTCATTTGGAAGTGAGGGATTCTTATGTTCGGATACTCTTTGTTGATTTTAGTTCTGCTTTTAATACGGTTATTCCCATCTCACTAACATCTAAGTTGTTTGACTTGGGGTTAAGTGGGTCTATTTGTAACTGGGTTTTAAACTTTTTAACTGATAGACCACAAGTAGTTAGAATTGGAGGTGCTGTGTCGGGGGAAGTGTTGATTAAGACTGGTGTTCCCCAGGGTTGTGTTCTCAGCCCCCTATTATACTCGCTATTTACCCACGATTGCGTGTCGACTTCTGATTCTGTGAAAATCATCAAATTTGCTGATGATATTGCAGTCGTTGGGTTAATTAGCAGGAATGATGAGTCCCATTATAGGAAAGAGATCAAAAATTTGGTTTCTTGGAGTGGTGATAATCACTTGCTCCTAAATGGTGACAAGACAAAAGAACTGGTAATTGATTTTCGTAGGAGATGTTTAGAGCAGAAATTGCCAGTGTCTATTAACAACCAGGATGTTGATATAGTTGAGTCTTTTAAATTTCTGGGTATCCAGGTTGCGGCAGATTTGACATGGTCTTTAAATACACTGTCCCTAATTAAAAAGGCGCAACAGCGTTTGTTTTTCCTAAGACGTTTGAGGGCCTCGGGAGTTAGCAAAGTAACTATGCTAAACTTTTACAGATGCTCAATTGAGAGCATTCTGACGTTTGGTATCATTATCTGGTATGGCAACTGCACAGCGAGTGAAAGAAGTGCACTGGAACGGGTTGTTAGGACCGCCAGCAAAATCATTGGCGTGCAGCTGCCAACTATTCATGATGTTTATGGGCTTAGGGTTCTAAAGAGAACCAAAGGTATCATATCGGATCCAAGCCATCCATTTCATGAATTTTTTGATAAGCTCCCATCTTTAAAGCGGTTTAGAGTACTTCGGGCACGTACGAGTCGCTTGAGGGTTAGTTTTCTTCCATCTGCTGTGCGCATGTTGAATGCTATGATTGTATCTCTTTAGTTAATTTTAATTTTATTATTTTTGTGAAATTGTTTGTGATAACCTTTACCATGGATTGCTATTCACTGTTTTAAAAAAGTGCAATGTAATTTCGTCTGTCAAACTTGTTTTGCTGATGACAACAATAAATACAATACAATACAAGGAAAGTAGTAAAACATTTAAAGAGGACATCAGGTTAACAAAGATAGAAACTAATCATGTGATTACTTTAGACAATGTTATAGCCAAAGTATACAAATTGCAAGCAAATTTAAACAAGAGTAATGGGTTACTTAAACGGTAAACTGTCAGCTGATCCTAGTTCCCCTTCAGCTAAAGGACCCCAGGACATGACTTTGAGTGAGGACGGAAGTGCGGCTCCAGGCACTGACAGTGTTGTTATCTTGTCTCAACTGTAGTGTCTGTCCACCAATAGTAGAAATTTGTACCCCCGCAGGCTTGCTTCACTTGCCACACTTCGGATTACTATTTCCACTCTATGTCCACGTGGATAGTAACTGATGACGTCAGGGTGCTGTAGCTGAAAGGGATCTAGCTGCAACCGTATACTGTTAGAGACTGAGGGATACATTTACTAAGATGGGAGTTCTATTAAGAAGTGATGTTGCCCATAGCAACCAATCAGATTCCAGGTATTATCTTCTAGAAGGTGCTAGATAAATGAGAAGTAGAATCTGATTGGTTGCTATGGGCAACATCACTTCTTAACCACTTAACTGGCGATTTTTTTTCCAGCAAAACCGGTCAACAATTACCAGCTCCGCAGGAGAGTCCGGGAAGTCAGAAGAGATGCGTTCTGCACATGTGTAGAAAGGATTTCCTTTTCAAAAACACAGCGGTGCAGTGTGGATGGACGTTGTCAGCTGAAGCACAGTTGCCTGCGTTCGCATCCCATGCGACCATGTCAGTTAAGTGGTTAAATAGAACTCCCATCCTAGTAAATTTACCCCAGACTGTATAAAATAAAGAGAAAGATGACCTCTCAAACACATTCTTTTCAACAGTGTTTACAAAGGAGAATAATCTAAGGAAAACGCTGTACGGTAATAACCCATGCATATCATTACATATTACTTGCCTAACTCAGAAGGAAGTACATATAAATTCCAGATGACATCCACTTACATGTTCTAAGGGATTTCATTTCAGTAACAGTTAAGGTTTCTTGCAATGTCCCCTGTAAAAGTTCCAAAGACTTAGAAGTGGTAAACAGATGGGGCTAGTAGGGGGAGCAGATAAAGAATTGTAGCCATGCCTCCAATACTGCATGGAAATGCCACCTTCAGATTTCCGGTGGAATAATATCTCCATGGAGGCCCAATATGCCCCCAAGATTGGCCAAGCCCCTTTGGGGCCCACAACTATTCATGGCGGCTGTGGCTGACGTTGGTGTCATTGCTTCTGTCTTAAAGCAAGTAAGAACTGTCATACAGTAACTAGATCACACTATGTATATTATTGGATCATTAGATTGCACACGCAGCTATTAATAACCACGATGCACTGTATGTATATACTGTATATATATATATATATATATATATATACACACAGACAATACTGTGCAAAATTGTTAGGCAGATGTGCAAAAAATGCTGCAAAGTGAGAATGCTTTCAAAAATACAAATGTTAATTTTTTGTTATCGATGAACAAAATGCAAAGTGAATGAACAAAATAGAAATCTAAATCAAATCAATATTTGGTGTGAGCACCTTTTGCCTTAAAATCAGCATCAATTCTTGTAGGTACACTTGCACACAGTTTTTTAAGGAACTCGACAGGGAGGTTGTTCCAAACATCTTGGAGAACTAATCACAGATTTGAAATCCTTCTGTCTCTTCATGTAATCCCAGACAGGCTCTGTGGGGGCCATATCATCACTTCCAGGGCTCCTTGTTCTTCTTTATGCTTTTCTTTAGTTCTTAAAACATTGGCTGTATGTTTGGGATAGTTATTCTGCTGCAAAATAAATTTGGAGGCCAATCAAACGCTTCCCTGATGGTATTGCATGATGGCTAAATACCTGCCTGTATTTCTGAGCATTGAGGACACCATTAATCCTGACCAAATCCCAAACTCCATTTGCTGAAATGCAGCCCCAAACTTCAAGGAACCTCCACCATGCTTCACTGTTGCCTGCAGACACTCATTATTGTACCGCTCTTCAGCCATTCAGCGAACAAACTGCCTTCTGTTACAGGCAAATATTTAAAATTTTTACTCATCAGTCCAGGCACCTGCTGCCATTTTCTGCACCCCATTTCTTATGTTCTCATGCATAGTTGAGTCGCTTGGCCGATAGGTATAGCTTTTTGGCTCCAATTCTTCAATGAAGACCACTTCTGTTCAGATTTCTCCGAACTGGGTGTACCTGGGTCCCACTGGTTTCTGCCAGTTCTGAGCTGATGGCACCGCTGGACATATTCCGATTTCGAAGGGAAGTAAGCATGATGATGCACTAAGTTTCCTTGGCCGACCACTGCGTCTACGTTCCTCAACGTTGACCGTTTCTTTGTTCTTCTTCAAAAGAGCTTGAACAGCACATCTTGAAACCTCAGTCTGCTTTGAAATCTTTGCCTGAGAGAGACCTTGCTGATGCAGTATAACTACCTTGTGTCTTATTGCTGTGCTCAGTCTTGCCATGGTGTATGGCCTGTGACATGAAACTGTCTTCCACAACCTCACCTTTGTAGCAGAGTTTGGCTGTTCCTCACCCAGTTTTAAGCCTCCTACACAGCTGTTTCTGTTTCAGTTAATGACTGTGTTTCACCCTACATACAAAAATGATGATCACTATCACCTGTTTGGTATGATTGGTTAGTCATACCCTGACTATAATCCTACAAAATCGCTGACTTTGTGCGAGTGTACATAGAAGAATTGCTGTTTTGAAGGCAAAGGATGGTCACACTAAATATCGATTTGACTTTGATTTCACTTCTGTTCATTCACTTTGCATTTGGTTAATTAATAATAAAAATTATTAACACTTCAATTTTTTTTAAATATTCTTACTTTGCAGCATTTTGTTTCACACCTGCCTAACAATTTTGCACAGTGCTGTAAATCTATATATATATATGTACATATAGAAATGAATGCATTCATCCTTCTTGTCTTCCACCTGTAAGGTGCTCACTCAAGGGGTTCACAGGATACCTGCAGCCATTGATACAAATCCAGGAAAAGAGGGCACACTTGTCAAACAACAATATTAGAAAACATGATTCCTTTTTAATGCTTTCAAAGACAAAACATCTTCATCACCACCCAGTGAAGGATAAGTTTAACTCCTGGCACATGTTGGAATAATGCCAGTCAGATGGCAGCAATGCAGACAAAAAACATCCTCCAACAGTATGACATGGTGTCAATACCAAACATGAGCGCACCAGCAAATAAATTAGTGAACAATTAATCATATTGATTTAATCAATCTTAAGATACTCATAAAGTCTGTTGACCTCGGTCCCCTTAGTACACAGAAATAAAAAATGACAAAATAAAGTGCATTAATAAACAGAAAAACATTTCTGTGTACTTCTTACAGAAGCCTTCACCTTTAAACTAGTGGGAATATAAATGTCATAGGTTTTGTGCATATAAGGTCCACCAGTGCCTTAATACATCCAAAAATAAAGTGCACTATGCTCATGCGGAAATTCCACAGCAAATATAAAGTGCACTATGCTTGTTTTTCTGTTTATTAATGCACTTTTTATCTTGTTGTTTTTTATTTCTGTGGATTGACATATACAAATATTCCCTATTTGGAGTCCTTTTGGAAAAGAACGGAATTCGTGTTTAAGTCACGTTTTGGATGTGATTTGGAACTTGTACACTAGATGGCGCTACTGTTTCACACTAACGGAAATAACCTGCCGAGGACTTATTGAACAATGGTTCTTCTTTGGAGACATTGGGAGCTGTCACTCAAAAATGAGGAGTGTATTACCTTTATGTAATGGACATTTAGAAAGACTTTATTGAACTGACATTATTTATTCTAGCGCTGTTCAAGACACAGTGAGAGGCATTCAAGCTTTTAAAAAAGTTGTTTCACTCTGAATTACCGGCTGAAGGTATAAATCCAGCCGGTAATTCAGAGTGAAACAACCTTTTTAAAAGATACTACCATGTTTTTGAATAACTTAAATGACTTAACATACTTACCCCCTAATTACTTTATGGTCATGGTGGATGTAATCAGCCTCTATACCAATATTCCCCACAATAGGGGCATTGAGGCAGTGAAATGGCTCATTACTAACAACAGTAATTATTGTGGTCCTGACATAGATTTCTTTATGGATTTGTTACATCTAGTTTTGATGAGAAATTTCTTCAGTTTTAATGGAGAATTCTTCATTCAGCTTCAAGGATGTGCGATGGGGTCCTGTGTGGCCCCCGCATACGCGGGTGCTTTTATGTTCTCTCTGGAAAAAGATCTATTTTTCCAAGACCCTGTAAATGCAGCTAAGATCATTTTCTACAAACGTTATATAGACGACGTGTTCCTCCTTTGGATTGGGACTGAATTGGAGTTCAGAGAGATGATGACAGGAATAAATCAAAATGATCATAATATCAAATTCACTTTTGAGATTAGTAATGAATACGTCCATTTTTTGGATGTAGCGGTGACTCAGAAGGAAGGTAAAATCTGCACCTCTATTTACAACAAACCTACGGACTGTAATACATTGCTTGCTGCGTCTAGTCACCACCCAGCTGCCCTGAAACGAGGACTTCCATTCTCGCAGTTTGTGAGAGTTAGGCGCATTTGTGATGATAAAGAGGAGGAGAAAAAGCAAATGGACTTGATGTATAGCCGTTTTTTACAAAGGGGATACTCTACTATGGTCCTCACGTCAGCTAGGATGAAAGCTATGAATATACCGAGATCTCAATTACTGCAGAAAACAGTGGGTCAATCTGATAAGAACTCAATTTTGTTTGCTAATCAATTCTCTACTGCAAGTATGGAAATCGTTAGGACAGCTAAAAGATTCTGGCCCCTGATCAATCAGGAGGATGATTTACCCTTGCTTAAAAATGCATCATTAGTTCCTTGTTACAAGAGGGCTAAGAATATTAAGGATTGGGTTGTCAGGACTGACATCACTGAGTGGGACTCTAAGGTGAAAAAACAAAGCAATTTTTTATAAAAAAAACAGGGAATTATCGATGTCTTAACTGTACCACTTGCAGCTTTTTGGAGACTGGGGATTCATTCCCTCACCCCTTGACAGGGAAGAAAATACGGATACATCATGTTCTTACCTGCACAAGTAAATTTGTGATATACTTTATTCGTTGTCCCTGCGGTTTTCTTTACATTGGAAAGACAATACGTCAATTTAAAGAGAGGATGGCGTTGCACAGGAGTGCAATCCGTTTGGCTATTGCTGGCAAGGCGTCTGATCAACCTGTGGCTAAGCATTTCAGAGATGCTAAACATAATCTGAGTTCGCTTAGATATAAAATGATAGACCATATCCCTGAACATCACCGTGGTGGAGATAGATATAAATTATTATTGCAAAGGGAAGCTCGTTGGATCCACAAATTGGAGACAATGAGCCCTAAAGGATTAAATGAGCAATGCTTACTTAGCTGCTTTATTTAAATTGGGTATATGAACCTGCTTTAATACCTTATTATTATTCGGATTACTTAGTTTATTGTTTCCCTATGATGACCCGCAGATCTGTTATTTTTATAGCATGCCTTATGTAACTGTTATTTGCAATGTGATAGCGATTTATATGCTTTTTATAGGTGCATTTGCAGGTTTCTGCTGACATGATTCAACTGTCTTTTCTGCATTTAGAGATGTGATTGTGATAGACTGACTGCTCAGATCGCTTTACTTTGTTCTGGTATGCGATAGCCTCCACGCTCTCTTTATTCTCTTTATTTTCATTGTTGATTTTTGTCACTTAGCAACAGGACCCCCGCTGATGACGTCAGCCCCGCCGCGACTGGTCTCTGGACGGCGTGGACGGGCGTCAGTACGCGAGGTCCGTTCAGCACTTCACATTTGGGTGTCTGGTGGAGGGTATATAGGTAAGTGTCTATGTTTTTTGTACTTTATGTCCTGATGAAAATTCTGATTGTGGAATTGAAACGTTGACAAAGACTTGCGGAGTTTCCGTGTCATTTTTCCAGTTAACCACTTGAGTGCCGCCTGCCATCGTTACCTTTAACACATATATATATATATATATATATATATATATATATATATATGAAACCAAGAAACAGCTGGCACTCCCAAGTCCATTAAAAAAAATGCCCAGGTGCCCTCCGTGTGTACAACGATACACCATGTAAGAATCCAAGCAGGATAATAATAAACAAAAAACTGCAGACACGCAGTTGCTTTCCAACGTTTCAATGCCCATACAGCATTTTCATCAGGGAAATAATGTTTTATATATATATATATATATATATATATAACCATATTTGATGTTTTGCATTCCAGTGACTGGATTAATAAATACGGCTTGCAATTACATGAAGAAAGATATGCTTTCAGTCCACTTTTAAACATCATGTATTGAAAATCTGCAAAAACATAACAATGAATTAAAAATATTGAATTACAATGTAAAATACAAAATAAAAGCCATATAAAATATTGAACATATAACCTTAAAAAACAGAAAGAGGGTAAATGACATACTTGCTTAGGTTTTAAAGATATTGTTTAGGCAAAACACATTTTAATACTGTATGACGAAAAGGGATTGGATCACAGGTACATATGCAAATGTTACTGCACAATAAGATTTTTAAAACCAAGTGTTGGCAATTCAGTTTTCTTTTTCCATTCTCATTTCTTTAGTGTGATAATGTTGCTTATGGGAGCTACTATTCATTTGGATCTTGAATGCGATATTATTTTGCGGCATGGGAAGCAACTACCGGTATGATTACATACAAAGAGATTGGTGCAGAGTTGGGGACAATCGTGCCCCAAAAACAAAAGCGCAATATGCGTTCATTAAAAAAGCTGCAATTGTGACCTTTTGCTAAGCGGCATCTATCTCATGATGTGTGCTGGTTGGCAGCAGTGGATAGACACACATCATATACATATGTACAACTTGCTCCCATGTTTCTAACCATTTATTTTATTGCAACAAACACAATATCTGGCATCAATCAAACTATTAAACCTAGTCTAATGTGGTACAAACAATTCCATGCCTAGTGTGTGAAAAAATGGTTTTGCTTAAACACACACATAAAAGTATACTATATACCCAAGCAACGACGACATCAGCAATCAGTGCCGGCAGAGTATTCTCAGCCAACAAACCACATGTGGCTCTGGGTACTGTCATCATCTCCATCTGCTATTTCAACTTTCTCTGCACCACCCTCAAATAAACCTTTCTCAGGTGTACATATGCCTGCGGCCCATTCTGCATGCATACTGTACATGTTTGCACGAACATGCCCTTACTGTACTTAGCCTATGTTAAAATGCACTGTCCGGCCGATGTAGGCGCAAGGAAGTGTAAATATCAGAACAGTGCAAATCTGCATGAGGCCATATGTCTGTGCATACACAGAGCAATCGTGCAATTCACCGTATGAATACTGGCATAGTCCTCACTCTCAGTACCAGATTAAGGTCCACATGGGCCTGGAGCTGAAATTTATGAAGGGCCTATTGTGTGCCACCACAGGAGGAGTGTCCAGCTCAGCAGGGGGGGGGGGGGGGGGTGACCAGTGATGTGGGGGTGTTGTCTGCACAGGGGGTGTGGTCTGTGCCATTGGGTGTGGCTAGCAACATAGAAGGCATAGTTACCCGCCTACCTTCAACCACCTCAAAAAGGTCAAAATTGGCTGGAGATACATGCACTGTCAATGGTCGTTCCTGGTGAGCAGGTGCAATGTTCAATGGTGTGGCTGAATGATCCGGCGATAGTGCTTCTTTGTGCGCACATCTGCAGATTCACGCCATAGTCGGTGCCCATCTCAATAGGATGCCCATCAGCTGCAGTATTAGCAGAAACACCCAGTAGCTGCTACTCTAAATGCGTTCACCTCTAAATCACTCCCAGTTTGTTTCTATTAGTTGTGGATGGGAAGGAACCAGGGCACTGCAAACCAATAACGGTAGTGCTGGTCAATCTAAGTGTGTGTATTTAATCTTACGTGCTCTGCACTCGCCTAATTGCACTCCAAACTGTAAATTCAGGGAATGTGGTGAGCGCACAGCATGCATGATTTTTTATATAAATGGTATGGTCACAATGTTGTGGCACCGCAGATAGCTGAGACCCATGATTCAAAACCTATTGTGTGAATGTGTATGTTCATCAGCCTTCACGGAACTCAGGCTGCTCAGCTCACACACACTGAGTGCCAGTCAGTGTGGGTGCTTGTTTGCACAATGCTGCTTCAGTGCGGTGGTGCGGACCAGTAAAGGGGTGGTTCCTATGTGACATCATGCACCAAGAAGACGCCAAGACACTGTGTGTAAGCGATGCAGGGAGGGCTAGAGAAATCTTCCACTGCACCTCCAAGATATAAGTGTAATTGAAACAATTGTCAGTTTGATCCCCTGTGGCGGTGAAGGGGGGGGGGGGGGTCGTGGCCCGCTGTTGAGTGGGGGCGGGGCCTCGGGTGGCCATTGTCAGGCTGCTGTAACAGGAAAATAAAATTCCTGTCTACAGCAGTACAGCAAATGCAATGGGTCTATTCTGATGGGCGGCCTTGAGCTGCAGCTCCACCCGCTCCATTGTTAATCCAGCCCTGTCTCACTCTGCACCAACCTCGATATGTAGAAATGTGAAGGCACATACCCTACTTGTGGCAAAATGATAGCCATGTTTGTATAGACCTGCCATCTCACACAGGCCTCTTCTTAATACGCAGTGTCCAATGCTATCTAATGTTGGGCGTCTGAGCGGTCGCCAGGTCGCCAGTACATGCCCACTGATGCTCTCGCAATATATACCCAGTGTGTTCCCAGTTTAAGTAATGGGAGGCAAATGGGATAGTGATATTTTGGTTACAGCCGGTGGCATAACTGCAGCAATATCAGACTATACTATGGGGAAAACATCTACCTTGTCTGGCAGCATTTTGTCTGATAATAATGCAGCAACTAGATTAGTAGCTACTGAAGAGATGATAAATAGGTAGTTCACACTGTGTGAGATGATGAGTAGTAACCAGTGTGTTATACCGCAGGTACTGGTAATAGATGGTGCACGCTTCTCCGGTGTACTCTAGTGATACAGTCCAGGCAGGGAAGACTGAGGCCTCTCCATCATGTTGCTCATATCATTTATATTTAGACCTTTGGCTACATGGCTAAGCTTGTGCTCCCTATAATGAACAGCAGCCTATGTTAGCTATAGAGAAACACAACTAGTGTGGCGCTATAGCCATTCATGTGTTTCCAGCAGTGAGCAGCACCAGTGGTTCTCAGGTTGAGTACTTTGGTGGGCATGTTATTGTCCTAGCATGAAGCTGCATATGATGGCATGGGACTATAAATGACTGGCATGCTGCAAGACTGATATACTAGCGATAGTCTGTTATGCTGAATGGGGTTGTACCTGGTGAGTATTGGTACTGGGTAACTGTGGTGCCATCATGCTGCTGTGTTTAGCATGGATCAATAGGATTGTCCATAGTAGAATATTGTGGATGTGGGGTAGAATCTGCTATGGAACGGACAATTTATGATGTATAGGAGGAATTGTTTACCATTGGAAGCCAAGTATTTGTTTTCTCTCTAACACACACAGCCATAAATGGCTGCATTATATTTGTTCTAATTAAAAGTGGTATGTGCTAAGGTTTATGCATACACTGCACAGGAAACCAAATTCAAGATGGCAGGTCTGTTTTCTTGTCAACTAAAGTGATAATAATAATAGCATTTATTTTCTTTTTGTGATTTTGGTGTTTACTTGAGTTGGCTGAATGGTTCATACATGAACAATAACTAAAAATATCCAAATATCAGTCTGTGAACATTTCTGTATTTTATCACTGTATAATTATACTATAAGATGGGCTGCACCTGAGTTTAGGAGATCAAGGGACAGTACTTTTATTAAAATATTTTTTTTGTGCCTTGATTAAAATTCTTATTTTAAAATAATCCACTACAGACAGAGATGGGCAAATTATTAGTATACTTATAGTACATCGAATACATGGAATTTATTTTCATTCATACAACACTTTAGTGCAAAATATTATATAATTGTGTCTTTTTTTATCCTTTATGATCTCACAGCAGATATTTTATGCCTAAAAAGATGTAGAGACATTCTGGAAAATGTACTTACATGGTAATGGACAACACTAAGTAGAAATTTGCCCATCCCTTTTAGTCACAACTAGTGTTTCAAATATTGTATTTCTTTTGTAAATAAAGTCAATTCAAGAACAACAAGAAAAAGAAAAAAAGTAACAACCTTGACATCGTCATGTATCCATCATTTCCCTGGATGGAGACTGCTCGTGGTTGACTCCCTGTGTATTGTGAATTGTCTGGTTATGTGAAATGGAATTTTGTTGCAGTTCTAAAGCAATAGTGTTTTGTGGGAATTCCTTAACTTGTTTCTTGTATTCAAAGAAAGTGCAGACCTTAGTGGCTATTGCGATGATGTTCTTGCCGATGAAGATGGTGGAGACTCTACTGTCCTGAAATAAAACCATGTTCACAACTCGGATAAAAATTGTGACAATGTTGATAGTGACAAGACTTAGAACGGGGTAGAGCATCATCTTCTGTGGAGCAATATGTTCTCCTTGCATGCTGATTTCACTCAGAGAGACACAAGGTAGAATCAGAAGTAGGATGTAGCAATAGAAAAACATAAGACCCTCTGCCCATATGGGAAGTCCAGTCTTGTATGGCTCCCATAAATTAGCTTGAATATCCAAAATATCCAGTAAATCGAGAGCAACCCAAAACAACCGCCCTCTCAAATCTTCTTTTTTCCTGAATGTCCTTACATATTCCATGCTGTCTAGTGACACCAGGACCAAATATAATCCTGGAACGGAGATTGATAAAAGCAACGTCAATGCCTTTCTAGCTACGGTATCCACATTTTTTTTATCGGCTTTGTAATTTTGAAATATAAAATATAATTTAATTTCTAAAACGAATATGTATAGAAACCACAGAATCATTGCATATCCTCTTTTGGCAGTTTTGACTTCTGCTCCAACCCAGACAGCGACATAGCGCAGGACGATTAAAAAGCAGATGTCCCCAACCAACACTATAATGCACACTCCAATTTTCCTGGGGCCCTGGTTTTGCTCCACGAGGTAGGCGTCCATAAAGGCCATGCTGGTCATAATAACTATTGTAGTAAGACACACATGACGCTTGTCTGGAGGTGGAAGAACCATTTTTGGCCACTTTATAACAGGCTTTCATGAAGAATGCACAACTGCTATGCATTAAATACACGTCATTCCCTTATGGCTAAAAAACGATTGATGTATTTATTTCTGTGGTAAAACTCAGGTGGAGTCCAACATTTCAGTGAGTTTTATGGTTTCGGTTCCATTTACATATGGTAACTTTGTTCAGTTTTGCGTATGTGAATTTGCTGGAGCCCCGAAAGCTGGTACAACAGCACAGTATCAAAACAAGATGGATCGTTTTTAAACAATCCACAATCCTTGAGGAAGTGTAAAGAACCATATGAAATAAATAATACGATCTTGATTGGACTTTTTCAAGTCATTAAAGGCTTAGAAGTAACATGATAATTATCAGCAGGTTAAAATAAATTATGTTCTACTTGTACTTCAGAACTTGATACAAGACTTCAGTTCATATTTTCACATTTTCAGATTCTTGCTATTGCTCTCACTGAAAAACACGACAAATATAACATAATTAGGTGTATAACATAAATGAAGTATCTATGTAGAAGGCAGAGCATGAGTATGGCTTCAAATTGAATAACAATATAAAATAATAATATAATGCTTAGGCAAGGAATTCAATTCAAAGCAACGTGCTGATGCCCGACACATATCGATCATATATGTACCACTGACATTGCATGTGACTTCTGATGCCGGTGTACACGATATGCCATTAGTAAGTACCAAAATTAACTAAGTAGGTTGCTGCCCTATTTTTTTTTATTAAGTTCATATTTGTCAACTACCTGCGTAGCATTGTACAGTGGGGAGCAGAGTCATGAAATTTGTGGCGCCATGCCCCAATTACCACCATCTCCTCCAGTGTGTCCCAGATGGGACATTTAGAAAGTAGGAAAGTATCTACTAATGAACTTTCTTATAGGGTACTTCTTGCATTTACTCTGTACCACAGGGTCAGGCAGACTGAGTTCCTTTATCCAGCCCATTTGGTTCTAGAGTGCATTAGTCTCTCAATAAAGCTTAGGGCCTGTGACTCCCACACCATTCACCTTTCTCCTGTCCGGCCACTATACCCATTGGTCTTTGTTGAAAATGTTTTATTCAGGGCCGTTACTAGGGTTGTGCGACATGTGCCATGGCACAGGGCACCGCAGGTAAGGTGGCACTGCATGGGCCTGTCAATTTTCGGTTTATAATCATTATAGTAGTTTCCTTTTTGTTTATCCCCGGCATCTCTTGACCACCCCTATCTCCTCCCTGGCCACCTCCCCAAGCACCGTCAGTCTCATCTTCTTTTATTTAAGACACACATTTCACAATACTGTCATACCCTGGACATAAACCAATCACCTCTCACATGGCAGTCAGACACCTTACACATGGAGCTATCTGCCCCACATTTTCTGATGGCTATTCCCTGTCAAATATTGTACTTAAATATTTGTGGCCAATTTTGTGGTAATTACACAACAGGAGAACTAGCAAAACTATAACTACAGAAAACAAAAATTTAGAGCTGAAAAGGAAATTTTATTTGACCAGAAAAAAAATCCAAAAGTGAAAACAAGAAACCCTAATATTGCAGATGTTTTCCCTGCAAACAGGCTACTGTATATGCGCACGGCATCTATTCACAATTCACCAGCTGCTCTGCAGAGCAGCGGTGTTCAAGTGCTCCCACAAATTCTCTCCAATCTGAGGGACACTGCAGCCCACCCCAAAAAGTAGAAACTCTGCTGCAAACCAGGAAACCCCCCCAAAAGTGTAGACACTTGTTCTCAGGCACGAGTCTGCGAGTCCTCAGTGAGTTCCACCCACAAACTCCTCCATGTCCTGTAATCCAGCTCAGCAAACCACCACACGGATGAGAACAATAAAGTGGCAATACCTTCAAACATATATTATTTTAACCATATTTACATAATCTAATATACGAGGTATGTCTATTAAATAACGAAACTGATTCAATTTCAAATTGACATATTGATCAACTTTTAAACTTAGCATTTTTTCGGCACTACAGAAAACATAACCAAATTAAATGGCGACTCACAATCAACTGAACGTCATAGAGTGTTGCTGCTTGTCATGCAGGTCCAGACAAGTTCAAGGTTACTACGTGTGCAGTTAGAACCGGTTCTGACTGCTTTGTTTACTAGGTTGGAATCACAGTCTCGTTATTTTATAGACATACCTCGTAGCAATAATAGTACATATGTGTTATTAGCATATTCAGAAAAACATACATTGGTATATAGGGCATTAGTGGGGGTGACATTAGCAACGGGATGTAGATAACATACCTACACTCAGCATCCCGGATGATGAAATTCCGGTGCCAGAATGCCACTAACCGGCCAGAAGACCAGTGCTGGAATACCAACAGTAGTGGATATCCCAACAGTCGGGATGCCGATGGTAAGTATAGCGGGGCTTGTTAGGTTTTAGCCACTGGTGGGGGGAGGGTTAGGTACCCCGAGGGGTGGGTTAGGGTTAGGCATCCCTGGGGGGTTAGATTTAGGCACCAAGGGGGAGGGTTAGGTTTAGGGTGGGGTAGGGGAGGGTTAGGATACAGAAAAGGAGGGTTAGGGGGAGAAGGGGGGATGGTTAACATACTTACCGCACCCTTGTCGGGATCCTGAACATCAGGATGCTGCTGTCGGTATATTGACAGCTGGCATCCCAAGTGCTGGGATTTTATACCGATTCCTTAACAACACACCAATGCAGTCGCTCACTCTTCCGTGCTGTAACGTGTGTCTCTGCCACTGGGGCTCATACTGTAGTAGTGTGCTTTAGTTTATATTTCACATCGGAAGGTTAGTTTGGAAAGAGAGGGGAGGGATGGAGAAAAGACTAATGTGTGTGTAGCAAACAAATGTGCACTTGTAAGGTACACACATGTCGATATAAAGTTCTTTGTATGATCGATGAATGATATATCTCGAGTGCACTGGCGGGTGTGTACACCCGATATGTCCCTGCAGCACAGCCAATGCCGATATATCTGAAATATATTGGTGCATCTGCATGTTGTGTGTGTTCGGGTGACCCGCCAACCTCCCATACAGTTGCTGCAGGAACCGCCGACACTGACATCTCAACTGGGCGGGCAAATTTAAATGCACCAGTTGTGACGTCAGCCAGACATATCGAGCGGCCAATTGGTAAGTGTGTATTGGCTTAGCAATCAGCCGCTCTAACAGCGTATCGGTCTGCTGACCAATCCGTCATCTCAGTGTGTATCCAGCATAACGAATGTGGGTTTATTTATTGAAACTGCTAATGAGCTGGACACACTGTACACTACTTGTCACCAGTCAGAACTAAATAATAAGATGTTGGTTGCAAAGAGAGGCATGAACAACAAGCCACATCACTGGATTTATATTCACTCTAAACTGATACATGTACCCTTGGATCTAGTGAAAACAAGCATATTTATGCGTTTATGCAACCTTTGCACATTTCCATTAACAGCCCTCTGTGAACACCCTGTTATGCCCCTCTAGCTGCAAGTGAGCTGTGACTGAGTTGGGCGTGACTCTGCATCTTCCATACCTGCGTACATCCAGCTCCTGAACATGAGCAGTGTAAAAAACACAAAATGTCTGCAAAACCGACTTGTGTTCAGGTCTGCATCAGCCCCAGAGTGACATACTGTTCCAATGTAGCAGCAATGGGATTTGTGTAGATAAAACTTTACTGTACTATATTAATTATTATTAAACTTTATTTGAAAGGCACCACATGAGGTCCACAGCGCACACTGAAGGGATATAAAAAGACATTCATACAATAAGACAGCACACAGTAGTACACTACAGTAAGACAACTAACAAATAACACTACAACTCTCAGCACAGCTATGGAGGCAGGGGGAGCAAGGGAATATTTAAGCGCATGTTGAAACATACCTACTAGAGTGGGTGAAACAAATAGGTTTAAAGTCGCTGTAGGTGGTGTGAAAACAGTGGAGTGGAGTACAAGGACAGAGAGATAAGGAGGTGGTGCAGAGTAGGGCTAGTATGCAAGAAACATTGGTTGTTGGAACACAAGGGAGAAGGGCCCTGCTCAAAGGAGCTTACAATCTAAAGGAAAAGGGGGACAGATAGATAACACAAGGAGTGAGCCAATGAGAGGGGAGCTGGTGCAAGGAAGCTAGAGATGGAGAGTTCGAGGAGGAAGGGGAGTGAGGTAGGGTCGAGGTGGAGGAGGGATATGCTTTCCTGAACAGGTCGGTTTTCAGCGCTGAGTTGAAACTATGCAGGCTGGGAGATAGCCTGAGAGAATAAGGGAGATTGTTCCAGTGGTGGGGGGCAGCATGGGAGATATCTTGGATTTGGGAGTGAGATGTGGTAACCAGTGTGGAGGAAAGGTCACTGTCATTGGGCGACCGGAATTGGCGGGAGGGAGTATATAAGGAGATGAGGTTTGAGATGTAGAGAGCAGTGGAGTTGGAGAGGGCCTTATATGTGAGGGTGAGGAGTTCGAAGAGGGTTCTCTAGGGAAGGGGAACCAGTGCAGGACTTGGCAGAGAGGGGAGGCAGATGTGGAGTGGCATGAGAGAAAGATGAATACAGCTGCAGAGAGATGGGAGTGAGTGAGGCCAGTGAGAAGGTTGCAGTAGTCAACATAAGAAATGTATGGATAATAGTTTTGGTGGCATCCTGAGAAAGGAAGTGTCTGATGCGAGCAATGTTGCAAAGCTGGAAGTGACAGGATTGGGCAAGGGATTGAATGTGGGCGAAGCAGAGGAAGGAGTCAAGAATGTCCCCCAGGCAATGGAGTTGGGGAACTGAGGAGATAGTTCTGTCATCTCCACTGTAGAAGGTAAAAATCAGTCAACACTAGGACGTCTGAAGGTAATATAAGTTGGTCTCCTTTCCGATTCCTATCCTGTGTTCTTAACCTGTAGCATGTCCTTTATCAAACAGCTTCACTGAGTGTATGAGTTCATGTTTGTGCTTTGACAGAGATGGGTTGGACTGTCCATGGAGATCTGAACAGGGGGTACAGTGTCAGACACTATATGGTTTTTATTTTTGTAACAATATTTGTGTAGTAAATAAAGGGTTACAGCAGAGATCAGTGGCATGTGAAAAAGCAATCTATGACCCAGCGGCATATTAAGAGAGGAAAGACCCATGTTCCTTCCCCGTCCGGGGCCCCCTTCTCTCTCCTCGGCGGCCGGCAGCAGACTGACGCTTCTGAGCTCCGACCGCAGCATGCACAAAATGCGGTGCCCATTTTCCGGTGTTTTGTGCAGGGTTGAGACACCCAGCACGGGACCTCGGAGAGGTAAGTATTAGATAATATGGGTGCAGGGTGTGCTTTGCGGGCACCGTACACCCTGCACCCATTATAGAGACGCCCCTGCTATGACGTACTGTACATTCACTAACTGGATTTTCACTCTTGCGGAACATGAGGTGAGATGTGTTTATGACTCCTTGCTGTGCTCTGTATCTCCTGTTTAAGCTTCCTCAGGATACATATATTGGAGATATCTGCTGCACTTCCCCTTTTATATTGGAGATATCTGCTGCACTTCCCCTTTTATATTGGAGATATCTGCTGCACTTCCCCTTTTCCGATTGCGAAAACAGCCCCTATAGGTTACTATAGGGGCTGCTAAACTGTGAAATTTATCAGCTTAGCCCAAGTAGAGAACACAGGACCTCATTCAGACCCGGTCGCAAGCGCTGAGCGCTCGCAACCGCATCAATGTTTTGGTCCTGCACACGTGCAGCGACCTCACAGCGCGTGCGCAACCCTGGAGTGAGAAAGAAACTCTCTCGCTCCAGAGCTCACTACAAAAGGGCCGCTGTCGATGTTGATCGACAGCTCGACCCGTTTTGTAGGTGGGGCGGGGGGGTGGTTTCTCAAATGGAGGCGTTCCTTAAGGAACACCTACCGTTTTGTGGGCGGCCGCACTGACATCAGCAGTGATGTCAGTGGGGAGTTTCCTGCTCGATCAGAGCAGGAAGCTCCCTGGGGCTTGCAATTGCCGAGACCCAACCTTAGGGTCTCGTCGCAAGCCCCGATGGTCTTGATCATCGCGACCATCACCCTGGTTGGTCGCTATGCTGTGGGTGGTAACCCACAGCTTAGCTAGTGACCAGGAGGCCGCACTAAAAAATAGAAGCGGCCGCCCTCATTCAGAACGAGCGCTCGCTTCTTGCGAGCGTCTCTGAATGAGGGCCACAGTTTTTAAATGGCATAAACCAGGGGTAGTCAACTCTGGTCCTTGAGAGCTATAAAACAGTGCATGTTTTCCAGGCCTCCTCAGAGAATCACAAGTGAAACAATTAGCTCCACCTGTGATTTTCAAATGTTTTAGTGAGTAATTAATACACCTGTGCACCAGCTAGGTGGTCTGGAAAACGTGAACTGTTAGTAGCTCTCGAGGACCAAGGTTGGCTACCCCTGGTGTAAATCACTGCAGCCTATGGGCTACATTACGCACAGTTTCCAAGGTACTGTCGCACACGTGCAGCCTGATGACCGTGCATGCACAGTAACATGGCCAGGGCACCTACCCGGAAGTATAGTGATCGCTTTAGCGTTCATTTTACTTCTTACACATTGCTGGGATGTGCTCCTATCAGAGCCCTTGCCCCTGCATGTGAATATTGTTAGATGCTGGTAATACTCAATTTCTTACTGCCGCAATTTGTGGCAATAAGAAATTATAATTATTTGGACCAAGTCCCTATAATTAGTAAATATTCCACAAAGAGTTGGATTTTTAAAAACGTTATGTCAATCAGAATCTAGAAGGCACTGAATACTGTGTTTAGTGGCGTTTATTCAGGCAGAGGTCATGTAGAAGTAACCGTAAAATTACTCATTTTTAATAGTGAGATTAGAGAGAAAGTCCGAGGTCAATAATTATGAGTGAGTAGCATCGGACTGGCCAATGAAATCCTCTCTATTTGGGCCCTTCTTCCCACACATTCCCTCTTTAATGACAAGCAGAGAGGATATACAGAGCGGTACAGGAGAGGCAGCTCTTTAACTCAACTCTACCGAGTTCATTAAAGAGGCAGCTCTGCTGGGATGCTGTTATCAGGGCCGTTTGTATGGGTGGGTGAGCCATGCAATTGCATGGGGTGCTCCGGCTGACACTTAACTTCATTGCACTGGCGCCGTCCGTGGCTGGCGCAATAAAGGGCTATCAGCCTAGGCCAGGGGTGCCCTGGAGAGGGGGACCCCTTTATTGGGGGGGGTCCCCAACTCCCCAGGGATCCCTGGCCTGGGCTGACTTAGCGGTCAGGACTGATGCTGCGGCTGGGGGGCCCGGTGAAAGGGCTCACCTGGCTGTGGTTTCAGCCCCCCCGCTAGAAAGGGTCGAGTGCTTTTTTTAATTATAGGGGGACCCCTACATAATTTTTTCCCTATAATTAAAACCAGGACTGGCCCTGCAGCTATGTGCTGGTACCTAATTTACGGTGGAACCCTACTCGTTTTGTTCCCCATAATTTTAGGTACCAGGACAGCCTGGCAAGTCCGGGGCTGGTTAGCCTTTTGGGGGGGACCTCATGTCATTTTTTTTTTAAATTAGCCCTTAGAATACACTTGCCATTCAGAAACATACACAAATCACACTGATTTGTGTATGTTGGATGGCAACTCACAGCTCTGGAGGTGGTGCATTTAAAACTTCAATTGAGTCCCCGATTTGAGTGTAAAATTCCTGATGGTGACATCATTTCTATTGTTCAAAACGGCTGAATTTGCGGCATTGAAAACCGCCCGATTTTAAGCTGAAAAAATGAATAAATCACCCGACTTTAATGATAGTAAATTCCTGATTTGCAAAAAAGTTATATTATCACCTAAAAATGGAAATCGGGACCAACACGAATGTTGATAAACTTACCCTCCAGACACTGTTGCTGTTATTCTGATTTCACACAATAATTGTTAATCCTTATTCATACGGTAAATCCAAACAGATCTCTACCAGCTCAATGGCTGTGAAGTCACTCCTGTGGGACAATTTACAGTTCTCCTTTCTCTTTAGGACTGGATAGTTAGTTGTACACTCCAATCAAGGAATCATGTATGAGACATTAATCACACAAATATAGATCTCAGCAGGTTCTGCTGCTGTAATAGCCACCTTTGTATGATAATGCACAGTCCTCCTGCTCCCCTGTGGTACTCTGTAATACCCCTTTTACACCAGAGCGAAAACTCGGGTTACTGCAGGGTTAATCCGGGTAGCTCCTTGGTGTAAAAGGGGAAAGGGTTGGATTGCCAGGTCGAGTGACCCGGCAATCCAACCCAGGTAACTAGCAGGGTTTAAAACGGGAATAACCCGTGAAACCCTGCAGTGTAAACGGCACGATCCGGGTGCCGATTGGCTGGCTTAGTGGCGCCTGGAAATGACGTCATCTCCAAGCGTCTACTTCAACGTCAGAAAAGCCGGGTCTATGCAGATGGTGTGAACGGCGCCGGCTAAATTCCGGTTCTGATCCGAATTGGAACCCTGTTCCAACCTTCGGGTCAGACCCTGAATTTTGGTGTAAAAGTGGTATAATACACTTATCAGTCAAGGAATCACATGCAGATTGTTATCCATACAGGTATCAGCAGACTTTGTGGCTATGCACCCTACTATTTAAAAGGGCAATTATCAGTCCTTTCCTTCCCCTGCTAATGGGTAGCTGTTGTTCACACCATTCAGGGGATTACATATACTGTACACATGTAGTGGGTGAGGATAGTCCCATATGGTAGCCCACTCTGTGGTTGTGACCCACTTCTATGGGATAATTTCTCAGTCCTCCTGACACCCTTGGGTATTTAGTTATGCAGACCAGCTGTGAGGTTCTGAATTTGTTGTGGACCCAGGGTGGTGATAGAAGCAGACACAGAAGCAGACTTAAATGAAAAAGTGGGGTTTTTAATAAGTGATTGAGAAGACATGGGAATGGCAAATGAAAAAGTCCAGGTATAGCACTAAAGTGCACTTGATAACTGTAGTGAGGGTTAATGAACAAATGTCCAGATAGTGACAGGCAGGAACAGTCCAGTATAAGTAAGGTGAGCTAAAACAGAATGCAGGCTTGATGAGCTGTAACTGAATGCAGGTTTGGTGAGCTGTAACTGATGCAGGCAGAGGTAGTGAAGTCCAGCTGGGAGTGAAATGAAGCAAGGTGCAGGGAAACAGCAGGTTCAGGTACTCAGGCAGGTAAGAAGGTATATGGAGGGTGCAGGGTAAGTCCAGGAGGTTGGAGCAGGCAAGGTTCAGGCTAGGAGTGTATACAAGTAGGCAGATAAGGCACAGGTACTCTCTCTCAGCCGCAGCTGAGAAAACACGTTGCACTGGCAAAGGAAGGAAGGCTCTGGACCTTCCTAAATACTTAGTGCAGCGCTGTGACTGGCTGGAATGAGCACATGACCTACCAGGATTGGACAGCTGGGATCACATGGCCGCAGGCAAGACGGCAGCGCCCATGCCAATGGAATGGAAACCCCACCAGACCTCACCAGGCCTAGTGACAATGTGCTCGCACAGGACCACATGCAGCCAATGCCCCTCGCCAAACACCAGCACCACTTCCAGAGACCCCCTGCCACAACGACCTCACAGGTAATACCCGTCAGGTACCATGCCGAGAAACCCTGGCCGTGACAGTACCCCTCCCCTTATGGGTGGTCTCAGGACACTCACCAGGATTCCCCGGATGGGAGAACCTCTTGATGAGTGCAGGAGCATGGACATCTCAGGCATCGGTCCAACAACGTTCCTCTTGGCAGTAGCCCCTCCAGTCTAGTAGGTACTGCAAATGTCCTCTGCAGAGACGGGAATCCAAGACCTGGGAGACCTCAAACTCTATGCCCCTCTCAGTCTGGACACGGGGAGAAGCAGGCAGGACTCTGTGGAACTTGTTTGGCACCAGAGATTTCAACAGGGAGATATGAAAGGAATTGGGGATTTTCAGATAAGGGGGTAGCTGAAGATGATAAGCCACTGGGTTAATGACCTCTATGATGGAGAAGGGCCCAATGAACCGTGGAGCAGATTTCATGGATGGCACTCGAAGTCGTAGGTTCCGGGTGGACAACCAGACCTGGTCTTAAAACTCGCATATGTGGTACTTTCCTACACCTCTTATCAGCTTGAAATTTGTAACGGGCGGATGCCTTCTCCAGGTCAGAACGAACTTGAGACCAGATTGAAGCAAATCTCCATACAGTGTCTTCTACAGCTGGGACGTCAAAGACGGGCAGACTCTGAAATTCAGGGATCCATGGATGTAGGCCGAAGACCACTTGGAATGGTGTTTGGTTCGTGTAAGAGTGGTAGGAGGCGTTATGCACAAATTCAGCCCATGGCAGCAATACAGACCAATTGTCTTGGGAAGATGTCATAAAAATCCTCAGGAAGGTCTCCAGATCTTGACTAACCCTCTCAGTGGAACCGTTGCTTTGTGGGTGATAAGCCGTAGAAAAATTTAGCTTTACTTGCAATACAGAACATAAGGCTCTCCAAAATTTTGCTGTGAACTGAACACCACGGTCAGAGACTATTTCAGCAGGAAGACCAAGGAGATGAAAAATATGTTGAATGAACAAGTGAGCCAAGTCAGGAGCAGAAGGCAATTTCTTTAGTGGTATGTAATGAACCATTTTAGAGAATCGGTCTACTACAACCCAGATGGTAGTGAACCCTTGAGAATTTGGCAGATCTGTGATGAAGTCCATTGAGAGATGCGTCCATGGACGCGATGGAATAGGCAGTGGCAATAACTCACCAGCCGGTGCCTGACGTGAAGATTTATGCTGGGCACACGAAGAACATGAAAAAATAAATTCCAACACGTCTGCTTTCATGGATGGCCACCATGAGCCTCTCTTTAAAAACTCCAAGGTCTTCCGAGTACCTGAGTGACATGCAAAGCGAGAGGAATGAGCCCAGGTGAGGAGCTGCTTCCTTAACTCTGGGGCCACAAAGGACTTCCCTGTAGGAGGCTGTGAATGTGCGGTGGCAAAAACTCTTGACTCCAAAACAGGGGCATCTTGTTGATTCTCTGACTTGTCATCGCAGAGGAAAGATCTGGACAGGGCAACTGCCTTTTGATTAAGGGCTCCAGACTGGAAGGTCAGGGTGAACTAGAACCAAGCAAAAAATATTGCCCATCAGGCCAAACGAGGACTCAAGCACTGAAGATTCTTGAGGAAGAGAAGATTTCTATGGTCCGTGAAGACAATGAAGGGAAACTTGGCCCCTTCCAGCAGGTATCTCCATTCTTTTAATGCTAATTTTACTGCTAGAAGTTCTTGTTCACCAATGGAGTAATTTCTCTCGGCAGGAGAAAACTTCTTAGAGAAGAACCTGCAGGGATGAACTCGATTATCATCATAATGCTGGGAGAGAACTGCACACACGGCCTCTGATGACGCATCCACCTCCACTAGAAACGGCCTATCCAGATCTGGTTGTCGTAAGACTGGAGCTGAAATAAACGCCGGTTTTAAAAGTTGGAAGGCAGTCTCTGCCTCAGGTGACCATTGGGCAGGGTTAGCGTCTTTTCGGGTCAATGCAGTAATGGGAGCCAACAATGATGAAAATCCTTTAATAAAACGTCTGTAGAAGTTGGCGAACCCAAGCAATCTCTGGATGGCTTTCAAAGTTTGAGGACGGGACCAGTCCAAAATCGCCTGCACCCTCTTGGGGTCCATTTCTAGGCTGGAGCCAGAGATGATGTAACCAAGGAATGGTACACTGGGAACCCCAAAGACACATTTCTCTAGTTTTCAATAAAGGTGGTTCTTACCTCAGACGGGACAATACTTCCTTCACATGTTCATGATGTTTTGTTACAGATGACGAAAAAAATCAATATATCGTCCAGGTAAACTACAACCGAGACGTACAACAGGTCCCGGAAAATCTCATTAACAAAGCCCTGAAACACGGCAGGGGCATTGCACAACCCAAAGGGCATCACAAGGTATTCAAAGTGTCCATCTCTAGTATTAAAGGCTGTCTTCCATTCATCGCCAGCACGAATGCAGATGAGATTATAAACCCCTCTCAGATCCAGTTTAGAGAATATGATGGACCCTTTAACTCTGTCAAACAATTCTGTGATCAGGGGAAGAGGGTACCGATTCTTAATCGTTATATCATTGAGGCCCCGGTAATCTATACAAGGTCTTAGGCCTCCGTCTTTCTTGCCAACAAAAAAGAAGCCAACTCCAGCGGGAGAGGTGGAAGGTCGAATAAACCCCTTTGCTAGGTTGTCCTGGATGTATTCTGACATGGCTTGAGTCTCAGGCACGGATAGAGGATAGGTGCGACCATGGGGTGGCATCTTGTCAGGCAGCAACTCGATAGGACAGTCCCATTCTCTGTGGGGAGGTAAAATGTTCACCTGTTGCTCAGAAAAAACATCAGAGAACATCTGGTACTCCACGGGTATAGCTGGAGATGGTAACAAAGCTGTCTATCTCACAGGTCGTATTTTGGGAAGACAGGATTTCTGACAGTCAGTTTCCCATGAAAGAATCTGCATTGAACACCAGTCTATCCTGGGATTATGTTGGCATAACCAGGGTAGTCCTAAAATGATGTCTTGAGAAGCCTCTGGTATCACTAAGAACTTTAAAGACTTGGAGTGGAGTGCCCCAACACGAACTAATACTGGTTGAGTCTCCTTGGTGACCACTCCTTTAGCTAGAGGACGTCCATCTATGGAAGTCAGGGAGATAGCGTGCTTGAGAGATGAACAAGGAATCTGTAGTTTATCAACTAGGCTGGAAGTCATGAAGTTTCCGGCTGCTCCAGAATCTAATAGAGCAGAGACGAAGACAGGGTTGGGCTTGAGATCCAAAGCTAAGGAAATCTTGAAATCTTTAGTATTTGGGGATGGGCACATAACACCTAACTTGATGTCCCCAAGGTCAGTTAGGAACGGGCGTTTCCCGACTTGCGGGAGCAGGAGGCCACCAGGTGACCCGAATCTCCGCAATACAGACAGAGGTTCTTTAGCATTCTTCTCTGACGTTCCTCTTTGGAGAGATGGGTTTGGTTCACCTGCATGGGCTCCTCTTCTATAGGAGGATGGAGTGGACGGTTAGGTACGGGAGACGTAAATTACCTTTGCCGGTCAGTTCTGTGCTTTTCAGCCTGACGTTCTCTAAAGCGTCGGTCAAGTTTGTTGCAGAGTTAGATCATATCATTTAATTATGTAGGAAGCTCACGGGTAATCAGATCATCTTTTAATCTGTCGGACAGACCATGCCAAAAGGCTGAGGTGAGGGCCTCCTCATTCCACTTAAGCTCTGATGCCAAAATTTGAAACTGTACGGCATATTGGCTGACAGGACGGGTTCCTTGTCTCAGGGTCATGCTGACACTGTGCATCCAGGTTCATCGAAAATCCTCCTGAATGAAGATACAAAGTCTGTATAATTATCCAGCAGCGAGTCTGAACGCTCCCAGAGTGGGGAGACCCAATCCAGAGCCGAGCCGGTCAACAAGGACACGATGTATGCCACTTTGGTTCTAGCGGTGGGGAAGTTATCAGGCTGTAACGTAAAGTGTATGTCACACTGATTTAAAAAACCACGACAGAGCTTAGGATTGCCGTCAAATTTGCTTGGCATGGGTAGATGTAGACGAGGGGATACCCTGGTCCCTGTATTACAAGGCACAGGAGGAGGTGAAGTTGCTGATACCCCAGGGGTGATTAACGAGGTTTGCAGAGTATCTTGGCGTTTAGACATCTCCTTTAGGAACTGGGCCATTTGATATTACATAGCTTCCAGGTTTTCTAAACGACCAGCAATACAGCAAAATAAATCCACTCCAGACTCCTGTTCCGTGGCCGGATCCATGGGCCAGTACAAACTGTGAGGTTCTGAATTTGTTGTGGACCCGGGGTGGTGATAGAAGCAGACACAGGAGCAGACTTAAATGAAAAAGTGGGGTTTTTAATAAGTGATTGAGAAGACATGGGAATGGCAAATGAAAAAGTCCAGGTATAGCACTTAACTGCACTTGATAACTGTAGTGGGGATAAATGAACAAATGTCCAGATAGTGACAGGCAGGAACAGTCCAGTATAAGTATGGTGAGCTAAAACAGAATGCATGTATGATGAGCTGTAACTGAATGCAGGTTTGGTGAGCTGTAACTGATGCAGGCAGAGGTAGTGAAGTCCAGCTGGGAGTGAAATGAAGCAAGGTGCAGGGAAACAGCAGGTTCAAGTACTCAGGTAGGTAAAAAGGTATATGGAGGGTGCAGGGTAAGTCCAGCAAGTTGGAGCAGGCAAGGTTCAGGCTAGGAGCGTATAACAAGCAGGCAGGAAGGCACAGGTACTCTCTCTCAGCCGCAGCTGAGAAACACGTTGCACTGGCAAAGGAAGGCTCTGGACCTTCCTAAATACTCAGTGCCATGCTGTGACTGGCTGGAATGAGCACATGACCTACCAGGATTGGACATCTGGGATCACATGGCCGCAGGCAAGATGGCGGCGCCCATGCCAACGGAACGGAAACACCGCCAGACTTCCCCAGGCCTAGTGACAATGTGCCCGCACAGGACCATGCGCAGCCAATGCCCCTCACCAAACACCAGCACCGCTGCCAGAGACACCCCGCCACAACGACCTCACAGGTAATACCCGGCGGGTACCATGCCGAGAAACCCTGGCCGTGACACCAGCCAGGTGGTTATACTCACTAGGAGTCCTGTTGGAATTTTTCTTTCAACGGCAGAGAAGTTTAAACAGAGTGTCTTTTTGCTGCATGCAGTGTGGAGCATTAAATGTGGGAATTGTAATGCATTTCCCCGCCTCTCTATGGGCTCTATTTACTACAATCCGCATATTGAATGCGGATTGTAGTGTGATATTACCGAGTGAATTCGCATTGCGAATTCAGGCAATATCACAGGGATTTACTATAAATCCCTTGCAGGGACAGAGCTTGCGATAAAGCTCTGTCCCTGCGGATCCCATCCGCACTCTAGTCGCGGTATTTTCGGAAAAAACACCGCGACTAAGAGCCCGCGCATGCGCCGACCCACCGTCGCTGCTACCCCCCACCGACGCTAAGCCCCGCCCCCGGCGCTAAGCCCCGCCCCCGCGACCGCGGACCCCCGCGACCCCCCCCCTCCCTTCATTACACTTACCTGCATCCTCCTGGCCTCCGGTGATCTTCTCCGGGCTTCCCGATCAGGTGATCTCCCATACTGCACTGGGGCCCGATCACCTGATGACCGGGCAGCAGTGCACTGTGGGAGACCAGCTGACCGGAGAGGAGCCATCACCGGAGTCCCGATCACCAGTCCCTGGATTCAGGTAAGTAAAAAAAAAATGTTTCATTTTTTTTTTCCTTTTTTTTACAGCAATCAGCTTGCGGTCTGTTTCGACCACATAGCTGATTACTGGTACCGGCTCCCGGCTCTGCTCTCCCCGTTAGAGCAGAGTGGGAGCCCGGTATCCGGGGGAGACCCTGGATAACGCCACCTCCAGGTGGCGTTATTATCACAGGGCTTCCCCCGGTATTTTTTTACAATTTATTTTTAGCAACTATGGTCTGATCACATTTCCCATTACAATTATGGGAAATGCGATCTGCTTTACTAAAAATAAGTGATAATTAGGGGTTGGAGTAGAATTTTACTAATTCTACTCCAATTGCCCTATAGTAACTACAAGTGATACTAAAATAATGTGAAAAGGGTGTGAAAACACCCTTGTTCACTTTATTTTAGTAAAAATAATGTTAATAAATAGAGCCCTATGGGGTAAATTTACTAAAGTGAGAATTTTTGGAAGTGAGTTTAAAGCCGGTCATACACGGTGCGAGAGCCTAATGTTCAAATGTCTTGTACAACTTCCCTTGAAATTCTCTATACGATTTGTCAAATGGTGTACACGATTGTACATACGAACATACGATACCGATATGCATATGTATTACATCCTACACGATATGTCGAAATCTTACCACTTTTCCATAAGATCTACGATGCAGAAATACAACGGCGGGGACGCGCATAGTCATTGTAATCATACAAATACCGCACACGATTGGCCGATACAATTGGTCTAAATCGGCCATATCGTGCAAAAACTCGCACCTTGTATGTGCCGCATTAGAAGAAATGTTGCCCATGGCAACCAATCAGATTCTAGCTATTATCTTCTAGAAGGTGCTAGTTAAATGTTAAGTAGAATCTGCAGAGGTGTCCCCACCTTCTCAAGCACCCGGCGCGGGTAGCTAAGAAGTGTGCGCGGCTACGCCATGTGCCGGGAAATAGGAGGCATATCCTTGTTACAAGGGACATGGCCTCGTGGGTGGGGGCGAGGCCATGCATCTGAACCCTGGTTTTATTTTCTCCGGGGAATCCCGGAGGTGCGGGCTGCCATTGGGGACCAGTGTACTAGTAGTGCCGGCTCCCTTACTGTGACAGGAGCCAAGTGCTGCACGTAATTATAGAGTGCAGCACCCAGCTCCTGTCACTGAGGGGGAGTCTGCACTTTGGTGTCTGCCTTCGGCGGGTGACACCTGGGTGTGGCTCGCACCCCCTGCACCCCCAGTGATGTTACTGAGAATCTGATTGGTTGCTATGGGCAACATGTCTACTAAAACTCACTTCTAAAAACTCTCGCTTTAGTAAATTTACCTCTGAGTCTCAGCGTGTTCCTCAGACGGAATCGGTATGATTTACCGCCGGACGCATGTCCGGCGGTTAGAATCCCGACATCAGCATCCCAGCAACAGTGGAAATTCCGATCGTCCTCAGGTAAGTATTAGCTAACCTATTCTACAACCTAACCCCAACCCTCCCTTAGGGGTGCCTTACCCTAACCTCCCCCCCCCCCAGTACCTAACCCTAATCCCCCAACTAAGTGCCTAAACCTAACCTCCCGGGGGGGTGCTTCTCCGGGAAACCTAAACCTAACACTCCCCCCAGCGCTATACGCGCTTGGCGCCCGGCATCCCTTCGATTGGGATGCCGGGCGTCGGTCTCCCGGCGTATGTCTAATGACAGGCGTCGGCATATCGATGCCTGTCTTTAGACCCTTGCCGGGATATGACTGTCGGGAAGCCGGCGGTCGGTATTAGGTCCGCCGGCTTCCCGACTGCATACCCCTCAGACAGATTCAAGTACATTCTATAATAGAAGCTGATTGGTTACTATAGACAACTCTCTTAGGGCTCTATTTATTATCATTATTTTTACTAAAATAAAGTGAAAAAGGGTGTTTTCACACGCTTTTCACATTATTTTAGTTTCACCTAAAGATACTAAAATTCTACTCCAACCCCTAATTATCACTTATTTTTAGTAAACAGATCGCATTTCCCATAATTGTAATGGGAAATGCGATCTGCCTGGTAGTTACTAAAAATAAATTGTGAAAAAAAAACCCGGGGGAAGCCCTGTGATAATAACACCACCTGGAGGTGGCGTTATCCAGGGTCTCCCTCTGTTACCGGACTCCTGCTCTGCTCTGAAAGGCAGAGCAGAGCCTGGAGCTGGCCCCAGTGATCAGCTGTGTGGTCTAAATAGACCACACAGCTGATACACTGCAAAAAAAATAGGAAATAAAAAAAACTTACCTGAGTCCAGGACTGGAGTTCAGGGCTCTGGTGATGTCCTCCCTATGGTCAGCTGGTCTCCCATCCTGCACTGGGACCCGGTCATCAGGTGACCAGGTCCCAGTGCATGATGGGATGTCAGCTGACTGGAGCCATGGAGGACATCACCGAAGCCCCGATCACTGCAGGTAAGTGCAATTAAGTGAGTGGGGTCACGGGGAGGGGGTCAGGGGGCGGGGCTTAACATCAGGACGGGGCTTGACGGCGGCCAGCCGGCGCATGCGCGGGCACTTGTCACGGTATTGTTTGCAAAAATACCATGATCAGTGTGCGGAGGGGAGTTGCAGGGGATTTGTAGTAAATCCCTGTGATATTGGCTGAAATCGCAATGCGAATTCAGTCGGTAATATCACACTACAATCTGCATTCAAAATGCGGATTGTAGTAAATAGAGCCCCAGGAGAGGAACGTTATATATCTGGGTTTCAGCTTGTCAGATAAAATGTCTCTTAGGGGCCTATTCATCATACCTTAAAAATCGATGGAGGTAATTAGGTTTAGAACTTGCATGGAGTTCTACCTAATTACCCGAGGAATTCATCATTCCTCCTCTTCATCAGTATCTATTCCGAAAAGCTGTCATTTTTGCGATGACAGCTTTTTGGGAAATAGATGCTTTTCCCTCTCTACTCTAAGTTACTGCAGCAGGAAACAGTGCTGCGCATGCGCTATTGCATTCGTAAACCCAGCGCATGCGCAGCAGTACCTACAGCGGCGGTAATTTTGTGTGCCCCCCCCAACCCCCCCTCCCTCCTCCGATCACCCCCCCCCCCCGTTCCGCACATACCTGCCCGTGCAGCAGCCTCCGGCCCTGTCCTGCTGGTCTGACACGTGGTCTCCCAGCACACCACAGTACAGTTTAGAGAAGAAAAAAAAAGTTGTTTTCTTTTACAATGTGCGAGCAACCACCGGAGCCAGAGGAGGGACCAGAGCGCCGGAGGGAACTGCGAGGGACCTGCCCAGCTGACCGCAGGTGAGTGTCACCTGCTATTCGCCACCTCACAGTGGCAGATAGTACCTCCATCAAATTCCGAAAATACATAATTTTCGGAGTTTGATGAATACCATAATTTCCATACCCCCATACTAATGTATGGGGAGTGTGGAAATTAACGCAGGGGGTCTTAGCAAGGAGATATCAGTGATATCTCCTGTGCTAAGTGTCATCATGAATACTAAAATAACGTTATTTAAGGAAAATGTCCTTAGTTTTGATGAATAGGGCCCTTGGTCTTATAAGACATTTTACCTCACAATGTATGCCCAGCATAAGTCTGTACAGTTGGAGGTATGCTGATGCCTGATCATGAAAAGTAATTTCACTATACAACCATTTTCATTAAAGTGAATAAGTGTAAATGTGGATACCTTCTTATCCCCCCATCCCCGCCAGTATGGTTTTCTCAAGCCAAGTGTATCTGTGGTTACTCTGCAAGGATGGAGAGATGGTAGAGTTCATGTCTCTCAGCAGACAAACAACAATGCCCATTAAAGAGGAGTCCTGAGAGAGCCTGGCAGTCAGGGGCCGGCTGGGAACTTTTAGCCGGCCCCTGCATGCAGGCGGCCCTGGCAGAAGAGTAGCGTGTAGCCAGGATGCCCGAAGAACGTGCCCGAAGGGAGGAGGCGGGTCCATATGGGATTAATGTAAAGTAAAAATAAAGATTAGGGGCGGCCCCCTGTCGTGGTGCCCATATGCAGTGCGCCCCTGTGCCCCAGGAGAGGGCCCCCTTATGCAGGCCTCCAGTAGTGCCCCCAGTAGTGATCCCCCTATGCAGTGCCCCTGATACAGTAGAGGTCCCCCCTGTGCAGTGCCCCTTGTGCCCCCAGTAGTAAGCCCCTTATATAGTGCCCCCAATAGTAGTAAGCCCCTTTTATAGTGCCCCCAGTAGCAGCCACCCCGCATGCAGTGCCCCAATAGTGGTAACCCTTATTCAGTGCACCTTAAATAGTGGCCCCAGTTGTAGTCTCCCCCCTATGCAGTACCCCCAGTATTGCCCTTTATATAGAGCCCCCAGCAGTGGTCCCTTGATGCAGTGCTCCCAGTGGTAGTCCCCTCCCCCCTATGTAGTGCCCCTAGTAGTAGTCCCCTCCCCTCTATGCAGTGCCCCTAGTAGTAGTCCCCTCCCCTTGTAGTGCCCCTAGTAGTAGTCCCCCTTGAAGTGCCCCCAGTAGTAGTAGCCCCTCTTGTAGTGCCCCCAGTAGTAGTAGTCCCCAGTAGTAGTAGTCCCCCCCTTGTAGTGCCCCCAGTAGTAGTCCCCCCATTGTAGTGCCCCCGGTAGTAGTTGTCCCCCCTTGTAGTGCCCCCAGTAGTAGTAGTCCCCAGTAGTAGTAGTCCCCCCCTTGTAGTGCCCCCAGTAGTAGTAGTCCCCCCTTTGTAGTGCCCCCAGTAGTAGTAGACCCCAGTAGTAGTAATCCCCCCCTTGTAGTGCCCCCAGAAGTAGTAATCCCCCCCCTTGTAGTGCCCCCAGTAGTGGTCTCCCCCTTGTAGTGCCAACCCCCCCCAGTAGACACACGTAATAAAAAAAATAAAAAAACCTCACCTGAATCCCCACTCCTGCCGCCTCCATCCGCTCCTACGTTTATCCTTCCGGGCCGGGCCGCTCTGCATTATGGGAGAGACGTCATGATGTCATGACGCCTCTCCCATTACCCACTGCGGGAGCCGGAAGATGGAGCGACCCCTGCAGTGGGCGCAGCAGCAGCTAATGAGAGTCTGTCAGACTCTCATTGGCTGCTGATCAAAACAAACACACAGCTGCCGGAGCTGGCGGCTGTGTGTTAGTCAGTGTAGCGATGACTGAACTCCGTCCGGTCAGTGCTACACACGCGGTGCAGCCTGTGTCACAGAGACACAGACTGCCCGTGGCCTGCATGGCGCTGCGGCCCGGGGGGCACATGGCACCCTGCCCCCGGCCCAGCCCGCCACTGCTGGCAGTAATTCAAAGATTACTCTCAGCAGTTGCAGGTGTGTCTAGAAGCGGCTCTGCTGATCTGCTTTCTGGAAGTGCAAAATAAAAAGATTTCTTGTTGAATTTGCATATCTTTAAATGTCACCAATTACGTTGCCTGGGAACACACTTCCACAGGACTTAATTGTGTGGGTTGGTATGGCTGGCACATTTTTGCTTCTTCACCTTAAACCCCAAAAGACTTAAGTATCAACACTTGTATGACAAACTTTGTATGATTAACTAGGCATAGAAAGCTATGTCTGAATCCCATGATGTAATCCCTAATTAATTTCACTATGTACCACTGAAACCCATCCTTAAAAAAGATAGCAGCAGCACGACAATGGAATCATTTCTGTCTATCTCATCAAGTTTGCTTGCTTGCACCAATGTCTGACTATTCATTGTTTCCTAGTGTATAGAGATAAGTGTGGCTAACTATGGGGCTCTTCTATCTGTACTGTTAATGTATAAACCTTAGGATTAGGGCTCTATTTATTAACATTGGCCCTCATTCAGAGCCGCACGTTAACAACAGTACGCTCGTTGCGTTCCGATGTTGACTAACCGCGCATGCGTCGGTGTTACACTGCGCATGTGCGTACGGCAGATTGCGAGTTTTTTTTCTCTCGTTCCTAAAATAGCGTACAGGAAGTGACATGTCAAATGTGATTGACAGAACAGGGCGTTTTTGGGTGTTGACGGGGGTGGAGATGAAAAAACGCAGGCGTGGCGAGGCGTTTTTGGGGCGTACATACATTAGCAGATGCGAACGTCAAATGTGTTCGGACCGTCTCATACGTCACTGGAACATCCGCTTTCCCTTCAAAATGCTCGCACAGCTTAGGGTCAGGATTACTCGACCACATTGGCGATGGCCTTCTCCTCCGTCCCGGGACTCAACGATGGTGCTGCGATTAATCGCGGCTGGTCAGTAAAGTAATTAGTGTTGGATTGAAAACCGGCTTGGTATGTGTTTGGAAAGCAGTTTATTGGGATAGCACAAAAGCGTACGCAGGTGGAAATCAGAGCTGCTAATGTCATGATTACACAATCAATTAGCGTACATTTTTGGTGTTTTATTTTGGCCACAATCTGTTGGTTATGGCCTATTGTAACAATAATGTCATCATGTTTTAATTAGCTCCCCTTTTTTTTGGTTTACTGTGGAATTTGCATCGCTATGTGATTTTTTAAACGTTCCTTAAAGAGGCCTTTTTTTTTTTTTAAGAGGGTCAGTTTTTGCCTTTAGGGCCAGGATTAAATGTAACCCATTTGTACAATAATGTCACAATACAATCTCAGTTTTTTGTTTTAAATTTATTGTTTAAACACAAACAAATTGGCCTAATATTTTGTTGCCTTTTTTTGTGGCAAAGATATTTGTTAAAAAAAAAAAAAAAAACATAACTGCTAACATAAGCGTAAATACAAAATGTAAAAACATTTCACAAGAAAGGAGAGGGAAGTTTTGACCAGAAAGGAATATGAGCCAAGCACAGAAGGAGTGTGGGAAAAGTCGCCATTGCTGTCACCGTTTTCTCGCCCGTTTGGCTGGGTGAGGGTGGGCGCCAGACCGGGTCCGGGATGCCATCGGGCTGGCCTGTCCAGAGGCAGATGTTGTGGCCTCTGGACTAGGCACAGGGCTAGGCACATTTGGAGGATTGGCTGATGTTGTGCCAGAGGTGTAGGATCCGGATGTTCCGGCAGGAAGGGAGGTCGGCTCCACCATGTGCTGGCGAACGAGCTGCTCCAGGGCATCGGCGATGCGGATGTTGGCCCTGGTATTTTCCGCCAGGGCCTGACCAATGGTCACGTTGGCCGCAGCATTTTGCTCCAGGGCCTCAGCCACCCGTATCAGACTGGCGTCCATCCTCTGCAGAATCTCCGTATGGCAATCCGATTTAAAATTGAGTTCTGTGAGGAGGCCCACTGCCTGCGAGGGGGCACGCCCTGGACTGGCTTCTGCAGGGTCCTCAGCCGGATGTACTGGTTCCTCCCCTGCAGAGCCAGCAGAAATTCTGCGGCCAAGGCTCCCCTCTGGAGCAGACTCATCCGCCTCTGTCTCTGTTAGGAAAATTGCGAAAAGACTCACATTAGAATCTACATATTGGCACAATAGCATTTCAGAGTTGGTGACATCACAAGACTTACCTTGGCCAACATGAGGAGCCGCAAAGTCTGGCATGTCCGTATCCATGTTGGACACGCCAAACACCTCCACAGCCTGCACACACCCCTGTGCCAGCTCTTCTAAGTCTGTCAACTCCAATGACACAGGGGTGGGACCCCCACCTGTCCCCCTTGCATGCCTAGCCCTGTCGGCAAGTTTTTGCTTGAGACGATATTTGAAGTCTGCCCATCTGTGGAATGAAATTGGACCCATTATCCTTTTTTTTACAATGGGGTTTGTTTATAGGATGGGAAAGTGTTTACTTACCGCCGTTTGACATCCCGGGCTAGACGGACATAATCACCCACCCTATTGACAGCAACGGCGACCTCCTCCCACATTCTCCACTTCTGGCTTTGGCTCATATTCCTGGCTGCCTGGGGCAGGATGTCAACGCACTTCTGGATCAAAACCTCCATCTCCTTGCTTGTGAAATGTGGCTGCCTTTTTTTTTTGGCAGCTTTGGCGGGTTGACTGGGGCCAGCAGTCTCTTCCATGTCATCCTCCTCACCTATTTGGGTAAATATGCAGATTTAGCCACTTCACAACTTGACCAATATATTTGTTTTAAAATAATCATTGAGACAAAATGCATGAAGGCCTTACCGCCGGATTTTTGGCCATTGTTTCCCTGGTCTGAAGCCATGTCTCTGCTTCCAGAATGAAATCAACCAGAAATTCAATGTGATTTTGTGACGTATTTATACATGCGTCCTTTGTTTGCGGCCGCATCATTGATTGTGCGTCCCTATGATTCATCCTTAATTTGTGCGGGAAAATAAACACTATTTATGGCTTGGTGTGTGTGGAGTCGAGGTTGGGTTGTTGGATTGTTGGCGGTTAAGTTGTTTGGATTTGGTTGTTTGCGGTTGGAGGATTTGGCAGAGTTGGTTTTTTGTTTGGTTTTGCTACAGTTGTTTTGGTTTTCCGTTCGCATTTTTTTGCTTTTTTCCACATCCTTTCCTGATTTGGTAAGTTTTGTGCAGTCTAATTTGTGGCCAATTGGTGTCTACTTCTGTTTTTTGGTTAGCTATTTTTTTTTAACACTAATTTCATCTTTTTTAGTTTGTTTTGGCTTTCGGACCCAAAGACCTTTTTTTTGGAAATCTTATATATTCGAGTTGGGTAAGTCCATTTTTTTTCTTGCATTTGCGAACTAATTACCGCATTTTTGACTGTTGGTGTAGTGACTTGCATTTGCGAACTAATTACCGCATTTTTGACTGTTGGTGTAGTGACTTGCATTTGCGAAATAATTACCGCATTTTTGACTGTTGGTGTAGTGACTTGCATTTGCGAACTAATTAACGCATTTTTGACTGTTGGTGTAGTGACTTGCATTTGCGAACTAATTAACGCATTTTTGACTGTTGGTGTAGTGACTTGCATTTGCGAACTAATTAACGCATTTTTGGCGGCTTATTCATCATGTAAACCAGTTTTGCTTTTCCCTTTTCCATTTTTGGGGTCCATTTGAACCCTATTTGACGTACGGTGTGCAATGTCGTTTTCATCGATGGCCAAATGTGTGTTTCGCCTATTTTATGTGTTGGCTTGCAACAATTTGAAAAACAAAAATTCACCCTCTAAATTTTTGATGTCTCATTTTTGGCTTTTTTACAGTTTATACGTATCATGACAATACCCCGGCATGTAAGCAGCTATGGATGGTATCAGAAAGCTAAGTTGTTTTTTGTTACTTTTGGGGTGGCTCAAAAGCCTTACATTGTAAACTTTGAATTTCAGGTAGATCTGGGGCGAATTGTTCTGGCCCTGCTCCCGGAAGACGACCAACCTCAAACTCGTCCCAGGCGTAGGCATCGTAGGCATGCAAGGCCCCAGATATTTCGAACACGTGTCACCCTTTTTGGAATGCCCGATGATGAGGTTTTAAGACGCTACCGTCTACCTCCCAAAATCATCATAGACACTCTCTCATTAATAGAAAGTGATCTTGAGCGGCAAATTGACAGTCCAACAGCAATACCACCACTGACGCAATTTATGGCGGTGTTACATTTCTGTGCCTCAGGATCGTTTCAAACAACGGTGGGAATAGTGGCGGGCATCTCCCAATCCTCCTTTTCCCGGATCCTGAGGGCAGTGATGGAGGCACTTTTCAAGCACCTCCATCATTTTATTCAAATGCCTTTGGATATGGGTGCCCTTAGTGTGGCCAAGGCCAATTTTTACCAAATAGCTGGCTTCCCACACATCATAGGGGTTGTGGATGGTACTCACATACCACTTCAGCCTCCAGCACGGCTGGAGGCAATATTTAGAAACCGTAAACACTATCACTCCCTGAATGTAATGGTGGTATGTGATGCCTCCCTCCAGATCCTGTCCCTGAATGCTAAATTACCCGGAAGTGCTCATGACTCCTTCGTCATCCGGCAATCAGGGATATGGCAGAAATTAACCAACCTACAAGCTGGTGATGCGTGGCTTCTGGGTAAGTGGAGACCTTTAGTACATAACAATGTTAAGCTTGATACACAGTGTTCCTGATGTGGTCTATTTTTGTTCACAGGAGACAGTGGATACCCTTGCATGTCCTGGCTGCTCACTCCTTATTTGGCTCCCACACCAGGGCCACAAAGTGCGTATAATTCCGCACTTACAGCCACCAGGCAAGTGGTGGAGCGCTGTATCGGCCTTTTAAAAGGCCGATTCAGATGCCTCCACCGCTCTGGTGGCGAGCTCATGTATGTGCCGGATATGGTGTCTAAAATTGTGGTCCTGTGTGGGATATTTCACAACATTGCCATAAGGAGTGGTGTCCCAATGCAGCCAGAGGATGCCTTACCTGAGGATGGCCCCCCCGAGGTTGGTCGAAGGTCAGTATGTGGGGGGGCCATACGCGATGATGTGGTGGCCAGATTTTTTAGGTAAGTTTGAACAAAACTCCAGTGTTTATACCTAATGTGTTTGTGTTTGTTTGCGAACATCTAATTTTTTTTTTTTTTTCTCACCATCTTCTGTTTGTTCACATAATCTTTGGCACTCCAACGCTCACTACTTCCTGCTACCCTTACCAAACCTGGATCTGGTCCTTTTGGGCATATATTCTGGAACCCATATCGCAACGCCATGTTTGTGGAATCATGTTGGCATGGTCCTTCGTCAACCAGTTCTTGATTTTTTGTTTTTATTTAATTATTTCTTGGTATGTGTTGTATTTGAATTTATCACTGTGTTCTTTTTTTGGGAGTGACCACTTTGTTTTCTCTGTTATGTTGTGAATAAATGTTTGGAGAGTGAAATGGTCTTCCTTTTTTGGGACGTTAACAGCAAGTGTAACCAGGTTAACACAAGTTACATTTGACTAAGGGGTAAACCAGTACTGACGCCAGTTGAGCTAAACTGAAATATGTTTTCAGCTTCCCAATCCACACCAAAAGGAAGCCTGGCCCAACCTTGGGATTTGTAAGATTGGCCTAAGCAGCTTGCGCACCAACTAGGAACCTGGAAAATGTAGAAATATGTAATTGACACTACACCCAAAAAGGGAAATGACATTGTTACTGTTATGTGTTTCTTGTGTCTGTTTGACATACAAAGACAAAACACAATCTAACTTTTAAAAAAGGGAAATCCTTGCAGGAACAGTCTACTTATGTCATGCTAAACTATCTTGGTTTTGGTTTTTAAAAATGAGCCACAACGTATATTTGTCTTAATAAATTTATTTTGAAAATATAACAAAAATAAAAAAACTACTGCCGAAGGAGGCCAGACAGCCGGTCGAGGGCCACCAGAATGCCGATGACATGTTGGCGCATCTGCCCCACACAATCCGCCACCTCTTGCCGACGCCTCTGTTCCTCTGTGGGTGAGAAAAGTGTGTGGGTTAATACAACAATAGGGAATCCACATTAAAAAAAAAAAACACAACCAAATCACTCCTAAACCCAAACCAAAAAAAAAAAAGGGGGGGCTGGCAAAAATACAAGGCCTAGGTACAAATTCCCACAGGTATGATATGTGTATGTTGAAATCACCAGGAAGAGGTAAAGGCAAACCTTCAAAATCACCAAAAGTCAAGCCACAAAAACACGAAGAAAGGCACGACACATGATTACATACAAACAGTTTGTGCTTTAAAAAAAAAAAAAAATAATACATACCGGGAGACAAATCGGGAGCTCCGGCCAAACCTCCATGATCCTCCTCGGAGGATCCGTCATTCCCCAAAGAATGGGGAGGAGTTATGATGGACTCCGGGGAGGGGGTAATTGGAAGAGGGGTGGGTGGAGGAGAGGGGGAAGTGGGACGGAGGGGAAGGAGGCCCGACATTTCCGGGAGAGGGTCTGGGAAGGATGGGGAGGAGTGGGGAATAGGGGAAAGATTTGGGGTGGAGTGTTGGCTGGGGGTTGGGGATAGTGGCCGGGAACGCCGTCTGGACGGACGGTGACGGCGGAGTCTTGGCTGTCCCCCTAAAATATGACAAAGAAATTGCGGTTAGTTTATGGACAAATCCGGGCAACAAAACTAAAAAAAAAAAAAAAAACAACAAATAAGCCAAATAGCAGTAGAATGAATAAATCAGAAATAGAGGGGAAACATGCACACGCAGATATGAGTACAAATAATAAATAGGACAGACAGGAAAACATGCACACGCAGATATGAGTACAAATAATAAATAGAACAGACAGGAAAACATGCACACGCAGATATGAGTACAAATAATAAATAGAACAGACAGGAAAACATGCACACGCAGATATGAGTACAAATAATAAATAGAACAGACAGGAAAACATGCACACGCAGATATGAGTACAAATAATAAATAGAACAGACAGGAAAACATGCACACGCAGATATGAGTACAAATAATAAATAGAACAGACAGGAAAACATGCACACGCAGTTTGCCCCACAAACACAAACATTAAAACCACAATACATAACACTTACTTGCCAGGATCTGCATGCGAAAGCATGCCAGCAAGCGGGGCGTTCGCCGTTGCAGGTCGGACCACCTGCGCTCCAGCTGCCCGATGTTGCGGCGTGAGCCGAAGGACCGCAGGCGGGACCGTGCCTCCGCATACGCGGAGCGCTTCTGCCGGTTGGTCATGGGTTGAGGTTGGCTGGTGATCCGGCGATCCATGACCTCCGTAAGCACCAGCAGCTCGCGCCTGGTGAATGCGGAGGCTCTCATGATGGCAATGGTGTTTTTCTTAAAAATCATTTTTGATAAAGTGTGTAAAAATTTTCTGATTGGCTAATGTATTTTGGAAATTAACAGGAGCAATTTTATTGGTTAGTGTATGAGTCATGTGTTCGACAGGGCCAGAAATCTCTGGAGAGTTATGATAGGCTTGATGCAGTGACATGCGTAAGCAAATTTAAATAAAGAAATGAACCCAGGGAAATATGCGGGGATCCACAGCAATAGTACAATTGTTTAATTGTGGTTCACATGTTTTTTGAACAATAAAAGCGAATGTTTCATCCGTACGTATTCTGCGGGTAAACACAAACACGGACAAGAGTAAAGTTTCTTGCATTGTGTTGAAAAAAACAAACAATTAAGCTAATTGATACATTGATTGGCATGATACGATTGATGGAGGTAGGCAGAATAAAGGAGCAGGTAATCGACATCTGACAAGGCCACTTCCTGTTTATACTTGTGCGTGCGTTCCTTTCAAGCCATTTCGGGGATGTACGCTCGCTATTTCGTACGCTCGTTAGTTAGAGGAGGGGTCGTCAGAGTTTTGGGAGGAATTTTAGATGCGAACGAAAATACGAGCGAGCCATTGAATTTAAATATTTTTGTACGTACGCCTAACGTACGTGCGCCCGCTTGCGAGTGGGTCTGAATGAGGGCCATTATTTTTACCAAAATAAAGTGAAAAAGGGTGTTTTCACACCCTTTTCACATTATTTTAGTTTCACCTGTAGTTATTACAGGGCAATTGGAGTAGAATTTGTAAAATTCTACTCCAACCCCTAATTATCACTTATTTTTAGTAATCAGATCGCATTTCCCATAACTGTAATGGGAAATGTGATCCGACCAGAGTTACTAAAAATAAATTGTAAAAAAATATCGGGAAAAGCCCTGTGATAATAACGCCACCTCCAGGGTCTCCCCCGGTTTCCGGACTCCTACTCTGCTCTGAGAGCAGAGCCGGGAGTTGGTCCCAGTAATCAGCTGTGTGGTCTAAACATACCGCAAGCTGATTACTGTAAAAAAAAGAAAAAAAACTTGTCAAAAATTTTTTTTTACTTACCTGACTCCAGGGACTGGTGATCGGGTCTCTGGTGATGTCTCCCCTCCGGCAGTGGCGGGCTGGGCCGGGGGGCAGGGTGCCATCTGCCCCCCGGGCCGCTACTATATCAGTCCTTGGGGGCCGCCATCTGCCTGCAGCCAAACGCTGGTAGAATGGCTGGAGACAAGCAGAGGAAGCTGCTGGGCCACCCGCTCCATTTGTGTTACTCACATAATGGAGCCAGAGCCAGATTAAGGAGGGGGCACAGGGGGTAGGTGATAAGTGCCCCCGTGCCCTCCCTTTCGCAGAAGCCTCCCCCCCAGCCCTTGATCGCAGATAAACTAAAGCCAAGCGCAGCGATCATCTGATTCTGAGTTAAACTTAAGAAATGAATGCTGGAGGCGGAGTCCTAGTATGGGGCAGAGCTACACGGCACTGGAGCAGGGCCAGGAGCAGCATGATGGGGGAGAGCATGGAGGAGCTGCAGCCAGTAAAGTCACAGTGGTAGAGTTTAATGTAAGTGGGAGGGAGAATACTAATGTCTATATGTATATATGTGACAAGTGTATGATTGTATGTATTTGTGACTGTGATGCATGTATGTGTATGTGACTATGTGATGTCTGTATGTATATATGTGTATGTGACTATGTGATGTCTGTATGTATATATGTGTATGTGACTATGTGATGTCTGTATGTATGTATGTGACTATGTGATGACTGTATGTATGTAAGTGTATGTGACTGTATGTATGTGACTATGTGATGCCTGTATGTATGCATATATGTGTATGTGACTGTATGTATGTGTGTGTGACTATGTGATGACTATGTATGCATATATGTGTATCACACTTGCCAACTCTCCCTCATTGTCAGGGAGACTCCCTGAAATAGCAGCAATCTCCCTGTCTCCCTGAAGAGTCTAGCAATCTCCCTCATTTCATCTTACCCCCATTATGTAGCTGTTATATAAAAGAAAAAACAGAGATATATACATTCAAATGGTATCATTAGTATAATTTCCCTGCATTGGTTATAGGGCACAATGATCCCTATGGTTACATGTATTTTCTGAGAAGTATCAGAGTGTTTTCATCAACAAGTAGATCTTACTAACTGCTTTGGGGCTCATTTACATGTGGATGTAAGTCAATTTTATGACACGCCTCTCAGATGTATCAGTACACGCCCACTTTACCGCCGCGCTCATAGGTGCTGCTTTCACAATCTCCCTGAAATGCTTTTTCAAAAGTAGGCAAGTATGATGTGTATGTGACTGTATGTATGTGTGTGTGACTATGTGATGACTGTATGTATGCATATATGTGTATGTGACTGTATGTATGTGTGTGTGACTATGTGATGACTGTATGTATGCGTGTATGCATGTATGTGTATGTGACTATGTATGTAGGTATGTGTGACTATGTGATGCCTGTTTGTATGTGTGTGTGACGGTGATGACAGTATGTATGTGTGACTATGTGATGACTATGCACGTGTGTGACTATGTGTTTGAATGTGTATATGTGTGTGATAATTTTGTATGAATAAATGTGACTGTATACATATATGTGTGTGACAGTATGCATGAGTATAAGTGTGTTACTGCATATCTGTGTGACAGTATGGGCGGAATTCAATTGATTCCGGCCCCCTTCGCGCCCGACGGAGCGATTCAATTGTTGCTCCTGACGGGCGCGATCAGCTGCCAGTGCGCCATTTCAGCTCGCAGCCCCAGGGGTGTGCCAGCTGAAATGGGCGAAGAGTGTCATGTTTGGCCGCCCAAATGGCACTTTTCATGATCACATCCAGCACTTTGATCGGGGGAAGCCGATTTACGCGACTAAACCCGACCACTTTGGGCGCGATCAGCACGAAAAGTAGTAACAATTGAATAGCGCCCCGCGATCACCCGTCACTTTAGACGGGAGAACCGGACTGCTAAAACAATTGAATACCGCCCTATGTATATTCATACTTGTCTACCCTCCAGATTTGGCCAGGAGCCTCCCAAAAATCTGGTGCCGCTCCCGGCCCCCTGGGAAGGCAGGCAAGCCTCCTGGCCCCCAGTGATGTGTCCGCACCCCCCCCCTCCGCAGTTGAAAGTATAAACCCCAGAAGCGGGGAGGCGGTGATGCGATTCACGCTGAATCGCATCATCGTGGCTCCGTCCCCTGCTGCACAATGCCATTAATGTCTGCAATGTGAAGAGGGGGCGGAGCCGCGATGACACGATAACGCTGTCACAGCCCCATGCTCTGCCCCAATGATGCGTCAGTTGTGGGCCTCGCCTCCTTTGACAGCATCACGCCTCCCACTGTGTAAGCCCAAAAGCACCCTCCCAGAAGGAGGGAGCTAAATGTCGGCAAGCCTGATGTATGTGTGGCTATGTGTACAACAGTACGTATGTAAATATATGTGACTATATGTATGTGTATATGTGTAGCTATGTGTACTACAGTACGTATGTAAATGTATGTGACTATATATGTGTGTATATGTGTACTACAGTACGTATGTAAATGTATGTGACTATATATGTGTGTGTATATGTGTACTACAGTACGTATGTAAATGTATGTGACTATGGCCCTGATTCAGAGCCGGACGCTCTGAGAGAGCGCTCGCTCTGAATCAGGGCTGGCCTTCTTGTGTTTTAGAGCGGCCTCCTGGCCGCTCGCATAGCTGTGGGTGACCACCCACAGCTATAGCGAGCGGCCAGGAAGATGGTCGCGATGGTCAAGACCATCGCGACCAGCGGGCTTGCAACGAGACCCTTGTGGTAGGGTCTCGTTGCCGCAAGCCCCAGAGAGATTTCGGCTCTCACAGAGCCGAAATCTCTCCCACTGACATCACTCGTGATGTCAGTGGGGCCGCCCCCAAACGGAGGCGTTCACATGGGAACGACTCCGTTTGGGCCACTCCCCCAGCCCGCCCATCAAAGGGGGCATGCTGTCACTCAACATCGACAGCACGCCCCCTTTGGTACGAGACCCGGAGCGACGGTTTGCCCGTCGCTATCCGGGTCTCGCACATGCGCGCGACGGAGCACGACTGGGCCACCATCGACCCGCTTGCGAGCGCGTAGGCCCTATATGTGTGTGTGTATATGTGTACTACAGTACGTATGTAAATGTATGTGACTATATATGTGTGTGTATATGTGTTCTACAGTACGTTTGTAAATTTATATGTACGTGCCTGCGTATGTGTAAAACAGTACATATACAGTGCATGTGTGCATACCCCCCAACCATCATGACTGAGGTGCGACAGTCCTGTTTTTTGGGTGCTGTCACACGTGTAGGCTGGAGGAAAGGTAGAGAGTGCAGCCTAGCCTATAGGAATGTGATGTGCATGCCACAAGCATGAAATGAAATGGGGACGTGCTTTGTGGCCATGCAACTTTTTCATTAATGTGCCCAAAGCTGGCACACAAGGACTTGATCCCCGTGTCCCATATGTTGCCATCTAGGGCCCCCCAGCTTAAGTGCCCTGGACCCCCCCAAAACATAAAACAGCTCTGATTGGAGCAACTGATCACCATCTTCTGGCTGTCTCTTCTGGCCACAGCATGTATATGATGATTCCGTACGGCCATGCTGATAGGCTGCTGATTGGTGGAAGGCTCTTTTCATCCACCAGTCACAGTGGTGGGGATTTCCACCAATTAGAATGCATGAGGCTGCAGAGACAAACTAGGGACGGAGAAGGCTGCTGGTAGAGTGAGTACCTCGTGTGGTCACCTCGCAGGTTAGAATTCAGCAATGTAATTTCTATTGTACTGTGTATGTGTTGTTCGTAAATAAGTTATGACTGCTCCACTATAATTTTCTGTCACTTTTTCTTATTGAGAGAAACCCGGGGCCACTCACTTGGGTTTGCCCCCCAGCCTGAAAGTTGTCAGCCAGCCCCTGCCCTCCGGTCAGCTGGTCTCCCATAGTGCACTGTGGCCCGGTCATCAGGTAATCGGGTCCCAGTGCAGTATGGGATATCACCTGACCGGACGGATGGAGGACATCACCGGAGGCCTGGATCATGCAGGTAAGTGCTATTAAGGAAGAGGGGGTTGCGGGGGGGCTGTGATCGTGGGGGACGGGGCTTAGCACCAGGGGGCGGGGCTTAGCGCTGGGGGGTAGCAGCGTTGGCGCATGCGCGGGCACTTTGTCACAGTATTTTTTGCGAAAATACAGTGACTAGTGTGCAGATGGGATTCGCAAGGACAGAGCTTTATCGCAAGCTCTGTCCCTGCAAGGGATTTGTAGGAAATCCCTGTGATATTGCCTGAATTCGCAATGCGAATTCAGTCGATAATATCACACTACAATCTGCATTCAATATGCGAATTGTAGTAAATAGAGCCCTTAGGGCCTGATTCAGACCCGGTCGCGAGCGCTGAGCGCTCGCAACCGGGTCAATGTTGGCCCAGAGCGCATGCGCACGATGGAGCCGGCTCCATCATGCGCATGCGCGAGACCCGGATAGCGACGGGCAATCCGTCGCTCCGGATCTCCGGATCTCGTACCAAAGGGTGTCGATGTTGAGTGACAGCACGTCCCCTTTGGTGGGCGGGTCAGGGGAGTGGCTGCCCAAACGGAGGCGTTCCCATGTGAACGCCCCTGTTTGGGGGCGGCCCCACTGACATCACGAGTGTTGTCAGTGGGAGAGATTTCGGCTCTGTTAGAGCCGAAATCTCTCTGGGGCTTGCGGCAACGAGACCCTACCACAAGGGTCTTGTCGCAAGCCCGATGGTCACGATGGTCTTGGCCATCTCCTGGCCGCTCACTATAGCTATGGGTGGTCACCCACAGTTATGCGAGCGACCAGGAGGCCATTCTACGAAAAAAAAATAGCCCGGCCCTGATTCAGAGCGAGTGCTCTGTCAGAGCGTCCGGCTCTGAATCAGGGCCTCAGAGGGGTATTCAATATGAAACGTTAACTTCACTGTCGAAGTTAACGTTTCATATCTGAGTTTTTTTCCTCGTTAAGTCTGGTGCGCGCTCCCGCTTATCCCCGTATTCAATATAAGATTAACGAAAACGGGAAACTCCGAAGTTGGATTTGCGTAAAGTTACAAATTTTTCCTTAAAATAATTGTAAGACCCCCCTAAAGTTGTAAAAACATGGGGGAACATTATGGGTACCCCCGTTTTAGCCTTTAATTGAAAGTTGGGGATTTAAATAGCCGCAGCAGGTGTTTTTTCCCCGACATTGAAGAAGTGATGCAGAAGAGCACTTAGGTTATTTTTTTTGTGTTTTTAAGTGGTCCCATCAAATTTGGGGTACACGAAAATGGGTACTAGCATATTTTGATGTCCCTAAAGTCAGTTTTTAAAAATACTGCATTTGTGCACCTGCCGCTATAATTCTATTCTTCAAAACACCTGCCGCATATTTGCAGAATAGCCCTGAACCTATTTCCCTATTGTTTAACAATTTTTTCCCATATTTTTTTTTTTGCACCCCAATTTTTAAGTACATTTTTTGGGGTGTCCCTATTTTTTTTTTTTTTTACTTTTTTTGACACAGTTCTTTTTTAAATGTCATTCTCAGGGGTGCAGGCTATTTTTTTTAAGCCTGCACCCCTAAACCCCAATTCTGCACTTTTTTTCGACACCTATTCAATGGTGAAAACTTATCACCGTTTTTTATCAAAGACTTGTCAAAACTGCGATAAGTCTTTGAAATTGAATAGGGTGTAAAAGTAAAACCTGCGATAATGACATCATAATTGCGATATTAACGTAAAAACGATGTTATCGCTCCCATATTGAATACCCCTGTCAGTGTGCTAAAGTCCATTCAGTCTTGTATATTCTCTTCTCTATCAGGGAATCTTCATCAATCCTAATTATTTTGTATAATTCTCTCATCCGTCCCCACACACAGCACATAGGGGAAAAAGATAACATCGGATATAGTGAAGTACTGTTTTATTCCATACAAAATGATCAAAATATATATATCCACCCTATATGGGGTTATCCTCCTTACCAAAAGAAAAGGTGTAATCAGTACACCAGCATGCATGTATAAACAGATTTCACACCAGATTAAACCTGTGGCTGAGCACACCAGTGCAGATGATTCCCTAGATGTTCTCCTCTGGACTAGGTACAGCTCCCAACTTCCACCAACATGTTTCGACTCCTAAAGTCTTTTTCAAGGTGCATAGGAGGATTTCTTAGTTTTTTTTTATTATTACATTTGTAAAAATCGCAAAAAAACCTTTTTACACGTTGTCATTATGGGGTATTGTGTGTAGAATTTTGAGGACAAAAATTAATTTATTCCATTTTGGAATAAGGCTGTAATATAACAAAATATGGAAAAAGTGAAGCGCTGTGAATACTTTCCAGATGCACTGTATACTGTATGTGTAGCCATCGCCATGGTTGGAACTACAGGATTGCCTTTAATACAGTATGGCTACCATTCACATGCTGAAACCGTGTTATCATTATGGGAGATAATAAGCTAGGTGGCACTATTTTGCACCTTGCAGGCCAGGGAGTCCAGGAACCTCCCCACCGGATAAAAAGGGTGTGTGACCAAAACTAATTGGAGGAGAAGCCTAAAGGAAGCTGCAGAGAACTGAAGAGACAGCTAACTGAGTGGCTGTGGAGCAGCTTGAAAAGCTTAATGGAACTGAGTAGAGGATAAGAGAGCAGATGATGAGGCCGGTGTTTGACTTGACTGTGTAAGAGTGTTGGGGAAGTGAGGCAATGTCCTGAGAGAGGACGAGACGTGTGCGTGCGACAAGTAAATTATTTTTGAGCAATGCACTATACTATCCCGCATACTAACAAACACATGCACATAGCATACACACACATAGCATACTTACACACATACACATAGTAGCTTGTCCTTTAATGTGTGGACTCTGCTGCTAGCTACAGATGGGGACGTCCTGCGTGACCCTGGGTGCCAGGCTACTGCTGCTACTGGGCGGCCGTGAACATCCCGCTCAATCTCGCTTTCCCTCTGAGAGAGATTTGATAGCGGCGCGCGGCCCGGCAGCTGCTGATTCATCTATCAGCTCTTCTGCGTCAGGCGGTATGAAATTCACCTGATGCAGAAGCACTGACAGCTGAATAGGCAGTGGCCAGGCAGCTCCCATTGTGGTTTAGGTGGCTCGTGGCTGGTGCAGAGACAAAGATAATGCTGTCTCCGTCTCCAAAAAAATAAAATGGTTCATCAGGGGGGGTTTCTGGGTACTTAGAACCCCCCTGCATGCGCTAGTGGTACTCAGGGCCTGATTCTGAGCTTGCAATCGCAGCTGTGATCTCATCTGGACCGCAATAGTGAAAATATGCTAATGCTTTCCAAAGCTTTCCCGAGCGTAGGGACGCCCACTGCTGCCTTCTCCTATTTGTCTGACGACATACAACAGCGTAAACTTCGGTACCATCTAAGCAGATCAGGAAGTCACGCAGCTTGTAAGTCAGGTCTGACCAGCCGTAAACACTGCAGCTCTTCTAACACGCAGAGAGCTCTCATGTGAAGGAGACCACAATGGCTAATTTATGCACATCCATAAAACGGCGTTTAAACAGTCAGACACGCCCGCACTTGTCTAACCACTCCCCCGTTACCTCCCCAAACACTGACTAGCTGTCTTTTCCCAGCCAGGTACACTTTATAATTAACGTCCCCCACTTTTTCTATGATTTTAAATGCTCCTTGCAACCCAGCCAAGAATTTACTTACTACAATGGGAACCTAGTTAGCTCTCTGGGCCTGATTCAGTAAGGACCGCAATTGCAAAGCTGCACGCAGGCAGCTCTGCAATTGCGATCCTTGTAATTTTGATAACGCTGACAGAGATCCTGGCCTCTTCCCCCCCCCCCAACGGCGGCGACATGCCTCAGTTTCAGGGAACGGAGGCCATCGCCTCATACGCCTCATCACTGACAGTCTGCTGGCAGTCTCCTTGCTGGATCGCATACCCGTTCTGCACATGCGCAGAACGGGTCTGGCGCCTACGCAGATTCCCTCTGTCCCCTAGTGCAATGGTGCGTAATTGGGCATTGTGATTGTACACAATGTTGTGCCTGTTGGGCCTTTTCCAAGTACTCTCTCAATATTGGCATCACTGGAGCTATTCTTTCCTGCGTCTGAGAAGCATGTTCAATAACAGTTTTATAATGACCCTCCCATGTCTTTTTTGCAATATCCAGCAATAACCATACAGGTAGGTGTCTCCCACAGTGCCAGATTAAGGTCCACTTGGGCCTGGAGCTGAAAGTTATGAAGGGCCTATTGTGTGCCGCCGTTGGAGGTGTCACCAGCATCCCAGGGGTGTTATTAGTGATGTGGGGTGTGTGCTCAGCTAAATGGAGGTGTGGCCTGTACTGTAGGGTGTAACTAGCGCCTACCTTCCCTGCCTTTTTCGCTTATATAAACTATAATGTGAGAGTCTACAAATGAACACATGGAAGCACTCATTGTTAACACTTTATTCTGCCCTTGAATATGTAAAAGTAGCAGTTTTGTCATATTTTAATGGTATAATTGGTAAATAAACCGGCACTTTAGTGAAATTAGATCTAGACACCATAGTGAGAGCTAAAGAGGATTTTGCTGGGCAGGGTCCTCATCACTGAGGAGGGCGCATTTTAATTTTGAAAGGAAACATTTTGGTTGCGATGTACTGTATCACATTCACTACAAATGTGTGTTGTATTATGAATTGTGGTCACTGAAGTGTGGTGTAGTATTTATAGGATGCAGTCACCATGTCAAAAATCACAATGTCAAAGGTTATGATGTTGACATTGTTTAAATGTTGGCAGGAAATATATCAGCATCTGCAGAATGCCGACATTAGGGTTAGGCTATGGGGGGAGGTATCAACGCCACATCAGCTGACACCCAGATGACGCCACTGCACTGCCAGACCAGTAGACAACACCAAAGCTGTTAGACCAGACAAGAGGATTGCCGCACCACGGGGACAGTTATGTTGACATTTCATCAGTGTCGACTTGATAAATGTCGACTTAACATACCAAACCCTTATGCATATGTAATGTTTAGATCTTTCCCATTCATTCCCCCTTCAATGCCTATGTGACATTCCCCCTCAGGGCTCCTCAGTTGTCTCCACATGATATCAGTCCGCTATTCATGCCCCTGCAATGCCCAACAAAAAGTAACTGTACAGACCTCTGTACTACAGTGTTCCAGCAGAGAGGGAAAAAAACAATGGCCACCATAGAGGGAACATGCAGGTTGCCAGGACAGTGAAGAATAGGTGGGATAAGCGGATCTCTGCTGGAGTCAGAGATGTACTGTGCACACTCACCCCAGTCTCACTACTTTCTGCCAGCCACATGAGTCCATCCATTCCCATTACTCCTGTAACTAATCCCATTGCTGCCTGTTAAATTAGTACATATATATCGATCTGTCTATATTATGAATGCCGTTTAGTCTCTAGTGAAAAATGATTGGTTTCCAGTCTAATCGTGTGGTTCCAAAGCACAAAAAGTTATTCTATGTAAAAAAAAGTGACACGATTGAAGTTTAACAATTAGAGTAAAAAGCAAGAAATATACAATGGGTACAGCCGATACATACGCAAGCGCACTGGTCCCAGTATACAGTCATTCAGTCCTGAAGTCTGTGGTCGCAAAGAAGATGTCTGTGTACTGTAGCCAGGACACAAGCCTAGTTACAGAAATAACTAAGAAGACAAGTTCGCAGGTTTTCATTGGTTCTTGGTCAATCTGGTCATTGGTCAGTTCATACGGTGTCATCAGGGGTATGGATCAGTCTTCCAACAGTCTCTATTGTGCGTTTTCCCGCCGAAGAACGAGTTAAAACTGGCAACAATACTACATACAGAAAATAGCATTTTAATCAGTAACTCCCTATTATCCATAACTAGTGTACGCACGGTGCGATCTCTTTGCCGATAGAAATGGATGTCTGCAAATAAATAGAGATTTAGTATGATAACAAACATGACATGTCCACTGTTTTCTGAACTTTAGATCTCTTATAAATACATTTGACATCATATTTATTAGCTAACAATACCTCTAATAACTCTAGTTATTATTTATAATGTGTGGTAACCTTTTTATAAGTGGGTGTGTGTGGGTGCGTATATGTGTGAAATGCTTCCATCCAATCACCTGACTTTGACAGTCCACCCTTTGATAGCAAACAAAACACTATCATATTCCATTCTTATCATATTTAGTCAGACATAATAAATTATTATCTAATGTTCTAGACGGTATAACACAAATAGGTCATTGAACCATCAATAATGCGCCTCTGGAAAGGTTAAAACAACCCTTATACGTAATCTGCGGATCTATAGGGGACCATTGGTAGGATGTGGGAATTCATCTAACCTGTAAAGGATGTTTGGGGAAATTGAGACTACATTACCTATGATGTAACATTTACAATACATATCATTATATATGACTAAGCATATTCACGTTTTATTATCTGATGGTACTTTCAATTTCAGGATTATACTGCAGTTCATCATCATATTAGCGTATGTGTTATGTATGTTGATCGAACAGGTGGTAAAAGAGAGAAAATTCAGTTTGGAGAGAATCATAACAATGTAATTTTCACAGTTCGAAAATAAAAAGTAATGAAAGGGCGGAGAAGTAACGGTCCTCTCCTGCTTCGCATATGTAGATGGAAAAACAAACGTTTGTGTGTATGTAAGGATAAAAAAATCTTTAATATGTGAAACAAACCCTTTCCTAATTTTTTTTTTAACATTTGGAATCAAAAGCCTTTAGTTGTTCCTATGGTTATCTTCGCCAAATGGAGTGAGGGCGCTTCTGGAGTGTTGCCATCTTGGACATCTATTTTGGATGATCTGTATATATACACACACACTATATACACACTACATATATATATATATATATATATATATGTGTGTGTGTGTGTGTAGTGTGTTGTCGAAACCGTATAAATTGGTTGCGATCGCTTAATTGCGCACGAATCGCAACACGACATCCATTGGACGATTTGATCGTCCACGGCCATTTTATGCGAACACACGCTCCCGCCACATTCGCGCACGCGCAATTGCACATGCTCGCTATACATGCACACGCATCCCATGCCCCCGCAACTCGCCATATTGTGAATGGCGAGCCATGCTTCTGTGCTCACAATGGTTAAGCGCCATTTTACATTACATAAACACATAACAAAGTTAGTACAGCAATACTGTTTAAATACTGTTTTGCGTTTCAATCGCATAGCCAGCTTTTAAGTATTATTGTCGGAAACCTTACCCCGACAGACAGCAGCCTTTCCTTACAATAAACTTATATCCCATTTAACCCTAAACTGACTGAGATACGCACAATGCTATGTGTTTTAAAGGTATACAGTGAATGTTACATTTTAAATAGCAGTTATATGATATCTGGGATTAGGAATAAGATAAATGGGTCATGAGTAGTATCTACCGATTTCCCTCTATCTCAACAGGAATATGAAACCAACAGAATGAATATGGAAGGGATCACTATCGAGTTATGAAGACCTGCCAAGAATTATACTCTATACTGTAAAAATCACTGTACACATCCCCTGTAGAGTTGCATGCCAAATGTTAGGACAAAGGGATTTTCTAACACAGTTCAACCTCCAGTGACGTCAACCATCTACTAACCAATGAATAGCAACAACCATTGTGACTCAGTAATAAAGGGCCAATAGGGAGCCCCTCTGAGTATTCAGCTTATGTTCAAAGGAAATTGTACACCTATAAATTCCTATGCAGTCTGGATCCCAACCTTTTTTCCTTCCTTCCTTTTTCCCTGCCTGACCCTAAAGAAACACGCAGCAATCCTGATGGACAGCTGTTAGTCTAGGATCCAGACCGCATGGCAAAATATTGGTAATTGTATCTTTGTCTTTATCCTGTATATAGCTGCATTGTATAGATTAAGGCTGATTATACCCTTTTTACAATATAGTACCTTTGTGTGTGTTGGAACCGCAAACTGTTTCTGTGTGACAAAGTTATTTTTTATTGAAATGGGAGGTATGGGCAATCTGGTCTGTGCAATCAAATCTCTCTAATATCGATGCTGTTCAAACGGTATCAATAATTTGGGGGCTCACCGAGTTGGATATCACCCATCACTGTGTTTTTGAACTGCTCCCCTCGTCTTGGAACAAAAGACTGGAAAGGCGCCCGCAGACTTTTTACTTGCGTTCCTATTTTTGTTCAGAGACGGAGACTCGCAGTTTGCGAATTCAGAGAGGGCTGATTAGAATCTGGGATAGTGGAGAGAGATTTGTGCTTGCCCACGTTGTTGTAGAACGGCCGCGCACTGCATGCGCAACTGATCGCACAATAACGCCACAAAGGTTTTAGTGTACACCACGTGCAAACAGTCGCAGCATAGTGCGTGCGACCGGATGTACGGCCACTTCCTGCCATGTGTAGTGATTACATCTAATTGTTTGTAACCGAACGCACAATAGCAAGTGAAGCATGTGACTAGCATTTCTGTTAGAATTCAAATAAATCATCAAGACTGAAATACGTCATATTGATAGGGCTGTAATCTCCAAAAGGCTGTTAATCAAAAGAAAGGTATTTTTTTTATTTTTGTTATTTGGCCACAATATAGAAGTGTGTAAGGTGTATGATTGAGATTGTGAAATAGGTCGTGCCTTCGTGGTCCCTATTTTAGGTAATAAATATAGGGTATACATAACAGGTATACTGGCAGAGGGGATCCTCCTGGTTTCCTATCGTTAAAGAGAGTTAACGATAAAATATAGCTTCCAGTGTTGTTGTAATATTCATCGGTCAGTTAGGGCCTTTGAGTGTTGCGACTGGACCATACGAGTGTGGCATCTCTGACTGAGGCTGGTTGCGGGGACAAAAGGACAATAGGTGGTTACTGTGGTTTTATCTATAGCTAGACAACTCCTGTGTTCCCTATTATAGGTGGTACTGTGCTTGCCTTAGTAGGTATTGCTGTGTTCCCTATTTTTAGATATTAGCTAACTGTAGAATAGGTGCGTGGAGGCAGCCTATCGGTTAATTCTTCCACCGGTCTCATCATTGTTGTTGTTTTTTTCGCAAAATGGGCGCAAAACAGTCAACAGGGATGGTAGACGATGCGCTGTGTATGCAAGGTCCGACCGGGTCGGCTCTTCATATAATGTACACTAAATATGGTGCGCACGCAACGACGCACTGTACTGTGTGGGTTAAGATGACGAGTAAGAGTGAGAAACCTTTCACAAAGATTGGAAGCTTTAATATGGAGATTTTAAATAACCTTAGGGATCACATATGTAGAGTGAAATCCCTAAAGAAAAGAGTGGAGTATGATGATTCTTTGAAACTCTGGCTGAATGAGAGTCCAACATGGGTTAATGGCGTGCATGGGGCACCGCGTGGAGCCACGTGCATGCCTAGGGGTGATGCGCACGCAACGCTACACAGCGTAGCGTACGCATCACAGGGAAATGCAAACTTGCGGCACGGTAGCGTTGCCAAAGGTATTGCGAATCGCGCTTGCGCACCCCCGCCACCTTATGTGGTGGGCGGTGATGATACATTACCACATAACAAAAACTATAAAAATGTTGTAACTGAACCAAGTAAGTTGTACCCGGTCCTGAGTGAATATTTGGAAAATGTCTATGATGCAGAAAGTGATCCTGTAGCAATGTCTGCTGTATCCCATGCTGTGCAGTTATTAAATGTCCCTTCCCAGCAAGTACAAGTAGCTGCCCCTATGGCATCAAGAGGGGGGGAGGGATCCTTAGCTCATGGGGGGGAGGCCCTAGTAGAACCCATGGTGGGGGAGGCTCCTTTAATAAGGGTGCAGGAAGTATTAGAACCAACTGCTTCAATAGCGGAGGTTACTAATACCGTTCGCTGTAGTAATAGGCTTAAAGGTATAGAGGTGGGAGGCATCCACCCTGTAAGGACAATTATTGTCCCTAATGGGAACGCAGATGCGAATGGTGTCGTACCCACAAGGGAAGTAGCGATGCACTGTCCTTGGACACGGGCGGAACTACATTCCATTATGTCTGAATTTCCTGACCCCAAGAAACATCTGGCAAAATGTCAGCGTTTCATAAAGGATCTAGGCAATGCCCATGAGCCAACCAAGAAGGATTGGCGAGTGGTGTTAAGAGCATGTCTCCCAGAAGGTACAGATGTGAAAAAGTTTATCACAGCATGTACTCTGGATGCAGACATCCCCTTAACTGATCAAGGTAATCAGGATTGCATTGCCCGTATAGTTGCCCAACTAGCCATATTTTTCCCGTTAGTTGTTAATTGGAGTAAAATCTTCTCCATTAAACAAAAGGAAAGTGAACCTGCAGAAGATTACTTTAATCGTGGGCTGCAGACGATCACTCAGTACACTGGGATCGAAAACATTAAGGATAGCACGCACTACCGGGGAATGGTCATCACTGCTCTAATGGACGGTCTAAAAGACAGTTTGAAAGACAGAGTTCAGACCTCACACCCTGGTTGGAGAGGGATAACAGTTGACGCGCTCTGGGAAACTGCAATAGACCATGACAAGAATATCACCAGGAAACGTGAAGCTCAGAGCGAGAAATTGATGGCTGTTAGCATTCGAGCTCTAGAAGATATGCACTTACAGCCAACAGACACATATCCACCTGCGCAGTTACAAGTCTTAAACACCTACCATCCTGCGCAGGCCCAACCCATACAATTCCCTCACACATACCACACCAGACCACAACACACTCTTCACACACACCCAAAACCATCATACCCACACTCAAAATCCCCTCCTCCCGGACTTCAACAAAATTTCCCCAACAGATCAGCTAAGAAATGTTTTAACTGTAACCAAGTAGGACACTTTAGGAAGGACTGTAGAGTCATAATTCAGGAACCCCACATGCAGCAACGTATTGATGCATCTCGTAACCATAAGAACTATCAGATAAATCCTGCCCACATAGTTGCTGCAAATGCCTTGCTGGGGGAAGATAGCCAACTATAGGTGTTAGGTCATACCTGTAGTCTGCAGGCAGTCAGGATAACGGGAGGTACTAGGGAAGAGCCGGTAATAAAGGTTAATGTAGCTGGTACTGAACGTTCCTTCCTAGTAGACACAGGGGCGACCAGGTCTGTTTTAAAATCTCTTGAAAATCTACAGATAACAAACCAGACAGTACCACCAATGGGTGTAACAGGTAGCGTACAGCATTACCCTTTAACCAAACCCACGGAGGTTACCATTGGGCCTTTGCATGCCAGGCATTCTTTCCTCCTGGCAGCAACAGCCCCTACTAATCTCCTGGGAAGAGATTTATTGTGCAAAATGGGATGTATTATCTATTGTACCCCTGACGGGATATTTATGGATGTCCCAGGAAGGTTTGCACACGAGGTAAGGGATGTGCTAGACACTCCCCAAAGGTTAATGCTGCACACCATAACATCAGACAAGGGTTCAGCTCAGGTAGATGAAATGTTAGAACAAATACCTAGTTTCCTTTGGACTAAGGATGGACAGGACACTGGGTTAATGGCAAATGTAGCTCCAGTCATGGTAAACCTGAAAAACGGTAGACACGCTCCTAAAATTCCCCAATACCCATTAAAGCCAGAAGTAGAGTTAGGGGTTCACCCCATAATTGAGCATTTACTACAGCAGGGAATTTTAGTCCGTACAGCCAGTGTAGCCAACAGTCCTATCTTCCCTGTGAAAAAGAGTGGTGGGAGGGGGTACAGGCTGGTACAGGACCTTAGAGGGGTTAATAAGGTGGTAGAAAGCCAATTTCCCGTAGTGCCTAACCCAGCTGTCATCCTTATGCAAATCCCATCAACCGCAACCCATTTCACGGTAATAGATTTATGCTCCGCTTTCTTCTCCGTCCCCCTTCATCCTGATTGCCAATACCTATTTGCCTTCACATACAAAGGCGTACAGTACACATGCACACGACTACCCCAGGGCTTCATTGACAGCCCCAGTATCTTCTCCCAGGCCTTACATGATTGTTTACAGGCTTTTCAACCTGCCAATGGATCGGTACTAATCCAATATGTAGATGATTTGTTGTTATGCTCTGATTCGTTTATGTCATGTTTAAATGATACTAAACTTTTGTTGCTTCACCTCTCGCACACAGGGCATAAGGTTGCTAAGGACAAGTTACAGCCGTGCCAGACCAGGGTTAAATACTTGGGACACTGTCTTACCCAAGGCCTTCGACATCTGACAGCGGACAGAATCCACGCCATACAGACCATGACACTACCGCAGAACCAGCACCAGATCCGTACCTTCTTGGGCATGTGTGGGTATTGCAGATCATGGATACCCGGTTTTTCCATTCTGGCTTTACCACTGCAGGAGTTAGTATCTTCCACAAAACCAGACCGTGTCTTGCACTCTGAAGAGTCAGAGCAAGCCTTCCTTAATCTTAAGGACAGTCTGATAAGAGCACCTGCATTGGGGATTCCAGACTATGGGAAACCCTTTGATTTATTTTGTACAGAGGCTGCTGGTTGTGCGGCAGGAGTTCTCACACAAAAACATGGTGATGCCAATAGACCAGTAGCATACTACAGTGCCCAGTTGGACGCTGTGGCAAGAGCACTCCCAACGTGTTTAAGGAGCGTAGCTGCAACCGCACTCTTGGTGGAAAAGAGTGAGGATGTAGTGTTAGGCCATGACATGACTGTACATACACCACATGCTGTTTCTGCCCTGTTAAATTCGGCCCAGACCAGACACGTTTCCTCCGCTAGGTTCACTAAATGGGAACTAGCGTTAATTGCACCGACCAACATTACTATAAAGAGGTGTAATACTTTAAACCCTGCTACATATTTACCAAGTGTGCCTCATGATGCACAAAGGGTGGAAGGTAAAGGTGAATCGTTACCAGTGGTAGAAGGTGAGTTTGGTACAGGAATTAATAGGCATGACTGTATGGAGTATTTAAATCAAAATTTTACAGCTAGGCCTGACATTCATGACACACCGTTAGAAAATGCAGACTTATCATTTTACACGGATGGGAGTTGCCATAGACAGACTGATACAGGTGAGTTATGTACAGGTTATGCTGTGGTTGATGACAAGGACGTTATAGCGGCCGAACCACTCGGTCCACCCCATTCAGCGCAGGTGGCGGAACTCGTGGCACTAAGGAGAGCGTGTGAGTTGGCCGAAGGAAAAACGGCCAATATTTACACAGACTCCAGGTACGCTTTTGGGGTGGTGCACGATTTTGGGGCCCTATGGCGTCTAAGAAATTTTCTAACAGCAGCAGGCACACCAATCGCACATGCACATCACATAAAACGACTGTTGACGGCAATACAGCTACCCAAGACAGTAGCTGTCATTAAGTGTAAAGCCCACACCTGCGAAGATGATCCAGTATCATTGGGTAACAACAGGGCTGATGAAACTGCCAAATGGGCAGCAGGTTTAAAACTTAATCAAATGGATAAAGTGTTGATATTTGAAACGGTTGACATGCAGAAACTGGTTGAAATGCAAGGTGTGTGTACCCATCAGGAAAAGGCAAGCTGGAGATCCAAGGGATGTGAGCAAGAGTCCTCTGGGCTCTGGAGAAATGGACAAGGGAAGCCAGTAGCTCCTAAGGCATACTACCCAAGCTTAGCAGAAGCAGCACATGGTCTGACCCATCTGGGTAAGCAGGGTATGTGTAAGTTAGTGAAGGCATACTGGTATGCACAAGGCTTTTCTTCCCAAGCAGAGAAGAGGGCAATGTCCTGTTTGACCTGCTTAAGGAAGAATATAGGAAAAACTGTACCCACTGAACCATCTCACATCCCTCCAGCAGACGGCCCTTTCCAGGTCATACAAATTGACTTCATCCAGTTACCACCCTGCAGGAACTTGAAGTATGTTATGGTTTGCATAGATGTATTCTCTAATTGGGTAGAGGCATACCCAGCTGCTACCAACACTGCTGCATTCACGGCAAAGAAAATAGTTCAGGAGTTTGTATGTAGGTATGGTATCCCTAGAGTAATTGAAAGTGATAGGGGTACCCATTTTACCGGAGATGTTTTTTAATGTATGTGTAAGTTGATGGGTATTAATAGTAAGCTTCACACCCCATATCGACCGCAGGCCAGTGCCAAGGTGGAGAGGGTAAATGGTACTATTAAAAACAAGCTGAGTAAAATCATGGCTGAAACTGGTTTGGGATGGCCAGAAGCTCTGCCTCTTGTGCTCCATAGTATCAGGACCACCCCTAGATCCCCTCTTAATCTTTCCCCATTCGAAATACTGTTCGGGAGGCAACCTCGTTTAATTATAAGTCCTCAGGAAGATTTGAAAAGTAACAACGAGGTTACTGTGAGGTACCTTATAGGGATGAGTAAGCAGCTCCAACAGCAGCAGCAGAAACTAAAACTGTTATCACCTGATATGCCTGAAATGAACTGTCATGATGTTGAACCTGGAGAGTATGTTATGATCCGAAACTTTTTACGTTCAGGTTGTTTGACCGTTGGGAAGGACCATACCAAGTGCTACTGACAAGTACAACATCCGTGAAAGTAGCTGAGAGAGACACCTGGGTCCATTCCAGCCATTGTCGGAAGGTCAAAAATCCTGAGGAGAACCAGACCAGGGAAGAGACAGAGAACCTGGACCTGTCGATTGCAAGCCTGTTCCGTGAAAGCTACTAATTGTATCAGTAGCACTTGAACAAGGCTGGTAAGACCTGGTATGGTGATGGGGTTTCAGGTTGTAACTGCTTTTGTGTATCCTCCCAGAGTTCATATCATACTGTTGTGTTTCGGGATGTCCTGGTTCTGTGCTGGTGGTCGGAGGATGGAGAGAGAGATCGGTAGTGGTGTCGATGGAGAGGAGCTGGGAGAGAAAGAGCTGCAAAAACAAGGCCAGTACCTGACCAATATTAGCACTGTAATGGTTAAAAGATCTGCTCTCTTGGAATCTCGGAGGCAGTGTGAAGGTTTATTGTCTGAAGAGTATTGTATATGCGCAAATTGTGGGCCTGTAGTCAATGATAAATGCATCCTACGATGTCAGACCCAGAGTAATTTATACTTGGGCGAGCATCCGTTAGAGGACTACCATTCCCTAGTAGGTAAGGTTTTGAACCAAACCGAATGTTGGGTATGCTCCCAGGTTCCTCAAGGACAGCATAATGTAGGGTTAGTCCCATTCCCCTTAAAGGTCTCTGAAGTCATTGACTTACAGGGAGGCAAACCGGTGGACAGAAAATTTAACATATCCGATTCCCCTAATTTGAAGCTCCACCAATATCAAGTAGATAAATCCCTGTTATGTTTCAACTTCACCAATCCCAACAAACCTGGGAATTGGGAAGTCACAGGAATTAATCAGACAATGACCTTCTCACTGAGAGCCGATAATGTATCTATAGACTCAGCACTTTTATACAACATTGTTACAAGTGGGAAATTCTATAGGTACAGGTATACGCGGAGTAATGTTAAAGTGATGGTTGGAAGAGTACCACCCGGGTACTGTGCGAAGATCATACAACCTGATACTTGTATTAGCCAAATGGAGGAGATAGGGATGGGATCATTCATAGAAAAGATGTGTACCGGTATCATGAAACATTCCATCCCATTCATCCTCCCAGATGATGTATATTATATTTGTGGTAGAAAAGCGTATAAATGGCTCTCTCCAAGTTCCAGTGGACTATGCTATTTGGGAAAGGTACTCCCTGAAGTCATGACTCTTGCACATAATGAAATGATTGATGTCCATAGGACATCTTCTCCATACCTTCATACGCATTATGAACACAGAAATAAGAGAAACATGATTCCTGGTGATGTGCATAAAGCCACTCAAATGATAAGTGAGACGACTGGCTTCCAGATTTTAGTTGCACTTGATCCCACCAGGATTGCTCGGGGATCTCTAAATTTTAGGTATATTCAAGATCTCGCAAAATTAATAGATAATATCACCGAGCTATATGATGACACCTTTAGGTACACTGGTAAGGAGTTGCAAGCGTACAAGAAAGAGCTGGTCCAACATCGTTTAGTGCTGAATTATTTAACTGCTGTCACTGGAGGGTATTGCGTAACCCTAGCCACCCAGTTTGGTGTTAAATGTTGTACTTATATCACCAATAGCATTAGTGACCCCAAGGAGGTTATAGACCGGAAAATGGATGAAATTCTGCAGTTGAAATGGGAATTTCGGAAGAACCATAATGCTTCAATCGCTGAAGTGGAGGAACAGGTCGAAGAGTGGTTCTCCTGGTTGAACCCTATGAAATGGTTCTCGGGTCTAGGAGAGTGGGTCCAAGGACTGATTGCGAGTATAGGGAAACTCCTGATCCTAGTGTTGATGGTCATCCTAATAATTGGCATATGTATCAGATGTGTTCCAGCGGCTATGAAGTGTGCAAAAGGTTGTTCCAATGGAAACCAGGAAAATGAAATAATGATGGTAGTTACCCATGATGCTGTGAATACTAATGTAACAAATACCCTACATTATAACCCTGAATTACGATCTAATGTTTGCTTGCATATTGCCATGTATAATAAAGTATTGTCAATGTTTCTTTAGAACACCCTAGTTTAAATGTAGTCTTCATCTCCCCTTTCTTCCAAGGTTGTCCTCTCCATGGAGTGGTGCTTTCCCACACTAGCTCCCCATTGGTCCTCGACTTAGAGTCCACGTGGTATGCGTACGAGGGGCTACTTTATGTCCTCCAGGGGCGCATTATTCAACGATTCAAATGACCACACGGAGTCATATCGTTAAGAACATTGAACAATACTTTATAATACAGTGTCCACATGAATAAGATCCGAATGATAGTAGAAGTCCCATAAGAACACGTACCTTGTAATGATGTGATTTGGATTTGTTTAGCAGTGCATAAAAGTGTTATTAATGCTATTTCAAAACATCTTAAAATTAAGTCTCTACACAATTCAAAATTATCCTTATGGGTTAGGTGCATTCCCACATCTAACATATGGTCACGACCTCTTCAGTCTGGCCTGTGGTGTGCACATAAGGCTAGTTTTATGTCCCTTCCCCCAAGAGCGCTTCATTGATGGGTAAATTAACAACTCATGCCATCCCATAACAATAACATTAACTGATGTCTTATAGTATGGCTAATCAGATAACCAATTATTAATTGTGGCTTGCGTATGGTGATAGCGTATAATTGCTATCAAAGGGTAGACTGTCGAAACCGTATAAATTGGTTGCGATCGCTTAATTGTGCACGAATCGCAACACGACATCCATTGGACGATTTGATCGTCCACGGCCATTTTATGCGAACACACGCTCCCGCCGCATTCGCGCACGCACTTGCGCACGTGCAATTGCACATGCTCGCTATACATGCACACGCATCCCATGCCCCCGCAACTCGCCATATTGTGAATGGCGAGCCATGCTTCTGTGCTCACAACGGTTAAGCGCCATTTTACATTACATAAACACATAACAAAGTTAGTACAGCAATACTGTTTAAATACTGTTTTGCGTTTCAATCGCATAGCCAGCTTTTAAGTATTATTGTCGGAAACCTTACCCCGACGGACAGCAGCCTTTCCTTACAATAAACTTATATCCCATTTAACCCTAAACTGACTGAGATACGCACAATGCTATGTGTTTTAAAGGTATACAGTGAATGTTACATGTTAAATAGCAGTTATATGATATCTGGGATTAGGAATAAGATAAATGGGTCATGAGTAGTATCTACCGATTTCCCTCTGTCTCAACAGGAATATGAAACCAACAGAATGAATATGGAAGGGATCACTATCGAGTTATGAAGACCTGCCAAGAATTATACTCTATACTGTAAAAATCAATGTACACATCCCCTGTAGAGTTGCATGCCAAATGTTAGGACAAAGGGATTTTCTAACACAGTTCAACCTCCAGTGACGTCAACCATCTACTAACCAATGAATAGCAACAACCATTGTGACTCAGTAATAAAGGGCCAATAGGGAGCCCCTCTGAGTATTCAGCTTATGTTCAAAGGAAATTGTACACCTATAAATTCCTATGCAGTCTGGATCCCAACCTTTTTTCCTTCCTTCCTTTTTCTCTGCTTGACCCTAAAGAAACACGCAGCAATCCTGATGGACAGCTGTTAGTCTAGGATCCAGACCGCATGGCAAAATATTGGTAATTGTATCTTTGTCTTTATCCTGTATATAGCTGCATTGTATAGATTAAGGCTGATTATACCCTTTTTACAATATAGTACCTTTGTGTGTGTTGGAACCGCAAACTGTTTCTGTGTGACAAAGTTATTTTATATTGAAATGGGAGGTATGGGCAATCTGGTCTGTGCAATCAAATCTCTCTAATATCGATGCTGTTCAAACGGTATCAATAGTGTGTATGTATGTATATATATATATATATATATATGTAGTGTGTGTGCATGTATGTATGTTTGTATATATACACATTCATATATACATATATCACAATTTTAAAAAAAAATCTATAGTTGGTAAAATATTTAATCAGGTGCAGAGAAACTGTGCGGCGCAGGGAAGGCTTGTAAAGCCTTCCACTGTGCTGCCACCATTAGCAAATTTATTTTGCCCCATATTTCAAATTTAGGAGGGAGGGGTTTGCGATTTGAGTGGGTGGGGCTACAGACGGCCGCTGATCAAACTTTAACAAGAATTTTTCTTCCTGTCTCCAGTGCAGCACAGCAGAAGCTATGGACCTTTTTTGATATGGGGCCTGGAGCTGCAGCTCCACCCGCCCCATCGCTAAACTGGCCCTGGTCTTCCATAGAGCAAATAAAAAAACGAGAAGCTCATGGAAGATTGTGGAACCTCTTTAATGGCCAGCACTAAATAGGGTAACAAATACTGTAATTCAAATTTTACCCATCTTTATCCACCACTTTCTTTAGCATATTCTGTAATGTTTTGTTAAACCTCTTCACTAAACCATCAGTCTGATGGTGATACATGAAGGTTCTTAGAAGAGTATCCTTAAATAGGGGGCACAACTCTTTCACGATTCTATACATGAATGGGGTTCTCTGATCAGTTTTGAATTGTAGCGGAAAAACTGATTTAGCATCAGCATGGGCATAACTGCACATAATATTACGTTAATAGAGACCTGTAACTTTCCCTTGTAAATTGGTGTGTAGCATTCTTTGTATGTGGATAGGTGACAAAACTCTTCTGGACTAATTCCCTTTTGAAGATGAGCAAGAGAGATTATAGGAAGTTCTGTCTTCTTGCTTCAGCCATAAATATGTCCAGTTGTATGTGGCATATAAGAAAACTGTTTGTGGAAATTACAGGACATCTGGCCAGGCCCTTGATGAGCCATTATTAAAAACCCTGTGTTCTGTGTAGGGTCAGAGATCAAAGACTGGGGTTTGTTATAACCCCACAGGGGGTCAGGCTCACGGCCTGAGAGACAGACCGACCAGCAAGGTGTCAAATCTTTTTCCTAACCTCTGAGCTTCAAACAGTAGGGAGTGAGCAGTTACCTAACCCCTGCTCAGGCGATCAGGAGACCCTGTGTTGCAGTCACCTAAATAATGGAAGGGTATAACTATCCCAAGGAGAGGGGGAGTGACCCAGAACAGCCTGTGAAAGGGAATAAAAATGTGTGTGATAGGAAACATCGTTCATTCTGCGTGAAGCTATCGTAAGGTACAGATGTTCCGGAAATCGTCATTGGGACGACCTCATCTCAAAACCATTCAGTTCAACAGAGTGGTTTGTTCTGCTAATTTGTTCTTTTATTTTATTTTTGGAAAATGTGAGTAATTGTGTGATTCCTTTTAACATTATTATATTCTTGTAACTTTTTGTACCTAAGCTTTGAAGATATTCTTTAATTAAACATTAATTCTAGATCTGGATCTGTTTTTTTATGACCCAAGGCCTCATATGGCTCATGTTACCTATTTTTCTAAATATTGATAATTGTGTATGCCGGTGAGAGCAGAAGCCCACCTTATGCTTTGGCATTACAGTTTTCTTCTGATGGTGGCAGTTACCCAGTTTATTAAACCACACGTGCTGAGGTACCTGTAAAAGATACGGGGCAGAGATTCTCAGATTGGCGGATCTGGAGGGTCGGCTCCGTAGGACCGTGACATCCTTAGGTATTCCCACTCTGCTAAAGACATATACTAGTTCCCTAGCAATTGTGTTTGTTGATGTAATGAACAATGGTATTGCTATGGGCCATAGAGACAGTTCCCACTGGGCTGGTCCTGTGCTCCCTCAGTGGTTTGACACAACCCCTGGCTCCACCCTCTTCCTGCCAGGCCAATTCATACTGGCTGCCACGTTTCCGGGAATTGCGTTCTATGGTGGAGCGCAAATTGGAAGCTGTCATCTATTCTGGCTAGCGGTTACTTCCAGGTGAACCATGCTGAAGCCCTGTAGATGCTGCAATGACATTGGCCTGTGGGTTAAATGCGTCCAGCAAGGTAGTTTAGTCTGGCCTGTTTTATCCTGTAGCACCTGAAAGGTCAGTCTTCTGTGGGGGGCTCGGGCAATTGATGTGGGGCTAATATGATTTTTTTTCTTGTGGTAGTTAGTGTTTTATTTTTCCTGTGGGGGTTAATGTGTTTTCCTTTTCTGTGTGGGGCTAATGAGTTTTTTTTTCTACTTCAGGGTCCATAGGGTATCCACAGGATACCTTGGATATAGGTGTGACGTCAGTCGCCGGGCACCATAGAGTTAAGCTTTTCAGCCTCCCAGGATGCACTAGGGTCCCCCTCCTATACCCCGCCCCCGAGCCAAGGCACCTCAGTTTAGTTTGGTGCCCGGCCGGAGTCGGGTGCACCTGTCGGAGTGGGGGCTAGAAGAGCCCCTGAAGCTTTCTTCTATGCAGCTGTGGCTGCACATCTGGTTGTACAGCATGGACAGTCAGTCCTGACATCCATGCTGTCTTCCCTACACCCCCGCCGGTACCAGAACGCCGGTACTGATCCGGGGATGCTGGTGAACATTTGGGGTCACAGCTAGCGGTGACCCCAGATGTTCCGGACCATGGCCGGATTCAAGGGGGACAAAGGTAAGCAGCGGGGTCCCGCGGTGGGTCCCCGCTGGTCACATGGTCCTGAGTCCCCAGGCAGGGGGCTCCCTGGGGACTGGCTGCAGCGTGGAGCCAGGCGACCAACCTGCGCTTCCACTACCCCCTGGGACAGCGGACCGCAGCAGAGCGGTAGCGCTGCGGCATCCCAGGGGTTAAATGCATGCCAGGGGAGCACGCCTTCCCTGTCTCACAGCCGGCGCCTCCCCCGCTGCACACAGCCCTCTCTGCACGCTGCCGACTGGTCCTGTGGCAACGCTCCTCCCCCAGGCCAGCCTCCTCTCTGCTCCTCGGCGGCCATCTTCTTCTGAACACATGGTGAATGCTGCTGGAAGCCTGGAAGGAAGCATCGTGGTCTGGGTCCCCCTGCATACCTCCCCTCCGCTGTGGTCAGGTCTGTGTATGCAGTGCTGTGTCCTACCAGGCCCTGTGTCTGCGTAGTTGAGTGATCAGCGCTGTTAGTGCAGGAATTGATTTTCTTTGCATTGTATGTGACTGTGCTAGCGCTGCTGCCTGTAACTTTTCTTCTAAACTGTCAGCTTTATTCTGTCCCTGTTCTTTCTGCTAAGCCCTTGCGGTGCGGTGCTGCAGGGTGGTCTCTCGCCTATTTACTATATAATTGGTGAGAGGGGTCACATACTTGGTGCCATCATGTCTGAAAGTGATTTTCTTCTCCGGCTACAGTGTACTACATGTAAAGTACCGTTAGCGGAGGGGGAGGGTAGCGCGGAGGGCCTTTGCCGGCAGTGTTTGTCCATGGCGCGGCCGCTTACGGTTACAGCACCGGTACAGGAGCCGCCCTGGGCTTGTTTCGCTCAGGCGCTTACAGCCTTAGTGGGCAAGTTAGCTCCGCAGCCCGCGTTTACACCGATGGGTTTGTCCCAGCAGTCAGTGGTGTCGTCACCCATGCAGGGTTTCCCACGACAATTGGTGGTACCCCACAGTCTCCCTATTTCCCCGCTCCCGGTTTCTCAGGAGCCAGCGTGGGTTAACTCCCTGACAAGTTCGGTACAGCACTTGTTGGATGTGTTGCAAGGGGAGTCTGTGATGCGGCCGCATAAACGGCCGGTGGCGTCTCTCGGCTCCTTATGAGGATGACGAGGGGACGTCAGATGATGGGGAGATTCTGGATCCTTACGATCAGGAACCTCTCCACACTAAGGACGCTGATGCTAAGTCCAAAGTATATATTCCTGGACTTATTCGGGCGGTCCGCACAGCCTTGGTGATTGAGGACGAAGTTCCCCCAGCGGCTAAATCTAAGTATGCCTTTTTCAAAGATGTGAAGGGCGATGCCATGGTCTTTCCTCTTTCGGGTCAGTTAGTGGACCATTTAGAGGAGGCGTGGAAACAGCCTGGCAAAAGATACCAGCCGCAGAGACGCCTGGCGGTGGCTTATCCGTTTGCGGATAATTATTTTGCAAAGTGGGAATCCCCTCCACAGGTGGATTCTCACGTGACCCGTCTTGTCCGTAGTGCCACATTGCCGATGCCATCCATGTCCTCCCTTAAGGATGCTACGGACCGCAAGGTGGAGATCTGCCTGAAGTCCGCTTATTCCCTTGCGGGGGGGGGGGGGGCAGCACGGCCGGCTATGGCCATTTGCTGGGTTGCCAGAGCGATGGAGCGCTGGGCGGATTCATTAGAGGCTTCTTTTGATTCCGACTGTCCGGCCGAACAGGCGGAGTTGATTGGTAATCTCCGTGATTCGGCCACCTATATCAACGAGGCGGCCCTAGACATTAGTACTCTGGTGTCTAGAATTTCTTCAGCAGCGGTGGCTGCTCGTCGCACCTTGTGGCTGCGATCCTGGAAGGCGGACGCAGATATTCCAAAAAGGGTCTGGAGGCGTTGCCGTTTACCGGAGAAGTTCTCTTCGGTCCGGATCTGGATAAGATTGTGGCCACGCTGGCGGCAGCCAAATCGGCTTGTCTCCCGTCAGCCGCTGCTCCTTCTGGTTCTGGTCCATCGTCCTTTCGGTCATCTAGGGCCCAGGGCAGGCCCAAACCACAGTCGTTTCCTCGACAGGCTGGCCCTAAGAAATCGGCCAAGCAGGCATGGAGTACCAGACGTCCGGCCCCCAAGCCAGATGACAAGCCTGCGGCCTGACGGTCCGGGCCTCCCTTTGGGGGATCCCAGGGTGGGAGGCCGCCTGCTGCAGTTCACCCAGTGTTGGTCGGCCACTACGACAGACACTTGGGTTCTCAAGGTGGTCTTCCACGGGTACGCCCTCTCCTTCCGGCACAGACCCCCGGCGCGATTCTTCACCACGGGTCTACCATCAGACCGGAACAAGGCTACGGAGCTGCGGAAGGTATTGCACACTATGCTCCAGGCTGGAGTTATAGTGCCTGTTCCATTCTCCCAGAGGGGCCAGGGTTTCTATTCAAATCTTTTTTTGGTACAGAAACCCAATGGGTCGTATCGTCCGATTCTCAACCTCAAAGCACTCAACAAGTCTTTGCGGGTTCCGAAGTTTCGGATGGAGACCCTACGGTCCATCATTCTGGCGCTGGAACCTGGGGACTACATGGTGTCATTGGACATACAGGACGCTTACCTGCATGTCCCTATTCTTTTGCGCCATCAACAGTTCCTCAGGTTTGCAATCCGCAGCGACCACTTCCAGTTTCGGGCGTTACCTTTTGGCCTGGCGACAGCACCACGTGTTTTCACCAAGGTGATGGCGGTCATGGCGGCTTCTCTGCGGCTGCAGGGAGTCCGCATGTTGCCGTACTTGGACGACCTGTTATTGGTGGCAGGATATCCAGAGCTCCTGTTACGCCACTTGGACCTGACCATTGCACTGCTGCAATGGCACGGCTGGCTAATCAACTGGCAGAAGTCCACTCTAATCCCGTCTCGGAGGATTCTGCATCTTGGAGCCTTATTGGACTCGGGACAGCAAAGGATCTTCGTGACGGAGGACAAGATCTCTGCTTTACAGTCAAGGGTGCGCAGTTGTCTGCACAGCCGCCGGGTGTCCCTACACTCGGTGATGAGGTTACTGGGCTCCATGGTGTCGGTGTTCGACATGGTGGAATTCGCCCAGTTTCACTCCAGACCTCTGCAGCACCTGATCCTGTCCAAGTGGAATGGGCTGCCTCAGTCTCTGAAGTCCCAGATGATTGTGATCACTCCGGAGGTTCGCCTGTCCCTTGCTTGGTGGTTACAGACGACCCACCTCAACAAGGGACGTCCGTTCTGGGTTCCAAATTGGGTCCTGTTGACAACGGACGCCAGTCTTTGGGGCTGGGGAGCAGTTTCAGGTCCACACTTGTTCCAGGGCAGGTGGACGCCGACAGAAGCGGAGCTTCCAATAAATATCTTGGAACTCCGTGCGGTCTTCAATGCTCTCCAGCAGGCACATCGGTTTCTCCAGGGTCACCCGGTGCAGGTCCAGTCGGACAACGCTGCCACTGTGGCCTACATAAACAGGCAAGGAGGAACTCGCAGTCGGGCGGCTCTCGTAGAGGTCTCTCGGATCCTGGTTTGGGTGGAGCGCAATCTTCCGGCCATATCAGCGGTCTTCATCCCGGGAGTGCTAAATTGGGAGGCGGACTTTCTAAGTCGCCAGGACGTTCATCCTGGGGAATGGTCCCTGCACCCGGACGTTTTTCAACTGCTGGTGGACAGGTGGGGTCTTCCAGAGATCGACCTCATGGCGTCCCCGCCACAACAACAAGTTGCCGGTGTACGGGTCTTGCACAAGAGACGAAGGGGCGTCTCTGGTGGTTGCTCTGTCCATACGGTGGACGTTCCGGTTCGCATACCTCTTCCCTCCGGTCTCCCTTCTTCCACGGGTAATCCGGAAATTCAAACAGGAAGGAGGGACGCTCCTGTTGATAGCTCCTGCGTGGCCCAGACGGCACTGGTTCTCAGACCTTCAGGGTCTGTCCGTGGACAGTCCTCTGCGGTTGCCGCTACGACCGGACCTTCTGTCTCAGGGTCCTTGTCTTCACCCGGACCCGGCTCAGCTGTCTTTGACGGCGTGGCTGTTGAGAAGGCCATGCTGAGGTCCGGGGGTTTTCCAGCTCTGTGGTGCGTACCATGTTACGAGCTCGGAAACCGTCTTCCGTGAGGATATACCATCGCGTGTGGCATACGTTCTTCCAGTGGTGTCGACTGAGAGGTTATGCACCGCGGGAGTTTCGTCTGTCTCGGATTCTCGCCTTCCTGCAAGCGGGACTAGATCATGGGCTTCGCCTTGCTTCTTTGAAGGTACAGGTTTCGGCCCTATCTGTCTGGTTTCCCCGTAGGATTGCTACAATCCCGGATGTGTGCACCTTTATGCAAGGTGTTCTCCGCATTCAGCCGCCCTTTGTTCCACCTGTGGCGCCTTGGGATTTGGCTGTGGTCCTGAGGGCTCTCCAAGGACCGCCGTTTGAACCACTGGGCTCAGTGGATCTTAAATGGCTAACAGCTAAGACTGTTTTCCTTCTGGCTATTGCTTCGGCCTGACGTGTTTCTGATTTAGGGGCTCTTTCTTGTAGACCCCCTTTCTTGGTTTTTCATGGGAACAGGGCAGTGCTCCGCACTCGGCCCGAGTTTCTTCCCAAAGTTGTTTCCCAGTTTCATGTTAACGAGGATCGTTGTTCCGGCCTTTAACTCACCGGGTCTTTCCGTGGGTGAGGCCTCTTTGGATGTTGTGCGGGCCTTAAGGACTTATGTTGACCGCACTTCTTCGTTTAGGAAGTCGGATGCTTTATTTGTCCTCTATTGCTTCCGTAAAAAGGGTTGGCCTGCTTCAAAGCAAACTTTGGCAGCCTGGATCCGTATGGCTATTTCTGAAGCTTATCTTCATGAAGGCCTACCGGTTCCTCCTTCTCTGAAGGCTCATTCCACTAGGTCTGTGGGTCCTTCGTGGGCAGCTCGACGTGGTGCCTCTGCAGTCCAGATCTGCAAGGCTGCTACGTGGTCTTCTGTCCATACCTTCGTGAGGTATTACAGGTTTGACACCTTCGCCTCTCAAGATGCTTCCTTCGGGCAGCGGATTCTCCTTTCTGCACAGGAGCGTCCCCACCCTTAAAGGATACTGCTTTGGGACATCCCCAAGGTATCCTGTGGATACCTATGGACCCTGAAGTAGAAAATATGAGATATGGTAAGAACTTACCCTTGTTATCTCTATTTCTACGAAGTCCATAGGGTTCCACAGGACTCCCACCCTGTCGCACCTGTGCTGCAGATGGGCTTTGCTCTGGTCACCGGTTTTCCGTCTCCCTCTGGTGAGAATGTGATTCTTGTATGTGTCCAGATCTTTTTTCTCTCTCTTCCTTCTCCTCCTCCGGCCTATGGCTTGATAACTAACTGAGGTGCCTTGGCTCGGGGGCGGGGTATAGGAGGGGGACCCTAGTGCATCCTGGGAGGCTGAAAAGCTTAACTCTATGGTGCCCGGCGACTGACGTCACACCTATACCCAAGGTATCCTGTGGAACCCTATGGACTTCGTAGAAATAGAGATAACAAGGGTAAGTTCTTACCATATCTCATATTTTTTGCCTACTTAGCCAATGGGTTTTATTTTTTCCTGTAGAGGCAAACGTGTTTATTTTTCTCTGGTGGGGTCAATGTGTTTTATTTTATTCTTGTGCAATGTTTTTCATCTGCGCATGCATCTCAGTTGCACCCTGCATACATCCTGATGGTGTTTGTACAGAGACGCAGAACAGATTCAGACATAAGCATGAAGAAGTGTATTAGAAATGTGTTGGGTGCTTCGGAGCGGTTACAGCGAGTTGGCTCATCGGCTGCAGATGTAATGTAGTATGGGCATGTTATTGGAGTTACAAGGGTATGTAGCTGAAATTGTTTGCATACAGAGAAGCTGAATTGCTCACACTGGAGGCCATAGTCAGGGGAGGCTATGTGAAGGCATGGAGAAGGTCAGAAATACGGGCATATTTAGGGGATTATTGCCGAAGTGGTCGCAAATTCAGACGTTTAATCGCTTACAGTGGTCATACTCCATACTTGCCTACCCTTCTGGAATGGCCGGGAGGCTCACGAAAATCGTTTATTACTCCCTGCTGCCTGAAAATGTGGGCAAGTCTCCTGCAGACTGGAGCCACCACACGTGGCAGCCCACTTTCTGTTAAGTGGGTGGCAGAGGCAGCCGATGACGCAATTGCATCATTGTGACTCTGCCCTCCACTTCACAATTCCGGTAATTGTGGTAGCCAAAAGGTTGGCAAGTATGCCATACTCTGAAAGAGAATCTGCAACTAGCATGGCACAAGTTTCGATAGTGCGACCAATGGTTGCATCTAAAGACACACCACGCGGTATTTGAACCTCTAAAGACACTAAAAGTGGGCGTCTCAGTCCTTGCATATTTAGACACATGCTTATACACCAGGGAAAGGCTTGTAACATTATTTGCATAAAGTTGCAGACGCGTGACTGCAAATAACACACACGCAGACTGCAGCGTCCAGCTCAGAATCAGGCCCAATGTGTCATATAACTGGCATTAGTTGCACTGTTACACATACTCATATAGCTTGTAGAAGAAAACTAGCTGTTTCCCATGTTTTGAATTTCGATAAATCTTAAATATACACATTCATCCTTCTCTGCTACCTGGAGATGCTGCAAGCATTTCTATTTCACATCTGTTTATACAGATCTGATTTGTTACACAGGGCTCTATTTATTAACATTATTTTTACTAAAATAAAGTGAAAAAGGGTGTTTTCACACCATTTTCACATTATTTTAGTATCAGCTATATTTACTAAAGGATAATTGGAGTTGACTTCGTAAAATTGTACTCCAAGTCCTGATTTTCACATATTTTTAGTAAATAGATTGCATTTCCCATAATTGTAATGGGAAATGTGATCGGTCTGCAAGCTACTAAAAATAAATTGTGAAAAAATACCGGGGGTAGCCCTGTGATAATAATGCCACCCGGAGGTGGCGTTATCCAGGGTCTCCCCCGGTTACTGGACACCTACTCCACTCCAACGGGCAGAGCAGAGTCCAGAGCTGGCCCCAGTGATCAGCTGTGTCCACACCCTGATCTCTGCTAAAAAAACAAAAAACTTACCAGAGTCCAGGGACCGGAGATCGGGGCTCCGGTGATGTCCTCCCTCCGGTCAGCTGGTCTCCCATTCTGCACTGTGACCCGGTCATCAGCTGACCGGGTCACAGTGCAGGATGGGAGATCAGCTGAGCGGAACCACAGAGGACATCACCGGAGGTAAGTGCAATTAAAGGGGGGGGTCGTGGGGGAGCCGCAGGGGGAGGGGTGATCGTGAGGGCATCACAATCGCGTTGGTGGGAAAGAGCGGCCGGTCGACGCATGTTCGGTCACTTGTCACTGTGTTTTTTTTTTGCAAAAAATACAGTGATAAGGCAGCAGAGGGGATTCGCAGGGACAGAGCTTTATCGCAAGCTCTGTCCCTGCAAGGGATTTTTAGTAAATCCCTGTGACATTGGCTGAAATCGCAATGCGAATTCAGTCGGTAATATCACACTACAATCTGCATTCTAAATGCGGATTGTAGTAAATAGACCCCATAGTGTCTCTTTCCAATACTAGCATTCAGGGGCATTTCTAGAGAGGAGGGGGCCCGTGTGCAGCCTCCTCTCTGTCCGGCAGCCAGCGCGGCGGCCATTTTCCCTGTACTGCGCATGCGCAATCGACGGGAAAATGGCCATGGCGGCCATTTTCCAGTCGTTTTCACAGTGCCGGACCCCCGCTCCGACGTGGGACTCCGGAGAGGTGAGTAATACTATGGGTGCAGGGTGTGCGGTGTGGGGCCCCCTAAACCCAGGGCCCGTGTGCCCCACACACCCTGCACCCATTATAGATACGCCCCTGCTAGCATTCCATTTTTGTCCAAGTAGATTACAATACTGGATGTTCATCTCTATATGTGTATATATATATATATATATATATATATAAAATAAAGTCCCCGTTTTAGGGGTTTGCCTGTTCGTTTGGGCTAATCTCTTGAACCACTGGACGGATTTTGATGGGGTTTTCAATATTCTATTCAGCATTGGTTGAGTAAGGTTTATATGTATGAACCATTTATCTGTGACAAAAGGGAGCTGAGTACTTACAATTTTACTGAAGCCATTAACAGAAAAAACTGTTGCGCTGTGAGTGACTGACTGCTGCTACTAGAAGGGTGAGTGAGGGCTGTACTCTGATTGACTCTCTGAGACAGTGAGAGCCAATTAGAGCTAGCAATGTGCCCTGTTATTTCGCAGCAGCCAAGAGAGGGTAGGGAGTCAGGGACTGATCACGTCTGAGGCAGACAGAAAGTGAGAGACAACCTCCAACGAACCCATGAAGATGCTCTGATGCAGACACAGTAGCCAGGGGAGTCATAGCTATAAGGAACGACCACCATCAAATGGTTAAAAAACTACCATCGGCACAAAAAAAATGTAATGTAATGGTAATCATCGGATTCCAATGTCCATCCCTACGCTGAACCTACAGGCAGACTCCGGCCACCATTCCTCCACCGTGAAGTGCTTCCTCTCCAGTATGATGTTCAGCCACACACCCTTGGTGAACAGGCAGAACCTCCCATGGAAGTCAGCGCTGTTCTTGAACAGGGGCACCACGGCGAGGAAGCTCAACAAGAAGACCAGGAAATACAGGGTACATTGTGCAAAGAGGACATTGCCATGTTCAGCAGCCAGGCAGGGGTGAGCATGGAGGCTGTGGAAAAATGCACAAGTGCCCTAGCCCTGGGGACATGCTGCTAATAATGATTATGGTAGCTGCAATATAAATCTCTCATCCATCATCCTCCTGCCCCTCTCAGCTCATCCCAGTGGCCAAGCCCCAGCCAGCTGCAGGGAAGCAGCAGGGGTGGTTGTGGTGACACTGGTGATTTGTCAGTGCAGCAGGGAGGGTGGTGGCTGCTGAAGTGGGCAGAGCGGTGGTGTGTCCACACGATCGTGTCATCGCTGCCCCGACCCCGCTTTATAATACCGATATTACCAGCATTACAAAGCAAGGGGCGTGGCTACGATGACGCAATTCAGCGCAAATCACGTCATCGCCCCACTGAACCACCGCGGTCGCGAGGGGCTGGCGGGCGATGCGGTGTGTCGGGAGGGAGTGACATACAATTTTCGGGAGGCTCCCGACAGTCCCGGGAGAGTAGGCTAGTATGGCCTATGATGTGATGCTGGGGGCTGTGGTAAGAAGCAGGAGTGAGCAGCAGGGACCAGTGGAGAGATGACAGGGGCTGTGGTGAACTATAGGATGCTGTAGTGAGATACAGGGGCCAGGAGTGAGTAGCAGGAGGCTGTAGTGTGATACAGGGGCCAGGAGTGAGTAGCAGGAGGCTGTAGTGTGATACAGGGGCCAGGAGTGAGTAGCAGGAGGCTGTAGTGAGATACAGGGGCCAGGAGTGAGTAGCAGGAGGCTGTTGTGAGATGTAGGGGCCAGGAGTGAGTAGCAGGAGGCTGTTGTGAGATGTAGGGGCCAGGAGTGAGTAGCAGGAGGCTGTTGTGAGATACAGGGGCCAGGAGTGAGTAGCAGGAGGCTGTAGTGAGATACGGGGGCCAAGAGTGAGTAGCAGGAGGCTGTTGTGAGATACAGGGGCCAGGAGTGAGTAGCAGGAGGCTGTTGTGAGATGTAGGGGCCAGGAGTGAGTAGCAGGAGGCTGTTGTGAGATGCAAGGGGTTGTGGTGAGATTCAGGGATCTGTGGTGACATGGCCTAGACAGTGGCAAGATGAAATTGCTATCATGCGAAGCCAGGGCGGGTCACTAGTATTTTATATTTCAGACTTGTCTGGAGTATAGAAAGGTGAGTACCGGCACCACCACTGATAATAATAATCATGTTTGCAATCTCCACAGCTGTCACAACTACTAAATAATAATTGGCATGTCAGTATAAAATTCATTACAGGCTTCTCTTTGTTACAAGTCAGATCTAAAGGCAAATTATATTGAGAGCGAAATGTGTAATCTAAAACAGGAGCAGACAATGAGAGGCTCAGTAATTCTGCACTGACTATGCCTAACATGTCCATTTCATTTGAACAGCTGTGGGCGGCACGGTACACAAGTGGTTATCATGGCTGCTCAGACCCTGGGTTCTAATCCAACCCTATCCTTGCAGACTTTCCAATTGTTCTCTACCATGTTCACATGAGTTTCTTCCATTGCCCATTGTCCAAAACGGTATGCATTTATGAGACCGGCGGCCATGCGGAAATAACGACAGCATAATCCCAGCAAGGGATCTAACATAGGCGTCGAAATTCCAACGCCTATGTTAATCCAGACAGGACGCCGGATCGATCGTCCAACGTTGGGGGCAAGTTTGTATGTAGCTGGTTATGGGGGGGTTAGGTTTAGGGACCCCCCGGGGGGACTTAGGGTTAGGCATCCCCCCCCGGGGAGGATTATGGTTAGGCATCCCCCCGGGGAGGGTTAGGTTAGGGGAAGGGGGGGTTAGGTTTAGGCACTGGGGGGGAGGTTAGGTTTAGGCACCCCCCCAGGAGAGTTAGGTTTAGGGGTATGGGGAGAGGGGGGTTACTTTTAGGCACTTATGAGGGTTGGGATGGGCACTTTAGGGTGAGGTTAGGGTTAGGCTCCCCTAAAGGAGGGTTAGGGTTAGGGGGGGAGGGGGTTAGAAATAGTTAACTTACTTCCGCTGTCGGGATCTTCAGCATCGGGCTGCCTATGTTGGGATTTGATCCGCCGGGATGACGTCCGGCAGTCAAACATATCCATTCCTCCAAAATTTATGGCATGTTAATTGACTGTAAACAAAATTGTCCCTAGTGGTAGGCCAGTGGTTCTCAACCTGGGAAATGCGGAAAATCCAGGCATACATGACATTCAGGGGTACGAGAAACATTTTCTGCAATGGCGGGGTGGGGGTGATAATGTCTTAAGAGATCTCTACCCCCATGCATCACAGTATGTTCCCCATAAACAGGGGCATAGCAGGGCCATAATATATGCTGACCCCTCCCTCCACACATATGGCTTCACAAAAATGGGGTAGTGACCGGAAAACTGAGAGCTGTGAATGTCCTAGTAGGCTCTCAGGCAGATCTCCATGGTTCCCTACTTTCCAGACACCCTGCAAGCCATCCCATGCTCATGGTCTCACTCTCATAGCACAAACCAGCTCAGGCTGTCTTGCACTGAGGCTAATTGAGGATTTAGGGGGAGATTTAATAAAGATTGTCGAGAGATAAAATTGGAGATAAATAGCACCAACCAATCAGCTCCTAACTGTCACTTTACAGGCTGTGTTTGAAAAATGACAGTTAGGAGCTGATTGGTTGGCGCTATTTACCTCCAATTTTATCTCTCTCCAAGCTTTATTAGATCTCCCCCATATTGTGCTATGCTGCCCATTCTTTTCTTTACATAAATATTGCACAGTGCACTTCCTGGGAAAACTCCAACAGCAAGTAGCGCAAATGACCATGTGCCTCTCCATACAGCAAGGGACAGCTCTGAAAAGAAATTGCCCTCTCTAGTCCTCTATTTCAGAAGAGGGATGTGCACACACACTTTTCCAGTGAAAAACAAAGAAGAGTAGAAGGAGTGACAGAGGTCCTGGAATCTGCCAGTTAGTTACATTTTGGCCATTGTCCAAAATTCAAATATGGGAGGCACACCAACTGTCAGCGAGTCCCGGCCAGCGATGTTTGTCAGTGTTTGAAAGGACAATTGGTATCGCTCCCCTATTTAAATTTTGAACTGCGCTGCAGCCCCAGCTTTGGAGCCACCACTGATTGCGAGCAGACCTGCTTGGAGCAGTAGTCCTCCAGACAGAAAGTTAAACCAGAGTATGATGCACTTTGGCCAAGATACATGAGGTGTTAAATATGTAACGTAATTGTTGGTGCAGGCGGAGGTTAGTCCACACGTGGTACAGCTTAACCAGTTCCTAGATTTATTGAATCAGATAGAACAACAAGTAGCATATGGCCCAGGGATATCACAAATGTAACAGCGGTATGCAGAATATACAGTATAAGTAATGGTAGCCTGGAGCTTAGGGTGTTGCTGGGTGTTGTAGTGCACCGCGTGTGATTACACCGACAGATGGTAGTACTGGTGCCCTATACAATAGCGTTGGTAATACAGTGTACTTGCTGTTTGTTATTTCGGCTCTGTATGCTGTGAGTTTCCTCAGTCCGACCGTCCCCATGGAATGCCCAAAGGAAAAAATGCGCTATGACCCTGTGCATGTGCAGTAGCGAATGTCTGAGGTCGGGCCTGTCTAACTGGCTCCGACAGGTCCTAGTGACCGCCAAGTCAGCCTATCTTGGCCGGGTACTGGAAGGAGGCATTGTACGAGCGCAATTCTTAAACATTATAGACTCATTGACGGGCCTATTCATCATCACTTAATTTATACACAAGCAGGTGAAAAAAAAATGTCACCTAATTTTGTATAAATTAAGTGTCAGGGCTATTTATCATTCATGTAACGCAGGAGATATCACAGATATCTCCTGGTTACAATTGTGCATCGACAATTTCCACAGTCCCCATACTATAGTACTATACAGTCCCCATAATATAGTACTATACAGTCCCCATTCTATAGTACTATACAGTCCCCATACTATAGTACTATACAGTCCCCATACTATAGTACTATACAGTCCCCATACTATACTACTATACAGTCCCCATACTATAGTACTATACAGTCCCACTACTATAGTACCATATAGTCCTCATACTATACAGTCCCCATACTATAGTACTATACATTCCCCATACTATAGTACTATACAGTCCCCATACTATAGTACTATACAGTCCCCATACTATACTACTATACAGTCCCCATACTATAGTACTATACAGTCCCCATACTATAGTACTATACAGTCCCCGAACTATAGTGCTATACAGTCCCCATTCTATAGTACTATACAGTCCCCATACTATAGTACTATACAGTCCCCATACTTTAGTACTACACTGTCCCCATACTATAGTACTATACAGTCCCCATACTATAGTACTATACATTCCCCATACTATAGTACTATACAGTCCCCATACTATAGTACTATACATTCCCCATACTATAGTACTATACAGTCCCCATACTATAGTACTATACAGTCCCCATACTATAGTACTATACATTCCCCATACTATAGTACTATACATTCCCCATACTATAGTACTATACAGTCCCCATACTATAGTACTATACAGTCACCATACTATAGTACTATACAGTCCCCATACTATAGTACTATATAGTCCCCATACTATAGTACTATACAGTCCCCATACTATATTACTATACAGTCCCCATACTATAGTACTATACAGTCACCATACTATAGTACTATACAGTCCCCATACTATAGTACTATACAGTCCCCATACTATAGTACTATACAGTCCCCATACTATAGTACTATACAGTCACCATACTATAGTACTATACAGTCACCATACTATAGTACTATACAGTCCCCATACTATAGTATTATATAGTCCCCATACTATAGTACTATACAGTCCCCATACTATATTACTATACAGTCCCCATACTATAGTACTATACAGTCCCAATACTATAGTACTATACAGTCCCCATACTATATTACTATACAGTCACCATACTATATTACTATACAGTCCCCATACTATAGTACTATACAGTCCCCATACTATATTACTATACAGTCACCATACTATAGTACTATACAGTCACCATACTATAGTACTATACAGTCCCCATACTATAGTACTATATAGTCACCATACTATAGTACTATACAGTCCCCATACTATACATGTAGAAATTATGAAATTCATCAAGTTCTGAAAAAGCATTTTTTTCGGAACTTGATAGTGATCCTGAACGCCATTCTGAGGTGGTGTTCATCATCCGATACAGCAGAGGGATCTGACCCTCCCTCCCGGCTCACAGAGCAGTCCTTCTGCGAGCCGGGGCCAGGAAAGGGCACAGCAGCAGCAGCCAGCGGGGTCAGCGGCAGCGGGGGTCCTGCAGCGGGCATCTGGTATGACGAGTGGGAAGGCGGGCCAAGTCTCCAGCAGCAGCAGCTTAGCCGAGTAGGTCCCCAGCATATCAGCGGCGGTGGGGGCTTACTCGGTCAGCAGGTCTCAGACGGGGAGGCGCACAATCTCCAGGGGCCTTGGCGGGGGACCTATGGCGGCTGCGGGACAGTGCTTCGCAGGTCTCACTCTCAGTGGGCGAGGGGAAGGCTCTGGCGGCCGGGGGGGTAGCCAGCAGCTCTGGCGGCCGGGGGGGTAGCCAGCAGCTTCACAAGGATGGGAGGGGGTGAAAGACGCCGGCAAAGTTAGTTGGAGGGAGTCAGTCTCTTTTCGCAGCCTGTCTTCAAGCTGCACATACGCAGCTTGAAGAGGGACAAGAGAAGAGTCTCTCACTTCTGAAAAACAGCTTCGCAGAAACTGCAGTTTTTCGGAAGTGATAGTTTAGGGCAGGAGACATGATGAATGCCTCCTAAACTGAGTTTGAACTCGCAGCGAGTTCAAACCATAATTATCACATGTGATTATTATGTTTTGATGAATAGGCCCCATAGACTCAGTAATTAGATCATCAGGCAATCACAAAGAGGTAAATAATATGCATAAATGCATTTCCAACCTGTACCATTAATATGATATGGTAATGGAGTTTAATACTATGGGGCATATATATCAAAGCTTGATGTGTGATAAAACTGCGAAACTATATCACCAACCAATCAGCTTCTAACTTACATTTTGCAGGCTGTGTTTAAAAAATGTAAGTTAGAAGCTGATTGGTTGGTGATATAATTTCACTATTTTATCACACATCAAGCTTTGATACATATGCCCCTATGATCCTTTTGAACATGAATAACATAATTGATGCAAGGATTGATAGAAGAAGAAAATGATGCAGAGGGACATGATCTCCATACTTACTATCCACCAAGTTCTGTCTACAACATAGGGCTGTAATGATGGCTAAAAATACTAAATAATTTCCACTTACAGCTGCTGAACCTTGACAGCCTTCAATGCTGTTGTTGCTAAGGGAAGAAGTTGCTAAGGGAGGTGATCAGGCTGAGCTTATTCGCCTTGAAGAAGCGGTGTCCACACTGAGCAGGAGAGCGATGCTGCAAAGAACATTTAGTTAAATATATGTTTTGTAACATTGACCCTGGAGGTTCATTCTTAAAATCAAGTAATAAGCTTCTATGTTACACATCGCACTTGAACAAAATGTATTTTTACATCTCTACCCGGGTTATCTCCCATCCAATTCACTGTAACAGTCTTCACCCCAATGTATGTGGTGCATGTATCCAATATGTAATTAGTGGTTTGTTGCACAAATACAAACACGTCTACATTTTTTTTTTAATTACAATTTAGTTCTATCAGAACAATTGATTTGATGCAATGATTTCTTAAAAGCTTTGGTCAGCCATTATTTGTTCTCACCTTCTCCCCATGTATAAAATAGGGATTTCCTTCCACCATTTTCTATATAGATCTATTGCATGGTCAATGTTCTCCAGCCACCTGCACAGTTGACCTTGAATGTTGAAATGAAGTCACTTTGCAATATCTGGGAAAGGTCCCCACTGATTGAAGAGAAAAGTAGGTGAGGGTCAGTTCCATGTAAAGATATCAGCACTAAAATGATGTACAGTATAAGACTAGCCCTAAGGAGACATTACAGGTTGAGTCTCCCATATCCAAAATGCTTGGGTCGAGGGATATTTTGGATAACGGAATATTCCGTATATATTGGAATATTTGCATACCATAATGAGATATCTTGGGAATGGGACCCAAATCTAAACACAGAATGCATTCATATTTTATATACACCTTATACACACAGCCTGCAGGTAACTGTATACAATATTTTTAATAATTTTGTGCATCAAAAAAGTTTGCGTACATACATGAAATTCATTTATGTTTCATATATACCTTATACACACAGCCTGAAGGTAATTTTATACTATATTTTTAATAATTTTGTGCTTTAAACAAAATTTATGTACATTGAACCATCAGAAAGCAAAGGTCTCACTATCTCAGTCATGCTAAAAATATTCCGTATTTCGGAATATTCCATATTTCTGAATATTTGGATATGGGAGACTCAACCTGTACTAGTAGGTATTGCTAATGTTTTTCTATAAAGCACCTTAACAAAAGGACTATTTTTATTTAATGTATGGCTTTATTTACATTTACATGCATGTTTTTGCTATTGATGAATTGGTGCAATAAAATGTAATTTATTCATATTAATAAGTGGTTGAATGCTGTGCTTTTTTTTGTATGTGTGTCAGCTATAATCTAGCATGCATCCCACTTTGGGAAAAAATAATCCTATATGGATTGAGCAACCTGTAGTTAAGATCTCTATTTTGAAATCTCCCATTCCGGGAATATACTAATTGTAGTATTTTGGACCTATCATTAGCTGGGACGTGAGTATGCAAAATGTCCAGCAGGAATAGCAGCATACAGGCCCCTATAGTGGTTAGCAGGGAGAAGGTTAACGGTGCATTTAATGTAGCATTTTCCATAAGATTTTAATTTTTTGAAGCAAGGATTAATGTTTGGTTTGCTGGTGAAAAGGTTAATGCTGCAGACTAGGGGGAGAGGCACGTGATGACAGCCAGGACTCTGGAGAGCATTACATGAGTATGCAGCCTTAAGGCGGGTATCCACAACCCGACAGTGAAAAGACTGAACGATATCGTTATCGTTCAGTCGTTCACTACACTGCAGGGTGCCCACACTGAACGATATGTCATCCAGTGCAGGCACAATCAATCATCTGCAAACATGCTGAACCTGATGCTGCCCATCCACTAGCAAACTTGTCCTTGAAAGATGAAAGATCAAAAGATCTTCATAAATCGTTCATCAATTCCTGATGATCGTTATCGTTCATGTGCATGAACGATTTGTGAACGATTGCACAAAACGACGAAAGACCATAGACCATAGACCAACGATTTTCAAAGCAGTTGTTCATAAAAGTGGGCTGAAATATTTATTTAAATTTATATATGTTGGTTGTTCCGGCTTTGAAAATGTACACGGATGCATGAACGATGGAACGATAAGGATGTCCAATAACAACTAATTGACGGGCAAAACAGGACGACGCAAACAACCGGCGGGATAGCGCATCGCTGGTCGTTTAGGTAATTTTACTGCACGATTTGCCAATGACTTCCAAGCGATTGAACGATAACGACGGTTTAATCGCCTAGTGGATGGGCAGCTTAAAAGACCAAATTTTCAAACGATTATCAAACGATGTTCAAACGATTATTGTATGATTATCGAACGATCAAACGATATCGTTCAATCGCTCATTTTAATCGTCTTGTGGATAGGCACCTAAAGTTTATAGATCTTCTCTGCTGTTAAGACAGTTACAGGTAACAGCTTGGAGTCAGTCAGCCAGATAGCTGTGAGGGGAGGGAGGGGTCGGGACTCCCTGCTGCTCTCTACTGAGTATGTCGACACTATTGGAAATTATATAATAGATTTTCAGAAAATATCCAACAACCTCTGAATTTGGCTATTCTAGCAATGTTACCTATGTTTTCAGTCCAAAAGCATATCAGTAGGTTAACTAGCTGCTCACAAAATGATATTCTAAAGTGTGTGCGTATTTGAAGTAGGAAATTTATAGTTTAAGATCAAAAGGGGCAGGAATTGATGTGAATGATATTAAATAGTCTCTGTTGTGTAGTGCCCTAGGCTGCGGTCCCCATTATTGTGTACCCCTCCCACACACACCTGGTGGCCAATGTTTCTGTAGCCTCCGGGAGTTATGCCATTGAGCATAGGTATATTTCCTACTGGGTTCTATCTCTCTTTAGTACAATTCAGCAGTGTTAAAAACACTCCTTATTACAAAAAACTTACACTTTCAATATCATGAGACAAACTTTACTTCTCCATATTCTTCTTAATTGTGCAGGTCTGTTGGTAAAAAAAGTAAAATATAAATTTTGAGAGGGATGGGATGGAGAAACAACTTTTTATTAAGATTAAAGCAATAATTACTGCAGTGAAGGGACATTTGTTCCTTAAGGTCAGATATTACATATAACATACTTCTCTTAAGCAACATCCACCCTCTGTAGCCTGTACTTGTGAAACTTAGCTACAGTATGTGGAGACACAAGCTGCTTTTGCTTTCTACTATGACGTTGATTCCAATGGAGGAGAGTGTCAGCAAAAAGTAGTAGTACTAATCAGTGGCGCAGCGCAGGGGGCTTTCTGAGTACCCAGAAACCCAACCCGACAGACCAATATTTTATCTGAGACAGACACAGCTTTGTCTCTGTCTCTGAATTGGACACTGGCCTGCAAACCAATCTAAGGGATCACATAATTTTTGCCCCCCCTAATGATACAAAATACCCAACCTCGTCCCCGCCATCAGCGACCTGCTGCTGCGCCTCCCCCAGGGCAAAGTAAGTGTGTGGGTGTGATATATACAGTACATACATACATATACACACGGAACCCCCACCCCCTACAAAGCCTATTTTTGTCCCTGTTATTAAAAACATTAATAGTACAGCCTGAGAAAAGGCTCATTGCAATATACAGTTAATAGCACATGTACCATTCCTAGAAAAACTTTAGCTATGACTCTGTGTGCCACTCTGTCTAGTGCACCCTAGAGAGACCTCACGGAAAACACATTGCCAGATATATGAGATACTTCATACAAAAGCTAATGCCGGGATCACTCTGTATACCTAAAATAGACTTTACTGTAAAGCAGTGTCTTGCACAGGTTTTCTATATACACCACTGTGGGAGAGCTACTTATGGGGTTCATTTATTTAGGATGCAACTCCGTGCTTGCGGCAACCGAGGGTTTTTTCCTCAGACTCATTAATCCCTGCTAGACTGATTACTCTGAAATTTCTGCCATTTTTCATGCATTCACTCAGAGACCTGCCTGGGCAATGTAAGGTATTCTTGCAGTCACAGCGGAGAATTTAATTCAGCTCAACGGCCACAAAGTGCCTCCAGTACAGTGAGGGAAAGGCAATTCACAGCCATTAATTTCTCTTAACTTTCTATACACCCCTTGCAGGAGTATTAGTGATGTCTGGCTACTGTAATATATGGGGATGTGCACAGCCAAACAAATAATACTTTCAAATAATTTAGAATCTCGCTACTTAGTTATAATTAGGGGTGTGCACCGGCCACTTTTCGTGTTTTGATTTTGGATCTGAATTGGTTTCTTTCTTCGTGTTTTGGATCTGGATTGGTTTTGCCAAAACCACCCTTCCGTGTTTTGGGTTCTGGGTTTTGTGTTTTGGATCTGTATTTTTTTGAAAAAAAAGCATAAAAACAGCTAAAATCACAGAATTTGTGTTTTTTTCTGCTCCTATGCTATTATTAACCTCAATAACCTTAATTTCCACTCATTTCCAGTCTATTCTGAACACCTCACACCTCACAATAGTATTTTTATGTCCAAAAGGTTGCACCGAGGTAGCTGTATGACTATGCTAAACGACACGAGTGGGCGGCACAAACACGTGACCCATCTAGGAGTGACACTGCAGTGGCAGACAGGATGGCAGTTTGAAAAACTAGGCCCCAAACTGTACATAATACAAAGAAAAAAAAGAGGTTCAAGATGGAATTGTCCTTGGGCCCTCCCACCCACCCTTATGTTGTATAAACAGGACATGCACACTTTAACAAACCAATCATTTCAGCGCCAGGGTCTGCCACACAACTGTGGCTGAAATTATTGGTTCGTTTGGGCCCCCACAAAACAAGCTGGCAATTAATCTGTCCCTGCACAAACTGGCTCTACGGAGGCAAGATCCTGACTAAGGAGGAAATTGACGAGCAGGGAGTTGACGGTGTGGTTTGCAGGCTCTTGGTTACAACAGGACAACGGGATTTAGGTGTCCCTGGACTGCGTACGGTCTTAGCCAAAGTTTCTGAACTTGACAGTAACTTTTTATGAACGCGCTGCAGGTGCCGTATAAGGGAGGATGTTCCTAGGTGGTTAACGTCCCTACCCCTACTTATTTCACCTTTACATATGGTACATATGGCAAGACAGTTGTTGCCCGGATTTGGATAGAAATATTGCCAGACCAAAGAGGTGGAATGTTTGGTCTTCTGCCCAGGCATGACCGTGATAGGCTTTTTCATCCCACGGACAACAACTGTCTCCCCCGGAGCCTGATTTAAACAAACCACATCACCATCAGAATCCTCCTCGCCAACTTCCACCTCAGCGCCAGCTACACCAGTATCCTCATCCTGTTGTACTTCAACAGTGACATCTTCAATTTGCATATCAGCAAGTGGACTGTAGGTGCTCCTTTCAGCACTTGCAGGGGGCGTGCAAATGGTGGAAAGAGCCACCTCTTACTGTCCAGTTTTGGGAAGGTCAGGCATCGCAACCGCCACCACACTTGGACTCTCCTTGGGGATTTGTGATATCTTCTTAGAACGCACAGTTCTTCGCTGTGCTTTTGTCAGCTTAACTCGTTTGATTTTTTTAGCGGGAGGAGGGCTTCCATCGTCATGTGAAGCTGAACCACTAGTCATGAACATAGGGAAAGACCTTAGCCGTTCCTTGCCACTCCGTGTCGTAAATGGCATATTGGCAAGTTTACGTTTCTCTTCAGATGATTTAAATGTTTTTTTAAGGTCATTTTCCTGAACTTTGTCATTTGGGATTGCATGTGCCCTCTACTATGACATTGGGCATCGGCCTTGGCAGACGACGTTGATGGCATGTTATCGTCTATGTCATGACTAGTGGCAGCAGCTTCAGCACTAGGAGGAAGTGGTTCTTGATCTTTCCCTATTTTATTTTTATCTGAGAAAGTTTGGTCCTCCATTTATGTTATATTGATATATACGTGCGGCTAAGGCGCACACAAACACAGAAAATAATTTTTTATTTTTGTTGGAGACTAATGCACTTTGGGCCTGATTCAGACCCACTCGCGAGCGGCTGTCCGCTCGCAAGTGGGTCGATGGTCTGCACTGAGCATGCGCACGACGGAGGGAGCTCCGTTGTGCGCATGCGCCAGACACGACGAGCGAAGGACTTTCCTTCGCTCGTTGTGTCCGATCAAAGGGGGCGTGCTGTCAATGTTGATTGACAGCACGCCCCCTTTGGTGGGCGTGCCGGGGGCGTGCCTCCCTGACGGGGGCGTTCCCACGGGAACGCCTCCCGTCAGAAGCCGGCCCACTGACATCACTAGTGATGTCAGTGGGAGTGATTTTGGCTCTGATAGAGCCAAAATCACTCCGGAGCTTGCGGTTGAATACCTCAACCGCAGGCTCCGGCTCGCAATTTCGATGGTCGCGATGGTCACGACCATCGCGGCCATCAAAATGCACGCTCGTATAGCCTGTGGGTGGTGACCCACAGCTATACGAGCGTCCAGGAGGACGCTCCATGAAAATGGAGCCCGGCCCTCATGCAGAGCGTGCGCTCTGCTCAGAGCGTACAGCTCTGAATGAGGGCCTTTGTGGGTTACACCACCCTTTAAGAAATGAGCCAGCCGGCTCTTTACTTAAGGGACACAGGCGCACGCTTGGCGCTGCTCCTTTGTTGATGCACGTGCAGCCACAGTGCACACAATTCACAAACACAGAAAATATTTTTTTATTTTGTTTGGAGTGCACTTTTGGGGTTACAGCACCCTTTAACGGACAAGCCAGCTGGCCCTTTACTTATGGGACACAGGCGCACGCTTGGCGCTGCTCCTTTGTTGATGCACGTGCAGCCACAGTGCACACAATTCACAAACACAGAAAATATTTTTTTATTTTGTTTGGAGTGCACTTTGGGGGTTACTGCACCCTTTAACGGTCAAGCCAGCCGGCCCTTTACTTATGACACAGGCGCACGCTTGGCACTACTTTGTTGATGCACGTGCGGCTACTGCACACACAATTCACAAACACAGAAAAAATATTTATTTTTTTTGCACTTGGGGGGAGCACCCCTGATGGACAGAGCACCCCCTGAACAACACTACAGCACCCCTTTAGGACTGGGACACTGCACAGGACTTTGGAGTGGACACAGCCCCTATGGACAACTGACTGCACAACACAGTCCAGCCAGCCCCTATGGACTTTAGAGGAGTGGACACAGCCCCTATGGACAACAGCAGCACAGCACAACACAGCCAGCCCCTATGGACTTTGGAGGAGTGGACACAGCCCCTATGGACAACAGCAGCACAGCACAGCACAACAATACACTGCACTACACTACACAGCCCAGCTGGCCCTAACTCCCACCCTCCCTCTTCACTGTCCACAGCCGAGTGAGAAAATGGCGCTGACGCGGGTACCTTATATAGAATCCAAAACCCGCGCGCCCCGGAAGGCGGGATGATGACGTTTTGCCTCGATTTCAGATCCGAGTCAGGCGGGAAAAGTCGAGCCTGACTCGGATCGGCCTCGGATCGGGGGGGCTCGGGGGGGTTCGGATTTCAGAAATCCGAACTCGCTCACCACTAGTTATAATATACAGCTACCTATTGTGTGCCAGCACAGCAACAAGTGACAAACCATTGAGGCTAATGAGAGGGGAGATAAAGAGGTGACAACTTTAGTTTTAAATATATTCCACTAATAAAGCTACAAACATCTGTGCAAAATCATATCTAAAACAAATACCTCAACAACAGATCTCAAAAATCTATTCAAACATGGGGGCTCATGTAATAGGCTGCAAGCTGCATCCTCCCTGCAGGAATTCCTGCGAGTCTTTTTAATGGACTCCACCCATCGCAGGCACTTTGTGCAGTCTCTGCAGACACGTACGTGGGGTATGTAACAGCATGCGGTACAGGACACCCATCGCAGGCACTTTGTGCAGTCTCTGCAGACACGTACGTGGGGTATGTAACAGCATGCGGTACAGGACACCCATCGCAGGCACTTTGTGCAGTCTCTGCAGACACGTATGTGGGGTATGTAACAGCATGCGGTACAGGACACCCATCGCAGGCACTTTGGCCCTCATTCAGAGCCGTACGCTATTTGCGGTCGTTCGTTTAAAAACAAGGGGTGGCTATTCAAATGATCCGTACGCACATTGCAGTCTGTTCACACCTCTAAGTCTGAACGAACGAGCAAAACATACGCTCGTTTATTTGTTAAAAACGCCCCCTGGCCGCACGCATCCTACGTCATGTCCGCTATTTATTAGATTAATCGAGTACATCGACCAGCGTATGAACTGCTCGCTATTCTTGTGGTTGGTGTTTGCTACCACAAATTTGCGTGCAGTTCTGGCTATAAAATAACCCAGTGACGTGGTCAATGACGCTGCTGTTTTAAATATACACACCCATAAAACGCCCGCTTTGACCTTTAAGCACGCCTGCGTTCGGATCTCCACTCCCCATTTTCAAGCACCTTCCCCTGTTACCACCCACATACGCCTCATTCTGTCACTCAAAGTAGCAGGCACTCGCTATATAGCGAACAAACGATTTTCGGCCGCACTGACTGGTTCGCGCATGCGTACTAAAAAGCGTACGCATGCGCAGATGTGCAAACATCGCTCGGAACGAGCGTACTGCCGCTAACGAGCGGCTCTGAATGAGGGCCTTTGTGCAGTCTCTGCAGACACGTATGTGGGGTATGTAACAGCATGCGGTACAGGACACCCATCGCAGGCACTTTGTGCAGTCTCTGCAGACACGTATGTGGGGTATGTAACAGCATGCGGTACAGGACACCCATCGCAGGCACTTTGTGCAGTCTCTGCAGACACGTACGTGGGGCCTGTAACAGCATGCGGTACAGGACACCCATCGCAGGCACTTTGTGCATTCTCTGCAGACACGTAGGTGGGGTATGTAACAGCATGCGGTACAGGACACCCATCGCAGGCACTTTGTGCAGTCTCTGCAGACACGTACGTGGGGTATGTAACAGCATGCGGTACAGGACACCCATCGCAGGCACTTTGTGCAGTCTCTGCAGACACATACGTGGGGTATGTAACAGCATGCGGTACAGGACACCCATCGCAGGCACTTTGTGCAGTCTCTGCAGACACGTGCGTGGGGCCTGTAACAGCATGCAGTACAGGACACCCATCGCAGACACGTACGTGGGGTATGTAACAGCATGCGGTACAGGACACCCATCACAGGCACTTTGTGCAGTCTCTGCAGACACGTATGTGGGGTATGTAACAGCATGCGGTACAGGACACCCATCGCAGGGACTTTGTGCCGTCTCTGCAGACCATACTTGCCAACTCTCCCTCATTGTCAGGGAGACTCCTTGAAATAGCAGCAATCTCCCTGTCTCCCTGAAGAGTCTACCAATCTCCCTCTTTTCACCTTACCCCCATTATGACACTGTTATATAAAAGAAAAAACAGAGATATATACATTCAAATGGGATCATTAGTATCATTTCCCTGCATTGGTTATAGGGCACAATGATCCCTATGGTTACATGTATTTTCTGAAAAGTATCAGTGTGTTTTCATCAACAAGTAGATCTAATTAAATGCTTTGGGGCTCATTTACATGTGGGTGTAAGTCAATTTTATGACACGCCCCTCAGATGTAGGAGTACACGCCCACTTTACTGCTGCGCTCATAGGTGTCGCTTTCACAATCTCCCTGAAATGCTTTTTCAAAAGTAGGCAAGTATGCTGCAGACACGTACGTGGGGTATGTAACAGCATGCGGTACAGGACACCCATCGCAGGCACTTTGTGCAGTCTCTGCAGACACGTACGTGGGGTCTGTAACCGCATGCGGTACAGGACACCCATCGCAGGCACTTTGTGCAGTCTCTGCAGACACGTACGTGGGGTCTGTAACCGCATGCGGTACAGGACACCCATCGCAGGCACTTTGTGCAGTCTCTGCAGACAGGTACGTGGGGTCTGTAACCGCATGCAGGGACCAGTTACACTGCGCCTACAGAAATAGAGAATTATAATTCCCAATTAAAAATAATCTGATTCTTGCATTTCTAGAGCCGGATTCCTTTACATATCTTCATCTTAGACCCTTTGTCGCCTCTCTGGCATACACAGTGGCTCTGTTTAATTTTCTTCTTTTGAAGCACTGGGTTATCACAGGCCCTTGCTGAAAGGTGCCATCTCTGTTCTTAATAATATTCTCCTATCTTCTAAACAACCCCCCATCCCTAAATTTTATCCTGGCTGGAGGTGGATCTGAGCCCTCCTCCAGGATTCATGTTTCACCATTTGGGGGTCTAAACCACCCTTTTCCATACAGATAAAATAAAATGAGCACAAAGGGCCTGATCTAGAGATGGACACTGTGCCGATATTTAGGCAGTTGAGTGATGTTTTGCTAAAGTGCATGAGCAAAAAGTCCAGAAATCCGGGTGGTAACTGTTCCCTGCTACATAAGATTTTTGACTGCATCTCACCATAATGTTGGAGAGCTTGCAGGGAATTGAGCTCTAGGGGTCTGATATTTGCATTTTAGGATGAGGTTGCAGATCTTATTAGTAAGGTCAACAATGCCCCTCTTAGAATCCATAGTCCTTCATCTTGGTGCTCCCTCTCAAAGAGCTAGATAGACCAGCAGAGAGACTGGTGGTTCAGATCATCAATGCAGCCCCGATGTTTGGTCACCTCCCACTGGAAATGCCACCGTGCTCCTACCTGACAATTGGTTATTGGAATAATTTTGCACCTACGGTAGGTACCTTGAAAGATAAAATCACTGTCTACCTCAACAACAGATCTCAAAAATGTATTCAAACATGGGGGCTCATGTAATAGGCTGCAAGCTGCATCCTCCCTGCGGGAATTCCTGTGAGTCTATTTAACGCGGCCGTATTTTTAATGCGGCAATCATTTTAAAAGCAAAACCAAGCTTGTATAGTGTATCTTTGATGTGGAGGTGTAGATTATTCTCATGATTAAGTGTTTTATCTAGATTTTATGAATTTAATCTATATAATAAAATTGATTGCTGATAAAAAATATCATGTTTGAATATAATGACAGTTACAGTTCAGATTTTTCTATATATCTGCTTAAATTTGGCCTAAATCTACCTCAGATTTTCACACATATCCTAAAATTAGATAAAGAGAACCAAATCAGACTTGCTAATTTTTTTTTTGAGAAAAATGATCCAATATCACATATCTGTGAGTGGAAAAAGTATGAGAATATTTGCTTTTAGTGTCTGGTATGACCGCCTTGTGCAGCACTAACTGCTTCTAAACATTTCCAGTAATTGTTGATTAGTCCAGAACATCGGTCCTCAAGGCTCCCCGACAGTTCAGGTTTTAGAGATATCCATGGCTGAGCACAGGTGGTTAAATCAAATTAACTGAGGTAGTAATTAAGCAACCTGTGCTCAACCATGGATATCTCTAAAAGCTGAACTATTGGGGAGCCTTGAGGACCGCGTTTGGGAACCTTTGGCTTAACTGTAATTGGTAATAATAAATAGGAGACATTTTCTGTAACAAAGAAGTGTGACTAAGCATGTATATACAAGTATATAACCTGTTATAAAGAAAATTATAATTAATTTATTGTTTAAAGCCAATTAACCTAACAGTATGTTTCTGAATTATGTGAGGAAACCAGAGCACCCATTGTAAACCCACGCAAACTAGTTGATAACAGAAAAACTCCACACAGATGGGCCATGATGACCAGGAACTGAACTCTTAACCATAGTGCTGTGAAGCAGTAATGCTAACCACTATACCAACCGTGCAGCCCAATTTGTAAGTGAATGGAATTTGATAGTAGTACAGTTGAAACAGCAGAAGTGGCAGTAATACATACTACTGTATATAGATCCACTTACTTACATGGGGTGGGCAGTAATTTCAGGTGGTGGGTCATTTAAGAAATTGTAGTTAACGGTCAAGGCCCGCACACAAAATATGCCACCAATACATACTTGCCTACCTTTAATTTTTACTCCCTACACTAGAAGTGGGCAGGAATGTGGGAGAAGTGCCTACTCTACCGGGGGTGCGGGGTACCCGAATAATCATGAGCATCCCGCAACTTCCGGGAGAGTAGGCATGTATGAATCAACATACCCCATTTATGCCATCAGATCCCTCCACATACCCCTTATATGCCATCAGACCATTCCATATAAAAAAAGACAATAACAATAATCATAATATGTGTATTGGGCATTGCTGTGGTAAGAATAAGGGGAGACAATCACAGAAAGCGTCTTGCCATCCACTAACCGATTGCCGGTTTCTATAGTTACAGCATCCGTCACGTGTCTACATGAGAAGGGACCAAGACACGTGACACGTGCTTTAGAGATTCATGAGCAGAAGGATTGGAACAGGAGGCTTGGAGCGCGGCTTCATTGCCTAGCTACGGTCCAGTCACGTGACTCAATGTGACCAATGAGCATCTAGTGATTTGTAAATAAACAATCAAGGGACCGCTTACCACCACGATCGGACCCTCAGCTCCTGTAGTAAGTAGTTATCCTAGTTTTTTTCATTTCCTAAATTTGGTAGTAATATAGGATAGGTTTGCCTCCTACTGTTTATTTATATACTATTATGTCTTATAAATGCATGTATTTATATGAATGTGGATCTTAATTGATTGCACCTGAGGACGATTTGGTACAAATAGAAGGTACTATATAAAGGCTGTTTAACAGGCATACAGACACCTTGAAAAAGCTGCCTCTGTGCAGCGAACCGCGTTGGTGATACCTACCCTGCTATTTGGCACTCATAATTTTGGACTTCAGCACTCTGTTACCCTTGGGGGCACCATTTGGATTTGGGACTTTTGTGCAACTTATCCAGCATCTGGTCACCACAAGGCTTCATCTGTGTGCGTTGGACCATATTACTTATGAAGACCATCGCTAATTAAAGAACTTCCTCGCTATAGTGATTACAGGCTGGTAATATACCTATGCCATCTGTGGACATTGCCACCCATATATGACTTCAATTCATGGTGCATGTTCATTTGTTATGCTGATTTACCCAGTGCCTACAGGGTTCTAAAGCTATATGCCTTATGAACGAATTTACACATGTTTATGTGACAACTTTCTAATTCATTGATCCCCTCAGTACTGAGTTTTATTTTGTACAATATTCATTGTTTATTTTATTAAATTGTTTTTTAATACATTATCAGCGCTGCGATTATATTGTTTATATGGTGGCAAACCATCTTGTTCTCCATCATCGATGGTAAAATCATCGACTAATGGGCATCAACGGTTTCAAACCATCGATGTTTGATGGCATACCCTACTCCACTGTGCCTGCACATACAGTAGCAAGGTGGTGGGAGGCAACGGGCCAGGCACAATTGCCACAGGTCATATTTTGCCCACCCCTGTACACCATCTATCTTAATTTTTTACACAGTTGCAACATCTGAGAAATAACAGGTTAACATAGAAGGCAGCTGCCCTGATGAAGAGGGAGTGAATTTGTTCTCTATCTTCTGTTAAGTATTTTTGAAGTGCAATTATCACTAATAATATATTTGAATAATATATTACACCTGTGACTGCTATAAATAATTAGTGACATTCTGCCCTTCTTTCCACTACATGTTTGTAAGGGATCGGTATGAAATCCCCCCGGCCGTGAGTCCGGCGGATGTAATACCGACGCTGGAAGCTCGACAGGACTAGATCCCGACCCGGTAAGTATCTCATCTATCCCTAACCTTCCCCCCCAATCCTAACTCTCCTTTAGGGGTGCCTAACCCTAACCTCCCCCCCAGGTGCCTAACCCTAACCTCCCCCCAGGGGTGACTAAACCTAACCCCCCCTCGCCGCACTCTAAACCTAACTGTGCCGGGGGGTGCCTAACCCTAATCCGCCCCAGGAACCCCTCCCCCCCTTTGCGTAGCCTAACCCTAACGGGGGGCTGCCTAACCCTAATCCCCCAAGGAGCACCTAACCTAAACCCCCCCCCCCCGCAGCTATCCGCTGCCGCTGCCCGGCTTGCCTTCGTTCGGTGTACCGGGCATCGGTCACGCAGTATAGGGCTATTGATAGGCGTTAGGATTTCTACGCATATCATTAGTACCTTGCCAGGATATGACAGTCGGGATGTTGGCGGTCGGCATTTCGACCGTCGGCTTCCTGTCTGCATACCACTTGTAAACGTTCAGGAGAGAGAGACAGCAAGTGTGACATTCAGTGACAATTAGTGTGGAAGCTATATTGTGTGTGAGAGTTCCTGGTGTGTGAGGAATGTGCATGTGACAGCCACTCCCTTTCTAGCTGCAGTTCCCCTTGAAACCTTAACACTCTACACAACATATTGGGAATATACTTAGATCCATATGTAGAGAACTTCCATTGATTTGTAAAGCACTACAATTGGCTGGACATGCTTCCCATGCTCTTATGAAACATTACATACAGTACAGAAACAACTGGCAGCTCACATTCATTCTTTTATAAGTCACTGAAGTTCAATTCTTCATACTTAATGTTTCCTCCTAATTATGATAAAAACAAATATATCCAATAAAGAGAAAAATAAATGATGTTATCCTGTTATCTTTCATGCACTATGATTCAGAGGTGGATGCAGTCGATGATACACAGAAATGCCTGATGATGTAAGTCTGTGCATGCGTCTGAGTGTACTGCGCATACCACCCGATTGTTATCACTCAGAGACGCGGGGTCTGTGGTTAGTAGTGGGCGTACCTGGGAGGTAACGGGGGGGCTAAGTGGAAGAGTATAAAACCCCTTCAGTAGCTGTACCTGGAAGTGAAGTGAGTGCGGAAGTGGATGTTTTTGCCCACACTTTCCAGGAAAATAAAAAATTTGGCCCCTTGCGGGCTCACTCGCTCACCACACTGCGAGCATGGTGGTTCTCTTCGCTCGCCACAGAAATATATTCCCCCTCTATGCCCACTTGGATGGTAGGGAATGACGTTGGACACTGGCTGATGACGTCATCGTACAGAAACGGAAGGGGATCTATCTCATTCCGTGGCTAAGTAGACGTGGGGGTGTCACTGAAAGCGTCTGCATCCAAAGACTGCTCACACAGGAAGCTGTACTCAGGCGGAGAAACTGCACCTGCTATAGTGTCGATGGTGCGGCTAAAGGCACTCTGAGATGGAAATGCACAAGACGCTGCAAGTGGGTGTCTCAGTATGTAGAATATCCTCCGAAGCCAGGGGTGTATTTATAATAGGTGCAGGATGTGCGAGCACACGGGCCCTGGGTCCAGGGAGGACTCTTACCACTCACCCTGCACCCATACTTTTGTTCATACTTACCTCTCCGTTGTCCCACGATTAGAAAATGCCTGGAAAATGGCCACCATGGCCATTTTCCCGGCGTTATGCGCATGCACAGTAGGAAATCACTGGGAAAATGGCTGCCGCGCCATTTTCCCGGTGAACTGCACATGCGCAGCAGACTCCATGCACACTCTAGTGCCCAGAGTCTACTGCTCCTGTCAGTTTGCTGACGTCAGCCGGGGAGAGAGGAGGGGACCCCGGACGGGGAATGTACACGGGCCCTCCTCTCCCTTAATACACCCGTGGCCGCAGCATTAGCATAAGACACAGACATGACTGTGTCCTATTTAGAATCAGCCCCTTTATCTCTCTCTAAGGTTTGATACATCTCCACCATAGACCATAAGGTATATCCCGGTTCCTATTCCTACAATTCAAATATGCATCTAAATTGTTGAAATTGAAAGAATGCACTTTCCCATTCAGTTACCATTGGAATGAAAAGTCATCTTCTTCATTAGAGGACTGACTAAGTTATACTTCTTCTTACTTTTAAACATAATCAGATTGTGTTAAGATTTTGTGCAACAATTTTAGGCATTTAGATTTTGGAGGGTAGATAAGGAATGATAAACGTTCAATCATCAGAGGGGTGCCTTGTGTAACACCATGCAATAAAACACCTTTTTAATAAATTATATGAAATAAAGACTCAGAGACATGAGATTTGGCAGAATAATTAGTTAGCAATTTATTAAAATTATCTAATGAGTATTAAATTCATCTAAACGGATCAAAAGTATGGTGGCAAAGAAAAGACAGCAACATTCAGCTTACTCCAGCCATGCAGCACACAGACATGCATACCAAGCGGACACCGCCCAAGGTGCAGAGCAACCCGTAACTAAACAACTGTCAACAAAAAGGTATCCACTCAACCCTCTAACATGACTACCCACCCGGAAGGGTGATGACGCTATCCCCGGCAGGGTGATCCAGCGAACTCAACAAGACAACGAGGGTAAGCGCACCCAAATACTATAATACTACAAACTGAAAGAGATTTGCACACTAAGGGGTAAATTTACTAAGATTCGAGTTTGGATGAGTTTTTTAGTTTTTAAACTCACTTTGCTTCACCAAAACTCGGGTGAGTTTTCCCTTTTCAAACTTGCAAATTTACTAAGAAGTGAATATAGCTGAAAGTGAGTTTTTCGATGGTGAAGCAGATCGAGTTTTTTCTTCCAAACTGAGTTTAGAGGAGAAGTTAAAGGTGAGTTTAATGTGAGTTTAGGTGAGATTAGGTGAGATTACTCACCCGAGACTGCAGTGTTTTCTCTCTTCCAAGCAGCCTGCACATATCAGTGAGCTTGTGTGTTAAGACCTGTAAAAAACGGGTTAAATTTTTTTTTTTAAATGACATAAGGTCCCCCCCTAAAGCTTAACCAGCCCCAGACTTGCCAGCCTGTCCTGGTACCTAAAATTCCGGGGAACAAAACGAGTAGGGTTCCACCGTAAATTAGGTACCAGCACCAGGCTGCAGGGTCAGTCCTGGTTTTTAATTATAGGGGTAAAAAATTTGCGTAGGGGTACCCCTAGAATTAAAACTAGCATAATTTTAGGTACCAGGACAGGCTGGCATGTAGGGGGCTGGTTAGTCTTTTAGGGTGGGACCTCACATCATTTTTTTTTTAATAATTAACCCTACTTAAACAAGTAAAAAAAAAACATACACAAATCACAATGATTAGTGTATGTTTCACCCAGAGGTGAGTGTTTAAAAGTTCTATTTCACAGTGAGTTTGCCACAATCTCACACGAGATTGGAAACTCGAATCTTAGCAAATTTGCGAGTTGCATCTTTTTCATCTAAAGTACTTCCGATTTTGGGCGATGGTGAGTTTTTTCGAGTTTGCAAACTCACATGAGTTTTAACAGTGGAAAAAGAGAACTCACTTCAAACTCACTGGAGTTTGTCTTTAGTAAATTTGCGAGATGGAAAAAATGCCTAAACTCACGTGAGATTGCAAACTCACACAAACTCAACCCTTAGTAAATTTACCCCAAGTGACGACCTGCCGTTCTTTCCTGCCACAGAAAACAGCTAACTACCACAATCCCACTGAAAACACATAGGGAGGGAGGGGGGGAAGACAGGAACAAAAGAGGCTTTGTCTCAGCCCACATAGCCTCACATTCCAAGCTAAAACACACACCTATCCTAATAGGGCAAATTAAGTCACATGGTGTTACCCAAGCAAGCCAGCCCCCAGACTTGAGGTTTAATCCACTCCGTTCTCATTCAATCACTCTGTTTGTCTGATATGGAAAAATATTGACAATTTCCTTCCATTCATGAGTTCGAACTTTGAAACATACTTACCTACTCTCCTGGAACCTCTAGAAGACTCACATATTTTAGGGTAACCCCCGTTCTCTTGGAAGAGAACCTCTTTAATGATGCGCAATTCGCAACATTTTGGAGTGATGGGTGGGGCCTAATTACACAGTCTGGCCCTGCAAGAAATCACACATCTGCTCTATGGAGCAAAGCGGTGTGCGCAGGAGAAGGGCAATGCCGGGCACTTACCCTTAGAAGAGAAGTCGGCTTATCCAAAGCCGAAGGCAGGGACCAGTGCCAAACGATCTGGTTAGAGAACACCGGTGTCCAGATCCGCAACTAGACTTTTTAGTGCCCTCTGCCAGAGAGAGCATTGGCGCCCCCCCCCCCCCTCCATTTTTTTAAGTAGGGACATAAGATAGTGCACCTGAAAAAGGGCCATGGCTTCATGGGGAAGGGCCAGGGAAGAGATAGGGGAGGCCAGGAGATGCTGGGGATAAAAGAAGAGGAAGCTACAAGTGAGAATGATAACAAACAGGAAAATTGACAGCCCCAAACAGCGCCACCTGCCCTGCGGTGCTCTGTGCCATGACACTGGTCGCACTACCCTAGTTACGGCCCTGCCGGTGTCCCCAGCTTGTGATAGCCTGATTTTATTTGTAAAATGACTTCCCCTATAAGCAAAGCCGGATTTAGACCTCATGGGGCCCTAGGCAAGATACAAGTTTGGGGCCCCCCTCCCATCCCTGGGGTGCTCTTCAATAGATGTACCAGTTCACTGTACAACCTTAGATATAGCCGAAAAAATTAAGGCACTACTCCATCAATTCAGCTTTTCATGCAGTGTTATTTTAATCTTCACCACCCATGCTGTATACTACATCCAGCTATCATAGACAAGTGACAGTTCATATATACTTCATAGTACTTATATTGTCATCGCGTCTGTCGACTTCGGTTCAACTCGGAGTCATTCTAGACATCCAACAAGTTGCCACCACATTAGCAGCATGGCACACAGACGCGATGACAATATAAGTACTATGAAGTATATATGAACTGTTGATAGCTGGACGTAGTATACAGCATTGGTGTTTTTTTACTGGGTGGTGAAGATTAAAATAACACTGCATGAAAAAGCTGAATTGATGGAGTAGTGCCTTAATTTTTTTTTTTGTGTGTATATATATATATATATATATATATATATGTATGTTTATATATTCATCTAGTGACATCAATGTGAATAATCCATTTCCCCCATTATTCTGTTGTGTGTGTATATGTATATATTAGGGGTGTGCACCAGCCACTTTTCGTGTTTTGGTTTTGGATCTGGATCTTTCTTCGTGTTTTGGATCTGGATTGGTTTTGCCAAAACCACCCTTCCGTGTTTTGGGTTCTGGGTTTTGTGTTTTGGATCTGTATTTTTTTTTAAAAACAGCTAAAATCACAGAATTTGTGGGTTTTTCTGCTCCTATGCTATTATTAACCTCAATAACCTTAATTTCCACTCATTTCCAGTCTATTCTGAACACCTCACACCTCACACTAGTGTTTTTATGTCCAAAAGGTTGCACCGAGGTAGCTGGATGACTATGCTAAGCGACACGAGTGGGCGGCACAAACACGTGGTCCATCTAGGAGTGACACTGCAGTGGCAGACAGGATGGCAGTTTGAAAAACTAGGCCCCAAACAGTACATAATGCAAAGAAAAAAAAGAGGTGCAAGATGGAATTGTCCTTGGGCCCTCCCACCCACCCTTATGTTGTATAAACAGGACATGCACACTTTAACAAACCAATCATTTCAGCGCCAGGGTCTGCCACACGACTGTGGCTGAAATGATTGGTTCGTTTGGGCCCCCACAAAACAAGCTGGCAATTAATCTGTCCCTGCACAAACTGGCTCTACGGAGGCAAGATGTCGTCCTCATCCACCGATTCCTCACCCTCTTCAGTGTTGTGTACATCCTCATCCTCACAGAGTATTAACTCGTCACCGCTGGAATCCACCACCACAGGTCCCTTTGTACGTTCTGGAGGCTGGTCTCCCTGGAAGAGTTGATAATTCATTTTTATGAACATCATCTTCTCCACATTTTGTGGAAGCAACCTCCTACGCCGCTCGCTGACAAGGTTCCCAGCTGCACTAAACACTCTTTCGGAGTACACACTGGAGGGGGGGCAACTCAGGTAAAATAGAGCCAGTTTGTACAGTTGCCTCTTTTTCCTGCCAGTACAGGTACGGACTGTCTGATATGCCTACTTGGATGCTGTCACTGATGTAATCCTCCACCATTCTGTCAATGGTGACAGTATCATATGCAGTGACAGTAGACATGTCAGAAATTGTTGCCAGGTCCTTCAGTCCGGACCAGATGTCCAAACTTGGTCCTGCCTGCCCTGCATCACCGCCAGCGGGTTGCTTAGGATACCTAAGTTTTTTCCTGGCAGCCCCAGTTGCGGGAGAAAATGAAGAAGGAGCTGTTGACATGTCACGTTCCGCTTCAGCTGACAGTGTTTTCACCAGCAGGTCTTTGCACCTCTGCAGGCTTGTGTCGGCCGGAAAGAGAGACACCACATAGGCTTTAAACCTAGGATCGAGTAAGGTGGCCAAAATGTAGTGGTCTGATTTCAACAGATTGACCACCCTGGAATCCTGGCAAAGCGAATAAAGGGCTTCATCCACAAGTCCCACATGCCGAGCGGAATCCCTCCGTCTTAGCTCCTCCTTCACTTTCTCCAGCTGCTTCTGCAAAAGCCTGATGAGGGGAATGACCTGACTCAAGCTGGCAGTGTCTGAACTGACTTCACGTGTGGCAAGTTCGAAGGGCTGGAGAACCTTTCACAACACGGAAATCATTCTCCACTGCACTTGAGTCAGGTGCATACCCCCTCCTTTGCCTATGTCATAGGTGGATGTATAGGCTTGAATGGCCTTTTGCTGCTCCTCCATCCTCTGAAGCATATAGAGGGTTGAGTTCCACCGCGTCACAACCTCTTGCTTCAGGTGAGGGCGGGGCAGGTTCAAGAGTGTTTGCTGGCGCTCCAGTCTTTGTCACGCAGTCGCTGAATGGCGAAAGTGGCCAGAAATTTTTTGGGCCACCCAAAGCGTCTCCTGCATGCCCCTGTCGCTTTTCAGAAAATTCTGCACCACCAAGTTTATTGTGTGAGCAAAACATGGGACGTGCTGGAATTTGCCCAGATGTAATGCCCGCAAAATATTGGTGGCGTTGTCAGATATCACAAATCCCCAGGAGAGTCTAAGTGGGGTAAGCCACTGGGCGATGATTTCCCTCAGTTTCTCTAAGAGGTTGTCGGCGGTGTGCCTCTTACTGAAACCGGTGATACACAGCGTAGCCTGCCTTGTAACGAGCTGGCGTTTCTGAGATGCTGCTACTGGTGACGCTGCTGTTGTTGCTGCGTAAGGTGATACATCTACCCAGTGGGCTGTCACAGTCATATAGTCCTTAGTCTGCCCTGTTCCACTTGTCCACATGACCGTGGTTAAGTGGACATTGGGTACACCCGCATTTTTCAGGACACTGAGGACACTTTTTCTGACGTTTCTGTACAGTCTCGGTATCGCCTGCCTAGTGAAGTGGAATCTAGACGGGATTTGGAACCGGGGACACACTACCTCCATCAATTGTCTAAATCCCACTGCACTAATGGCGGATACCGGACGCACGTCTAACACCAACATAGCAGTCAAGGTCTCAGTTATACGTTTTGCTTCAGGATGACTGCTGTTGTACTTCATCCTCCTCGCTAAGGACTGTTGGAGGGTCAATTGTTTAGTAAAAGTAGTGGTGTTCCTACTTCCTCTCTGGGATGATGAACAACTCCCAGCAGCAGCAACAGCAGCAGCGGCAGCAGTAGGCGTAGCAATGCAGGATCCTCCGGAGGAATCCCGGATAGGAGAGTCAGTCATGCCAGAGACATGGCCTGCAGGACTACTTCCGATCCTGACTAAGGAGGAAATTGACGAGGAGGGAGTTGACGGTGTGGTTTGCAGGCGCTTGGATACAACAGGACAACGGGATTTAGGTGTCCCTGGACTACTTACGGTCTTAGCCAAAGTTTCTGAACTTGACAGTAACTTTTTATGAACGCGCTGCAGGTGCCGTATAAGGGAGGATGTTCCTAGGTGGTTAACGTCCCTACCCCTACTTATTTCACCTTTACATATGGTACATATGGCAAGACAGTTGTTGTCCGGATTTGGATAGAAATATTGCCGCACCAAAGAGGTGGAATGTTTGGTCTTCTGCCCAGGCATGACAGTGATGGGCTTTTTCATCCTACGGACAACAACTGTCTCCCCCAGAGCCTGATTTAAACAAACCACATCACCATCAGAATCCTCCTTGCCAACTTCCTCCTCAGCGCCAGCTACACCAGTATCCTCATCCTGTTGTACTTCAACAGTGACATCTTCAATTTGCATATCAGCAAGTGGACTGTGGGTGCTCCTTTCAGCACTTGCAGGGGGCGTGCAAATGGTGGAAAGAGCCACCTCTTCCCGTCCAGTGCTGGGAAGGTCAGGCATCGCAACCGCCACCACACTTGGACTCTCCTTGGGGATTTGTGATATCTTCTTAGAACGCACAGTTCTTCGCTGTGCTTTTGCCAGCTTAACTCGTTTGATTTTTTTAGCGGGAGTAGGGCTTCCATCGTCATGTGAAGCTGAACCACTAGTAATGAACATAGGGAAAGACCTTAGCCGTTCCTTGCCACTCCGTGTCATAAATGGCATATTGGCAAGTTTATGTTTCTCTTCAGATGATTTAAATTTTTTTTTAAGGTCATTTTCCTGAACTTTGTCATTTGCCCTCTACTATGACATTGGGCATCGGCCTTGGCAGACGACGTTGATGGCATGTTATCGTCTATGTCATGACTAGTGGCAGCAGCTTCAGCACTAGGAGGAAGTGGTTCTTGATCTTTCCCTATTTTATTTTTATCGGAGAAAGTTTGGTCCTCCATTTATGTTATATTGATTTGATATATACGTGCGGCTAAGGCGTACATAAACACAGACATTTTTTTTTTTTTTTTTGCTGGAGACTAGTGCACTTTGTGGGTTACACCACCCTTTAAGAAATGAGCCAGCCGGCTCTTAACTTATGGGACACAGGCGCACGCTTGGCGCTGCTCCTTTGTTGATGCACGTGCAGCCACAGTGCACACAATTCACAAACACAGAAAACATTTTTTTATTTTGTTTGGAGTGTACTTTGGTGGGGTACAGCACCCTTTAACGGACAAGCCAGCTGGCCCTTTACTTATGGGACACAGGCGCACGCTTGGCGCTGCTCCTTTGTTGATGCACGTGCAGCCACAGTGCACACAATTCACAAACACAGAAAATATATATTTTTTTGTTTGGAGTGTACTTTGGGGGTTACAGCATCCTTTAATGGACAAGCCAGCCGGCCCTTTACTTATGACACAGGCGCACGCTTGGCACTACTTTGTTGATGCACGTGCGGCTACAGTGCACACAATTCACAAACACAGAAAATATATATTTTTTATTTTGTTTGGAGTGCACTTTGGGGGTTACAGCACCCTTTAACGGTCAAGCCAGCTGGCCCTTTACTTATGACACAGGCACACGCTTGGCACTACTTTGTTGATGCACGTGGGGCTACAGTGCACACAATTCACAAACATAGACAATATTTTTTTTTTTTGTTTGGAGTGTACCTTGGGGGTTTCAGCACCCTTTAACGGACAAGCCAGCCGGCCCTTTACTAATGGGACACAGGCGCATGCTTGGCGCTGCTCCTTTGTTGATGCACGTGCAGCCACAGTGCACACAATTCACAAACACAGAAAAAATATTTATTTTTTTGCACTTGGGGGGAGCACCCCTGATGGACAGAGCACCCCCTGGACAACACTACAGCATCCCTTTAGGACTGGGACACTGCACAGGACTTTGGAGTGGACACAGCCCCTTTGGACAACAGCAGCACAGCGCAGCACAGCACAACACTACACTGCACTACACTACACAGCCCCGCCAAACCTAACTCCCACCCTCTCTCTTCACTGTCCACAGCCGAGTGAGAAAATGGCGCCGACGCGGGTACCTTATATAGGATCCAAAACCCGCGAGACCCGGAAGGCGGGATGATGACGTTTTGCCTTGATTTCAGATCCGAGTCAGGCGGGAAAAGTCAAGCCTGACTCGGATCGGCCTCGGATCGGGGGGGCTCGGGGGGGTTCGGATTTCAGAAATCCGAACCCGCTCACCCCTAATATATATATAAAATCTAGTGACATTGTAAAAACTGTGCATATATCCAGTAGGTATTACTAGGTCAAGTCTTGACCTAGTGACACCCACTGGATATGTGCAGTTTTTACAATGCAATGTCATTAGATGAATATCTAACACCTAATGTTTTTGCTATCTCTCTGATGGGTTTGTTTTGATTTTTCAGCCTAATGATGGCTTGCTTCACTGATAGTGACAGCCCTTTAGATCTCATATTGATAGTCGACAGCAACTGATTCCAAATGCAAATGTCACATCTAGAATCAACTCCAGACCTTTTACCTGCTTAATTGATAATGAAATAATGAGGGAATAGCCCACACCTGTCTGCAGTTAAAGCACATCTTGTTTGTTTCATTTCAAAGCCATTGTGGTGGTGAATAGAGGTCAAAATATGAAAATTCTGTCAATGTCCCAATATTTATGCACCTGACTGTACATGCTATATAATAGATACACATTCATATTATATATATATATATATATATATATATTGTGACACAGTCAGGTTAGGGGGCCCCTCTCCTGGGTAGAAGGACTCCTTTCTTACACACACCCACAGCAGCAGGGAAGCAGCACACCAGTCTGGATGCAAGTACAAGCTGGTCGGCGCCAGTCTTTATTGTACAATGTCAGAAATAACATAAAGAAAACATAAACATAAATCCTAGCCCTGTCGGGGCACTAACTTCACAGGTAGTTCCCTCACTACCAGAACCTGGCAGGGCCTAATGCCCTCACCAGCAACCAAGGCACAGCACAACACTCACAGTTAGGTTTTCAAGTGTCTCTGAGCAAACTCCCTGTCTGCTCTCCCAGGTGAGACAATCAGCCCTAAACACACTAGGCTTATATTGGCCACTCTCAGGTGAAAACCCTAACAAGCCTGTTACCATGCTGCGAGAACCAAAACCTGGAGTGGCCGTGGGTGGAGCCCTCCCTCTCCTCTCACCCACAACCCCCAGGTCCCAAACCGGCTTTTCAAAAAGCCGAGACTCAAGCCTGCTACTCTGCAGACTTTCTCCTGGAGGTTTAAAACACATAAGACAGGAAACTGGGACAAATGTACCTGCCACAGACCACTTTACCAATGATCCTATCACATATCCCCCCCCTTTGTTTCGACCTGTGGGGTGGAACAACTGAAGCCCCCAAACAATGAACGCGTGACAACGCGTCAGCATTGGCCAGCTGGCTTCCTGGCCTGTGTTCCACTGAAAATTTAAAAGTTTGTAACGCCAAGAACCATCTTGTAATTCTCGCATTACTGTCTTTATTTTCGGACATCCACTTCAAAGGGGCATGGTCAGTGATCAATTTGAACTTTTTTCCAACCAAGTAGTACCTGAGAGCCTCTAACGCCCACTTTATGGCCAACGCCTCCTTCTCCACTGTGGCATAGTTTCTCTCATGTACATTCAACTTTCTGCTTAGATAGAAAATAGGGTGTTCCTCACCCTCCTTGTTCTGGGACAGGACCGCTCCTATACCTACTTCTGATGCATCGGTTTGTACTATGAATTCCCTGTCAAAATTAGGAGTCATCAGGACTGGTTGGGAACACAACGCTACTTTCAACTCCTGAAAAGCTTTCTCCGCCTCAGGACTCCATTCTACCATGACTTTTTGTTTGCCTTTGGTCAGGTCAGTCAGTAAAATGGTGGCAAAGTTGGGTATAAACCTCCTGTAGTACCCCGTAATTCCCAAGAAGGCTCTCACCTGCTTCTTATTCAGAGGCCGTGGCCAGTTTTGTATGGCATCAACTTTATTGAGCTGAGGCTTTATCAGGCCTCTGCCAATGGTGTATCCCAGATATTTTACTTCCTCCATGCCTAGACAACACTTTTTTGGGTTGGCTGTCAAACCTGCCTTATAGATGGAGTCCAACACTGCTTGTACCCTGGGTAAGTGAGACTGCCAATCAGGACTATGAATGACCACGTCATCCAGATAAGCAGCCGCATACCATCTATGGGGCCTTAGAATAATGTCCATCATTCTTTGGAAGGTAGCAGGTGCCCCATGTAGCCCGAAGGGCAACATCTTGTACTGAAACAAGCCCTCTGGCGCTGAAAAAGCTGTCTTTTGTTTGGCGCTCTCGGTTAATGGTACTTGCCAATACCCTTTGGTTAGGTCAAGAGTGGTTAAATACCTTGCCGTCCCTAGTCTCTCAATCAATTCATCCACTCTTGGCATCGGGTAGGCATCGAATTTTGAAACACTGTTCAACTTTCGGAAGTCATTGCAGAAACGCACACTCCCGTCGGGCTTTGGAATCAACACAATGGGACTTGACCATTCACTATGTGATTCTTCAATAACCCCTAACTCTAGCATATTTTTAATTTCTTTCGACACCGATTCTCTTTGTGCTTCTGGCAATCTATAGGGCTTTACATTAACTTTAACCCCTGGGTCAGTGATTATGTCATGTTTAATGACCGAGGTTTTCCCAGGTACGTCAGAGAACAGCACCCTATTTCTGATCAGAAACTCCTTGACCTCTTGTTGTTGAATTGCCGACAGGGTTTTTGCCACTGTCACTTCGGGAACTAAGGGCCCTGGATTTACTGGAGGGGCTTGGACGGCCGACAGTGCCGTTCTATCTTTCCAGGGTTTTAACAGATTTATATGGTATATCTGATCCGGCTTTCTTTTCCCCGGCTGGTAAACTTTGTAATTGACCTGCCCCACTCTTTCTAAGATTTCAAAGGGCTCTTGCCATTTAGCCAAAAGTTTATTTTCCACAGTGGGAACCAATACTAACACTCTGTCCCCAGGAGCAAAGCTGCGTAACCGAGCATTGCGGTTGTATACCCTCTGCTGTGCCTGTTGAGCCTGTTCCAGGTGCTCTCTCACTATCGGCACTACCGCAACAATTCTCTCCTGCATTTGAGAAACATACTCAATCACGGTTTTGTAAGGACTAGACTGCCCCTCCCATGTCTCTTTGGCAATGTCTAGCAACCCCCTTGGGTGTCTCCCATACAACAAGTCGAAGGGTGAAAACCCGGTGGAGGACTGGGGAACTTCTCTTATGGCCAACAATAAATACGGCAATAAGTAATCCCAATCCCTACCATCCTTGTCGACCACTTTCCTAAGCATGTGTTTTAACGTCTTGTTAAACCTCTCGACCAGCCCATCGGTTTGGGGGTGATAAACCGAAGTTCTTAACTGTTCAATTTTGAACAGGCGACATAACTCTTTCATGACTTTTGACATAAACGGTGTACCCTGGTCAGTTAGTATCTCCTTGGGTATACCCAGCCTGCTAAAGACATGAACTAGCTCTCTGGCAATGGTCTTGGTTGACGTATTGCGCAACGGGATCGCTTCCGGGTACCTGGTAGCGTAATCCATTATGACCAGAATATACTGGTGTCCCCTGGCAGACTTCATTAAGGGTCCAACCAAATCCATCGCTATTCTTTCAAACGGCACCTCTATAATAGGCAATGGAACTAGTGGACCCTTAAAATGTGGCCTGGGAGCATGATACTGACACTCAGGGCAGGATGCGCAAAAGTCAGACACCTCTTTATGAAGCCCGGGCCAGAAAAACCTCTGCATTATTCGCTCAGTGGTTTTCTCTACCCCTAGATGGCCCGCCGTTATATGACCATGGGCCAGATCCAACACTGTTCTTCTGTAGGCTTTGGGAACTATTAGTTGTTCCACAATATCTTCCCCCTTCTTAGTCACCTGATATAACAAATCCTGACACATTGCCATGTGGGGATAGGACAAAGGACTATCAGGGTCTATGGGTTTACCATCAACTACTTTTACATTCTCCCTGGCTTATACCAAAGTAGGGTCATTCAACTGCTCCACGGCAAAGACCTCTCTTCTGACCTCTAAATCAGGCAGACGATCACCTGGCCCAACAACACTTCCCACCTCAATGGGAGGCACATCAGTTGGCGGGCCCCCGTCACGTTCCGCATTCTCTAGTTCGCCAACCATAGTAGAAAAAGGGAATAACTCTGACTCAGAAGAAACTCCCTCCTCCACTACATCGACTACCTTCTCAAATGGATCGGGGTTGTTCACCTCTGGAACAAAACGGCTTTCCCACAACTTCCAGAAGTGAGCAAAGTCTCTCCCCAATATTGCATCGTACACCAGACCATGCACCAAACCCACAGAAACTATAGCAGAGCCACATGGTGTCTCGATGTTCACCTCGGCCGTAACATAATATCGAGTATCCCCATGTATGCAGGTCACACCAACAGTTTTCCCTGTATGCCTCAAGGGGTTCACCAGCTCAGCTTTTATAAGTGTCACCAAGCTACCAGAGTCTAACAGTGCCTCTACTCGGTTGCCATCTACAGTGAGTACACACATGTGCTTATCAGTCTCAGCCTGCCGGTCAGCCGTACAGGCTGTCTGTGCAAAGAAAGACCCCCTGCGGTAGACATGAGCAGTATCACATTGCATAGGTTCAGTTGTAAGTGAACAATTAGCGGCAATATGGTCGAAGCCACCACATCGGAAACACTGAGTCATATTAATGTCTAGTCGTTTACGGGGCAAGAACCTTCCTGGCCTGGCAGGCCTGTCTCCAAGTTCTACACCCTCAGTCTTAGGTACATTCCACCGCCCAGCACCCTTCTCCCCTGGAACAGTCTTACCAGTGTCTGTGGGAGTTCGCCGGTGCGCCATCGGGGCTCGGTGGGGCATACTCATCAGCTCCTCAGCCGCCACGTACCTCTCCACCAGCTCGACCAACTGGTCCGCGGACTTAGGGTCTGCATGGCTCACCCACTTGCGCAGAGTCACAGGTAATGATCGCAGGTACCGGTCCATCACGACCCTTTCCACGATCTGTGGTCCCGTCAGCGTCTCGGGCTGTAGCCATTTTGAGGACAGATGGACGAGGTCATGCATCTGTGAACGTGGAGGCTTGTCCCTATGGAACTCCCAGCGGTGGACCCGTTGGGCACGAACAAAGGTGGTGACTCCCAAGCGAGTTAGGATCTCCTGTTTTAGTTTTTTATAGTCCTTGGCATCAGCCAGGCATAAGTCGAAATATGCTTTTTGTGGCTCCCCAGACAAAAAAGGTGCCACCAGACTTGCCCACTGCTCCTGGGGCCAACTCTCCCTTTCGGCTGTTCTTTCAAATGCGGCGAGATAGGCCTCCACATCATCGCCCGAAGTCATCTTTTGGAGGAAGTGACTGGCTCGTACGGAGTGAGTGGTGGTGGGAGGACCAGTATTAACATCTCTGGGCCGGGCGACCAGGTGCTGTACCACCTCTCTTATGGCCTGGCTGTTTTCCGCTAAGGCCTGGCGGGTTTCCTCAATGGCGACCTGTTGTTGCCTGGCGGATTCCTGCTGAAGTTTGTTAGTCTCCTGCTGAGCCCTGGTAGCTTCCTGCTGAGCTGCTGTAGCTTGGAGCAAGGCCTTAATAATTTCCTCCATTTTGTCCTGGGGTGTAGATTGGAAGCTGAACCTTGCCTCTCTGAGCATTGGCTGATGCCTCCTCTATGGGATTCCAAGGACACAGTGTTATTTCCACACTCACAAATTGGGTGTCTGTCCCTTTAATTTTTAAATGGAAAGTTTTCCTCTTGCTGCAAGTTCAGTGTGTGTGAGTGCCCGCATTCTCCACCATATTGTGACACAGTCAGGTTAGGGGGTCCCTCTCTTGGGTAGAAGGACTCCTTTCTTACACACACCCACAGCAGCAGGGAAGCAGCACACCAGTCTGGATGCAAGTACAAGCTGGTCGGCGCCAGTCTTTATTGTACAATGTCAGAAATAACATAAAGAAAACAAACATAAATCCTAGCCCTGTCGGGGCACTAACTTCACAGGTAGTTCCCTCACTACCAGAACCTGGCAGGGCCTAATGCCCTCACCAGCAACCAAGGCACAGCACAACACTCACAGTTAGGTTTTCAAGTGTCTCTGAGCAAACTCCCTGTCTGCTCTCCCAGGTGAGACAATCAGCCCTCAACACACTAGGCTATATTGGCCACTCTCAGGTGAAAACCCTAACAAGCCTGTTACCAGGCTAAGAGAACCAAAACCTGGAGTGGCCATGGGTGGAGCCCTCCCTCTCCTCTCACCCACAACCCCCAGGTCCCAAACCGGCTTTTCAAAAAGCCGAAACTCAAGCCTGCTACACTGCAGACTTTCTCCTGGAGACAGGAATCTGGGACAAATGTACCTGCCACAGACCACTTTACCAATGATCCTATCACTATATATATATATATATATATATATATATAATGAATGTGTATCTATTACAATGGGAATAATCAATTTCTCCCATTACTCTGTTGTGTGTGTGTGTGTATATATATATTTATATATATATATATATATATATATATAGATACCGAGAGAAACCGTCCACTTGTAGATCCACCAGGGGCTCAACCAGAGACGAGGCCAGCACTCAATAAAAGTCATAGATAAATCCAAAAGAAGGTTTTATAGCAACACTGTAGTAAATGACAGGTACATCTTGTTCAGCATATCATACATTACAGCAGGTGTGAGCGTCAATGCATCAGAGCTCCTTCCCCTACTGTCAGATCCCTACAGCTGTTTCGGTGTCAACCGTCATCAGGGGATGTCAGACAAAACTATACAGTGTAACATATAAATACCTGTTGCCATCAGCAAAGTAACCTATCTCACCTGTGTGTACAATCACGTCATTCCCGCCGCACAGCCGCGTGCAGCAGCGTCGACCACCGTCGCCTGTCAGTGACGCAGATCGGAAATCCCGATCCCCGTCACCCGCGACCACGTGACCCTGCTGCCGCACAGTCGGCCGGGAGGCCCAGGAGACGCCCACTATCACCTTGGAGACCAGCTAAACAGGAAGAAAATCTTCCAGCATATGACAGTTATTGTGGAAAATCCACAAGCTGTCCAAAATACAGCTGTAATCTGCCCTTGACCCCCATAATTGTATAGAGTCATATAAATGGCTCAATACCAAGGTAACATATATCAAATTAGAAGTCATCAACAAGAACATATAAGAAAAAAGACATAAGTATAAACACCACATATATCAATCCATAACAAACAATGCAAACATAGCACAAGTGACCATAGTACAAAAGTAATTTTAAGATATTACAAAAAAGGCGTAAATGATAACTCCTCATTCAGTCCCAATGGAGCCATACTGGCTAGTTGGTAGATCCACCGACACTCTTGTTTGAGCAATAAATTGCTCCTATCACCACCGCGTCGCAACGGAGGTACATGATCCAAAGGCATGAATCTAAAATCTTTTATGGCATGTCCACAAAGCGCAAAATGTCTCGCGACTGGTGGAGTGCTGGCCTCTATTGATGTTGCAGCCTTCTTTATTGAGGAACGATGCATTGCTATCCGTTCTTTAACCATGCGTATTGTCTTACCTACATATAACTTAGGACATGGACAGTAAATAACGTAGGTAACAAACTTCGTCTCACAAGTCATCCTGTGTCGTAGTTGGTAAGAAACTCCACTAGTAGGATGTTTGAAAATTTTTCCTACTTGCATATACCTGCATTTAACGCAGTTACCACATTTGAATGCACCCTTTTGCAAACTAAGCCAGCCTGTAGCGGAATTCACTCTCGGACTAATGTCAGAGTGTACAATCATGTCTCCGATATTGCTGCTGCGTTTAAAGCAAAATAGCGGAGTGCGTTCACAAAATTCACTCATCACAGGATCTGTTTGTATGATATGCCAATGCTTGAGAACCGCTTTTTTAATCACACTTGAAGAAATGGAAAAAGTGCTGGAAAACACCAATCGATTCTCATTTTTAAGGTCTTTCTTAGTCTCCAATAGAGCAACTCGATCCAGTCTCTTACAACGTTCAATGGCCTGACGGATTTCATCTGGATCATAGCCACGCTCTATAAAATTCAGTCCCATTTTCTCCAGAGCCCCTGGCATTTTCTCTCTCTCAGATGTAATCCGCATCACCCGTATCAATTGAGAGAAGGGAAGTCCTCTCTTCAGTGGCCTTGGATGAAAACTTGAAGACATGAGTAATGTGTTTTTATCGGTAGTTTTTATGAAGATCTCTGTGGTAAAGGAGTTATCTCTGATGCCCACAAGGACATCCAAAAATTCTATGGTCTCAGTGCTATGTTTGCATGTGAACCTAATAGAACCCGGTAGGCTATTCAGCCTATTCACAAACTTCAGAAGGGCCGATTCATTCCCAGTCCACAGTATGAACAAATCATCGATAAATCGAACATAAAAAGCAACAAAACATGAAAAATCAGGATCTGCCATAATATGTACTTTTTCAAAATCATACATGAAAAGGTTGGCATACGATGGGGCCATATTCAACCCCATCGCTGTGCCAACCAACTGTAAATAAAAAGAATTATCAAATAAAAAATAATTTTTATGTAAGATAATATTAATCAAAAGTAACAAATATTCAGTCGGCGGTCCAGCATACTGTGGACTGGTTTCAATCGCCCTACGTACAGACTGTATTCCTTCATCATGCTTAATGTTGGTGTACAAACTGGTGACGTCAAGCGTCACCAGTATACACCCTCTAGGAGGAGTGCCAAAAGTGATCAATTTCTTGAGAAAATCCGAGGTATCTCTAATATAATAAGGTGTAAGCTGAACAACAGGCTGCAGGAAAAAATCCACAAATTGTGACAACGGCTGACCCAGCGAACCCCTGGAAGAAATGATAGGCCTCCCTGGGGGCTGGGTCAATCGTTTGTGCACTTTGGGTAGGATATATAGGAACCCGGTAGGCTATTCAGCCTATTCACAAACTTCAGAAGGGCCGATTCATTCCCAGTCCACAGTATGAACAAATCATCGATAAATTGAACATAAACAGCAACAAAACATGAAAAATCAGGATCCGCCATCCACTATATTCTGCTCCTTAACTGGACATTCTAAACTGCACCACGGTCTTATTATGTTATATGTGTGTTTGTTGGAATTTTTTATTGTTGTTTGTTCTTAGTGTTACATGTTTCTATTTAGCATTGATTTCATGTCACACCTGTGATGGAGTTTGAAATTGGAGATTTGACCGGAACCAAGAGATTTCAGGATAAGGAGATTGCTAAAATCTTATTTACAAATACTGATCAGTTAGCTTTTGACACTGATAGTTCCATAGAAGTACATGCTGATTTAGTCAAGTTAAGAAAAAGGTTGGTTGAGCTCGAATTACACGGCTTGACCATGTCTCAATACCATAAAGATGGTCTCATTCCTAGGGGCTTTCGTATAAAAAATCAGCCAGCATTGGGACGTAACAACAAAGATTTTTGTAGGCAATGGTGTCTCATCCTTAATCAATGTAGCTTTGATCTCATGTTACTGGTTATACAACAGGTCAACTCCGATTTAGAGAATGTGAAGAAAGAGATAACTATTTGTGAGACCGGTGGGCTTGAAATTTTAAAAGCAGATACAGGCACGGACTGGTTAAGTAAATTAGAAGACACTATTGCAGTGTTCAAAAGTGATTTATTATCTTTAAAAAAAAAACAAATATAGAAAGGTAAAGGAGGATTACAGAGAACTTAAGGTGTACCCATGGTTAATGTCTCAGCCACCTAGGCGGTCTTGGAGAGGAGGTCAGGCTCCTAGAAGGAGACCAGAGAGGTATTTTACAGATATTGAGTCACATACCTCTCAGAGCGACTCCGATCAGTCTAGTAGTCGTAAAGGGTTTTTTTTAGGCGAGGCTGCACTAACACGGAGCAGAGCTTTGGACAAAGATCCAAAAAACCCTGTAGGTGAGGGGGTGTCAAACATAAGAAACGCAAAAGGGAAGAACTTCAGAGGTGCACGGAGGTAGTTGTATTCAATCTTTCTGATCATATTCTTAATGATTCAGAATACAGTGTCTTATCAAAAGGCTTGTCTTTTGTACAGACACATAGACAAAGAATTTTTGATTTTGAAACTGAACTATACAGATTCCACAGGCAATTGCGCCTAAAGGATTATTTTAGTAAAAAAGGTACTAGCACTAGCACTATGACTCCCTTTAGAGTAACTAGTTCGTTTGACCATCCATCTAATAATGCATCCATTGAGACGTTTATGCGTCTGGTGAAAAGAGATACTATCCCTAGTGTACGGAAGGCCAGGATCTTACACCCCAATTTGTCCTATACAGAGTGGTTAGCGATACAGTCATTAAATAATAATGATGCTATTGTGGTTCGCCCCGCCGATAAGGGCGGTGGCGTGGTTGTATTGAATAAGGCCGATAACGTGGGTGAAGTCATGAGACAGCTCTCAGATGAGAACTGTTACAAAAAACTTAGGTTTGACCCTACGGAGAACTTTAAGAGGGAGATAGACTCTGTTATAAATATGGGACTGACCAATGGATGGCTTGAAGATAATACGGTGCGTTTTTTGACACAAGATTTTCCTAAAATACCCCTCCTATATATCCTACCCAAAGTGCACAAACGATTGACCCAGCCCCCAGGGAGGCCTATCATTTCTTCCAGGGGTTCGCTGGGTCAGCCGTTGTCACAATTTGTGGATTTTTTCCTGCAGCCTGTTGTTCAGCTTACACCTTATTATATTAGAGATACCTCGGATTTTCTCAAGAAATTGATCACTTTTGGCACTCCTCCTAGAGGGTGTATACTGGTGACGCTTGACGTCACCAGTTTGTACACCAACATTAAGCATGATGAAGGAATACAGTCTGTACGTAGGGCGATTGAAACCAGTCCACAGTATGCTGGACCGCCGACTGAATATTTGTTACTTTTGATTAATATTATCTTACATAAAAATTATTTTTTATTTGATAATTCTTTTTATTTACAGTTGGTTGGCACAGCGATGGGGTTGAATATGGCCCCATCGTATGCCAACCTTTTCATGTATGATTTTGAAAAAGTACATATTATGGCAGATCCTGATTTTTCATGTTTTGTTGCTTTTTATGTTCGATTTATCGATGATTTGTTCATACTGTGGACTGGGAATGAATCGGCCCTTCTGAAGTTTGTGAATAGGCTGAATAGCCTACCGGGTTCTATTAGGTTCACATGCAAACATAGCACTGAGACCATAGAATTTTTGGATGTCCTTGTGGGCATCAGAGATAACTCCTTTTCCACAGAGATCTTCATAAAAACTACCGATAAAAACACATTACTCATGTCTTCAAGTTTTCATCCAAGGCCACTGAAGAGAGGACTTCCCTTCTCTCAATTGATACGGGTGATGCGGATTACATCTGAGAGAGAGAAAGTGCCAGGGGCTCTGGAGAAAATGGGACTGAATTTTATAGAGCGTGGCTATGATCCAGATGAAGTCCGTCAGGCCATTGAACGTTGTAAGAGACTGGATCGAGTTGCTCTATTGGAGACTAAGAAAGACCTTAAAAATGAGAATCGATTGGTGTTTTCCAGCACTTTTTCCATTTCTTCAAGTGTGATTAAAAAAGCGGTTCTCAAGCATTGGCATATCATACAAACAGATCCTGTGATGAGTGAATTTTGTGAACGCACTCCGCTATTTTGCTTTAAACGCAGCAGCAATATCGGAGACATGATTGTACACTCTGACATTAGTCCGAGAGTGAATTCCGCTACAGGCTGGCTTAGTTTGCAAAAGGGTGCATTCAAATGTGGTAACTGCGTTAAATGCAGGTATATGCAAGTAGGAAAAATTTTCAAACATCCTACTAGTGGAGTTTCTTACCAACTACGACACAGGATGACTTGTGAGACGAAGTTTGTTACCTACGTTATTTACTGTCCGTGTCCTAAGTTATATGTAGGTAAGACAATACGCATGGTTAAAGAACGGATAGCAATGCATCGTTCCTCAATAAAGAAGGCTGCAACATCAATAGAGGCCAGCACTCCACCGGTCGCGAGACATTTTGCGCTTTGTGGACAAGCCATAAAAGATTTTAGATTCATGCCTTTGGATCATGTACCTCCGTTGCGACGCGGTGGTGATAGGAGCAATTTATTGCTCAAACAAGAGTGTCGGTGGATCTACCAACTAGCCAGTATGGCTCCATTGGGACTGAATGAGGAGTTATCATTTACGCCTTTTTTGTAATATCTTAAAATTACTTTTGTACTATGGTCACTTGTGCTATGTTTGCATTGTTTGTTATGGATTGATATATGTGGTGTTTATACTTATGTCTTTTTTCTTATATGTTCTTGTTGATGACTTCTAATTTGATATATGTTACCTTGGTATTGAGCCATTTATATGACTCTATACAATTAAGGGAGTCAAGGGCAGATTACAGCTGTATTTTGGGCAGCTTGTGGATTTTCCACAATAACTGTCATATGCTGGAAGATTTTCTTCCTGTTTAGCTGGTCTCCAAGGTGATAGTGGGCGTCTCCTGGGCCTCCCGGCCAACTGTGCGGCAGCAGGGTCACGTGGTCGCGGGTGACGGGGATCGGGATTTCCGATCTGCGTCACTGACAGACGACGGTGGTCGACGCTGCTGCACGCGGCTGTGCAGGCGGGAATGACGTGATTGTACACACAGGTGAGATAGGTTACTTTGCTGATGGCAACAGGTATTTATATGTTACACTGTATAGTTTTGTCTGACATCCCCTGATGACGGTTGACACCGAAACAGCTGTAGGGATCTGACAGTAGGGGAAGGAGCTCTGATGCATTGACGCTCACACCTGCTGTAATGTATGATATGCTGAACAAGATGTACCTGTCATTTACTACAGTGTTGCTATAAAACCTTCTTTTGGATTTATCTATGACTTTTATTGAGTGCTGGCCTCATCTCTGGTTGAGCCCCTGGTGGATCTACAAGTGGACGGTTTGCTATATTATCGTTTATGTGGCCCTGCACCTGTCATCGGATTTATAGGTGTTGTGCGGTTTCTCTCGGTATCTATATATATATTGTGACACAGTTAGGTTAGGGGGTCCCTCTCCTGGGTAGAGGACTCCTTCCTTACACACACACACAGCAGTAGGGAAGCAGCACACCAGTCTGGATGCAAGTACAAGCTGGTCGGCGCCAGTCTTTATTGTACAATGTCAGAAATAACATAAAGAAAACATAAACATAAATCCTAGCCCTGTCGGGGCACTAACTTCACAGGTAGTTCCCTCTCTACCAGAACCTGGCAGGGCCTAATGCCCTCACCAGCAACAAAAGCACAGCACAACACTTACAGTTAGGTTTTTCCAGTGTCTCTGAGCAAACTCCCTGTCTGCTCTCCCAGGTGAGACAATCAGCCCTCAACACACTAGGCTTATATTGGCCACTCTCAGGTGGAAGCCCTAACAAGCCTGTTACCAGGCTGCGAGAACCAAAACCTGGAGTGGCCGTGGGTGGAGTCCTCCCTCTCCTCTCACCCACAACCCCCAGGTCCCAAACCGGCTTTTCAAAAAGCCGAGACTCAAGCCTGCTACACTGCAGACTTTCTCCTGGGGATTTTAAACACATAGGACAGGAATCTGGGATAAATGTCCCTGCCACAGACCACTTTACCAGTGATCCTATCACAATATATATATATATATATGTATATATATATATATATATATATACACACACACACACACAACAGAGTAATGGGAGAAATTGATTATTCCCATTGTAATAGATACACATTCATTATATATATATATATATATATATATATATATATATATATATATATATATATATATATATATAATATGAATGTGTATCTAATATATAGCATGTACAGTCAGGTGCATAAATATTGGGACATTGACAGAATTTTCATATTTTGGCCTCTATTCACCACCACAATGGCTTTGAAATGAGACAAACAAGATGTGCTTTAACTGCAGACAGATGTGGGCTATTCCCTCATTATTTCATTATCAATTAAGCAGGTAAAAGGTCTGGAGTTGATTCTAGATGTGACATTTGCATTTGGAATCAGTTGCTGTCGACTATCAATATGAGATCTAAAGAGCTGTCACTATCAGTGAAGCAAGCCATCATTAGGCTGAAAAATCAAAACAAACCCATCAGAGAGATAGCAAAAACATTAGGTGTGGCCAAATCAACTGTTTGGAACATTCTTAAAAAGAAAGAACGCAGCGGAGAGCTCTGCAACACCAAAAGACCCGGAAGACCACGGAAAACAACTGTGGTGGATGACAGAAGAATTATTTCCCTGGTGAAGAAAAACCCCTTCACAACAGTTGGCCAAATCAAGAACACTCTCCAGGAGGTAGGTGTATATGTGTCAAAGTCAACAATCAAGAGAAGACTTCACAAGAGTGAATATAGAGGGTTCACCACAAGATGTAAACCATTGGTGAGCCACAAAAACAGGAAGACCAGATTAGAGTTTGCCAAACAACATCTAAAAAAGCCATTACAGTTCTGGAACAACATCCTATGGACAGATGAGACAAAGATCAACTTGTACCAGAGTGATGGGAAGAGAAGAGTATGGAGAAGGAAAGGAACTGCTCATGATCCAGAACATACCACCTCATCAGTGAAGCATGGTGGTGGTAGTGTCATGGCTTGGGCATGTATGGCTGCCAATGGAACTTGTTCCCTTGTATTTATTGATGATGTAACTGCTGACAAAATCAGCAGAATGAATTCTGAAGTGTTTCGGGCAATATTATATGCTCATATTCAGTCAAATGCTTCAGAACTCATTGGACGGCGCTTCACAGTGCAGATGGACAATGACCCGAAGCATACTGCAAAAGCAACCAAAGAGTTTTCAAGGCTAAAAAGTGGAATGTTATGCAATGGCCAAGACAATCCCTGACCTGAATCTGATTGAGCATGCATTTCACTTGATGAAGACAAAACTGAAGAGAAAATGCGCCAAAAACAAGCAGGAACTGAAGACATTTGCAGTAGAGGCCTGGCAGAGCATCACCAGGGATGAAACCCAGTGTCTGGTGATGTCTATGCGTTCCAGACTTCAGGCTGTAATTGCCTACAAAGGATTTGCAACAAAGTTTTTAAAAGTGAAAGTTAGATTTAGGATTGTTTAGTTTGTCCCATTACTTTTGGCCCCTTAAAAAGTGGGAGGCACATATAGAAACCGTTGTAATTCCTACACCGTTCACCTGATTTGGATGTAATTACCCTCAAATTAAATCTGAAAGTCTGCAGTTAAAGCACATCTTGTTTGTTTCATTTCAAAGCCATTGTGGTGGTGAATAGAGGCCAAAATATGAAAATTCTGTCAATGTCCAAATATTTATGCACCTGACTGTATATGATATGCATGTGTATCTTGCCCTATTGACACCTATCTGGTCCTTACCTGGCTGGCCTTGCTGCTGCTGGTGAGCGTCGGCGGGCCTGGCAGAGTGGCTGCTGGGGGGGGCAGCGGCGGTGCTAGTTGGATCAGCTGGGAGGGACAGGGCGGCGGGCTGCGGACCCGGTGTCGGCAGGCGGCAGCAGGCACACTGACAGTCTGCTGCCTGCACATACACTTCTCGAGAGCGCACCGTGTAGACAGCGGCGCCGGACTCGAAGCGGGACCGTGTGATGTCATGACGTCACGCGGTACTGTGATCAGGCAGATTTTTTCGGGTAAAAGGGCCCGTCCACGGGCCCCTTGGGTCCCGCCAGGCCCTAGGCGAGTGCCTAGGATTTCTAGCTGGAAATCCGGCACCGCCTATTAGTAGAATACATGACTTACTAAAATCTCTCACAGTAGTTTTCGCAACATTTTTACAAACAGATTATTTGAAAATATTTGAGAATATATTTCCCACTACTAAGGCTGATCATAAACCATATTTCCCTGTTGGTAAAGGTCCTATGTAATCCATTTGTAAGATAGAGCAGTGCTTCTCAAATCCAGTCCTTTGGACACACTAACAGTGCATGTTTTCCACATCTCCTTGCTAGAGCACAGGTGTATTCATTATTCACTGACACATATTAAAGATCCACAAGTGGTTCCCACACAAACATGAAGAGAAAAGACAAATTCCAAACAGATTCTGATCAAGATTCTATAACCTGTAAGGCATTGATGCTAAGCAGGGCCGTAGCTAGGGTAGTGCGGCCGGTGCCATGGCACAGGGCACCACAGGTCAGGGGGCGCTGTTTGGGCCTGTCAAATTTCTGTTTATTATCATTCTCACTTGTAGCTTCCTCTTATTTCATCCCCAGCATCTCCTGGCCTCCCCTATCTCATCCCTGGCCTTTCCCCATGAGGCCATGGCCCTTTATTGTGTGCATTATGTCCCTTTAAAATATGAGGGGGGCACCAATGCTCTTTCTGGCACAGGGCACCAAAAAGTCTAGCTGCAGCTCTGATGCTAAGCATTGTGCTGACAACATCTGGACTCGATTCACCAGTGCCAGAGAAGTGTAGAGAAATGGCCTAGTATTATCCATTTGCCTCCCTGCAGCTGTGAAAACTGGACTGAAATGCCTCAGAAGAATGTACCGGCAAAGCACATGGAGTTTAAGGGTCAATATGAGGCAATATTTAGAACTGTTTGTAAGGGGATGGGTACGGGATGCCAGTGCCCGTGATCCTGACGCCGGCATCCCCACAGGGTTAGGAGAACGGCACCTGTCGGTCGGTATCCTAACCCTACCCGTATTCCTCTCTCCCCAGTGCCTAAACCTAACCCTCCCACTTTAGTGCCTCATGCTCCCCATAACCCCGCTACTTACCTTTGGTATGCTGGCGGTCAGGATGCTTGGGCAGGGATTCTGACAGGTGTCGGGATTCCGGCGCCAGTATTCTAAGCGCTGGTATCCCATGTGTCATGATATTGACTGTATCCCTCTGTAAGTACTGTATATGTCAAGTCATTTTTCTATGCTCCTTAAGAGCAAAAAAAATCATCAAGTTCACTTTTGCAAATGTTTTACCTTTTCAGCAAATCCATCTATAAACTCTTTGAAAGTATATCATTTCCAGCAACTGATGCATAAAGATTGAATAATTCAAACAGTTTGAAATTCGGTCTAATTTGGCCAGTTCGAGGACCTTAAACTTGATATAATTGCAAACTGGAGCAGAAGAAGACAACCTGCCCTCGAATGGTGAACCTCCACCTCGCATTTGTGGTTCAAAGTTTGCCGTTCTTAATTGGGACCTATTCATCAACACTAAAATAACGGTTTTAAGGACATTTTCCTAAACCACTTAACTGACGAATTCTTTTTCCAAAAACCGCTCCAAAATTGTCGGTTTCTTTTATGATTGAATTAGGTCACGAACATAATTTTAAACTTATCCATCACTATTTTATTTGAAAAAAATATTTTTTTAAAAACACAGTATACCATAAAAATAGCAATTTTTATATTATACTGTAGTGATGGCCATTGACGGCTGTACCATCGATGGTTCAACCATCGTTAGAAGCCATCAATTGTTTTGCGATTGGTCAAGGAGATCTGTGTACACCACAACTACCGATGTTTCCTCAACATCGATTGAGGGTTGCCATCGATGGTGCAACATTGATGGCCACCAGCAATGGCAAACCACTTGTTTTCAGTCAGACCATCGATGGTTTGCAAACCACCGATGGTCAGTCACCATCCCTAATCAGAGGCTCTGCGATATCCATCGATCGATATATATATCATTGTTCTATTATTTATTATTTGATCGGGCACATGGAGACGGGGAGGCGGAGCTGAGGCCGGGGAAAATAGCAGCAGCCGCGGCTGCCAGAGCCGCTGCTGCTGCTCCTACATGTAGAGCCGGAGCCGCAGCGGGAGCGTCTCCCGCTGGCGGCCCGGATACAGAGCAGTGGTGGCGGCTACCAGAGCCGCCGCCGCTGCTCCTTCACACACAGTGATCACTATGTGATCACTGTAGTTCCGGAGCCGCAGCGGGAGGGTGTCCCGCTGGCGGCCCGGATAGATAGCAGCAGCGGCGGCTACCAGAGCCGCCGCTACTGCTGTTCACTGAAGGGGGTGGAGATGGCTGCCCGATCACTGCTGGCCACAGTGATCGGGTCACAGCAGCAGCACTGCTGCTTCTAATGGAGGGGGGCTGCCGGCGGTGCCAGATCACTGTGGCCAGCAGTGATCGGGACACACTGGAGAGGTGGCTGCGCTTGCAGAGGGACCAGAAGTCCCTCTGATGTAGGCGGCTGCGGGAAGATTAGCTTCCCACAGCCGCCTAGTGGGCATTTCTGACTGGTCGTATCAGATACGACCATGTCAGGGAAAGCCCAGCCTGGTGCGGTTGTATCTGATACAACCATGCCAGGCAAGTGGTTAATTACCGTTATTTTAGTATTCATTAGCACAGGATATATCATTGATATCTCCTGGTTAAGTCCGTCTGCGTTAATTTGCACACAACCCACACATTAGTACATTACTATGGGGATGTAGAAATTAGGCTATTCATCAAATTCCGAACGAGCAGGACACAGAATTACCGCAGCTGTAATCAGTGCTGCGCATGTTCCGCTTTTGTGAATGTAATGTTGCATGTGCAGCACTGATTACAGCTGCGGTAAGGCAGGACTGGGCAGGGAAAAGTATCTATATTCTGAAAAGCTGTCATCACAAAAATGACAGCCTTTTGGAATAGATAGTTATGGAGCAGAGGAATGATGAATTCTTCTGAAAATTAGGTAGAACTCCATGCGAGTTCTAAACCTTATTACCTCCATTGATTTTTTAGTGTTGATGAATAGGCCCCTATTATTTTTAAATGACTACATTTTATAATATTTTTATGTTTTTTACTCAAAAAGCAAATAGTATTGTGTTAAAAACGTACTTACTTCAAATCATCTCATGGAAATGAAGGTGAGATCAGTTATTGTTGAGTTCCTCTCCCTTCTCCTCTGGCTCCCATGGCTTCTTTGCATTAAGGGCCTGATCCAGACTTATACACTATTGCTGCTGCAGATGTGTTTTGTTTATTAGCTAAAGATTTGCAAAATATGCTAATGGACCAGCTGCTGGGATTTGTACGGAGACACCCACCGGAGCCATCTAGCTGTCCCCAACTCATTAATAGGCCATCTAGTAGTTGCTATCAATTTATGGTTGTGCAAATAAATCTGGATAGATTGGAAATTGGCAACAACCCTTACCATGCAAGCAATCCTTAATAGAATATCACTCTTTGAAAAAGGCCCCCCCAAATTAAAGGGGAGAAACGTGTCAGAGATATCCCCTTACCAAAGTCAGCACCCGGCATTAAGGCAAAGTCTCCAGCGGTACTGTGTTTTTTATTACAGCCTACACGGACATACTCAGGGCCGGTGCAAGGTTTCCAGGCGCCCCAGGCAACATTTCACCAAACGCCCAATTCATAATATGCCACGCATCAGTCTCCCCAGTTTAATAACATGCCACACAGGAGTGTCCCAATTTCATAATATACCATACAGAATATTGCATACAGCAGAGCACCAAAAATCATAATGTACCTTATAACACTGCTGCAAATTCATTATATGTCACTCAGCCATGAATTATGCCATTATTTTTTTTTCCTTTGTGGACTCAGCGGCGCCCTCCAGTGGCCAGCGCCCTTAGGCAGCTGCCTAAGGTTGCTTAATGGTAGCACCAGCCCTGGACATACTGTTTGCAGGATTGGTCCCCACGCTGCACTCACTGTTGCTCTCGGCGTGTGCAGGGGAGAAGAGAAGCGTCTGTCAGTAGGAACAGCCTCAATTGACGAGCCAAATTCCCAGTGGAATAAGGACATCACTTGCAGTATAGGTCTCTCTGCTATTGACAGGTGTGCTGCTCCTATGTGCATACAGGAGAGAGGAGAAACCACTGCTAAACAATAGTCTCCACTAGTGAGCAGGTCTTTCAGTGAAACGAGGACACAACCAAAGGACTGGGTACATTTACCTTAATCAGCTCTAGACTTTTAACTGTATTGAAGTGCTGTTATAACCGGCATTACATTCAAAGCTGGACCATTGTGAGCCTCTATTAGTGATTTTATACAGTATCGTGGCAGTATAATGAATACAGTTTGACAGACACCATTTTTATTGCATTATTTATCGGGAGTGTCAATTACTCTGTTTTTTATATATTCTTTGTGTATATGGTGCTGGACCCCAGAAAAGCATTCTTTTATTGAAATAGAATATAATTTACAACATTGTTGCTTATTACACTATATTAAGATATATTATTGATCATTATATATGTGAATAAATATTTTCATTTGATAAAAATCCAGAATGTATTAATTTTCTGCCATCTCATATCTTATATATTTATTAGGACGGTTCTCATGATCTTGTTCTTTTTCCTTAATAGAATATGGCATGTGTATCAAGTGGAATGTATGACAAACATCATCAAGCACCTCTAAAGTGTTAAGACCTAGGAACCATGGGCCAAACATTTCAACATCCATGTTCCCTTTATTCTATTGCAAAGACAATATCACTCATCCCCCCTTTCTTAGTTCTTTTGGCTTCAAATCCACCACCTCTCCTTGCTAGACTCTCCACAGCTTCCCTCTATGCCACATGATCCTCTCTCATTTAGTAAACCTGGTCAGCTGTATACTCTTTAAACCACAACTCTGTCTATCACATGGTCATGCTGTATATCTTTGCTGACCTGATAATAAAAAAAAAAGAATTAAAAAATAAAAAGCAACACATCAGTTAGCCTGACTATCTCAGCACTATTCCAGCGTGTGTCTGGGGTGAATTACTGCTGGTCATGATGTCACTTTTTATATAAAAACTTTACTCACTAGTTACACCATGGCGGCTGAAACAGAGCATGCATCATGGAGTGGTGAGTGCTGTATTCCATTTTGTTATATGGTAACAGTTACCACACATGACTGTTATCTGATTATATCCTTGATATTAGTAGCAGCTATAACATTGCTCATTGTTGTGTATGTATGTGACCCACATGCAGACTATTAATTTATCTATTATTATCTGATTATATCATTAATAGGAGATTTAATTTTTCCCACTGTTTTGTATCTATATGACCCATGTGGACTTTTTAAGTACCTATTGCATATATGTATTGCATTGATGGTTTATACATTTCATTTGGATATTATATATGGATTATTATGTACATATTGTAGAAAGGACACTCATCTTGAAAAAGGCGCCGCAGCGTGCCGAAAAGCGTTGAAGAGTGTCACTTCACCCATTGTATGCAGTATCCCATCCATTCTATATGCTACCCATTTGCCCTTACTGATCTGGGTCCATCTTCTGCAGGGCAATAGGAATCTGCATATTATTACAATCTGATGGTATAGGCTTACTGCGGCATTTTTTTATATATGTCTTTCATGGTACTGGATGATGGTCTTTTCTTTTACCTTGTCCTATCACGACTTGAAAGTCCCCACATTCCGTTAAGGACCACAGGTCGAGGTTTCTGAAGATAAAGATACCTTTATATGTCCATACATCGCCCTTACAAGTAAGCATACATGTAAGGAACTCCACGCGAGACATCCTCATTCACATCTGGGTGATTCTTACGGGAGTTGGGACCATACTAAGCCGAGAGAAGATCGTCATAGACCACCATACTCTCCTCATAGTCACATCCCCGGGTGGCTACATCATACAGTGACGTTTTTACACTATATTGTGTTTCCCATTTCTTCTTCTTTATACCGGAGAATTATCTATACCGGAGGACGTGGGACAATTCCCTTGATGGACTTTTGTTGACTTGTTGGAACAATCCAGAGCGCAAGTGAGGTTGATTTGTTTTGTTATATGCTATTAGATATAAGGTGGTGACTTATTATTAACCTCTGCAGCACTGGAGTGCAGCGCCATAGGGTTTGTACATTTTTTGTTTGTATTAGGATTACTGCTGACAGTGCCTTGAAATACGCCATCAATATCCAAGTACACACATGACTACACACTGTACATTACACAACAACAATTATTGCAAATAAATATTCTCCTCATGCACTTTTAATTTATATTTTGGGGGCTCTTGATTCTGAAGGGTGAGGACCTCACCCTTCAGAATCAAGAGCCCTCAAAATATAAATTAAAAGTGCGTTCATCAGGGGTTCACCTATTTTACTACCAAGGCCCAATCTGGACCTCGGTGCTCTCTACCCATGGTCTTCTCTCCATGTACCCCATAAACTAATGGTAGCCATTCTCACATTACCTCTCCTGAGGCACTAACCATTTCCACAAATAGTTGAGCCACCCACTGTAATGTACAAAAACAATGCTAAACAGCTTGAGTAGGTCCAAACCACAGTTTCACCATACCTCCAGCTAGGACTCCCTGACTCTTCTTTTTGACCCTGCTTATTTTAACCATCCTAGTCTGCATACTGCCCTGACCAAGGTTTGTGACCCCTATTATTTTATTGCAATATGCTACTATTTACACCTGAATATTCTGCCTCTTATGGGGCTCTATTTATTAACATTATTTTTACTAAAATAAAGTGAAAAAGGGTGTTTTCACACCCTTTTCACATTATTTTAGTTTCACCTATAGTTATTACAGGGCAATTGGAGTAGAATTACTAAAATTCTACTCCAACCCCCAGTATCACTTATTTTTAGTAAAGCAGATCGCATTTCCCATAATTGTAATGGGAAATGTGATCTGTGTGCAAGTTACTAAAAATAAATTGTAAAAAAATACCGGGGGAAGCCCTGTGATAATAACGCCACCTGGAGGTGGCGTTATCCAGGGTCTCCCCCGGTTACCGGGCTCCCACTCTGCTCTAACGGGGAGAGCAGAGGCGGGAGCCGGTACCAGTAATCAGCTATGTGGTCTAAGTAGACCGCAAGCTGATTACTGTAAAAAAAAGAAAAAAAAATTACACATTTTTTTTTTCCTTACCTTACCTCCGGTGATGGCTCCTCTCCGGTCAGCTGGTCTCCCACAGTGCACTGGGGCCCGGTCATCAGGTGATCGGGTCCCAGTGCAGTATGGGAGATCACTTGATCCGGTAGCCCGGAGAAGAACACCGGAGGCCAGGAGGATGCAGGTAAGTGTAATGAATCGAGGGGGGGTCGCGGGGGGGGGGAGGGGGGGTCGCGGGGGGTCCGCGATCGCGGGGGGCGGGGCTTAGCGTCGGTGGGGGGGTAGTAGCGGTGGTCGGTCGGCGCATGCGCGGGCTCTTAGTCGCGGTATTTTTTCCGAAAATACCGCGACTAGAGTGCGGATGGGATCCGCAGGGACAGAGCTTTATCGCAAGCTCTGTCCCTGCAAGGGATTTATAGTAAATCCCTGTGATATTGCCTGAATTCGCAATGCGAATTCACTCGGTAATATCACACTACAATCCGCATTCAATATGCGGATTGTAGTAAATAGAGCCCATGGTCACTTATCAGTTGTCAGCTAGTATTTCCTCTGTGTGTTCCGACTCTCGAGGAACTCATTATCAGTATGGGGAGTATTCATGAAAGCATGGATATAGATAAAATTGTGAAAGATGGAAGTACCTGCCAATCTGCTCCTAAATGCCATGTTACAGGCTGTGTTTGAAAAATGACAGTTAGGAGCTGATTCCTTGGTGCTTTATCTTTCACAATTTTATCTCTCTCCAAGCTTTCATGAATACCCCCTAAATAATTGGTGGGCACCAGCTTGTTAATATAAGCATATAATACTACACAAGACCTGGGGGCAACTGAGTATGGTGACAATATATACAGTATACTGTAACTCTATAGGAAATAGGGGAGGTGGTGTGATATAGGTGAAGATCTGACCTTTAGTGCTAAAGGTTTATTAAGTAACTAATACATTACAATATAACATGCACAGTATACAGAGACTAGCACTGCCTAGGACTTGGTCAATCGGCTGCAGGTTCAGATGGTAAAAAGTTATTGCGCAGGACTATGGCATCCCTCCCCGTGGGGTCACCCGGTGCGGGGAGGAACAATGAGAATGGGGCGTGGCCACATGATATGGGGATGTGGCCACTCAAGAAGGGGCGTGGTCATGTGGCCAGAATCCCCATAGCTATTACTTGGGGATGGGGGTGCAGGAGGTCCCTGTTTGCAGTGTCGACCGACTCCCTCAGTGACAGCAGCCGAGTGCTGCACTTAATGCTGCACCCGGCTCCTGTCAGTGAGGGAGAGTCTGCACCTTGGTGTCACCTTTCGGTGGGTGACACTTGGGTGCGGGCCACACCCACCTTGTGACGCCACTGGCGCAGGAGATAGGATACAGAGATTGATACTTTTGGGGTTCCATAACCTATAGATTATCTAGGTATAGGAAAACTTTCAAAAACTTTATAGAAAGTAGAAAACTTTACTTTAAAATCTGACCTGTCCTTTGGATTAGAGCAGCAAATAACTAATATAGTAATTTTGCTATCCCAGTCTTGACCCCCTAAAACAGAAGTGGATTTCAGTCTATACACTTCTTTTTGAAGCAATTAGGATTATTGTATGATGATTCTGAACCTCTGAATAACTTTTACGACAGGGTGGCAGACCTGTTGAGAATTACTATGTGGATTCAGGTGATGGTATACTGAATATGGCGGGAATGACTCAGCACTTAAGCTGGGTACACACTATATGATATATCTATGTAGACAAAAGTGATTGGACACTCCCCCTCAAGTGAAATAATAGTCTCATGCATACCTTTGCACACAAGTTCTAACTGGTCCCTAATGTTTGAGAAGAACACTTGGTAGGGAGGCCTATGCACTTGCAGCTCTATGGAAACAAAGAATGTTTTTATCAGGATGACAATGCCACCTGTCATGTTTCCAGGGCATTGCTGAATTGGTATACAGAAAATTCGGTAACCCAGATGGCCTGGCCAGCTCATAGTCCAGATCTTAACCCCATTGAGAACCTCTGAGACGAATTGGAGTGACGGGTGCGTTCTAGGCCGACTCGACCTTCTTCAGTGTCACAGTCGGTCACTGTACTTAAGGTAGAATGGCAAAACGTACCGCCTACTGTTATCCAGGAAACTAAAACATCTGGGGTCTCCCCTTCTCAAATGAAAATATGGAAAAAAATATATATCAGAAAGTTATTCAGACTTCTGCCCTAAAGACCAAGGTGGGAATTATATCAACCCACCAAATATTAAGACAGACAAGAAAAAAGTAATTCAGGACGCTGTCATATTATTGGTATTTATTCGTAAAAAGGTATAAATCTAAAATACCACATAGAAAAAAACATATATACTTAACAATAAAGTGCATACCTACTAAAACAGATCCCGAATAATAAGTACTGGATCCAGACACATAAAAATAAATAAAAAATGCATGAATAGTATCAATGGGGGCGATTCAATTCAACGCGAATAGAATAGCACCTGGAGCGAGCTCCCGGAGCTATTCAATTCAGTGCGCTGTGTGGTCGAAGAATGCCGGTTATCGCGCTTTAACAAGGGTGTTAAGGTGCGTTAACTGACATTCTCTGACCAAAGTGACAGGCGATTAATCACATGCTTCGCTGTTAGCGCCGCGCTGTGCAGAAAAACAGCTGCGCGCCCGGCACTTTGGTCGGATTTGTTCTCGCATCCCCAGTGGGGTGCGAGAAGAAATCCTTAGCCCGCCCAAACAGCACGGTGTATTGAATGGCTTCAGAAGCTCCCTCACGTGGCTATTCAAAATTGCGTTGAATTGAATCGCCCCCAATGATTCAAAACATGTTGTTTAGTAATTATATCCAGAGGAATATGATTTGTATCCACCAGCGGAGAAATTGTATCCAAAAGTATTAACACCGCAATTGTTACTTTACAACAGTCACCCAAAAGTTATATCCAATACAAAATCCGTGTAACTTCCTTTTATGCCACAAATCCACTATGCGCCATTACTGAGCGATTGCACGATTAGGACATCGTAACCGTGCAATCGCTCAGTGATTGGGCACAAATCACGCACATTAATGTCGGAAACGACCAGCGATGTGCGCTCCCACTGGTCGTTTCCGACATCAATCATCACTTGAACATGCTGGTCAACCTGACGATAACAACAGATAGACCATGTACGGGGATGATGGATGTACCTACACTGAACGACTGATCGCACAGACTGTGAAACGACTGCACGATTACAATGTCATAATGGTGCAGTCATTTCACAGTCTGAAGTGGATACGCACCTTTAGATTTTAGAATATCTTAGTGGAGCAATTATCCATTGGATGTATATCACATAGTGAAATATCCGCTATCAGTCGCAGTGTATAGAGCGGTGTGTTCCACTAGATAAGAACGCTACTATGCAGAAATAAGTCAATAAAATCTTGTTGATCTAGTTGCTGTCAGTGTCCAATTACTTTTCTCTATATATTGTTCAGACATTGATCGGAATGATATATCCTACACATCGTATAGTGTGTACATTTGTATCAGTTGTTAACAGCGGTTGTTCATAGCATCGTTCCAACTGCTGTTCTGCATGGCAGATGGGACGATGCAATGTCAGCGTGGTGCAGTTACATGCAGAATGTAACAATACATTGCGCCATCGTACACTGGATTGTGCAGTGTGTACAGTGGGCCTTATTCAGCTTGGATCGCACGGCTGCGTTCGCACACAGCTGGTCCATGTTTGTGCTCTGCACATGCATGTGAATCGTAGTGCGCAAACCGGCCGCAGCAATCGCCAAGCGATCACAGTGAGCACGCAGTCCAACAGTATAATGATTGACATGAAGTTACCGTTTAGGGGTGGAGAGGGGGGGTGGTCGGCGGAACGCAGGCATGCCTGTGTGTTTGAACGCCATTACAGGGGCGTGCATAATTAAGTCCCTGGGATTGTATATGCTGGCAGAGGTCTAAATGGTGACAGGAAGTTCAGCAGTTTATGCGGTAGGGTCAGGTCAACCACAACTGTGCGAATGGTTCCGATGTTACTCGATGTTACTGATGTTTTTGCTGACATGCGGATGCATTTCATGGGAAGTGGGCGGCTTTATACAGTGATGGGTGTCTTGGTATAGTGCTGCGGTTGCCATGCGACTGCATTCATTAGCATATTTTCGCAGCTAGCGGGTGCGTGCGAACGCAGCTGTGCAATCCAAGCTGAATAAGGCCCATTGAGTGCAATGCATAGTTACATCGCATTGCACAGTTGCACTACGTATAGTGGGCCTGATTTAGGTTTGGGAATAGAGCATGCTTGCCGACTTATAAATTCTCCTCCCCAGGAGAAGCCTGGGGAGGAGAAGCAAGTGGACGGAGTTGGGGGAGGGGCAGACCCGTTAACGGAAGCCACACCCCTTGCAGGAATTCGCCGTGAACACTGGGAGTGCGGGGGATTACCTGAAAAATCGGGAGCCTCGCGCAACTTCCAGGAGAGTAGGCAAATATGGAATATAGGAGCTCATTCAGACCCGGAGCGTAAGCTACGCTCTCACGCAGCTAAAAGGGGCCGGGTATGGAAATGCCGCGATCGCACTGTCTGGTGGAAGGACGCCCTCTATGCCTTAGAGAGCGACGGCAGAGCGAACGCATGCCAGTATAAAGACGCCCACCTTTCTTTCTCAATACACGTCATCTCCAGGAAGCGTGTGATTAATCGGATACATCGAGAGCCATCGGAGCTAAACGCAGCGCTTGAGGTAGACCCTACCCCACCGCAAGTACTGCGATCACTGCAGGCTGAAATACAACCAGGTGACGTGTACAAAGACGCTTCATTGCTAATTATGCACACCCATAAAACTCAGTTTTGACGCCTAGACACGCCTGCGTTCGCAGCACCACTCCCCCGTTCACAAGCACCAACCCCTGTTACCACCCACAAACAGCGCTGTCACTCAAAAAAGCGTCCAGTCTGTGTACTACGAGCACACGATTCCCGGCCGCAGTGACTGATTCGCACATGCGTACTTTGACGCTTACGCATGCGCAAATGTGCGATAATCGCCCATAGCGTGCGTTCACAGCTTAGGGAACGGGTCTGAATCAGGTCCATAGAGCAAGTAATTCTGTACCTGGACAAACCATGTGGAAATACATGCAGGGTAAATACTGGCTGCTTTTGCAAGTAGCCCACAAATGCTGGACAGCTGTATGTTTACACCGCAATTTAGATTTCAGGTTGGACACACCCCCTTCCATATCTAAATCTCTCTGCACATTTGTCACACCTGCAGCGCAGCATGGTTTGAAGGGATGAGTGGGTTCGGATTTATGAAATCCGAACCCCCCCGATCCGAGTCGTATCCGAGTCAGGCTCGACTTTTCCCGCCTGACTTGGATCTGAAATCGTGGCAAAACGTCATCATCCCTCCTTCCGGATCTCGCGGGTTTTGGATTCTATAAAAGTTCCCGGCGTCGGCGCCATTTCTCACTCCGGCTGTGAAGAGGGAGGGTGGGAGCTAGGGCTGGCTGGACTGTGTTGTGCTGCTGTTGTCCATAGGGGCTGGCTGGGCTGTGTTGTGCTGCTGTCATAGGGGCTGGCTGAGCTGTGTTGTGCAGTCAGTTGTCCATAGGGGCTGTGTCCACTCCAAAGTCTATAGGGGCTGGCTGGACTGTGTTGTGCAGTGTCCCATAAAGGCTGTAGTCCTAGAGGGGTGCTGTAGTGTTGTCCAGGGGGTGATCTGTGCATCAGGGGTGCTCCCCCAAAGTGCACTCCCAAAAAAAAAAATATATATTTATTTGTGTTTGTGAATTGTGTGCGCAGTAACAGCACGTGCATCAACAAAGTAGCGCCAAGCGTGCGCCAGTGTCATAAATCAAGAGCCGGCTGGCTTGGCCGTTAAAGGGTGCTGTAACCCCCAAACTGCACTCCAAACAAAATAAAAAATTATTTTCTGTGTTTGTGAATTGTGTGCACGTGCATAAACAAAGGAGCAGCGCCAAGCGTGCGCTGTGTCCCATAAGTAAAGGGCCGGCTGGCTCATCTCTTAAAGGGTGGTGTAACCCCCAAATTGCACTCCAACAAAAAATATATATATTTTCTGTGTTTGTGAATTGTGTGCGCAGTAGCCGCACATGCATCAACAAAGTAGCGCCAAGCGTGCGCCTGTGTCATAAGTAAAGGGCCGGTTGGCTCGTCCGTTAAAGGGTGCTGTAACCCCCAAAGTGCACTCGGAAAAATATATATTTTTTTCTGTGTTTATGAATTGTGTGCACTGTACGTGCATCCTCAAAGCAGCAACGCCAAGCGTGCGTCTGTCCGTTAAAGGGTGGTGTAACCCCCAAAGTGCACTCCAACAAAAATAAAAAAATATTTTCTGTTTGTGAATTGTGTGCACTGTACGTGCATCCTCAAAGCAGCAGCGGCAAGCGTGCGTCTGTCCGTTAAAGGGTGGTGTAACCCCCAAAGTGCACTCCCAACAAAAATAAAACATTTTCTTCTGTGTTTGTGAATTGTGTGTGCACTGTACGTGCATCCTCAAAGCAGCAGCGCCAAGCGTGCGTCTGTCTGTTAAAGGGTGGTGTAACCCCCAAAGTGCACTCCACAAAATATAAACAATTCCTTTTTTTTCTGTGTTTGTGTGCGAAATGTATGCGCAGTAGCCGCACATGCATCAACAAAGGAGCAGTGCCAAACGTGCGCCTGTGTCCCATAAGTCTGTTAAAGGGTGGTGTAACCCCCAAAGTGCGCTCCACAAAAAATAAAAAATTCTTCTTTTTTTTTCTGTCTTTGTGAATTGTGTGCACTGTAGCTGCATGTGCATCAACAAAGGAGCAGCGCCAAGCGTGCGCCTGTGTCCCATTAGTCTGTTAAAGGGTGGTGTAACCCCCAAAGTGCTCCAAAAAATAAAAAACATATTTTTTTCTGTGTTTGTGACTTGTGTGCGCTGTAGCCGCACGTGCATCAACACAGTAGCAGCGCCAAGCATGCGCCTATGTCATAAGTCAAGGGCCGGTTTGGACATCTGGTACGGACTGAAGGAGGTGCCAACAATTTCTGACATGTCTACTGTCACTGCATATGATACTGTCACCACTGACAGAATGGTGGAGGATTACATTGGTGACAGCATCCAAGTAGGGATGTCAGACAGTCCGTACCTGTACTGGCAGAAAAAGAGGCAATTTGGAGGCCCCTGTACAAACTGGCTCTATTTTACCTGAGTTGCCCCCCTCCAGTGTGTACTCTGAAAGAGTGTTTAGTGCAGCCGGGAACCTTGTCAGCGACAGGCGTAGGAGGTTGCTTCCACAAAATGTGGAGAAGATGATGTTCATAAAAATGAATTATCAACTCTTCCAGGGAGACCAGCCTCCAGAACGTACAGAGGGACCTGTGGTGATGGATTCCAGCGGGGACGAATTAATACTCTGTGAGGATGAGGATGTACACAACACTGAAGAGGGTGAAGAATCGGTGGATGAGGAGGATGAGGACGACATCTTAGCTCTGTAGAGCCAGTTTGTGCAGGGGCAGTTTAATTGCCAGCTTGTTTGGTGGGGGCCCAAACGAACCAATCATTTCAGCCACAGTCGTGTGGCAGACCCTGGTGCTGAAATGATTGGTTTGTTAAAGTGTGCATGTCCTGTTTATACAACATAAGAGTGGGTGGGAGGGCCCAAGGACATTTCCATCTTGCCTAGTTTTTCAAACTGCCATCCTGTCTGCCACTGCAGTGTAACTCCTAGATGGGCCACGTGTTTGTGCCGCCCACTTGTGTCGCTTAGCTGTCACAATTGGTGCTCGAGGGTTACCTGTATCAGGTGATGAACTGGAAACACTGGAGGCCGGCTGGACTGGAACCATGGGGGATATGAATAGCTCTTTTAATAAAAGAAGTGGGTAGCAGTGAGAACTGGCTTGGGTGATGAGTGACTGGAACTGGAAACTTGAGAGGTTGGAATGAGACCAGAAGGAACTTGGAGGGACCGGAAGGTAGGCAGACTGAGCTGGTCGGGGTACCAGTAGATGAGCTTGCAGATGGATGGTAGCGTGGAAGCTACTTGTTGTGGCTTGGGAAGCCGTGGGTAGACGTGGCAGCGTGGAAGCTACTTGGAGCGGCCTGGGAGCCATGGGCGAGAGGTGGTAGCGTGGAAGCTACTTGGTGCGGCCTGGGAGCCGTGTGGAGAAGCTGGTAGCTGGGTAGCCACTTGGAGAAGCTGGTAGCGTGGAAGCTACTTGGAGCGGCCTGGGAGCCAAAGGCGAGAAGTGGTAGCGTGGAAGCTACTTGGTGCGGCCTGGGAGCCGTGTGGAGAAGCGGGTAGCGTGGATAGTCACTTGGAGAAACTGGTAGCGTGGAAGCTACTTGGAGCGGCCTGGGAGCCGTAGGCGAGAAGTGGTAGTGTGGAAGCTACTTTGTGCGGCCTGGGAGCCGTGTGGAGAAGCGGGTAGCGTGGATAGTCACTTGGAGCGGCCTGGGAGCCGTAGGCGAGAAGTGGTAGCGTGGAAGCTACTTTGTGCGGCCTGGGAGCCGTGTGGAGAAGCGGGTAGCATGGATAGTCACTTTGAGCGGCCTGGGAGCCGTGTGGATAACTGAACGTAGCAGGCTTTACAGATAGCACTGGTCTAGGAACCAGCAGGAGCCTGGGACACACTGGAACTCAGGTACAGCTACAGCACAAGTTGTACACCACGGAACGTAACGAGATGTTCAAGCAGTGAGTGCTATTAGAGGAGGATCTATATACCAAGAGTCTGGCAGCGATTGGTGGATGCAGACAGGTGGTCTGGCAGTGGCATTCAGAGTGGAGCAAGACACAGCATGCAAAAGGAGTATTCATCTCTGCAGCTCTGAGAATCAGGACCACACCTGTGATTCCAATTAAGACTAGCAACGGTCACAGACAGAGCAGGGTCCAGGTGATTAATCAGTTTGGCTAGGAGAGCAGTCTGCACACACAGAGATATCACAGCCAGCATGATTCAGCCAGAGCAGATGTCCCAGGAGAATTGCAAACACAGATCCATGGAGCAGCTGACAGAGGTAAGTCTCAAGGCAAAAAGGTGACAACTAGACAGGATCGTGACATTAGCATAGTCATCCAGCTACCTCGTGCAACCTTTTGGACTAAAAACAATATTGTGAGGTGTGAGGTGTTCAGAATAGACTGGAAATGAGTGGAAATTAAGGTTATAGAGGTTAATAATAGCATAGGAGCAGAAAAACCCACAAATTCTGTGATTTTAGCTGTTTTTTATGCTTTTTAAAAAAAAAATACAGATCCAATACACAAAACCCAGAACCCAAAACACGGAAGGGTGGTTTTGGCAAAACCAATCCAGATCCAAAACACGAAGAAAGATCCAGATACAAAACCAAAACACGAAAAGTGGCCGATGCACACCCCTAGTTTTAACAAGATGCACAATTACTTGCCTTATCTTACTCTATTCCCAAACCTGAGTCAGGCCCAGTGTGTACCCAGCTTTAAATGTCAATTTCCCGTTACAGAGGCCAACTCCTGAGAGCAGGGCTGTAGAGAGCCGAGGCCCTGTTACAGTTGGGGGGGCATGACTTTAAATGCAGTAGGTGTAGCCACGCCTCCCCTTAGAAAAAAAGATATTTGCAGCACGCCAAACAACAAGGGGCACGATGTGAGCCCCTCAGCCAGGGGCATATCTAAGGGGGGGGGGCGAGATCAGAGTGACTGCTCCCCCCCACCCTCACACATGCAGAGGAGGGGAGACTGTAGTCTCCATAGTCCCACTGCAGCCAAGCCCACAGCAGCATGTGCTGGGCTGCTTACAGTTGAGAGGGACGGTATTGGCGGCAGTAGACCCAGGCCCCTCCTACAGGCCGGGTTCTGGGTAATTAGTACCTGCACCTCCCCCCTCTCGACTCCCTGCCTGTGAGTTTAGATACCTGAATGTATTCAGCTATCAAAATAGAGACATTAGTTACAGGAGACTTCAACGTGATTTGTACTCCTACATCCTCATACAACCCCTCTTTGTACATACCTAGGCTGTTATTTGTCAAGCAGAAATGTGCATTGTGACTCTTGTCTCCACCGTAACAGAAGAAGCCTAGGGATCTTTTCCTATGTTTTTCCTTAGACAACAGCCATAAAGCATAATTGCAAATACTTTATGGCTGTTGTCTGCGGAAAAACATAGGAAAAGCTCCTCAGGCTCTGTTATGGTGGAGACAAGAATCACAATGCACATTTCTGCTTGACAAAGCCAGGAAATAATAGCCTAGGTATGTACAAAGAAGCTTATCTAGGCCCATAGGTAATTCCTTGCACATACAGGAGCAGGATATTAAGCTGGACACATCTGTGGTCGTTTTAATGTACGGCCGCAGTAGTCTACTTACTTCTTTAAGGTAATGTGAGAATCTGCCCTTGCCAAATATTCGTATGTCTGTATGTAGAAGCCCATCATGCTCACTGTTTTTCCATCCGCAGCCATCAGCATTAGTATATGGACTTACACCCACTCCATGCTGATTGCACAAGATCCGGCTGACACAGGCAGCCCGTCTCCGCATGTTATGATAGGACAAGGAAGTTCCCTTACACAACACTCCCACAGGATGGAACAGTTCTGTGCGATCGCATGTTTGTCTCCCAGTTACCGCCCAGAAATGCCCATTTCACGTTTGGCTCACACTGGACTATTTGATAGCGTGGACACATGGTGGCATGCACGCACAGACCCCGTTTTCACTTTTCCGCACATGCGCAGTTGGCTGATAATCACAAGATGTATCCGACTCATAATGTTCTATTATAACCTGTCAAATTGACTTTTAGGGGAATTATGTCTAAGTTTCTTTCATTGGAAGTGGCTCAGCAGGAAAGTTCATGGTTATAAAATGAGTTCAGAAGCTGACAATACCCAGCTTACTACTTAAGGCAGATATTTAATTATTCATATTGGATTGTAGCCCATTGTCAGTGGGTTCTATATGTTTTTATACTTCTCGGGTTTGTTCTATTGTTCTACTGTCTCTTGAACATTCTGCTTTCTTTCTCGTTGTGCTTGGCTTCCCATGGTTGATTGCGCATAATCCTGTGATAGACTAGAAAAAGAGGAAAATTGTAGGATGGGCTAAGCAGTGTAAAGGTGCTTATCCACTAGCAGATAGTGGAACGACAGTACGATTACAACATTGTAATCGTACAGTCGTTCCTCTTCCCCTGCAGTGCCTCCTCCCTCATCCCTGAACATGGTCTGTCGTTATCGGCAGATTGACCAGCATGTTCAGGGAATGATTGATGTTGGAAACAACTAGCGGGAGCGTGTATCGCTGGTTGTTTCCGTCATTTTCATGCCTGATTTGTGCACGATTAGTGAGCGATTGAACGATATCGTTATTGTTCAATCGCTCATTTTAATCGGCAAGTGGATACCCACCTTAAGGACGGTTACACATTAGGCTATATATTGGACAATATGTAGTTTTGCATTTCATTAGGGGCAACAAAAGATAGAAGAGGTTTGTTAGTTCATGATAAAACACATATTATAATTTACAGTAGGTAACAAAAAAAAACAAAATGCCAAAAACTAAATACTTCACACACCCTGTTTTGAACATATGAACAACATCCCCCCTTGGAGGCCTCCATAACCATTAAACTTTCTATCGTCAGATGATAGATGTGACCCATAAACTTAAACTAAACTTAACTAAAATAAACACAGGAGCCGTTTAAATTAATTGGTCAGCTTTATTTGGTTACAAGGTAGACATGGTGGCAGGAGAAAGAACGGCAACTAACCAGCGTCCACTTGTCTTAGGCCGGAAGTAGATCACAACTTGTGAGGGCCAACTATCCCAGACAAGGGTAGGGTGATCTTAAAACTTGCAAGGGCCAACTATCCCTTTCAGAGCAAGTGATGCGGCCCCAACACCCATGCCAATGCACCATACATCCTGCTCGGTCGAGAGGTGCCGCTGACCCCAATAGGGTGAAATCAGCCTATCAGTGCATTGAAGGGGTGCGCACCGCTATTACTGCTGCAAGATGGACACTTCAATATTGCCGGTCTTTCCCGCCACAGCGGCTCTCAGGAGAGAAGCAGCCCGCCACCATGCTAACAAACCAAACCCTTAAAAACTGCAAAAATATCTTCTAGAAACAAAAAATTACCCTCCTCACTAAGATGAACTCCATCCCTGCGGAAAAGGTGGGCATCCTGAATCCGAATTAAAGGATGGTGCACCACCAACCCTCCCAATTCCAGCACGTGCCTAGCCACCCATTTGTTAACCTTCCTCCTGGACCTGTCCAAAGCCACACTATTATAGCAATATCGCCATGAAAGCCTGGCGATGATAGGGGACCACACCAAAAGGCAGTTAGGCAATAACCGAACCACCTTTCTCAAGTCACGAACAATCGCATGGTGCAACTCTAAGGAAGTTTACTGGCCCAAATCATTGCCCCCGAGATGTATAATTAACACTAAAGGGGAACCAAATTCAGCTACTGACCTGTGCAAGTTGCGCAACAAAGCTTCCCAAAGCATGCCCCTCTGCCCCAACCACCTAACACTCTCCCAACGTGGGAACACGGAGGCATCTACAGCAAAGCGCGACTGCTCAGCCCAAAAAATAAAAGAGTGACCAATGAGCCAAATGGGCCTAGCGTCCTGGACACCTGCAAAAATACAGAAATAAAATAGATAAGCATATATGCAGCATGTAAATCACAAAGGAGGAGTGGGAGGGTGGGAGGGGGGGAAGAAGACTTGACCCGAGGTGAAAACCTACAAAAAACCTGCTGGATCTTTTCTATATTTCATTCGTTCACATTAATATTATATTAAGCTAAACGATCAATGTCCAAAGCAGGGCAAAAAACAGGGCAAAATCTCTCGGGACCCCCACCGGAAAGGCAGCGAGTTGGCCAAGGCACTCAAGTCCAAACGAATAAAGTATAACAATTTATGATTCCAGACGAACATAACTTCTGTAGGCATTGGACTTCCATCTTCCGAGAGCCTGGATCTCCTGTGAAGAAAGACCCGAGGAGGCCGCAAAAGTGGCGGCACCTATTCTAAAAGAATGGGTGCCGTAATCCAAAGGGGAAAGCCCAAGGTGCCGTATGCAGCGATGGAAGACCGATCTAAATTGGAATTTAGTCAAAGGACTTCCGTCCTCGTGCATAAGCCAAGCCCCCGGCCGCATTGGCCTGCAAAGAGTATATTGGGAGGCCAAGTGAACCGGACAAATCCCGTCATCAGGAAAGGACTTCAGGGACACCCAGCGACCTCTACCCAACTGATCGGTCTTGGAACGCCGAACACGGCACAACAGCGTATCACGCAGCAAAATGTGACAACGAAGCAGAGGGGGCTGAGCGCGGCGCGAAGACGCTACCAGCTCGCTGATGCGAAAAGCCCCATGAAAGGCCATCGCAAAAGCGAGGCGGAATAACAGAACCTCGAATTGCGAAGAACAAATGCCCGTCAAACTTTCACCTAGACGCGCTAACAAATCAGGACCAATAGGACGACGCTGGTCATCCGTGGCAGGCCTGACGCGAGACCAACCCCTAAGGGCCCTTTGTATTAAAAAACCCTTAGTTATGTCCCTCCGCCCCGCTAGGCGCAAAAAGAACGAAATCCCAGCAAGCCTCTGGGCAACATAAGCCCGCGACCTGCCGGAATCGAACAAGAAACAAACAAAAGCAACCATATTAGTATCACGAGAGTTACCTGACGAACTCCGTCCTTGCAAAAACTTCTCCCACTGTTGCCAAGATGTCTGGTAGGCCGTCAACGTCCGTGGGGCCACGGACCGACGTGCGAGATCTTCCATTCTGGTTTGATGATCTGCCAACAATGAAATGGACAAAGCTCACCTTTTAATGCCGCGTACGGGGCCAATTCGCGGAACCTTCGCCAATCCTGTCTGGAGAGCGCATCAGCAATGGAATTATCAGTACCCGGCACATGACGAGCTGTGAACAATATGTTAAACTGCAAAGCGCGCAGAACCAGCCAAGCAAGCAGCCGCAACACTGGCAGCGACGACGATCTTTGGTTATTGATCGCATGTACTACCCCCAGGTTATCGCACCAAAAAACTATGGAACGGTCGCGCAACCGCTGACACCATAGCTCTAATGCCACCACTATGGGAAACAGCTCCAGTAGGAGCAAGTTCTTGGTCAATCCTGCCTGTACCCATTCCGCCGGCCAAACTGAAAAATACCAATCTGCTCCCAAAAAAGATCCGAAACCTGATGATCCAGCAGCATCCGTGAAGAGCTGCAGGCAAGCATTAGGCTGAGGATCCGCAGGCCAGACGCGCACTCCATTAAAATCGACCAAAAATGCGTCCCAAACCGCCAGGTCCAGCTTTAGTTCAGACAACAGTCGCAGAAAATGGTGCGGGTGACGCAGCCCTACCAAAGCCCTCTGTAGCTTCCGACAGAAAATCTTCCCCATCGGGATAACTCTACACGCGAAGTTAAACAGCCCGAGCAGGGATTGACCTTGACGAAGAGTTACCTTTCCTCCTGCCAACGCTAGGAGGATAGTATCCTGCAAATGACGAATCTTGTCCGGCGGCAGCCGGCAAAGACCCTCCAAGGTATCAATTTCAATACCCAAGAAAACCAGCTTAGTGGCTGGGCCCTCAGTTTTATCGTGCGCGATAGGTACTCCAAATTCCGAGAAGAGTGCTTGCAATAAAAAAAGGAGACGATTGCAGCGATGCGAACCAGCTGGACCTACGCACAAGAAGTCATCCAAGTAATGGGCTATGCTCGTCTCCCCAGACCCCACCGCGACACACCAATGGAGAAAAGAACTGAAACGCTCGAAGAACGCGCAGGAAATAGAACAGCCCATCGGAAGACATTTGTCCAGGTAATAGCCATCCGTCAACCGAAACCCCATGAACGAAATGATTCAGGATGCAGGGGCAACAATCTGAAGGCGGACTCAATGTCCACTTTCGCCATGAAAGAACCCGGACCCGCTGCGCGAACCAATGCTAACGCAGATTCGAATGACTGGTACTGTACGCGGCAGACCTCAACATCTATGGCGTCGTTAACCGACGTGCCTGACGGATGTGACAGGTGCTGAATTAAACGGTAACTCTCGGGGGCCGTCTTGGGGACAACACCCACAGGGGAAAGGACCAGATCGGGTATCGGAGGCTGCGGGAAAGGTCCAATCATGCGACCCAGCCCGACCTCCTTCATAACCTTATCCTTTAGCACGTGAGGTAAATCGCAGGCCGAGCGTAAATTCCTAGGGGACCCGGAACCGACAGGCCGTATTATTGGAAGCGAAAATCCCTCTGCAAAACCCTTACGCAAAAAGGCGGCGTCGTCCCGCACAGGATACCAGTCTAACCATTTTGCCATGGCATCCAGACGAATGGGAGTCGACGCTTTACTTCGAAGTCCCGGCCCCTGACCGTTTGGCAGAGGGTGCTGCAGAGGAGGCCTGAGCTCCTCCTGGACCGCGGGAGCAGTCCTTACTGGGGTGTGCCGCGCCGCAGCGGAGGCACTGGTGTCGAAAGCGACACCTGTTACCAAGGGTACAATTCCCATTGTTGTATGCATAACACTTCCGCTTGTTTTGCCCTCCATTGGCTGTCCTTGGTGCCGAGGGGGACGAGGGTTGAACTGGCCGCCCAGGGGACTGATCAGCAAGGACGCGTGTAGGCTGTGTCACCTCCATCCACACTTCAACATCTTTACAACCCAATTCCATGACCTTAACCCGATCTTGCTTTCGACAAAACTCTTCGTCGTATTGGCGCCACGCCGTACTGCGTGAGGCCTTGAATAGGCCATGTATCAGGTGTAAATATCTTATCACATTAAGGTACTCGGAAGGCCTGGTTTTGAGATAGCAAGTTGAGAACACGCAGAACCCAGATAACCAATTCGTGTAAGACTTAAAGGCCTCCAGACCAATACCCCCTTTTGCCTTTGCGGTCGCAGCAGCTTTCTTCGCCGTAGCTGTAAGGGTGAACATATCTACGTAGCGTCCTTTTTTGATCCGCTGCTTAACCCTGGTACGCATACCTCGAGTGACAGCTGTATTAGCGCAGTGTACAACATCCTCCGGACCCGCTCCGCGATCTACACTGGTACTACTGCCAGAGGACCGTTCGCTAGAATGCCTGTGACGACGTGAGCGACGTCTGCGAGACCTCCTTGCCCTTTTACGCCTAGCCTTCCGCGAACTATCGGTTGAGGAGGAGGAGGAAATGGAAGTAGACCCGCAGTCAGATGTACTGTCACACTCACCAGAAGCACTGGCAAGGGCATTGGTAACTCCAGCGCCTGCGTTAGCTCCGACTTCCGCCGTCGCGCTTCTGGTCGGGGCTGCGACCACTGTTAACTCCTCCAGACTGTCGTCTGTAAAAGAAGAGACTGAGGCGGCATCGTGCGCATTGTCTGTGTCCGTAGCCTGATTGGGCTGTGGAAGGGAGATGGCAGAGGGAGAGAAAGAAACGGAAGGAGCTGCGGGCATGGGAGCGAGGGAAAGACCGCAAATCCTGCCTAATTGCTGCACCAGAGGGCCAAGCTGCGTCTGCACGGCGGACACAGCCGACGCAGAAGGGCCTCCAGTGTCAGCGTTTTCGGGCTGCTGGGTCAAAAGCGGTGTCAGTGCACCCACCACAGACACCAGCAGTCCGGCTATGGCACCAGCATCCAGCAACGGAGCACTCCCTGGTGCCGCAGGCCCTGCGGGCACAGCGGACGCCGGAGCAGCTGCCACCCCCGCAGGCCTGGAGGAGCTGGCTACTGCAGACATGGTGGACCCCATGTCTGCATCATTATAAACAGAGGGCAGCAGAAGAGGGGGCGGATTAACCTGCCTGTCACTATGCAGGCGTTGGCTCCGCCCCCTTCGTCTCCGCCCCCCGCCTGAAGAAATATTGGCCTGCGTGCAAGCCGGCGCCATGACAGGCATCCGCCCTTGAACGCTTATGTGGCCGCTTCCGCCGCCCTTCCCCCCGGACTTCAGCCGGCTCACTCTGAGCGGCCATTGGGGGAGAAGGGACGGGCGGTGTAACTGAGCGCTGCTGGCCGCGGGAACGGCCGGAGCGCGCGGGCGCTGTATTATGCCCGGCCGCCCCCGATCCCAGCCCCCAGTCGCACTAGTACTGGCGACCAGCGGGGAACCAGGGGCAGGCGGAGGCAGCAACTGTGGCGCCTCACGGGACCGCCGCGGCCGCGTGCACGGGACCGCAGCGTTGCCTGATAAGGGGCCCGCTGTACCTGACCCTCCCGAACGCCGGGAGGGCAGGACCTGCGGGGAATAAAGAGCGCCGGGCCCGACACCGTCTGACAGACGGGCGGGGTACCGAGCGCGCGCGCTGGGGGCGGCTCATAGTGCTAATGCAGGTTAGCAAGATAGGTAGAGCAAAGAAAGAGAAAGAAAAGTTAGATAAGAAAAAAGAGTGTAGATATAGGGAAAGTATGGAGAAGAGAGTAGGGAAAGATATAAAGTAGGGAAAGAGAAAGTAGGGATGAGTACAAACGATTATCCCAACAGACAGATCTGCTAAGAAGGAACTGTACTTCCCTGGTCGCAGATCAATTCAAAGAGGCAGATTTTCCACAGTAGATTCACTACACCCTCTCACTCACCCCGCCCCTAACCTAACGTCCTATCACATCTGCCTACTACTGTCAACAAACATTTTTAACTTTATTAACCCCTCTATCCCTGACTAGAAGTTTATGTGCCGTCGGCTCTATTCCTAACCTCCGTTATATATGTATTTTATAACCCCATGATTAATAAAGATTTATGCATTTTGCAATGTATTATATTATTAACAGTTTTATATATACAGTATATAGTTATGTTACACACTCTATAGCCCATATTTAGTTATTCACATCGGTCCCTGTCCCAATGGGGCTTATAGTCTATATACCCTACACATAGACACGCACCACCAGTATGTTTTTTAGCTATGTGTGACCATTTGTTTACTTGTCAATACAGGCATTAAAATAACAAATTTCATTTAATATGCATCAACAAAGCCTAGTAAAGTCTCTCTGATGATATCGGCAAACGCACATATCTCTGCAAAAGTTTAGGATGAATCAATTTTCGACATTGCCTACATCATGCACATTTGTTAATGCTGGGAACAATGTAATGACATGCTATAGGAATGCACACTTAGGCCCTCATTCAGACCCACTCGCGAGCGGCTGTCCGCTCGCAAGTGGGTCGATGGTCTGCACTGCGCATGCGCACGACGGAGGGAGCTCCGTCGTGCGCATGCGCGAGACGCGCCGAGCGAAGGACTTTCCTTCGCTCGGATTGTCTCATCAAAGGGGGCGTGCTGTCGATGGTGACTGACAGCACGCCCCCTTTGGTGGGCGTGCCTGCCAGACGGAGGCGTTCCCAAAGGAACGCCTACCGTCTGAAGCCGGCCCCACTGACATCACTAGTGATGTCAGTGGGAGTGATTTTGGCTCTGATAGAGCCAAAATCACTCCTGGCCTTGCAGTTGAAAACCTCAACCGCAGGCTGTTGCTCGCAGTGGCGATGGTCGCGATGGTCAAGACCATCGCGACCATCATCCTGCACGCTCGTATATGCTGTAGGTGGTGACCCACAGCTATACGAGCGTCCAGGAGGACGCTCCATATTAATGGAGGTGGGCCCTGATTCAGAGCGAGCGCTCTGGTCAGAGCGTCCAGCTCTGAATCAGGGCCTTAGCTCCTAGGAAAGCACTATAGTACATAATGCTGCAGAACTGCTTTCAGATACATTGATGAATGCATGTAAAAGCTCCCCTGAAGCAAGGTCAGATTATCTTTGCTTCGATGATTATTGTTTTCAGTGCCTGTGGGTACATCGCCTCACACGAGTCAAGAAAATCTGAATTTTTTCTTTTCAGGACAAACAACATATTAGAATAAATGTTTTACTCTAAGTTCAACATATAAGGCAAAGGGAACAAAAGCAGAGAAAATATTAGAAAAGAGATAGAGACAGCCAATTGAGCTGGAAGGGAAATACAGCTCTATTTTCCATGGTATTCAAAACCATCCAAGAGTCTCTAATAGCAAAACAGAAAATCCAAAGAAAAATATATACTGCTAGAACACGGAGTAAAGTGGTCATTTGATAAATAAATAAAGCTTGTCCAGACAAATGCTATGATCAAGATCCAGTTGAACAGCAGAGGACTGGCCAAATCAACCAAGGCTACTGTATAGTATTAGAAATGCAGAACATTGTGGTTAGAGGTCAGCGCCATCATCTAAAACATCTGAGCTCCTGTATACTGTAGTAATAATAACAGATGCTCTGTTTGCAGGATATAACATTTTTCCTTTTATTAGCATAATGGAATAAAAACATCTTCATTGTATGATAAAATATAAGCATAAATAATATGCATGTTACTGTGACACCCCAGATATTACCAATATATCAGCTCTCTCGGGTATCGGCATATCAACTACAAACTGTGGGCCTGATTCAGCAAGGAACGCAGTTGCTAATATGCACGCAATTGGCCAATCGTTGTGTTCTGCACATGCGTATGTATCACAATGCGCGTGCACGAATTAGCCATTGCTATCGGGACTTCGCAGTGACTACGCAGACCCATCGCAGAGTGATTGACTGGAAGTGCCGTTTGTGGGTGGTGACGGGGGGGGTCAGTCGAACGCAGGCGTGTCAGTGTGTTCGCACGCCGTTGCAGGGGTGTGCATAAATTACCCCCTTACGATGCCCTACGCAGCCTGAGGCCTGACAGCGTGCCCTGAAGTTAGCAATTTCTGAGTAAGGTCTGACCTTGTGCAAGTGTGCGTGAGACTTTGATGGTACTGATGGTTTTGCGGTCTTGCTAAACATAACGGATGTGCATGTAGGTGAAGTGGGCGTCCTCATGTAGTGCTGCGGCAACACTGCGATCGCTATGGATTAGCATACATTCGCAGTGAAACTGCGTGCGTAAGCTATATTGCGATCCGTAGAGAATCAGGCCCTATATACTGTACAAGGCCTGACAGGGAAAAAGTAATGGGTGGATAGTTCCAGGGTTGCGAGGACAAATGTTGGGATGATGGAATCTTGTGTGAAGTTTACAGCTGACCATTTTTCTGACGTTCATTGACGTTTTTTCCATTTATATGGATAATCTACATTGTATTTTTTTTCTCAACAATTTTTATTTTTACATTTAGGAATACCTTTAGAGTAATAGGTAAGTCTGGTGGATCTCCCTTACATACTAATGCCATTAGATAGTGAGATATGTACTAAGTCTTGGAGAGAGATTCTAATGAGAGAGATAAGACAGCTTCTAACTGTCATTGTACAGGCTGTGCCAAAAAATGACAGGTGGAAGCTGATTGGTTGGTGCTATGGGCTCCATGCACTAAAAATACACTTATAGTGGAGAAAAAGCCGCTCCTGCTTCACCTGTTATTGTTGCGAAGCAGGAGGTAGCTTCCTTGATTTTTACTATAACTAGCCCTGCTAAGGAGAGTGAGCATACGGTCACCAACTCGGTGGTTTCAGCAGGGACGCATTGTGCATTGTGACACTGTGGACTCTCACCTGTCACCTGTGGTCTCCCGTCCCGCGCAGCTACAGTTCAGCAGTGCAGGTTTTTTTTCTACAAATTTATTAATAACTTGACAAAAGTGACAGAGCTCACATCTTGCTTCTCACTGGTCTTCACATGAGGACTGGAGAAGCAGATACTGGCAGCTGCAGGTGATGAAGACAGGGCTTGAGAAGACAGCCGAAGGTAAGTGACCTCTACTCTTAGTAATAGCTGGGTCACTTAGCGATGCCATAGGTGCTTATGGCAGCGCTGATATTCTACCCTTCTACTAGTGCTAGGGGGCAGAAAAATCCTTTTAGTACATATCAAGAAGCGATATACACAGGGATTTTCTCTGGCTTTTTCTTTTGGCCCCCATTATCTCCCCTTAGTACATGGATCCCCTTATCTCTCTCCGTGGCCTGATACATCTTCCCCATAGTGTTACATTGATCTAATATCATATGATATGTAAACTGCTATGAGATCCAAGTTGAACAGGATCTAATAGCTTTGGTAACAGATTAGATCTACTCTGGACTATCCTTACACTTTTCAAGTGTTGCAGCTATCCTACCCCCTCATCCCCGGTCACTTCAACTTTGGGCTGTTCACTGCCCAAGTCATCAATGGCACCAAACGCCAAAGGGCACAGCTGCTATTACTGCTCACTGTTTACATATGTTGGGTCAGAAAACTGAAAATATCTGACATTGGTCATTTAATGATTGATAAATATATGTGCATGTCAAATGAAATGACTCATAATATTTATTCCATTTGCTACCATATTAAAAATAAGAAAAAAATACAAAAACATACAAAATAATTTATATATGTATATTACGATATGTAGATTCCAAAAATAGAAGTGTAATATAACAATAAAACAATATAGAAAATTCAACATATTTAAACTAGAGATGTGCACAGACCCCTGTGTTTTGGTTGTGACAAAACCACCCTCAGAGGTTATGGTTTTGGCAATACCACCCTCGGGTGTTTTGGATTGGATTCGGTTTTGGTCTTGAATTTCTTAAATTTTTTTAAAAACAGCTAAAATCATGTAATTTGGACCTGTTTATATGTAATCCAAAACCAGAGATTCGGTTTATTAAATCCACGTTCTGAATTTACAGCAGACCTGAGCCAGGATTTGGTTCTACTTGGACCCCGAAAAGTGATCCGAACTGGACTTGATTCAACTTGGAACCCCAGAGTTCGAGTGTTTTCGGTTTTCAGCAAAACTGAACCGTACATCTCTAATTTAAACATGCAAGTATTAAAATGGACAAATTAGAGTTTCCAGTAAAACAAAAACGAAAACAAACAAAAAACAAAAGCCATAAACAGTGTTTTACAGATAAAAGCTATTCCAACTAAAAAAAAAAAACACTAGTCAATAATGGCCAGTTATGTAGTAATTAAAATAAAAATTTAAAACACTCCACAGGATTCCTAAATCAAAGTAATTTAAAATCACCTCCAATGATAATAACAGGCAAATGTCACGCACAGTGTAATACAAAATAATTACATGCTTACAATATTGTAAACTGTTGGTTTCAAAACACAGCACATAACGGGATGTATCAATCCAGACATCGGAATCCCAGCAAGGGATTTAAGATAGGTGTCAAAATACCGACACCTATCTTAATCTAGACGCCGGAATGCAGAGGACGCCAGTCCGAATGAAGGTAAAACCGGGGCACCCTTAGCGTTAACCGCAGGGGGGAGGGTTAGGATTAGGGAGTCTAGTGGGATTAGGGTTAGGTTTGGAGGGGGAGAATAGGGTTAGGCACCCCTAGGGGAGAGGGTTAGGGTTAGGCACCGCCAGGAAGAGATTAGGGTTGGGAGGGTTAGGTTTAGGGAGCGGTAAGAGGGGGTTAGGGTTAGGCACCCCCGGGGGGAGGTTATAGTTAGGCATTAGGGGGGGGGGGTTAGGTTTAAGTACCACTAAGGGAGGGTTAGGGTACTTACCTGCCCAGTTGGGATCTTCATCCTGTCGGGCATCTGCTGCCGGAATTTGAACCGCCGGCTAAACAGCCATCGGTATTTCAATCCCATTCTCATATAATTAAGGTTTCTCATACCACAATGTTTCTGGAAAGAGAAATGTAACAAGTACATCCTAAAACTCTAGGCAAGGATTCTAAACAATATCTAGATTGTAAATTAAATATTTTTTTTGAGAGGAAACTACTGAACTCATTTGAAGGTCCCTAACAGGGCCCAACAAGAACGAGGGGCTAGATAGCCATCACAAGCCTTAAAATCTTTACACTTTGGGCATTGTTTATACAATATACCATTTACAACTGTTTGCTGAGGGACTGGTCATAGCCCATTTGTGGTGGCCTGATTGTTTATATAAAAACAATACTGCTGAGTGGAAACAGAACAGGTCCACCATTGCCCACCATGATAAAGTTCTAATTTAATAGACCACTACGAAAGACACATAACATTTATGTCAGTACAGGTGCAGGTCCAAAGCTGTTAAATCTCTTAAATCTTTCAAATCAGATCTGTGTGAAGTTGGTGATAGAAAAGTGCCTTCAAGAACAGCAAGAAGACCAGGAAAATAGAGCAAGATGTAACAATGGATCAACGACATTCGAGATAGATATCTGCTCAATATCTGAAGATATTATTTTTGTGCTCATCATTCGAGGCTTCTGAAAATCAACTTTTATTTGATGGAAACATATGGTCCTTAGGTCAAGGTGTAAAGATGTCTCTCAAGGGCTGAGTATGATATGTTTACAAAGATTATGTCAACATTTATCATGTGAGCATGAGAATTTTGAGATGGCAATGTTGACAATGTCGACACTCATCATGTAGACAATGATAAATTGTCGACATGTTTGAATGTCGACACATCATCCCATGTGACCCAGAGGTGACTTACCTGCTCCCAACAGCTGCAGCGGCTTCAGTGGCATATTCCGTGTCTTGGTAGTCATGTGACCATCACTTCCAGTACTTCTCTCCTATCCCTTATCCTAATCCCTACCCAACTTCCATAGGATTCCAGGCTCCTGCTGGCTGACTGAGGGCTGGTAGGCATTATGGTGGGCATTATGGTTATTTTTATTTCTTGTACTGGCTTGTTACTCTGCTGTTACTCTGGCTTGAATTGCCTGCATTGGCCTGAGATAACCTGTGCCGCTGCTCTCTTAGTTTAGCCAGCCAGCTCCCCGCAGCCTTTGACCAATATTGGGGAAAACAATATTGTGAGCTGTGAGGTAGTCAACATTGACTGGAAATTTATGTTATTGATGTTAAAAATACTGTAGGAATAAAACTGGCCAAAATTACATGATTAATTAGCTGTTTTTAAACATTTTTAAAGAAATTAGAATCAAAACCAAAACATTTGAGGGTTGCTTTGCCAAAATCAAAATACAATGATGATTTAGAACCAAAACCAAAACACGGGGGTCTACGCACATCTCTAATTATAATACATTCCTGTATAATGAACAGGCTTCTATTCTAGAACTTAGTAATTAGTAAATAATTTTTACATAAGCAAATATGTTTGGATATAGTGCCCCTTTAAGTCATACCTCTCAATACTGGATTTTTAAAAGTGGGGCACTATGTGACAAAAATAGGACATGGCCAGTCCACACTGGGGGTGTAGACATGTCACGTTGGGACATGATATGTTTTGGCTTTCCACATTCCCCGGGAGCATACCTAACACTTCTGAAGGCCAAGGGATGTCCATTCTTGACCATTTCCATACCTCAAAAAAATCAATTTGGACAGGACATCCCAAATTGAGGGGTCAGTCCCGACATCCTGATCATTGGGAGGTATGCCCCATTCAATGCAGGTCTGTTCAGCGCCTGTAATGTGGCACTGAATAGATATTTTCAGGGGTGGGAAAAGATGAGGTCTAACATTTCAAAAGGACTAAGGAGGCCACAGGGTGTTTGGGCTAGGCATGCAATGTGGCCACACTCTCATTGTGCCATGGCAACATCTCTTTTCTGTGTGTCCAGGTTCCATTTTATACAAAGTTGGGAGGTATGCCCTAGGCTGCATACATAGCCTTGACAAAACAGTATTGAATGTGCAGCCTAGGGGAATACACCACATGGGCCAAGGAAACCTTGTAATCATACCCCTTCCTCTTTGGTCATCTAATGCCAAGAGGTTTGCAATTAGCATGATAAATGCTAGCCTGTAGTATTTTTGTTTTTAACATTTAGCAACCATATATAAATCCTCCAATCTGTAAAATAAAATCTCAGTAATAAATGTCAGTAATGGCAAAGGCTGTGTAAATAATGTTCCACACATTCCACTATGAAAAATAACCATGACACACTTTTAGAGGGAGAACACAGGATTGTGCTACTAAAGCACTGAAAACGTAGGAAATCAAAATTACCATGGAAACTGATCCTCACCTGCAGGTCATTAAAACAGTCAGTGTGAGAAACTGGAGCTGTGTTTTGATGCTTGTATTCAAAGACTATACTAAATTACATTATTTTATTGACACTTAATTATATAGCGCTAGCCCACTCTGCAGTGCTTTACAATTGGGAAGAAATACTCATGAAACAAGACTGGGTAGTAATAAACAAAGAGGGCACTGCTCATAAGCCTTAAATCTGTAGGAAAATAGCAATTTGATATATGAGGTTAAATGCCACAGATTTTATATTGATCCAACCAGACTACAGGGGCAAAAGGTGCTGCATGTCACATAACAATGTTGGTTTGGGGGTCAGTAGGTTGTTTGAAATGTTTTATAATATATATATAAGAGACAGATCCATGCCATGATGTGTTGGCAGACCCGACAGCCATTTCAATTGACTCCTGTCAGCTTTCCTCAGGTGTATGAGGAAAGCTGAGGAAAACTGACAGGAGTCAGTTGAAATGACTGTCGGGTCTGCTGACACGCCATGACATGTATCTGCCTCTTATCTGAATAAATTCCTACAGTATGCTGAATGTGACTGCTGGTCTTCTACTTTTTCTGTGCTGTATCCATTACTTTTGGACCGTGCACCGCTGAATTTGATTGTTCATCAACCATTTGAGTGCTTTCTCATACCGAGTGAAAAAAAAAAATAATTATATATATATATATATATATATATATATTTATATATACACAGTATATATATTTATTATCATACATACACACACATACTGTATATACATATATATATACTATATATATATATATATATATATATATATATATATATTCATCTCTGATGAAAGTTTAGATAATAAACTGAAACGTTGGAAACTTAACTCAGTTACTGTTTAGTAGTTCCAACTTTACCAAGTCCTGAATTGCCACCTTCATCGGAGTGATTATATATATATATACACACATACATACACACACACAAACACTCACACATATGTATACATATATATACACACACATATACACACACACAGACACTGCAGAAAAGATGGCACACAGGGAACAATAAGCTCAATAAACACAATTATCAGCAACATACAATTTACCGCTGGCTATTAGGTGATTACTCACAGTCCAGATCTAGACAATCAAGGAATATTCCCAAACGCAGACGACCTCCGCAGATCACGTTGGAATCCGGGTCGTCTCTTTCAACCTCTGACACTGAGGCCAACTATGAGATGCAGAGATCTAGCAGTCATTTTTTAGATGTAGGACCAAACCAGGATCAGGTTCCGCCCGATTTTAACGAAGAAAGAGTCGTAGCCCACACCCTAGGTGGGGTGGGCACAAGGAGACGACATCGGGGAAGGCGGATTTAAATGCTGTATTTAATCTTTCAAGTAGTATTCTGGATGAAATACAGTTAAAGGTATTAGCCAAAGGCCTTTCGTTTGTTCTGACTTACAGACACAGTGACTTCAAGAGCTCCATTGATTTATACAAATTTGGCAGAACACTTCGATTAAAAGAATTTTTTTCCAACAAAAGTAATACGATCAATACTAAAAAATTTGAAAGACCATCCACCTTCGATCCACCTACCAATAATGCCAGTCTCAAAACTTTCTGTAGGCTTGTCAATAATGACATCAAGTCCGCTGTTGCACCCAGGATACACAACAAACTTGACTACCCTGGAAGAAAAGGCACTACAGTCCTTGGTTGAGAATCCTAACCTAGTTATTAGATCTGCGGATAAGGGAGGAGTAATGGGCTGACTACGACGCAGAAATTATGTCGCAGTTGGCTGATAATAAAACCTATGTTAATGTGGCCCTGAGACCAGTAGATGGGATTAAGACTTTGGTCGATGTTGTGCTAAGTAATGCCCAGATTCAGGGATGGATCGATGAAGATGCATTTCAATTTCTAACGGTGGACAACCCACAATGCCCCATCTTGTACACATTGCCTAAAATTCACAAAACAACAGTTAAACCACCAATCATCTCTGCACAAGGATCGGTTCTGCAACCATTAGCAATCTTTATCGATAATGAATTACAACCAATAGTGCGCCAGCACGATACTTACCTGAGGGATACTGGACACTTGTTACAATTGTTGAGTGACATTGGAGATCTAAAGGATGTCTTTTAAGCAACTTTAAATGTGAATTCACTCTATACTGTCATCCCCCACCATGAAGGCCTTGAATCTTTGAGAGCAGCCTTAATGACTACGCAGTCTAAGCGCATCCCCACAGAGTTTTTGATTAAACTGGCGACACTAGTACTCTGTTAGAACCACTTTCAATACAAGGATAAGTTTTATCTTCAAATATCAGGTACGGCTATGGGATCGAACCTGGCACCATCGTATGCCAATTTGTACATGGCCAGTTACGAGAGAGAGCACATCACCTCCAAGTATAGTGATAACATCAAGTTCTACAGCCGGTTTATAGATGACATCTTTTTGATATGGCAGGGCACGATGGAAGGTTTTAAACAAATGGTCATCAATTTAAACACACTCAATAGTCCGATACGTTTCACGTATGAGATTGATAGTAGATTGATTAATATTTTGGATGTCTCCATTTGTCTATCTGAAGGGAAACATTCTACTTCATTGTTTAGGAAGCCTACAGACAGGAATTTGGCATTGTCACCAACATGCCACCATACAGTGGCCTTGAAAGAAAATTTGCCGGTATCACAGTACCTAAGAGTCATGCGAATCAACACTACGACCGAAATGAGAGAACTTCAGTTAAAAGAAATGACAACAAGATTCCGTGATAGGGGCTATCAGCAAGCCATTCTACATAGATGTCTTCAGAAAGCTACACAAATCTTTATGACTCCTCCAGATAAAGAGACTCCTAACAGAAACAAGGATCGGCGTCTCATCTACACCACCACATATGATGGAAAAGCAAAATATACCCAGAAATCTATAAAGAAATTCTGGCCTATTTTGCAGAGTGATAGAACGTTACCTTTTCAACTTATGGCACCACCTATGATGGCATACCGAAGAGGACCCAATTTAAGGCAGATGCTAATGAGGCCCACCTTGTATCCAGGCAAAAAGAGTGAAATATCAGATTTGTTCTTATTGAGACCAGGAAGTTACTCTTGTGAAAGTTGCATAACCTGCACTTCCATGATAGTCGGTCCAACCTTCCCACATCCTCACTCAGGCAGCAAGATTGCCATCAAATATAGGTTGCCATGTGCATTAGATCATCTAATTTATATTCTCATCTGTCCGTGTGGTCTATATTATGTAAGCCTCACAGCACGACGCTTTAGAGACAGGATGGCCAATCACCGAGCCTTGATTAGGGCAGCCCTACAGACTGGCAAGAGTGATAAACCTGTAGCTAGGCACTTCTTGGAAAAAACACATCAGGCTGCGTCCTTAAGATGCAAATAGATTGGATTCCTCCAAAACCAGGCTGTGACAGGCTCTTAAGTTTATAAAGACGGGAGAGTTTTTGGATCCATAAACTTAATACTGTCACACCAAGAGGTCTAAATGAGCATAATCCTCTAAGTGTATTCTTGTAAGGTCTATTATGGGTGTTTCTAAATGAATAAGACGCATACCTCGTTTCACATTTTTTCATGTATTTATGTAGTATGTTTTTTTCTTTTGTCTCATTATTGTGTATATATATATATATATATATACACACACACACACAAAATATATATATATATATATATATTGTGATAGGATCACTGGTAAAGTGGTCTGTGGCAGGTACATTTGTCCCAGATTCCTGTCTTTTGTGTTTTAAACCCCCAGGAGAAAGTCTGCAGTGTAGCAGGCTTGAGTTTCGGCTTTTTGAAAAGCCGGTATGGGACCTGGGGGTTGTGGGTGAGAGGAGAGGGAGGGCTCCACCCACGGCCACTCCAGGTTTTGGTTCTCGCAGCCTGGTAACAGGCTTGATTGGGTTCCCACCTGAGGGTGGCCAATATAAGCCTAGTGTGTTGAGGGCTGATTGTCTCACCTGGAAGAGCAGGCAGGGAGTTTGCTCAGAGACACTTGGATACCTAACTGTGAGTGTTGTGCTGTGCTTTTGTTGCTGGTGAGGGCATTAGGCCCTGCCAGGTTCTGGTAGTGAGGGAACTACCTGTGAAGTTAGTGCCCCGACAGGGCTAGGATTTATATTTATGTTTTCTTTATATTTCTGACATTGTACAATAAAGACTGGCGCCGACCAGCTTGTACTTGCATCCAGACTGGTGTGCTGCTTCCCTGCTGCTGTGTGTGTGTGTAAGGAAGGAGTCCTCTACCCAGGAGAGGGACCCCCCTAACCTAACTGTGTCACAATATATATATGTTTTTGTATAATCATGCAGTGTTTTTATATATCACTTTGCCACACTTGGTTTCAATGATTTATTAGTTTATGTAAGAAATTGCCTACTTTGTCAGCATTTTACATATATATATATATATATATATATATATATATATATAATATATTTTTTTTTTGCATGATATATCTGAAACCTTGTTGTTGGTCTTATCAGGTACCTATAATGTCATTACTATACAGCGCGGGCTTAAGTTGTACTACTTATGCACATTTCAGTTCTTGTGCGTCACTACACAGCCTTGACGCATTGCTAAAATCACCCCCTGTGTTTGCGCATCAGTGTGACATGTGGAAGCGGATCTTAATGATCACGTGCTGCTGGTCCTTCCGATTTTAGCCGCAACTGAGCGCTGTATTGCATGGATGGCAGTGGCTAGCGTGAGCCTCTGCACGCCACTATTCAAGGGTGCCCTGATTTGCTTTAGGTATGCTACTCCAGGTAAGCTTGCGTGTATATTGCATGCTGTTATATGCCCCGTTGACTTAGTTGTGCCACTGATATCAACGTGGTGTTACGTTTACAGGTTCGGGTGCCCTTTAAAGAACTTCTTTAGTTCGGCCACACTTCTGCGATATTATATTGAGGTACTTATGTCTGTGTCTGGTTGCCATAGCAGTGGTTGTGTCACCAATCACGAAAGTTTGTTTAGCAATTCTATATCATTAGCCCTCATTTCCCTGGATATCTGTGTGCTTAATAATAAACTATATGTATCTATATTCAGATTATCCCCGGGTATTCTATGCCATGATTTCAGTGAGGTCCAGGTATGCATCTAGTGCCGTTTTCATATGCTATAACGTGTGGAGTTACTTTGCATGCTGTGGGTACACCTAGTTACATTTTGTATACACATTGGTGGTAATGATATGGCTGTGGCTACTAGTGATTGATGATAGTTCAATCCGTCTTCCAGTACCTCATATATGACTTTGTTGAACTGAGGTCTTGAGAAAGGTACATAATTGTGCCGAAACCTCGACCATGAACACAGACTCTTACCCATTCCACTGAGATGTCTAAAGAGGAATAAACTTTAAATGTTGTTTTAAGCAGTGAGTGCATCCTTCCTTCCAGGAAATCTACTTCTATTTTGGGACCTATGTCCTTGGAAGCACCCTGATGATGTCACGTCTAAGTTGAGAGTGCAGGACTTTTGGCGATATATATATATATATATATATATATATATACACATACATACATACATAGACACACACACAAACACTGCAGAAGAGATGGCACACAGGGAACAATAAGCTCAATAAACACAATATGCTGTCTCACCAACAATTTAATGTATTTTTACATTTTCTTCATATAAAAATACATTGTGTTTATTGAGCTTTTTATCTCCTGACTGCTGTCGCTGCTGCAGTTTATCATTGGGACTTGTTTCCTTTCGGAGAGCAGTGGGGTGAATATTTACTTGTGCAGTGAGTGCCAGATACTTGCAGGTTATATCTATACATTTCAATGTTTCAAGGCCACATCAGCCTTTTTTGTTAGGGTAAGGCTGATGTAGCCTTGAACCGTTAATTGTTTGAATATATTATTTGCTCTTTCAACTACTGGACCCTGAGTGCTGTTATTTTTTTTCATGAGACTATGATTACATCTATAACAAGTACCAGGGGCAGCTGTTCTTTGTTACTGTGAGTGCTGGCATATTTGATTATCTCTCTCTCATATATATTTATGTACATACATACATACACACACACACACACACACATATAAACACACCACAAGACTTTCTTCTAGTCTCCAAACCTTCAAGTGTTCCCTGAAAACTCACCTCTTCAGGCAGTTTATCAAATTCCATAACCACCGACATAACCTATATAAGCTATCTTGTGTGAATGGATCATACAGCCCACCAAGAACGTCTGCAATCTGGCTGGACCGATATGCAATATGTGGCACTTTTCCTTGTAAATCAATTCCTATTTCCCTCTACACTGTAGAATTGCGATAAACACCCTCTTACCTTTTTGTCTGTTATGTTTTATAACTGTTCTATTACGGTTTTGTTCCAAACTGTAAAGCGCAAATGCTGGCACTCTATAAGTAAACGTTAACACGTGTGTGTTTTGTTGTATGAAGGAAGGAAAACGAGTACCGCAGAGTAGGTGCAGCCTGAGAATAGACATGTAACCAGAAGGTAATGAGTGTGCATTCATTGTATTTAAATTCTCCCTTTATGCAAAATACACACAAAGAATATTATAGTGTAGTCCAATAAATATATAATCACCTTTGTGATAATCAGAATAAAACATTTACAGCAGGTGATTTGAAGAAGACACTGTAAGCATCACCAAAGTGTGTGGACACAGTAATTGTGCATATTAATCAGCTCCCTCTCATGGAAATGCACTTACTAGAAATACAAGTATTTATACAAAATCTTTTGTGCTGAACTTTACACAGACACTGCTTCCTGGGTCCTATACAGCTCCAGCCTGATTTCCTCCAATGCTGTCCTGAAAACTTGTGCTCATGGAATAACAATATAGGAATTGATTCTTTGTTTTTCTGAGATATGAAATCTTGTGTAATGGGGTCAAGAAGGCTGCCAAGGGCTGTCTGCACAGGCAGGCATGTGTCTCTTGGGCTGGACCCCTATTTAGCAGTGACATGCTGGTGAGGTCAATGGCTGGGGAGGCAGACATGGAGATGGGTCTGAGTGCTGGGAGCCTGTGTCACCCCCTACTCATTGTAACTCTCACCTCACTAAGATTCAGTGTCCATTGATTCTCCTACCTGCATCACTGTATTTTCTCTTGCTGCTGAGCTCCGATCTCTAAATACTGCAGTGCACTTCCTGGTCACATGACACATCCAAGGTGTCCATCAGTGCTCAAGGCACGCCTCCCATACTAATAGGCATGCCTCTATTAGCTCTTTTTCTGTGCAGCTTACTGGCCATGGTGTGGCCCCACCCCCAGATCTGCCAGCAGTGTCTGATTATCCAAAGCAAGGCTGAGCTGTTGCTGCCTCATCTCTCGTCCCCCTGCAGTCCCAGGGAGCTCCACAAAGCTGGGGAGTGATAACTATAAAAATTATTACAATAAACAAGGAAGATGTTTACAAGTTATAAATATCTTCTTTGTATTATTCTAATCATTATATCAAATGTCAGGAGTATGACATTGGAGGCCCTGCCTCCCCTGACTGCATGCCCCTGCTATTTAGTGATTGGACCAGCATGTGGCCTAGTGGCTGAATCACCCAGCAAGTGATCTAACAGCAGTGATTGGAGCCAGCATGTCAGCCCATATATAAAGGGGGCCAGCTCTGCTATGCTGCTGCATGTTGGTTGGCTCCCCCTGCTCTAGCACAAGCCACCAATAGGCTACTGTCAGTCAGTCCCTTCTCACTCTCCCAACTGCTCCCATGCTTCCTGAGTCCCTGCCCCTTCCCTCTAGTCTGCTGTGCAGAGTCTTCTCTGACTTTTTTGCTTTCATACAGCTCTAGAGATGGTACCATTACTGGGTTAACCATCAATGGTCACCATCAATGGTACCATTGGTGGTTAACCTCAATACAATCAAACCATGGAACGAGGAACCATCAATGGTTTTTGCCCACCGACAGACATCCCTGCTCTCTTACTCATGGGGCAGCGAGCCATTCAGAGTTGGGGGTAGGGCTTTCTGGGTCATGTGGGAACATGCTTTGTGTCCGGGGAACAGCAGGTACAATAAAAAAGAATTGCAGGGCTCTGTGCCATTGATGGTGGGGAACCATTGGATCTTCACCATCAATGGCAAAACAATCTTTCTCTAGCTATAAATATATCTCCTATCTATCTATCTATCTATCTATCTATCTATCTATCTATCTCATATCTATTTATCTCATATCTATCTATCTCATATCTATTTATCTATCTATCTCATATCTATCTATATAAAATTATCTCTATATATATCTGCTCAAAATCCTGCATTTTTCCCTGGCAGTATATTAGATCATGGCCGCTATGCTGCCGGGAGTCAGTTCCCAGCAGTGTCACGGACATGATGTAGTATGCTTGCGACTTCGCCAGTCAGTGGAGAGTCCAGAGAAGGTAAGGCTGGGTACACATTAAATGATGTGTACCCAGCGCAATGTCTCATGCGGCGGGTCCTTGCATCGGCAAGTGCATACACACTTGCCCATGTCGGGAGCGACGGTGTAACAGCAGGGGCATGCTGCATTCGGCAGCATGGCCTCGCTGATGATATAGCTCGTTGGACCTGCTTGCATGTCCGACGGGCGACGTCAGCAACATAGCGGGTACACACTTGCCGATGTGGACGATATGTTGTCCAATCCGCCGGATCGGACGTCATATCGTCTAAAGTGTACCCGGCTTAAGGGGAATAGTAGTCGTTGCGTGAAGCAATGTAATTGATGGGGCCCCCACAACTCAGTTGCCCCGGGGCCCCCACAAGCCTTAATCCGGCCATGAGCTGGACCAAAATGGCTGATGAGGGAGACTCGCTCCCATATGCCTTTGTTGATGGAGATTAGGGAGAACAATCCGGACGATTATTGCAATTACCTGCATATGAATGATGCCACCTTCCAGGAGTTGCTGCGTCTGGTGACCCCCTATATCCGGAGGCAGGACACCAGCATGAGGATGGCCATCCCGGCCAAGGAGAGGCTCATTGCTATCCTGAGGTACCTGGCTACAGGAAGGTCCTTTGAGGACCTGAAGTTTGGGACCCTCATTTTCCCACAGGCTTTGGGGCGCATCATCCCGGACACCTGTGATGCCATTGTCAATGTCCTGAAGTTCCACTACTTTAAGGTGAGTAAAAACACTACACTTTTTTTTCTGGTGAAAGAAAAGGGTTTTTATTTTAATTTTTTTCACACTGAGGGAAAAAACTCAACCAACATGGCTGTATACATCAATAAACTTATTTTTACTTAAATGCAAAACCAACATGGCTGCTTTTTAATATTTACCAAAACCAACATGGTTTGAAATGTATAAAAACTGGTATATCAACAAGTTTTATCTCTCCCACTAGCTAGGCAGCTGCATGGTGTATGGTTTGTCAAACGTCGGATTGAATAGGCCAAGAAGCACATGGCGCAAGACCAGATGGAGGCCCCGGAATTCCCCAATCTGTCCTTGCGCCATACGTTTAGTGACCCTGTCCAATCCACATCGTCCGCACCATATACTATGTAGTAGCTATTAGGAGATATAAAACTTGTTTATATTTAAAATTGACTATAATTGAAAATTTTTTAAAAATGGGGTGGCTCCTCTTCCTTCACCAACATGTCTCTGTAAAGAATCTCAGAGGAGGATGTGGAGGGGTTGGTGGGTTTGGTAGTAAGGTAAGTGTGATGGGTTGTAGGGTGGGACGGGGTTGGCCTCAGTTGTGTGGCCTGGTAGCTTGGTGGCGGGTAGGAATGGGAAGAGGATGACCCATAGCGTTGCTGCACTGTTGTCAGGTGCAGAGGCTCATCCGTCAGCCTAGTTGTGGTGCCCAGCTGCTTCAATTGCTCCCGGATCACTGTCTCGTATATGATGCTCTGGGCATGGATTTGTTGAGTCTCATCCATGTCACTTATATACTACTGGCTATGTGAGTGCCCAGGTGGTCGAACATGTCCGAGGGCTTTTGTAGGCCTGCTCAATTTGTTTAAGCAGCGGATCTGGCTGCGCCTGGCTCATGCGCCGGTAACGAAACAGTCTTGCATCAGGCTGGATTAATTCTGCCTCGGTCTCGCTACGGGTGGGCATTTGTGGACTAGTGGTGAGGAGGTCAAGTTCTGGTGTTGTAGACTGTTGGCAGAGAGAGAGAAAAGATTAATGTTAATAACATGTTTTCTAATATTTTTTTTCCTTTCTTTATTCTAGTTCCCAACAACAGTGGTGGAGTGGAAGACGTAGGTGGAATTTCCCCAACTGCCATTGATGGCAAACATATCTGCATTAACCCACCTGCCCACAGCAGATCCTTTTATTACAGTTATACGTTTTTTTTTAGTATACTGCTCATGGCGGTGGTGAACGAGTTTCTTTTTGTTGATGTGGGCAAAAATGGCCGTGCTTCTGATGGAGGGTCATTTAAACAAACCCTCTTCTATGAGAGACTTAACACCAACTGTCTGAATTTGCCAAATACAGAGGCAACGAAGCACGGCCTAGACTACGTTTTTGTGGCTGATAAGGCATTTGCTCTCCATGAACACTTGCTGAAGCCATATGCGCAAATGGGCCTTATAAAAGAAAAGCACATCTTCAATTACCATCTGTCGGACATGGAGGATAGTGGAAAACACCTTTGGCATTCTATGCAACCGATTCAGAATCTTCCATACAGCTATAAATCTTCGCAAGGACAATAGATTCCATCATCTTGGCCTGCTGTGTCCTCCACAATTACCTCCGAAAAAATTTGGATATACAACAGAGGACAGTAGACATAGCTATGGCAGACGACCCGGACCATCCACAGGAGACTGTGCAAATGCCCTCTGTGGCACCATCTGCAGTTGTGGAGTCAACAGGGACTGTGTGGGCTTAAGAGGTCAGGGAGCAATACCTGGCCTACTTTAATGGAGTGGGGGCAGTACCATGGCAGGAGGACAGTATCCGCTAGTGTGATATGGACAATTGTGGACTATTGAACCTTAAAAAAACATTTTGCATGTGTATGCACTACAGTATGCCTATACTTACCACATCCAAAGAGGAGGGAAGTTCAGTTCAGCTGTGTCCTCTTGTTGCTCCCCAGGGACATTCTCAACCATAAACGCTTGGGAAGCTCTGTGTGGCTCCTGCTCATGCAGGAACTTGTGGAGGTCGAAGTACCATAGGTTACTGGCAGGGACGTAGAGAGCCCAGCCGCGCCCAGGTAAAGGAGGGGGCTTGGCCTAATCGCGGGAGGCATGACCAAAAAAATTTAAATCACTTTTACAGCGCCGCGTAGCGCAGTAAGCCTCCCAGCCCGGCGCTAAACTGGGGGGGGGGGGCGCGATCAGTGTGATCGCTCCCCCCATAGCCATAGGAGACTGCTCCGGCTGCTGCAGCAGCCACAAGCAGTCTCACAGTGCAGAACAGCACAAGCTGTGTGCTGAGCAGCTGTGAGTGTGGGGGTGGGCGACGCCGGACCCGGGCCCCACTAGCAAGCCTGGGCCCGGGTAAACTGCACCCACTCCGCCCCCCTCTCGGCACCCATGGTTACTGGTGTAGATCACATCAGCCCCCGCTCCAGATGTCTGCGACTCCTGCTGCTTTATATTTTCTTTAATGTACGCAAATTTAGAATTTTGGCCTTCACCCACTTCGGTGAAGCCTCATCATGGAATGACTGTCTAAATGTTACCAGCTGTTCAAATGCAGCAGCTCGCTTGTATTTATTGCTGTAGTTGGACCCCTTGATTTGCCACAGACATTCGTGTGCGCAATAGCACTCAAGAAACGCTGTCACAAACTGGCGCTCTCTTGCACTGGTCATTTCTGTGGAAAAACAGAAAAAAAAAAGTCTTTTTTTTAAAGTTTCAATGTTTAAACATTTGAATTCTTTAAATTAGTTGATATGTTTTTAATGTGTTCGATTTACATTTTAAAGTTTGAATGTTTTTAAGCTGTTCTAAATACATTTTTAAACTTGTGTCAGTTTATTTTCATAGTAATTTTTTTTTTAAACAATTGGGGGACAACTTGCATTGTACTACACTGTCATAACATTGGCTGGGGTACATTGCGGGTGCGGTGGATATTAACCATTGTTGGGCTAGTAAGTTGGTGGCATAGGGTACATTGGGGGTGCAGAGGTTAAAATACACATAGGGGGCAAAAGTTAAAATACACATAGGAGGTGCAGAAGTAAAATACACATTGGTGGGGCAGGGGTTAATACTCATTAGGGGGACAGAGGCTACTATGCATTGATGGGGCAGGGGTTAATACGCATTAGGGGGTGCAGTGGTTATTATGCATTGGTGGGGCAGGGGTTAATATGCATTGGGGGTGCAGTGGTTAGTATTCATTATTGGGGTAGGGGTTAATACGCATTAGGGGGACAGAGGTTATTATGCATTGGTGGGGCAGGGGTTAATATGCATTGGGGGTGCAGTGGTTAGTAGTCACTGGTGGGGTAGGGGTTAATACGCATTAGGGGGACAGAGGTTATTATGCTAAATTGGGGGTGTAGTGGTTAGTATGTATTGGAGGTGCAGGGGTACATTGGTGGATCAAGGTGTACATAGAATACAGGGGATTACTCACTTTTTATGCACAAGCCTCCGCAAGACACGATGCTGATGCCGCTGCTGCTTCCACTTCTCCTGTTGGCTGTCAGAAAATGGAGGAGGGGAGTGGCCAGAGACATCACAAATCGCATATCGCAATCATACATCAAGCAAAACAGAGTACGATGTGTGTGAAATCCTAAATGATAGGTCAAAATCTTACTGCAGGTTCAGTTGATCTGCGATGCTGATACACGATGCCGGGTATGCGCATCGACATAGTAATCATACTGGAATACGCCACTTTTTACACGATTGGTCTTTATGAATGATCTAAAACGCACAAATTGTGTAAAAAAAAAAAGAAATCGAACCGTGTATGGGCACCTTCAGGCCTTTTTAAAGTGACCATACATATTAGTCAGCCCTCTGTGTTTGCATGCAAGGGCGTAACTAGTACTTTGGGGACCACATAGCAAGATTGTAAAAGCCCCCCTCCCCACAAAGGTATAAACACATACATTTGCACCAACATAGAGCCCATTCATGTTATGCCACACAGAGCCCATTCAGGTTATGCCACACAGTAGTACCCCTTATACACATTATGCTACACAGTAGTAGTGCCTCATATATTATGCCACACCGTAATGCCCTTTATTGCCCCTTACACATTATACCACACAATAATGCCCTTTACAGATTATGCCACATAGTAGTAGTGCTGTCACATCATTATTCCACACAATTATTTAACACATTATTCCACACAATAGTAGTGCCCCTTACACATTATGCCACACAGTAATGGCCCTTACACATTATGCCCTTACCTCCCCGTCTCCCTCCAGCAGCCTCTCGCTTCACCCTGTGCGCCATCAGCAGCCAGCAGGTGTGGAGTTGGGGCTAGGCCACCTGCTAATTACAGCTGGTGCACCGGCAGGCAGCGGCAGACATGAACAGACAGCATCGCCGCATTTTGAATCTGGTGCCGGTCGTGAGCCAATCAGAGCTCGCAGACTGGCAGCCAATCAGGAGCCACCACTGCTGATTGGCTGCCGGTCCGTCAGCTCTGATTGCCTCACAACCAACTGCGCTGCCTCTCCATGTTTGCCTGCCGGTGCGCCAGCTGTAGTCAGCTGGTGGACTGGCACCAAATTAACACTGCTGCCTCCCGGGCCCCCCTCGGCGGCCCTGACTGGACCTTGTGTGCATGACTGGGTGCAGGGGTAGTGGTAGGCCAAGGAGGCAGCTTGGGCACCATAGCAGCCACACCCCTTGCACCCACGGTAGTTACGCCACTGTTTGCATGCATGTTAGCAAACAGTGGGGTCCCTTTCAGGATCAGTGGAATGGGGTTATAGACAAGGACAATGTAAACAAATAAAGGCTGCAGGTGTACTTCAGGTCCAGTCTTCAATCCGGGCAACGCCGGGTATCCCAGCTAATAAATATATGTCAGTAAACCGGCACTCCACAAATAACTTAGGTATACTTGCCCAGGTGCACTCCAGAGTAAACCAAACTACAAAATTATGCATATGCATGCAAGGCAGCACTCCAAGGACTCAAAAAAGATATAAATGACAAGCTGTGTCAAGTTCTGTGTTCAACAGTTTAGTCTTGCGACTTTTATCTCATCACAAATGAATGGCACTCGGAGACAGCATAATGCAACAAACCAATGAAACCAATGTTCCATGCAAATCTCCTCTGTTAATTCTCCATTCAAAAAGCTGAGTTAAAGTCTAATTGGTATAACAGCAAATTGCACAAGGCAGATATGGAAATGACCAAGCATAATGTACTGTTCCTTGCCAAATTCGAAAAGATTTTACCATAGTCAATGTTGGATTTCTGAGTATACTGTATCCCTTTGCAATGAGCAGGCTTTGTACTGGGCAATAGTTCCATGTAGATTCAACTTTTTACAGAAGATACATTTGTTGGGGTTTGACTTGGCCTGTTTACTACAGTCCATGTGTTGTCATTGAGTGATGTAATCTCCTTGTCTGTTGCGGATATCCATTCAATCCTTTTGTTACTTGACTTTGATTCCTGGATATCTTGAGGTTCACATAATGTGAAATTTGCAAACTCCTCATATCATCTCTTATGGGTTTTTCCACTATTTGACCATGCCGAACTCCTGTTCTGCGTTTGCATGTCCAAACTGGTAATCTCCAATTCAGATACACATCAGCTGTTGGCATATCCAATGTAATTCCTCTTCCAGTTTTATTTTAAGTGGTGCCATTTCTTGGAATATAAAAATTCTTGTCTTTATAAGCTTTTTATTAGTGGTGCCCCGGAGTCTGTATTCTTTACTTTCTTGGCAGTATCCAAACATGATACATATCATGGATTTGGGATCCAGCTAATGTCTTTTTTCTTTGGGTAAGTGAGCATATGTATTACATCCCAACACTCTGAGATGGTTGTTGTTTGGCTTTCTCCCAGAGCACACTTCCAATGGTGTTTTACCTTTCACAGTGTGGGTGCACGATTCTACAGTTATACTGCCATAGACACCTGCTTCCACCCAAAAGCATTTGATTAGTTTGGAGTAATTTAGCATAGTTTGAGCTTTTTTCACAATAGTGTGGTTGGCGTGTACACTTACATCATTCTGTTCATGCACATATGCAAAAGTCAATTGGTGTTCAATGTCATGCTTCTTTAGGAAGGCCTTAAATTCTTTGTTCTTGTATTCTCCAACATTATCAGATCTTAGGATTTTCAGCTTGTGACCAGTTTGAGTTTCATTCTTTGCTCTGATGAAATAAACGTGTGTCATTCTTGTATATTCATCAATGAATGTATGAAGTATTGGTATCCACTTTATCATTTCCCTTCCATTAGACCACAAATGTCTGTATGCACCAATGTCAGGGGTGCTTCAGCTCTGGTCATTGATCTTGGAGAGGGGCAACGGGCTTGCTTGCCTACTATACAGCTTGCACATAACGGTGTCTCTGTCACTCACGGTTATCCCCGTCACCAGTCTATTGAGAAGTTTCTGGAAGTTATCATATGCTAGGTGGTCTAGCCACCTGTGCCAGGGCTCCATAAATTGTGAGTCAGTCATCATTGCATAACACTTCTTTGTGTCTAGGACACATAGTGGTTGGTATCGGGTTCCTGTCACTATCACAGTCCCTCTTTCTTTCCCACAGCACGTTTTCCTTTTGTGAACTTGACTTTGTATCCTTTCTGCTCTAGGACAATTATAGCAATGAGGGTTGTCCCCATATCTGGTATGTATAATACATCTTGGATTTTTGTGATTTTGGTTTCACCTCTTATAGATGTGCTATGACTGTCCTGACTTTTGTGGCTGTAAGACAGTTGTTTTTGACTGTTACTGGGTCACATGTGCTTAATGTTGTGAACCATTCTTGATTGCAACTTAAGTGTGTTATGGCTCCCGAGTCTATATACCATCAATCTCTTCTGCAACTTGTTTTTACACTTCTTTTTGTGTGTAGCATTCACATCTTTCAGTTTGCATTCAGAAGCTTTGTGTCCAACTTTATGACATACAAAGTACTTTGCAGGCTTAATACTCTTGAGTGTAATGCAGTATTCTCAGCATTTTATTTAACTAGTATACGTTCTTGGAACTGTAACACTTTGGTCCTTATGATCTCTGATGATAGATTAGCGATGTTGGATTCAAACATTACTACTACTAGGAAATCAAATTCAGATGTTAAATTCTGTATCATAGCCATAATAATCTCCCCATCACCGACTTGGACTCCTACAGATGCAAATTGCTGAAATATGGGGCCTCATTCAGAGGCGGTCGTAGGATGCAAGCGGTCGTTCTGAAACAGGGCGGCCGATTGCATCCTGAACGGCCGCCTCCATTTCGGTCGTTAGGCTGTGGGTTAACACCCACAACTCTAACGACCGACAAGGGTGATGGTCGCGATGGTCAAGACCATCACGACCATCGGGGCTTACGACGAGACCCTAAGGTAGGGTCTCGTCAACCTTAAGCCCCAGGGAGCTTCCTGCTCTGATTGAGCAGGAAGCTCCCCACTGACATCACTGATGATGTCAGTGGGGCCGCCCCCAAACGGCAAGCGTTCCGACAGGAAGCATTCTGACAGGAACGTTTGGCCAGACACGCCCCTGGCCCGCCCAGCAAATGGGGCGAGCTGTCACTCAACATCGACAGCTCGCCCCGTCTGCTACAAGACCCCTAACGACGGATCACCCGTCGTTAGCCGGGTCTCGCGCATGCGCACGACGGAGCCGGCTCCGTCGTGCGCATGCGCTGTGGGGCAACATCAAGTCGATCGTGAGCGCTCAGCGCTCACTTCCGACTCTGAATGAGCTCCATGGACCTTATATGATCAATATAGTCACTCATACTTGTGCATTTACTCAACTTGGTATTATACAATATTCAGATTAATTCTCCTGATGAGACCTTTGTCCTCATACTCTGTTTTCAGGGCTATCCACATATTACGTTCTGGCACTTTCCCATAAATTATGAAATAAACATTTTGATCCACACTTTAGCCTATGATTCGCATGGCTTTGTATATATCAACAGGGTTTAGGATTGTCACCTACCTGGTAAATAGTGATTGTAGGTTTCTGAGCCTAATGAAACTCATGTTGAATGTAGCTGCTGTGTACATGCTGTGTGCTGAAGTAAATCCAAGATTCACTGTTTAACTTCACATGTACCACTCCTGATATACTGAGGTGTCTCGGGTTTCTGAGGAGCCTGGGCCCATAACCTGTTGATATATGTGTTCTATTTGGTGTAGACGTATTACAGAGCCATGTAGTACTGCAGTGTTCAGACACAGTGACAAAATGGCACTGCACATGTGCAGAAGCATCCTCAGTGGCCATTTTGATAACGGACACTCAGTGGCTTCAAGCAGGAGATGGAGACAGCAAGTACTCCTCTCCAACACTCCTCCTATCACTCACCACAGGTGAAATCTGCCCAAGCTAGCTTTCTAGAGGAGTCCTGTCTTCTGCTACATGTATCTGCTTTCTCTTATATCCTCTCAGCTGTGTCCTATCTAATGGCACCGTGCGGGTCTGTGTGTTTAAATCCTATAGCAGCTCCTATAGTCCCTCTCTAACAAATGTTGGCTTATAGTTGTCTTTGATCAGAGTAACTATTGGTGGCAGGGGCATTTTGGGGTGTCTGATGGACATATAAGGAGTATGTGGGGATGTCTGGGACATTTAAGGGGCAATACTACCTCACAGCACTGAGGTCATGAGTTTTATTCCCACTACGGCCCTAACTGTGTGAAGTTTGTATATTCTCCCTGTGCTTGCGTGGGTTTCCTCCCACACTCCAAAAATATACTGGCAGGTTATTTGTCTCCCAACAAATGTTAACGCTAGTGTGTGTGTATATGTGCATGTGATAGGGAAAATAGATTGTAAGATCCACTGGGGCAGGGACTGCTGTGAATGGCCAGATGCTCTCTCTAAAGTGCTGCGGAATATGTGTGCGCTATATAAATAACTGGTAATAAATACAAAAAATGTGGTGAAGTAAATTATGTTGAGATCCAAAAACGGGCGTTGGGCCCCAATTTATTTAAATGATTTATCCAAGGGACCAACATAATTATGAACTCAGTGTGATCACTACTGTACATCGGTTACATATAATTGTTGATATGTCCTAATGGTGTACTAGAAGGCTAAGTGGCATAACTTCATCCCAGGTGCCCGGGAGCAAGATAAATGTTGGTGTCCCCCCCACCCTCCAAATTAAAATATACCACCCCCCAGCACCTATGCCAGCTCCAGCTGCCGCCACCCCGCTATGCAGTTCCTTTTATACAATGCCCCCAGTAGTGGTCCCCCTATGCAGTGCCCGCCTATATAGTGCCCCCCAGTAATGGTCCCCCTATGCAGTGCCTCCAGTAGTGGTCCCCCTATGCAGTACCTCCAGTAGTGGTCCCCTATGCAGTGCCCCCAGTAGTAAGGCCCCTGTAGTGCCCCCAATAGTAAGGCCCCTGTAGTGCCCCATATGATACCCCCAGTAGTAATGCTGCTGTAGTGCCCCCATATGATGCCCCCAGTAGTAATGCCCCCTGTAGTGCCCCCATATGATGCACCCAGTAGTAAGGCCCCTGTAGTGCCCCCAGTAGTAAGCCCCCTGTAGTGCCCCCAGTAGTAAGCCCCCTGTAGTGCCTCCAGTAGTGAGCCCCCTGTAGTGCCTCCAGTAGTAAGCCCCCTGTAATGCTCCCTGTAGTGCCCCCTAGTAGTAAGCCCTTGTAGTGCTTCCAGTAGTAAGCTCCCTGAAATGCCTCCAGTAGTAAGCCCCCTATAGTGCCCGGTCAGCTGTTTAATGCGGCAGCTGACCAGGGTCACAGTGCAGGAGCCGGGAGACCAGCTGACTGGAGGGAGGACATCACTGGAGCCCCGATCTTTGGTCCCTGGACAGAGGTAAGTTGTTTTGGTTTTTTTAAGCAGTGATCAGCTGCCGGGGAGGAAGCTGATCACAGGGTGTGAGGAACTGGCTGTGATCGCTTCCTCCCCGGCTACCGGGTCAGGTTACAGCCTGTCACTGACACATCCCCCTAACTGGGAGACGGGAGATCCGATCACAGCACAGCCCGGCAGCCATTATCATCTCTCTCCTTTGAACTTAATGATGCAAAGGAGAGAGATGATAAAGGTCGGACAAACTGTGCTAGGGGGGACGATCGCTCCAACTGCCCCCTTTGATCCGCCACTGGCGAGTATGCAGTGGTGGTGATATAATTGGTATTAGCGGCAATAGGATCCAACACCCTTAAGTGCAATACTGCGACACTCAACACTCAAAACAGATGGTGGTTTGCGCATGCACATAACATACCCGGTGGCCATCTTGGTAAAGATGCCTGGCTTCACTATAAGGAGATAGGAGACAGCGCAGGAGGGCTCTCTTCTTCAACAACCCCCTCACTTTGTCTCTGTTCACATAAAATATTTTACCCTGCTTCCTCTCAACTTTGGTAAGATTATGCATCAAATCAAAAAAGAAACTAATCATATCAATGCATCAAGTAAATTCCAGTCCACATTTCCTGAAGAGCATGGTTAGCAATTGTGACGTCAGTCCCTTTAGCAAAATATCAGAATTGCTAACCTTGTCGCTTGCAGTGAGTACACAGGCTACGTATGGCATCGTAGTGGATAATTTATTCATGCCCCTGTGATGGCGTTCAAATGCACTGGCACGCCTGCGTTTCCCCGACCACTCCCCTGTTACCACCCCAAATGGTACTTCCTGTCAATCACTCTGCGATGGGTCTGCATAGTCACAGAGATCGCAGTGGAGTATTCACGCACGGCAATGAATACGCATTTGCAAAATGCAATAACTGGCCGATTTTGTGCGTAATTGCAGTTGCGATCCTTGCTGAATCAGGCCCTTATTCACACGGAGGGGTACATTTACTAATGGTCTGTTTAAGGTAATTTTCTACACCGACCGAAACCAACCATCTTCAATGGTGTGTTTGTGTCTAAAAACTGACTATTTATTATCGGTCGGGTTCCAGCTTCAATTGAAAGTCGACATCGATGTCAGATGGTTTGGTTTTTGCAGCTCCAAATGGAAGATCAAAACGACAGCAAACCCATCCAAACAAAAGTCCTGCACAGATCACTCCGATCTGTGCAGGCTTTCTTAGGTAACAAAGGCTAGAAATAGTTAAAAGGTTAGAAAAAAATATGCGTGGTGTCACCAACCTCCTAAATCCATGACCAGCCCTGGACCTCACAGCCTTGTCTAGTACCGAAAAACTGTCTTGGGGTTCCTCCGATTTTCCAATAACCAGCAATGGGCTGAACTAGCCGAGGGCCTTATGTTGTAGCAGGGAGACGCACAATGTAGGGTACCCCTGCAATACTGTAAACCAGCCTCAAACTGGTCTGCTCAGCCCCTGAAATTCCTCGAGAAGTCGTGACCCTGTAAATAAAATGGGGCCCCCTCCAGGAAACCCTAGGCTTGGGCTGAAAGCCCAGGATTATTCCTCACACCCCTGGTGGCAGTTGGTGTGGGGTTAATGGAGTAAATATAGAAACTAATATTGTTCTTTACTTGCAGTCTACAGGTCCTAGCAAAGCAGGCCTGACATGCCGACACTTGTGGAACAACAAATGCCAACATGCCCAGACATTAAGGGCCCACTGGCACCTGTAGTCTGTCTGTAAATAAAATAAGCACAGGATGCACATACCAAAAGGGGTAGTATTTTATTTAAAATAAAAAATAAAGTCATACTTACCAAAACCATGCATGGTCTCCTTTTTGGTCCAAGTAGAGTCCACTGGTCTTTGAAAAACAATAAACCGAATGAGACTGAATGGACATGCACTGTACACAGACCCTCCAACTATACTTATTTAGCCGGTACAGTACCGGCAAACGGGCTGTACCGTTTGTACCGGGTGAGCACAATCTCCCGATTTCTATAGCAGCGCTGCGGGGACACAGCGAGTGACACGAGTGACAGGCGGCTCCGTCAGCTGTTTCATACAGCGGCCGCAGAGGATCTTCTCCACAGTCAGTCTCACGAGATGATGACGTCATCATCCCGCAAGACTATGACTATTAGGCTATGCTAGGGCTGCTGCAATGGTAGTGGCATCTGCGATACCTCGGCGGCTGTGTAAAATAAAAAGAATCAGTAGCACAGACAGCGCACTTCTTCCCCTAGAGAGGTAGGTAATCTGCCCACTATGTAAACAAATTATAAAACTGCAAGTGAAATTACTCATGTAGCTATTCTATACAGAAAACATATATATTTATCTATAGATACTCTTGTTTGGAAAGGGGACATAGTGCTATATATATATATATATATATATATATATATATATATTTATATTCACACATATATATATATCCATGTCAATATATATATATATATATATATATATATATATATATCCAAATGAGGCGGAACTCCGAGTTCTTGTAGTAATATAAAATAGTGCTGTTTATTCAAACATACATCGACGTTTCGGGGCCACCTGCCCCTTCTTCAGGATGACAAATGTGTAAGATACAAACAGATTTAAATAACTTACCCCACCGGACATGTAGCACATCCTCCGCGCCGTTCTGAATCCCGGAACTCCAGCAATCACGCGTGGTGCATAAAATCCACATGGCTAGTGCATCCGTGATGCAGTCGGGCGCACAGGATGACGCATCTAGCACGTGTGCTAGCATGTTGCCGTGGTAACATCACCTAAATAATACACACAGTTACAAACATACAAAAACAAGACATGATAGGCAGGCTTAATTAGATATTAAATGTATAGAAGGCAATGTCTTTAAAAGTAGGGAAAATACACTGTCATATGAGTTATATACGGCAAAATAATCTTGAAAACTGCAGCACTAATTTCCCTCAACGAACCATACACCAAGTGACACCAGCAAAATGTGTGCATGTGTTCCTATAAAAACCGTTCAATAAGTATCAATGTGATACAAATGAATTAAAATGATTATATCAGTGTGATAAACTGTTTGACATGTGGAATAACTGTAAAATGTGTATTCAAAAAATAAGTCCTGTGTAAATATGTGTTGTCATGAAACGTGAAAAAAAAAAAAGAATAAACAATGTGAACAAATCATATATGTTAACTAAATATTGATGACAACTATAAGTGCAAACACTATATATACTGAAACAAACCCTAAGTGACTCAAAAAACAAGAAAATGTGAGAAAGTGACCTACATCATATATGAATATGTGTGATAACCTATCAAAGTAATCTAATATCCTTAGTGAAAGTGGGTGTACACTGGTAAGTTGAACTGCAACATTATATAAAATCACTCTAATTGGCGTTATACATAATGACTACATTCAATGATTTATTAGATTACAGCAAAAAAATAGTAGCTACATATTATACCCCGTGAATTTACATGGAGCCATTTTTTCTTACTTAAGGGAAACCAACATTTAATATAAAATCATTTTGACATGTGAATTTTAACCTACAAAATGCGAGACGAATCCCACACATCACAAAAAGCAGGATATCACTCTAGTAGAGGAATAATAAAGTATTTGTGCCAATAACTATAGTAATAACTAAATCCTATACCACCAATTTGAATGTTGTATACAAAACTTAATATAACTACACTATAACCTGTATCATACCAAACAACATTTTATCAAAGGTGACATTGGAGGCCCATAGACTCATTTAAACCACGGGGGGCTAGAGTGTCCAAACAAAAGATCCAGGAAGTCTCAAGTTGTAACAACCTTCTGGATCTATTTCCCCCTCTGAGTGAAATGGGCACATGATCAATGGCCTTATGTTTGATAGTAGCCATACTGTGCTTTTGCAGAGCAAAATGTCGGGCAACCGGTTGGTCACTGGTACCAGTAGTAAGGGCTGCCCTGAGTTAGTTAGGCGTCCTTATTAGCTATATCAGTGTTCTCCCCAGAAATTTTTTCCAGCCGGGTGGCATCCAAAAGTAGCCGGGTGGGGGCCTTCGCAATTATGCGCGTGCCGGGAAAAGGGGTATCTCCCTTACCAATCCAGCCCGACATGTCTCAGGCTGCTCCCCCACTGGCTCTCAGTCAAAAGTGCCCATTATGCAGTGCCCCCTGTATTTGTGCTCTTTATACAGTGCCCCCAGTAGTTTTCACCTTTATGCATTGCTCCCTGTAGTTTAGCTTTGCCCTTATGCAGTGCCCCCTGGCTGAAGTAGTGTCCCTATGTATAGCCTGCAGACTGGTCCCTTATGTAGTGCCCCCAGGCTTAAATAGTGCCCCCAGGCTGGCCCCTTTATGCAGTGCCTCCAGGCTGGCCCCTTTGTGCAGTGCCCCCAGGCTTAATTAGTGCCCCCAGGCTGGCCCCTTTGTGCAGTGCCCCCAGGCTGGCCCCTTTGTGCAGTGCCCCCAGGTTGGCTCCATTATAAAATGCCCCCAAGCTGGCTCCATTATAAAATGCCCCCAGACTGGTCCCCGGTCCCGGCCCCAGCACTTACCTTTACTTGATGGCCGGTCTCCTGCTCGCCGCTGCTGCTGCTACCGCGTGCTGACTGGATCTAACTAGATCCAGCAGACGCGCGGGGAAGGCTCCTCACGTCGCGGGTGACGTCATGCGCACTCGCAGTGGGGAACATTGACCCGCTTGCGAGCGTACTGACGCTCACGAGCGGGTCTGAATGACCCCCTGTGTCTCTTTTCTTCTACTCCTCCCTCACTCAGCTGCTACATTATTTTCTCCTCTACCACCAGTTTTCACCTCTTTTCTTCATCCATAGTCCCCTCTACGTTCGCCCCCCTCCTTCCTCTCCCCTGTCTCTCTTTATCACATATAAGTCTCTCCACTGCATCTCCCACAACTCCAGTATTATTCACTTCTCTTCCACCATGGTCCTGCTGCACCACTACTAAACCTTGCACCCACTCTTTTATCCAAGTTACCTGTCCTCTTCCCCTCCCACACCACACTAAACCTACACCTGACCCACCACCACCTGCTGTCACCCTTCCTCATTCAGAAGCCAGCTACATAACCCCACACTCCTTATCCCCCTGCTCTAGATCAATATCACCTCCACACTACATCAACCCTAATCAGGGGCGGATTGGGCCACCAGGAAAGTTCCCGCTGGGCCGGTCCCATTCACCTCTCTGCAGGGCCAGCTGACACTGCCTGCCAGGCCGGCTGCCGGCCCAGGCCAAGTGCTATGTGCCAGCTGCCACGCTTCCTGGATTTGCGTTCCATTGGAACGCAAACAGGAAGCTGTCAGCTGCTCCAACTAGCGGCCAGGCACTAGAAGCAGCTGTGGTGCATCGTAGTGTATGGAGGCTGGAGCTTGTGCTTCAGCCAGAGTGAACCTCTGCGGGGACAGTCACTGTGTTAGACTGAACCCTGTGAAACCAAGGGGTGGTCCGTTTGTGCACAAGACCACCCCTTAGCAGTGTAAGCAGCGGCTGTGGAACGCGGCGCCGGTCAGATGTCGGACCCAGCAGCGGGTCACGTGGATAGAAGATTTAGCCGGGGGCGGGGCGCCTTCTCAGCGGCCAGCGCGAGTCAGAATATAACTATAAACATACAGTGATCCTGGAGGACCCTGCAGCTCCTGTGCACTATTACAGCATAGCATGAAGCTCTACTTGAAAAAGTAAGACGTTCGGGGGTCCTACTGTATGCACAAGTAAATCACTAAGTGCCTGTCCAGCTGTGATGTGATTACAAGTCCCTAGCACACTGGATGTGCTGAGACTTGTAGTGCCATCATCGTTATAAGGGCCATGAAAAGACAACTGTTATATATACATATATATATAATATATATATATATATATATACATACATACACACATATATATATATATATATATATATATATATATATATATATAATTATAATGTACTCCATGAACAGTTTGGCTGGGGAAGCCTTGGCTGGGTGCAGCTTTATTTCTAAGTGCAGTTTTTTAAGTGCATAACTAGCGTTAGACCTGCGCTATTTTTATTAGTTAATTCTTCTGCTGATCTTGAATGAATTGACACCGCCTCTCTCCCAATCTACAGGTAACTGAAGTTGACTGTGACTGCAAAGTGTTTCACCTCCTGTGCCTCCTTTATTAATTATAATCATAGGTAACTGAAGTTGACTGTGACTGCAAAGTGTTTCACCTCCTGTGCCTCCTTTATTAATTATAATCATAGGTAACTGAAGTTGACTGTGACTGCAAAGTGTTTCACCTCCTGTGCCTCCTTTATTAATTATAATCATAGGTAACTGAAGTTGACTGTGACTGCAAAGTGTTTCACCTCCTGTGCCTCCTTTATTAATTATAATCATAGGTAACTGAAGTTGACTGTGACTGCAAAGTGTTTCACCTCCTGTGCCTCCTTTATTAATTATAATCATAGGTAACTGAAGTTGACTGTGACTGCAAAGTGTTTCACCTCCTGTGCCTCCTTTATTAATTATAATCATAGGTAACTGAAGTTGACTGTGACTGCAAAGTGTTTCACCTCCTGTGCCTCCTTTATTAATTATAATCATAGGTAACTAGCTTATTCTTTACTGAATCCTTATGCTTTTGTTTCTAATGCCTTATGATTTGTAATAGTTACATTGTTTTAAGGATTCTCTCAGTTTATTGACTAAAGTGAATGCTTGATTTATTTGTAGCCTTAGATGTATGGTATGTGGTCATTGTTGACTTAAGCCATTTTTATTGCTAGCTTTCTCTGGCTGGCCAATTGGGGGTTTTCATTAATTAGTGTCCACACTTGCCTGCTTCCCTGTATAAGTGTCAGTAGTTTGGCTGGGTGCAGCTTTATTTCTAATTGCAGTTTTTTAAGTGCATAACTAGCGTTAGACCTGCGTTGGACCTTTTCTCCTTCTGGTTTTCCTCGGTTTATCAAGCAACAAACCCCAACAATCTAAAGACTCAGACTACAACTGGACTCCCTGTACAATCACGACAAGAACACATCTAATGCTATTAATAATGCTGGCCTTCTGATTCTCGCATACAATTCAATGCTTATCGTACTTTTTCCCATGTCAGCTTACATCTATCAACTTTGAAACACTGTCCTTTATCTCAGCTCTCTTGCCTAGCCTCACATCCTCTATCTGCTTACAATCTGCGTTATTTTTCACATTCTGCACACATTAGAACCCCACTTTTATTCCTCCCTATAACAATCTTGTTAAGCTGCATACATATTGATACACTGTTCTTTGATACGTCACTGTTTTCTTACTTGCATCCCTACAAATCTCTTGCACTCATATCTCATTTATATTTCCAAATTTCATTCCTCTTGTTTACTTATAAACACCATGACAAGGTTTTCGTCAACTCCCTCCTTCACTCTGTCTCTACCTAATCCTCTATTCTGCCCCCTGCTTCCACCTTTATCCTTTCCCCCTTATCTCTTCCACCTCCTCCTCCCCTTCTCCCCCCTCCTCTGTCTGCCTACTCTTCACTCCTCACCCATTACTCCACTTTCTTCCTGTTCTACCCCCCCTCTGTCCTACTACCCCACCACCAAACCCTCCTCCTACACTCCTCTCCCTGTCACTTCACCCCACTGCCATCCACATCTCCCTCCCTGCCCACCTCCTATTGGTTCCCTTTCCAGCTCAGGTGCCCGCACCATCACTAAACTCTATTCATATCGGTCCCCCAAATTAATCTCACCTCCACGTTACAGCAACCCGGACAATCTTATTCACATCTCCCTCACAAATGCTATCTCTCTATCCTGTGCCCTCTGGAATGCCAGGTCAGTCTGTAATAAACTGGTCCCCACCCATGACCTTTTTATCTCCAACTCTCTGAATCTCCTAGCCATCACTGAAACTTGGATCTCACCCTCTGACACCACTTCTCCTGCTGCTCTATCCTCTGGGGGCTTCACCTTCTCCCACACCCCCCGGCCTGGGGGTCGCCATGGTGGTGGTGTTGGGGTCCTTCTATCCACCAGTTACTCATACCAGCTAATACCCTCTGAACCATCCCTTACATTCCCCACATTTGAGGTTCATGCTATACGCCTCTTCCAACCAGTAAACCTCAGAGTAGCTGTCATTTACCGTCCCCCTGGCTCTCCCTCCAAATTCCTTGACAACTTCGCTTCCTGGCTCCCTCACTTTCTCTCCTCAGATCTTCCCTCCATTATCCTAGGTGATTTTAATATTCCTATTGACATTCCCACAGAATCTTCTGCAGCTAAACTCCTTACCCTCACCTCTTCATTTGGTCTCGCCCAATGGACCTCCTCACCCTCCCATGTGAGTGGGCACTCACTTGACCTGGTCTTTACGCACCGTTGTGATATTTCTGATTACTCCAATTGCCCATTCCCCCTCTCTGACCATCACCTTCTCTCTTTTAACCTATCCCTCTCTCCTTCCCCTCCTCTAACTCCTAAGGCTACCATTACTAAGCGTAATATTGAGGCTATTGACACTGTTGCTTTCACTATCATTTCTCTCTCCTGTCCTGAACAAGCTACTTCCCTGTACAATTCCTCCCTTGCTTCTGCTCTTGATTCTGTTGCTCCAGCAATAACCACTCACCCTCGCAGATCCACACCACAACCCTGGCATTCCAAATGCACCAGATACCTACAAAAGTGTTCAAGAATTGTGGAGCGTCAGTGGAGAAAATCACGCTCTAAGGCTGACTTCTTCCATTTCAAATTTATTCTCTCCTCCTACAGTGCTGCCCTGTCTCTCTCCAAACAAACATATTTCAAGAACCTCATCTCCTCCTAGTCCTCAAACCCCCGGCGTCTCTTTGCCACTTTCAACTCCCTACTCTGCCCTTCCCCTCCTCGCCTTCCCTCCTCGCTCTCTGCCCTTGACTTTGCCACCTACTTTACATCTAAAATTGACTCCATACGTGAGGACATCATATCCCATCAGACCCTCAGCACTCCTCTCCCTCCTTGCCCTTACCACCCCTCCCCTTCTCTCTCACCAACTCTGACATCCTTCTCCCCTGCTTCTGGAGAGGAAGTCTTGGCCCTCATCCGGTCCTCCCCTCCTTCCACCTCCCCTCTTGACCCTATCCCTTCCCGTCTCCTCTCCCACCTGTCTCCTTCTGCCTGTTCCCATCTGGCTCACCTCCTTAATCTTTCCCTTTCATCTGGCACTGTCCCTTCTGCATTCAAACATGCTCTTGTCTCCCCCATTCTTAAAAAACCTACCCTTGATCCTAACATACTTTCAAACTATCGACCCATCTCTCTTCTCCCTTTTGCTTCCAAACTCCTTGAGCATATTGTCTACAACCGCCTTACCACCTTTCTTTCCTCCCTCTCCCTCCTTGACTCATTTCAATCTGGCTTCCGATCTCTCCACTCCACGGAAACTGCCCTCACGAAAGTCAGCAACGACCTCCTTGCTGCCAAATCCAAGGGCCACTACTCTCTGCTCATTCTCCTTGACCTCTCTGCTGCATTTGACACTGTAGACCACCCTCTCCTCCTGCAAATCCTTTACTCTCACGGTTTACGTGACACTGCCCTCTCCTGGCTTTCCTCCTACCTCTCTGATCGTTCCTTCGCTGTGTCCTCTCATGACTCCTCTTCCCCTCCACTTCCACTAAAGGTAGGAGTTCCCCAAGGTTCTGTTCTTGGACCTCTCCTTTTCTCCCTATATACATCCTCTCTAGGTGAACTCATTAACTCCTTTGACCTCCAATATCATCTCTATGCAGATGATACTCAAATTTACCTTTCCACCCCTGAGCTCACCCCTGAGCTCCTTACCCGTATCTCCAACTGTCTCTCTGCTGTCTCTTCGTGGATGTCCCAGCGCTTTCTTAAACTTAACATGTCTAAGACTGAGCTGATCATCTTCCCACCCTCTTCCAATACATCACTTTCCACAATTTCGTTATCTATTGATGGCACAACTATCTCCTCCAGCCCCAAAGTGCGCTGTCTTGGAGTTATCCTAGACTCCTCCCTCTCCTTTAAACCGCACATTCAGCACCTCTCGCAGTCCTGCCGTTTTCACCTAAAACATATCTCCAGGATTAGACCCTTCCTCACTCAGGATGCCACTAAAACCCTCATCCACTCACTGGTCATAACCAGATTGGACTACTGTAACCTTCTCCTAGCTGGCCTCCCAGTCTCTCACCTCTCTCCACTACAATCTGTTCTCAATGCTGCTGCTCGGCTCATCTTCCTCTCCAGACGTTCTATATCTGCTTCCCCTCTCCTTCAAGCCCTACACTGGCTCCCCTTCCCCTTCAGATGCCAATTCAAGGTTCTTACATTCACCTACAAAGCCCTCACCAAATCCTCTCCCACATACATTTCTGACCTTCTCTCCCTTCACACTCCCGCCCGCCCACTTCGCTCAACTAATGCATGCCGCCTCTCTTGCCAACTGATTACTTCCTCCCACTCCCGCATCCGAGATTTTGCCCGTGCTGCTCCCTACCTTTGGAATGCTCTCCCTCTCCCTATCAGACTCTCCACCTCTCTACAAATCTTCAAACGGGCTCTCAAGACCCACTACTTCATCAAGGCCTTCCAGCACTCCTCCTAACCCACTTCATGCTCTTTCCTGCCTAACTTCCCCTTCTGTGTCATGCCTGTCTGTATGCCCCTCCCGTTAGAATGTAAGCTCTCATGAGCAGGGACCTCTTCCCTCATGTGCTTCTCTTTACATTTTCTTCTACTCTCTACTCCCCATTAGGGCACCTAACACGGGACCGCCAACTCCCGGCAGCTTATTGTGAGTGCTTTAATCACTATTTCAGCAATGTATATAAGTTGTGTCCTTGTCCTGCACTGTAATGTACTGTAAGTTACTTGTTTCTTGTTCACTTATTAGTTCTATGTACTATGTAAGGCGCTGCGGAACACTTGTGGCGCCATATAAATAAAGGATAATAATAATAATAATAAATGCCTACTTTTCTATGAATTTGTAAATTCAGTCTGCTTTAGTAATATGATACACTGTGTGTGTGTCACAATAATGTTACCTGCCCAAGTGCCCTCCTAGATGCTGGGAACGTCAATTCATAATGGAATAGGACGCGGCACTCCCGGTGGCATTCATACAAGAAATAGACAGCATATGCATATGGATGCGCTGTTTTTTATATATATATATATATATATATATATATATATATAAACCACCCTCCCTGTAATGTCCCCTCAGTGTCCCTGCCCTTAATATCCCTGTAAATCCACTCAGTGTCCCTGTTCTCACCCTCACCCACCCTGTACCGTCCCCTCTGTGTCCCTGCCCTCCATATCCCTGTAAATCCCCTCAGTGTCCCTGCCCTCACTATCCCTGTAACTCCCCTCAGTGTCCCTGCCCTCAATATCCCTGTAATTTCCCTCAGTGTCTCTGTCCTCACCCTCACCCACCCTGCCCTCACTATCCCTGTAATGTCCCCTCAGTGTTCCAGCCCTCACCCTCCCTGTAACATCCCCTCAGTGTCCCTGCCCTATCACTGAATATCCCTCTCAGTGTCCTTGCTCTCACTATCCCTGTAAATCCGCCTCAGTGTCCCAGCCCTCACCCTCCCTGTAATGTCCCCTCAGTGTCCCTGCCCTATCACTGTATATCCCTCTCAGTGTCCTTGCTCTCACTATCCCTGTAAATCTGCCTCAGTGTCCCAGCCCTCACCCTCCCTGTAATGTCCCCTCAGTGTCCCTGCCCTATCACTGTATATCCCTCTCAGTGTCCTTGCTCTCACTATCCCTGTAAATCCGCCTCAGTGTCCCAGCCCTCACCTTCCCTGTAATGTCCCCTCAGTGTCCCTGCATTCATATAAAAACATTGCTGCTTTTTACAGATATTTTTTCATCTGACTCAGAATCAGGCCCTATGAGGAGGGATTCTTCCCCACTCGACAGACCCCACCCTCATTAGGGCTGCTTCCATAAATTTCCCGGGCTGGTTTCACATCCCAATCTGCCGCTGACCCTAATAATCTCATTCTCCTCTCACCTCTTACCTCTGTCCCTCTCTCATGTTCCCTCTGGAAAGCCAGTTTTGTCTAATAAACTGGTCCCCGTTCATGAGCACTTCATCTGCAATGCCTTGATTCTCCTTGCCATCACCAAACCCTGGATTTACCCATCTGACACCACTGCTCCTGCAGCTATCTCCTTTGGGGGTCTCACATTCTCTCACACCCTGGCCTGGAGGTTTCCAGGGTGGTGGTCTTGGGGTCCTGCTATCCTTGGGTCACTCCTACCAACTCTTACCTTCTGAACCCTCCATCTCATACTTACCATTCGACACTCATGACCTTTGCCTCTTCCAACTTCTTCGAGTAGCTGCCTTTTTTTGGCTCCCTGGCCTTCATTCAAAATTCCTCCATCACTTGGCTTCCTGGCTCTCAATCTTCAAATGGGCTCTCAAGACCCATTTCTTCCTCAATGCTTTCCAGCACTCATCCTAACCCACTACTCTATGCTCCTTCCTCACTATCTAGCCCATCTGTGTCACCCCTGTTTGTCTGACCCTTAGAATGTAAGCTCTTGTGAGCAGGGCCCTCTTCCCTCACGTGCTTCTTCTTGCCTTACTTTTACTTTCATTTACAATGGCACCTAAAACTTGGTTACTGACACCCTGCTGCTTATTTAGGTGTTATTCAGCATTGTTTATAAATCATACTTATCCTGCATTGTCTGTACTGTTAATAACTGTTGTCTTGTGTGCTCATTTGTTTCTGTACTTTGTAAGGCGCTGCGGAACCCTTGTGGTGCCATATAAATAAAGGATAATAATAATAATAATTAGAGTGATTTTATATAATGTTGCAGTTCAACTTACCAGTGTACACCCACTTTCACTAAGGATATTAGATTACTTTGATATGTTATCACACATATTCATATATGATGTAGGTCACTTTCTCAAATTTTTATGTTTTTTGAGTCACTTAGTTAGGTTTGTTTCAGTATATATAGTGTTTGCATTTATAGTTGTCATCAATATTTAGTTAATATGTATGATTTGTTCACATTGTTTATTCTTTATTTTTTTTTCACGTTTCATGACAACACATATTTACACAGGACTTATTTTTTGAATACACATTTTACAGTTATTCCACATGTCAAACAGTTTATCACACTGATATAATCATTTTAATTCATTTGTATCACATTGATACTTATTGAACGTTTTTTATAGGAACACATGCACACATTTTGCTGGTGTCACTTGGTGTATGGTTCGTTGAGGGAAATTAGTGCTGCAGTTTTCAAGATTATTTTATATAACTCATATGACAGTGTAGTTTCCCTACTTTTAAAGACATTGCCTTCTATACATTTAATATCTAATTAAGCCTGCCTATCATGTCTTGTTTTTGTATGTTTGTAACTGTGTGTATTATTTAGGTGATGTTACCACGGCAACATGCTAGCACACGTGCTAGATGAGTCATCCTGTGCGCCCGACTGCGTCACGGATGCGCTAGCCACGTGGATTTTCTGCACCACACGTGATTGCTGGAGTTCCGGGATTCAGAACGGCGCGGAGGATGTGCTACATGTCCGGAGGGGTAAGTTATTTAAATCTGTTTGTATCTTACACATTTATTGTCATCCTGAAGAAGGGGCAGGTGGCCCCGAAACGTTGATGCATGTTTGAATAAACAGCACTATTTGTATTACTACAAGGACTCCGAGTGCCGCCTCATTTGGATTTTTGTTGTGGGGACGCCGTTCCCTGTAAGGGAGGGCACCGGAGCAAGTAATCCTCGTCTTGGTCATGTGAGTGCATATATATATATATATATATATATATATATGCAAGTGTATAATTAACTGAAATTTCAAGCATACATATATATATATATATATATATATATATAGACACACACACACACACGTACATACACTGTGTATATATATATATATATATATATATATATATATATTACACATAGCTTGTAGACAGGCGGCACTCACGGCGGCTTAAAAAGAATGTTAGACTCCGCTGGTTTGGGATCAACGTTTCAATGCGATTAGCATTTTCGATACTGATGAAAATGCTAATCGCATTGTAGCGATGATCGCAAACCAGCAGAGTCTGTGTGATTCTCTTTAAGCCGCTGTGAGTGCCGCCTGTCTACAAGCTACAGTATGTATTTTTCCCCAAAGTCTTGGAGGTAAATTAATTACCTGGAGTGCTGACTAACCGCTTTCTATATAGTAAGGAAAGACACAATCCATGGTCTAGCTGACACGCCCCTAGGTGACAAAGTCGCACCTCTTCTGGTGTTTCAAGTGTATCTTTTTCTAGCTGTAAATGTTGGAGGGTATGTGTACAGTGCTTAGCGTAATGACAGCAGGTTACTGCCGATCACTCCTATAAGACTGATTGGCTGAGAGAGTGTGGGAGCTCCACCGTGGAGACACATCATTTTCATCCCAAGGGTCATTATGTCAGACACTGTCACAATATGTAGATTGTTATTGCAAGCTATTGTTCAAAACACTGAATATTAAAAAATATTTTTTTTTTTATAAATTGGGGACATTGCCATTGCTCTCCAGGGACTGCATTTTAGTCACATTAGACATTGTAAATTTATACACCAACATTCCACATGCATCTGGAATGTGTTGGTGGCTTAAGTCCACAAAATATCCAGGTCCGTCTTTAGACTTTCTGATGTCATTAATTGATGTCATCTTGCACAATATTTATTTCCTCTTTGGTGATAATTTTATTTACAATGTAGTGGGGTCGCGATGTGGTCTAATATGGCCCCATGGTATGTTTATCTATTAATGTACGCATATGAGAAAATGTCTTACCCCCTTGCAAAATATATTTAAGTTTACATTCATTACATAACTGGGGGTCATTCTAATCTTCTTGCTTTTTTAAATAAATTGAACAGTTTTAATAGCAGCATCAAATTTACTTTGAACTGTAGTTTTAATATTATGAACTTTTTGGATATTACTGTGGAAATCACAAGTGGTCATTTTGTGACAACTGTTTATACCAAGACTACAGATAAAACATGTTGCCTGTTGTGGACAGCTTTCATCCCCGCCCACTTAAAAAAGGACTTCCGTTTCCACAATTAGTCCTGGTCACATACATCACCTGTGACAGACAAATTGTCACAAGCTTTGACGCCCATATGTGAGACACGTATACAACATGATTATGATATTAATGAAGTCAAAGAAACCATAGACAAGTGTCTGGACCTTGGCCGAGCTATAATGTTTGCCGGCAATAAACATTAACAAAATTCTGGTCTTATAGTTTTTCAACCACTTATTCCATCAGTTCACATATCATTAAACAGCATTGGCACATTGGGCCTGATTCAGACCCACTCGCGAGCGGCTGTCCGCTCGCAAGTGGGTCGATGGTCTGCACTGAGCATGCGCACGACGGCGGGAGCTCCGTCGTGCGCATGCGCCAGACGCGACGAGCGAAGGACTTTCCTTCGCTCGTTGTGTCTGATCAAAGGGGACGTGCTGTCGATGTTGATTGACAGCACGCCCCCTTTGGTGGGCGTGCCGGGGGCGTGCCTCCCTGCCGGGGGCGTTCCCAAGGGAACGCCTACCGTCAGAAGCCGGCCCACTGACATCACTAAAATCACTCCGGGCCTTGCGGTTGAAAACCTCAACCGCAGGCTCCGGCTCGTAGTTTCGATGGTCGCGATGGTCAAGACCATCGCGGCCATCAAACTGCACGCTCGTATAGGCTGTGGGTGGTGACCCACAGCTATACGAGCGTCCAGGAGGACGCTCCATAATTATGGAGGGCGGCCCTCATTCAGAGCGTACGGCTCTGAATGAGGGCCTTTATTCAAAGTGACCCAATTTTGTTACAAACCCAGCAGCAATTTAAAAAGGAAGTGTAATTTCCTGACATCAGATTTAAGGGACAGACAAATTGGGTATCAGTGAATCCAGATTCATTTTGCTGTTGGAGTTGCACTAATTGCCACTTTATGCTCATTGGCTATTGTTTTAAAGACCCAAAGTCAAACAAATCTTACAAAATTAACTAACCCTTAACCTGTAAAGGCAAATATGTAATATATGCCATTAAATGCACTTGTAATCAAATTTACATTGGTAAAACAATACGAATGATATAAGAACGTGTAGCTCTACACAGATCGTCTATCAAAAAGGCCTCCTTGTCTTTAGATTCTGGCAGGTTAGTATCTATTGGCTAAGGTCCTTCCAATTTCTTAGATAACTGTCCCATGTTACTTGACTATAGACAGGAGCAATATTTTGACAACTCTTTCTTAAGCACAGCTGCACTACGTTGGTGTAGTAATTTAATACGTAGTAGGATGTTTCTTTTTATTTTTTTATTTCATTGATGTCTTGACACACACCCTTTTACTGCTGCTAAGAATGGTGCACCGATTAGCTTATTATTAATCATGTCAATCTCCTAGTTCAATGTCCCTTTGGACTAGCTGTGGAAAGCCACACTAATTAGACAGCGCCACAGTCCTTCTAATTCATCTCCTAAAGTGCAGGACTGCAATAATTCCCGGTGCCCAAATACCCCAGTCAGATCTTGGTGGGGTTTGTTACCGATGAGGTGAGGGTAGTAGTGGGAGAGTCTCTAGCAGATGGGAGTAGTATATAATTTCTCCTTGTGTACTGTGTGTATGGAGTATGAATACAAACTGGACATCACAGGTAGCAGGTGAGTATGGAACCAAGATAGGGGTCTAGTTACTAAGCAGTGTTATGAGCAGTGGTGTAACTATAAATTTTACTCCCCCCCTGCCAAATAAATTCTGGCGCCCCCCTGCCACGATTGGGGGTGGTGGGGCGAGGTGGAGAGGAGTGTGAGATGTCAAACGTATATATTTACATATGTAACTTTTACTGGCTGTCACACTGTGTGTGTGTGTATATATATATATTATATATATATATATATATATATATACACTGTATATTGTATACAGTGTGTCAGTCAGTAAAAGGTAGATGTACATTGTGAGATGATTATACTGTATATGTATGTGTTAGATATATATATATATATATATTATATATATATATATATATATATATATAGTGTAAAAGTGAGAATTACATGTACATTACAAGTTATATGTACATTGATGAGATAATTCTCACAATGTACATCTATATTTTACTTACTGCCACACGGTGCCTGTGTGACGCAGTCAGTTTTTGTCACTGCCTCCTCTTCTGTTGTTGGGTGCTGACAGGATCGGCAGGAACGAGATAGGGTCAGGCCAGATTGTGATGCCAGCTGGACTTGAGTCAGAGCCGTCAGGAGGCTCCGCAATGGCCCATGGGAGGAACAGCTGTAGCCAGGCAGGCGCAGCAGCAGCTCCTGCACAGCCATTTTCCTTTGGCTTCATAGAGAGCTTCTGCACATGCGTAGAAGCTGCCCCTAGAGACAGAATTACATTACACGGCAGCCGGCCCCGGAGCAAAGCAGCTAATCAGCCACCCAGCAGTAAGTCACTTAAAGGAGGATGGAGCCAGCCCAGCAGGAACTCTCCTGAGTTCCCAGCTGCCCAATCCGCCGCTGAGATTCCTCTGCCAGCGTTCCTCATCCAGTGGTAAGCCTGATTTAGTGTCTACCTTATGCTCCTGCCCCCATGCCACCCCCCCCGCTGGCGCCCCCAAGCCACCGCAGGGTCTGCAGGGGCTGTTGTTATGCCACTGGTTATTAGACAGAGTGAAAAGTGATAAGAAAGTCATAAGGTGCCAGCCAATCAGCTCCCAACTGCCATCTCACAGGCTGTGCTTGAAAAATGACAGTTGAGAGCTGATTGGCTGGCACCTTATCACAGACATCACTTTTCACTCTGTCTCCTAACACTGCTTAGTAACTAGACCCCTAATAAGAGTGAAAAGTGATAAGAAAGTGATAAGGTGCCAGCCAATCAGCTCCCAACTGTCATCTCACAGGCTGTGTTTGAAAAATGACAGTTGGGAGCCGATTGGCTGGCACCTTATCACTTTTCACTCTGTCTCCTAACACTGCTTAGTAAATAGACCCCTAAATGATGTTGGGATCAGGTGAGTATAAGAGCTGTAGAGTATCATAGATGGAAAAGTTCATAAGATTCACTGTGTGCTGAAAAAAGTTTTGTACTAGAAATTATGCTGGACTATGGAGCTGTACTAGCTATACAGGATGTGCTGAGCTGTGGAGCAAAACCAGCTATACAGGATAAGCTGGGATGTGGAGAAGAACCAGCTATAAAACATATGCTGGAATGCAGAGCAGAACCAGCTATTTGGGTTGTGCTGGAATGCAGAGCAGAACAACTAACAGAATGTGCTGGGGTGCAGAGCAAAACCAGCTATTCAGGATGTGCTGGGATGCGGAGCAGAACCATCTATTTGGGATGTGCTGGAATGCGGAGCAGAACCAGCTATTCGGGATGTGCTGGAATGCGGAGCAGAACCAACTATACAGAATGTGCTGGGGTGCAGAGCAGAACCAGCTATTCTGGATGTGCTTGAATGTGGAGCAGAACCAGCTATGCGGGATGTGCTGGGTTGCGGAGCAGAACCATCTATTCGGGATGTGCTGGAATGCGGAGCAGAACCAGCTATTCAGGATGGCGCTGGAATGCGGAGCAGAACCATCTATTCGGGATGTGCTGGAATGCGGAGCAGAACCAGCTATACAGGTGTCACCAGACGTGATCAGCAGGCCAAGCAATAGGATCAACAGTAATGGCACAGGAGGACAGAGACTCGCACAACGCCAATAAGGGTTTTCATGGGGCACTAGGACCGAACCAACAACTGCAGCAGGGAGCACAAAAACAAGCAGCTTACAGGAGTAGTGACTTGTTGCACCTGCAATTCCCCTCTGGGCCAGACTGGCTTTATCGGCATAGCAGTGCATTAATTACCCCAGGAACTCCCTCTGGCTGAGATAGCACAAGAAGGAATATTATACCTGGCGCCAATCTTGTATGTAATTTAATTAAGAAAACTAGAATTTAAATAAAACAACTTAAAAACAATCAATTTATTGCTGAGTCTGCAGCTCTCTCAGTTAGACATCTACTCAAAAACCTCCTAGCCTTATAAAGTAAACAGAAAAAAGGAGAGAGAGCGCTGAAGTCAGCAATTAATATTCCTATTTTTAATTAGTACATTCACATATAACAATTGCCGGCCAGCAAAATACAATACAATAATTATTAAATATTCTCCATCAAAAATTGTATACCACACAGATAAAAAAAACTCATACAGAGTCAACAATAAAAAACCCCTTTAAAATAAGGAGTAATTGAACTAAAACAATAATAGCTGTAATGATGTCTCTTATTTCCAAGGAAGGTAGGATCTATTCAGAATTAGCCACAAAAAATATTTTTGCAACAATGTGCAGACAACAGTTGTAAAGATACTTGTGTAGCAATAAGATTACTTTTTGTTCTAGGATAAGTTGATACACAATATTTAGCTCCTCCTATTTGATATTGTGCAGAGCTTTCTAACAACACTCGTTATCCGTTTGAAATGATTAAACTGTTTCACCTGACAATCAGCTTGAAGCGGATTGATGATGTTTATGGTGTTTGCAATATTATTCTCATTTGTGTTTTAGATAGGCACAATGTTCAATATAAATAGGCAATCAGTAGTCCCATGATATTATATATGGATAACTGTTTGATTGTAGATTTTGCCTAAAACAGTATTTTTACAGATTTCCTGCAGTATACAATTTTTAGCAGGTATCCCTCATGGCCATGTGGTAAAAAGATAAAAAATTAAGTACAATATTCATTTACCGGGATGTTGAACCCGCAGGTTCCAAGTATCCACCAGACATGCAGCCCACTACTGGAATCTGTTACTTTGTCACTTGTCTCCAGGGTTTTTTTTGCCATTCCCTCTGAGCGTATATGGGCAGGTGTAAGGTCTCTGCCAAAATCACCTGGCAGCCTGACGGTAAGCCCGCTAATAGCACTCGGGGCTGAGTCACTCGTCTCCAGAGACTGGAAGGTGTTTGTTCCTTCCGGCAAATGGCTGGTCAGTGTGGATCAATGTTAGCCAGCACCACTCGTATGAAACACGTTTCTCCGCCTCTAGATTCGGGGGCTTCCTCAGGCAGCATATCTCCGCTTTATGCGGGACCTTTCTTTTATCTGTCTGTCAAGGTATGTGCATGTGCAGTTTTACTCCTTATCCAGGACTGGATCTCATCTCCATATACCTTGGCATCAATATTTTGCAGGCTAATTTGTAGCTTTATATTTTGGCTTCTTATAGCTCTCTATTATAACATAGAGCAATAGCCTGTTTTTTATTTATATATATAGAGACTTAGATATAACCTTTTCTATCCAGCATGCAGTATGTCCATATATAATAATAAACATTGATTTTTAAAGAATACATGGTATAATAATTAAAAGTAAAAAAAGAAAATAAAAATAGTTATATAAATAGACATAGAATCACTAATAAATTATTAAATGAATGGACATAGGGTTACTAATAAATTAGAAAAGAATTGTATAAATATATATACATGTTACTAATAATAGAGATGATTGTATAAAAAAGATCATCATATAGTGATTATGAAGGGTTATTACAACAATACCTTATAAGAGAATTATTATGCATATATATAGATTTGATAAAGTATGTATATATAGAATAAATAATAAATAGAGAATAGCTAGCTAGCTCTGGCTGACCATTGGATTACTGGTAGTCAGCGGATGGTCTCCAACATGGCGGCGCCCTCCATGCAGACACACAGGAACACCAGCCACATGGAACACACATCAAACTACCCCAGATTCCCGTCTTCCGTTACACCAGCCAGTGCTGCCAGCCGTCGTGGCCAAGATCTCTGCCATCTCACTCGCCTTCCATGAGGTCCCCGAATGGCATGCCACCGCACCACCAACACCCAGATAGGTAACCCCTGCAAACCAGCGGAAACACCCGCAAAGTCCTGACACCCCCCACATTATCTGGCAAAGGAAATATACTGATTGTCTGAGGGACATGCCAGGTTAGCATCCCATTGGGATCCAGTGAAGATGGCGGTGGATGTGATGCCGGACATCAGGATAATGATGCCGAAATCCTGACACCTGTCAAAATGCCGGCGCCGGCATCCTGAAGGGATTAAGATACCATCGTTGGCATTCCGACCGAAGGCATCCCAAAGGTAAGTATGTGGGTCAGGCTTAGGGTTAGGCCAGGGATGGGAGGGGGAGGTTAGGTTTAGGCATCTACCAGGTTGGATTAGGGTTAGGCACCAACTAGGGAGGGTTAGGCTGCGAGGAGGGATGGTTAGGGTTAGGCACCACCAGGTGGTGGTTAGGGTTAGGCACCGCCTGGTGAGGATTAGGTTTAGAGTGTGGGAAGGGGGGGTTAGTCTTATGCACCACTGGGGGGAGGTTAAGATTAGGCGGTGCCTAACCCTAACCACCTGTGGGAGGTTAGGGCTAGGCACCACCTGGGGGAGGGTTAGGGGGTGGGAGAGAGGGTTAGGTTACTTACCGGCCCCTGCAGAATCTTCACCATCGGGATGCTGCTGTCGGTCTTCTGACTGCCGGCATCCCGTCTGCCAGTATATCATATAGATTCCGTCTTATTGGACTAGCCGCAGACAATCAGTTATTGGAGAGTTCCATAGTCCATCACACAGCCTCTCCAAGATCATGGGAGCTTCCAATTGAGAAAGGCTCTGTGAAACATGTGTCTTGTACACCTAGGGACACTCTGTGTGTGAGTGGCAGTCCCCTCCCTTTCCCCCACGGTCAACCAGGGATATTCTGTCAACCATGTCTGGTCTCAGGTACACTTTCCTTCTCTGCACTCAGGGGCATTATTAGATGGTTATTCACATCTGGTTTGGCTGTCCGTGCAATGTATACTGTATGTTACAGGGCACACCTTTTGAGTTAATTTAGTAATTTGCCCATACTTTTATTCCTTCACACCTGCAATGCAGTTGCTGAACCGCTCACTCATTGCTCACTATAGGGCTCCCCTGCACACAGTGGGAAGTAGCATTCAGCCGCAGCTCATACTGAGGTATCTGCTTTAATTCTTTTATTACATGTGTATTTTATATTCGGGGTACTCTCCATGGATACTGTCACCAAGGATTGATACTGCGCTGTTATCATCAAGGTCTTCTTCTTAGGACTGATCCAACAGTTTGTGGATTACAAAGATATGCTCACTATACTATCCACTGCATGTTAGCACATAGTAAGCAGTAGCTGTCTGATAATCACACTAATAGAGGGTCTTAAACTCTCTGCTACACTTCAACTTGTCTGATGTGTAGTTTATTGAGTTATTATTCTTTATTGCTAGTTAATTTTATTGCTAGTTCATTTATGTATTCAATTATGCCAATAATCTGTGACTGAATAGACTGCTGCTGTTACAGCTGTTAGGTGGCAAGTTCATGTATTATTTGATGCTGATGATTTATTGATGAACTGGGTATTGCTACAGTTGTGAGGCACGCTTGTGGTCACAGGGACTACTATGCAAATAATAATAATGTGTCCTTATATATGTAAATACATGTGATTGGTGTATACAGTAAATCGCTACTCCTTAACACACAGGAGTGTTTGTAGGTTGACCCTGGTGTTATAATCTATCAACATCCATAATTCTAGCATAACCTTAAATACTTTAACGGCTATGCTATTTCTTTTGTATTGGTTGCTGGTTTATTTATGATTTTTGTGTTATATTTTGCCTATATGTTATATTTTTTCCCTCCCCATTCTACGTATCCCTGTTTAGATGTATTTGTATGATTAACTACTTATCTTCATACATACATTTGTGATACCAAATGTGGATAGTCACTTATGGGCTTTATAAAATATTTGATGCATGTAATGTGATGTAATGCTTTATTAAAATTATATATTTCAGTTTTAGAAATAGGCAGAGTGCCCCCAACGTGGGAGCGAGGAATGTTTACAGATCTTTCTGGCATTTACTCTCGGATTAATAAATTACCATTTGCTACAAGATGACAACTGTTGTATTCACAGACTGTTTTTCTCTTTTGAATTGGCAAATTATGTGATTTTGACAATATATAAAATGTTATGTATCAAACACATTACACCATATGGGATATATCTTTCCAGGCACTGCTTCCCTGCCTAATGATACTGACCAGCTGCGTTTGGTGCCCGAGGAACTGGGAAACAAAAACTGACACATGCAGAGTCTCCAGAAAGTCTTCCACAGTCTTTGTTCTTCTGTAAGGTCCCCATTTATTAATGATCGCTTTTGCAACGCGATCAGGGCATGACAGTACAGCCCATAATCGCATTGCAAAATGCGTTCATAGTGGCCGGATGTATCATCCGGGACATGCAGGGCCATGGGTTCTGAAAGGAACCCGTCCCCGTGATGTCTCCGGAGAGCTGCCAGCCAGTGCAGTCCCGCGGACTGCACATGCACAGCCGCCATAGCTGGGGAGGGTTCTGGAGCATCCCTCTGCTGGCTAATTATGTGCGGTGTAGCCCATAGGCTACGGCGGCTAACGCCATCTTCAGATGAAGTTAGCTGCAGGGGCCAATATCTGAAATGCGTAACATTCCGGATATTGGTAAATCTGGTAGCATCGCATCCCCCGTAGAAACCTATGGGGGATGCGGCTGCCTGCGATAATGGAGGGATCACAGCAGGTATCGGAGATAACTGCTGCGGTCCCTCCTTAATACATCCAGGGGATACTTAATATTTGAGGTAAACCCAGGGGATTCTTCCTCAAATATACTTTGATAAATGGGCCCCTTAGTCTTTGAAACTACGGTTTGCCCTCATCCACTAAATACTGTATAGTATGGTAGTGTGACAGCGATATTGTGGCCTATTTATTAAAGTCCAGTTATCGGTAGATATGAGCGGGTTTGGATTAGTTCGGATTCTCCCGCCAAAATTCTGAATTTTCCCGCCAACAATCGGGTCTCAGAAAGAGGCAAAACATCATCAATCATGGACAAACATCATCATTCCTAGACAAAAATCCTAACTAATCTGAACCCGCTCATCTCTAGTTATTGGTCACTAATTTATCATTACATCTTGCTGAGTGATACTCAGCTCCCTCTGTGATACCAGCCTGGAACAGTAAGAGTCAATTTACCTCTTCGCTGGGCCAGTGTCAGGGATATACGTACAGTATTGGCTTCCAGTTAAAAAAAATTCCTAAAATAGGCCTCCTCCGTGTAGCTACACAACACTAGACTGGAAGCTCCTAGGATTACACCTGACCTCCTTTTGTATCTGGTTGTACAGATAGTGGACAGTGACTGCAATTATAAGAGCAGTATATATGATCTTATTTGAACTAAAGGGAAGTGAGAGGGGCGTAATATGAAAAGTCGACAGTCAGAATGTCAACATGGACTTTAGGTCAACAACCAATACAGATGTAGCCATCTACATCATTGCCGTCATAGCGCAGCAATTGCCAGGCTGTGAGCATTCACAGCCGGCGATTACCCCATTGAAGTCTATGGTATGCGTATGCCATAGCTGCGGGCACACTAATTGCGCCATTCATGCCACGATGCGCTGGCATCGCAGCATAGATTAACGTGGCTACATCTGTATACTGTATGTTATTTTAACCTAACCCTCACCACTAACCCTAAAACTACAAATATTCAAAAAACAGTATGTCAACATGTTGGTGTTGACATGTCAACTATCGATATTTTAACGATGTTAACCTTTTTGAATGTCGACATAATAGTTGGGGACCTTAAGTCTAGTTTTAGTCTATTAGCACAGTTCCACTTTTTGATCTGACCTTTAGTCCATGTTGACATTCTTACCAGATACCAGTGAGTGGGAGCGCGCCAGTGGGGCACTTTTTTTGGAAGACTTGTCAACTGTTCCAGGAGAGTAGGCAGGCATGCCTCATTTTCATTTTATAATGTACAATATTTACCTTTGTCTTTTCCATTCCTTTGGAATAGATTACACTAACTCTTATTAGCAGACATTGAGGGCTCTATTTATTAACATTATTTTGACTAAAATAAAGTGAAAAAGGGTGTTTTCACACCCATTTCACATTATTTTAGTTTCACCTACAGTTACTAAAGGGCAATTGGAGTAGAATTCGTAAAATTCTACTCCAACCCCTAAGTATCACTTATTTTTAGTAAGCAGATTGCATTTCCCATAACTGTAATGGGAAATGTGATCCGACCAGAGTTACTAAAAATACATTGTAAAAAAATACCGGGAAAAGCCCTGTGATAATAATGCCACCTGGAGGTGGCATTATCCAGGGTCTCCCCCGGTTACCGGACTGCTGCCCTGCTCTAACGGGGAGAGCAGAGCCGGGAGTCGGCACCAGTAATCAGCTGTGTGGTCTAAAACAGACCACACACTGATACAGTGTAAAAAAAAGAAAGTAAAAAAAAAATTACTTACCTGACTCCAGGGACCGGTGGTCGGGGCTCCGGGGGATGTCCTCCCTCCGGTCCGCTGGTCTCCCATGCTGCACTGTGGCACGGTCATCAGGTGATCGGGTCCCAGTGGAGTATGGTATATCACCTGACCAGAGGACATGGAAGACATCACCGGATCCCGGATCATGCAGGTAAGTGTAATTAAGGGAGAGGGGGGGGGGTAGCGGGGGTGGTGGGTGGGAGGGGTCCACGATCGCAGGGGGTGGGGCTTAACGGCAGGGGCAGGGCTTAGCAACGGGGGGTAGCAGCGATGGTGCATGTGCGGGGCACTGGTCATATCACACTGCAATCTGCATTACCAATGCGGATTGTAGTAAATAGAGCCCTGAGTCTCCATAATTGCTTTCTGTTCCTACCTTATTTCTTAGCGATATGGATGTGAGGTAGGAAAAGATCACTAATGATGGGGCCATTTGCATCATCAAGTAATTGGAGCCGAGTGGCAGGGCCCAGGGGCAGTGAAGTGGGTGATACTTGATGTTGCAATGTAAGTCATGCTCATGTCCACTGTGGACATTGCTCTCTCTTGAATTCGGGAGAGTAGCGAACTATGATAGAGGCCGCATCAAATACAAGAATAAAATAATCCTTTTTTTATACAAATGATAAAATGGTCATATGATATGAATAACAGGCATTGTGTAATACACATCACTGAAGCATATGTGGCACCTACCTATAGGACCAGAGTAATATATAAAATGCATACAATTGTTTTAATGCTATGAAAATGTCATTGTATACTACCACATAATGTTAAAATAACACCATCACCAATAATTCAGTAGGCAGCATGACAACTAACCCCCCAGGCAATAACATAATTATACTAAAAAGTGTGTTGGTTATAAAATACTGTGGGGGTGATGGATCAAGCCTTCTAAGGAGTGGAAAAGAGGACAAGTTGCCCATAACAACCAATCAACCTATATCTAAGACTTTATAGAATGCCCTTGATAAATGATACCTCAATGCTGATTGGTTGCTATGGGCAACTTCTCAACTCTCTCGAAAGTTTGATACATCTCCCCTTATAACCCTTTAGTGCACAAATTAGACAGTGCAGAGAACATTATTATTGAAATAGGGATCACATAATCAATTTTAGCATGCACAATCAGTAGTCATGAACTTGTTCTAAATACAGGTAAGGATAGCTGAAAAATTGCCTTGGTTAGGATAAACCATATCCAACGGTATGCAGTCGGGAAGCCGGTGGACCTAATCCCGACAGCCGGCTTCCCGACTGCTTTATCCTGGCGAGGGTTAAAAAAACAGGTGTCTAAATCTAAATGACTGTCATTTTACCGACGCCGGGAGACCGGCGCCCGGCATCCCGATCGAAGGGACGCCGGGCGCTGGGCGCGGACAGCCGCGGGGGGGAGGGTTAGGTTAGGGCTCCCGGGGGGGACTTAGGGTCAGGCACCCCCCCGGGAGGTTAGGGTTAGGCTAGGGGGAGGGAGGGTTAGGCACCCCCGGGGAGGAGGTTAGGGTTAGGCACTTAGAGGGGGGATTAGGGTTAGGTACTGGGGGGGAGTTTAGGGTTAGGCACCCCAAAGGGAGGGTTAGGGGAGGGAATTAGGTTAGTTAGTACTTACCTTTAGACGATCGGGATTTCCACTGCTGACGGCCTGCTGGTGTCAGGATTCCAACTGCCGGACATGCGTCCGGCGGTAAATCATACGATTCCTATCCAACATATGAGTCCAATCTGTCTCACAATGCAACAGCCTCATGTCATGATCACCCCCATTTGGTTATTTATCACTGTTGTCAGTCGCCATATTTCTTCATTATCGGACTTACCTAACATTCACAAAATGTACGGCTAGGCCTTTAGCAGGAACTGCATTCTCATTGCTTACACACCTTGGCTAAATTATCACCGGAGAGGGATCTGCACTGTACGCATGCCAGGATGACAACGGATGCCCAGTACCAACACCTCCTTCTCCGCTGTAATATGGAAGTCATGGAGGGGCTTTCAAATAGAGACATTTTTCACCATTGGGTGGTACATCGGGGCCCTTACAAACTATTGCGATGGGGCCGTCATATATCCAGTTATACCCATGCTGAATCTGTTACTGCTGCAAATAATAATGTGGAAAACTAAGAACCTTACTAAATGGGTCTCATAATCCTTTAAAGGAGAAACTGAACTTCAAAAAATAGTATATGAAGAATTACTTCCAAAAGCAAAAGGGGTACTGTGCATGCTCATTAATTAGTAGGCATTATACTGTGTATCCCCATCAGTTCATGTCCTTCATTCTTATTTTAATCATTGAGACAAAACAGTTTTCATTTATTTCTTTTATAGTTTTACAGGGCCCTTCAGATTCTGCTAAAAGCTGGGAAGTACCTTCATTACCTGTACATACACCAAACCGGAGGCTGTTTGTAGCTGATGGAGTTCCACAATAAACATCATACAACTCTATGCTAAATGTTATTTTATACACCTGCTGTTATTGGACACATTTTACTCCAAGCTTCATTATTGTTTTTAACAGATTTCAGACCTAGTATTCTGCTAATTCTATATATCTGCCGGCTGATGCTACTATAATTACTTGGATTGTGCACAATTCTTCTGGATTTGTTGATCCCCACATTGGATCACTGGTGATCTAAATTAGCTCCAAAATATCAAGTTGAGACTGTGCATTACTGATTGTTATTAATCACTTGGACTATCTATCAGCCATTTTTACTTTTCATTTTTTGTTGTTATGTATGTCAAATTTATCACATGCTCCTATATATGTTTTCATAATTATTATTAAACTGTAGATAACAGTGAATTTAAGAGATTATGATCTTTAGAGCGCAGGTTCTATCTATTTTTTTAGCTTTGGAAAATCTACAAGTTTACTTTTGAACCTGTTCCCACATTATGCCCTGAAATTTTTATTCAATGAAGAGGTCCTTTGCACCAGGGACATTTCTGTGTTTTACAGGTTTCTATACTTATTATTATGAGTAACCCTACTTTACAATGCATGGAGTATATTTAATAAAGTGCAAGTTTATAGAATTGAAGGTGATGCTGATAGCAACCAATTAGATTCTAGATATAATCTTCTAGAAGGTTCTAGATAAATAAGTAAAATCTAATTGGTTGCTATGGGTAACACCCCCAGTTCTATAAACCCACAGTTTAGTAAATATACCTCCATGTCTTCATCTTCTTGCACATCTTTCAAACACTTTGACTTTTTGGCATTCCAGTGAGATGGATGCTAGTATGATCGCAGTGGCAATTTCGGAAAAACCGCAGCTGCAAAAATATGCTAATAGTTTCAAAGCTTACCCGAACATAGGGACACGCACTGCTGCCTTCTCATCTGCGTCCAACATTGTGTCCCAGAGTAAAAATCAGTAACATTGACGCACATCATCCAGCCATGCAGCCCTTACACACCTGCGTTTTCTAACCATCCCCGTTACCTCCCCCCAAAGCTGATTACCTGTCACTCACTTTGGGAATGAGTTCTCTGTGCATGTGGAATCGCGAGACGTGCGCAGTGCGACTTTGATTCATGCACAACAGCAAAAAATGTCTCGCTCTACGTAAAAACCGCCATTGCGTACATGTCTGAATCAGGCCCAGTACAACCATGTGGAAAAATGCATTAGGCTTATTTCAGAGGTGAAAAGTGTTTGTAAAGTTAGATGAAAGACCAAGACAGTGTCCCTGACTCTTTGGCTGTGGTTTGGATGCCATGCCTGATCCAAGTTTACCCAAAAAGTAAAATAATAATTTTATCTTTATATACAAAAGATAAAAAACAGCTAATATACAGTTGTGGACGGCTACAAAAATGGCATAAAGAATTGTGCTACTGTAACTCGTTTCTAAATGCACCAGGATATATTATTCAAATCTTGTAATAATATAATTAGGGGGAAGGTGACATTGACGATGCTTTACATATTTAGATGTAGAATGCCAACAAAAGTCTCTAAAATATCATGAAAAATCACATAAAGACAAACAATTAACATTTAGAAAACACAGAGAATTGCCTAGGAATAGATAACAACAAATTATAATTACAGATAATTCCTTCCCTCCTGGAAGGCTGGAGCGGATTGTCGGCAAGTATGGTATAGTGCAGTGTTGGTTAACCTTGACACTCCAGCTGTTGTGGAACTATATATCCCAGCATGCCCTGCCACAGTTTTAGCATGCCCTAATAGCAAAACTGTAGCAGTGCATGCTGGGTTATGTAGTTCCATAACAGCTGGAGTGTCAAGGTTAGCCAACACTGGTATAGTGGTTAGCATTACTGCCTCACAGCACTGAGGTCTTGGATTTGATTCCCATGAAGGCTCTATTTATGTTGTAGTTGCCGACCTTTTGGCTGCCTTCTCTGCGAGGAAGCAGCCAGGGCGGCACATTGCAATGGTGGGGCTTGACGGATGTGGGCTGGTCTGGGGATGACGATGGATGGGGCTCGGCTGAGGTGGCAGGGTATGGGGGCGTGATGACGCAATTGCATAATTGTAGCCCTGCCCCCCACTATGCAATGCAGAGATTACCGGCATTGTGGAGCGGGGGGCAGAGCCACAATGATGCAAATCAAATAGAATCGTGTCATCGGCCACTGTGCTGTCCACTTCACTAGGTAAGAAGGCAGCTGGGTGGCCCCAGCCCCCTGGAGACTTGTCCACCTTTCCGGGTGGCCGGGAGTGTCACCCTATTTTTGGGAGCCTCCCGGGTATTCTGGGAGGGTAGGCAATTCTGATTTCTGTGGAGTCTCCTCATGCCTGTGTGGATTTCCTCAGGGTGCTCTGGTTTCCTCCCATATTTCAAAAACATACTAGTAGGTTAGTTAGAGTATGACAAAAAAAACACCTCTAGTTTATGTGTGTGTACTTGTGATATCGAAGGTAAATAGTGGGGTGGGGGGGTCTAGGGTTAGGTTTTAGGCACAAGGGGAAGGGTTAGGCACTAAGGGGGGAGGGTTAGGTTTAGGGTGCGGGGAGGTTACTGTAGATTCAGGCAATAGTGGGGAGGTTGGGGTTAGGCACCAAAGAGGGAGGGTTAGGGTTATGGCTCCAAACTACTTGAGTGGCTTGTCTACAGCCGCCTCACAGCTACCTCTCTGACAACTCCATCCTTGATCCTCTCCAATCTGGCTTTCACCCACATCACTCCACTGAAACTGCCCTGGCCAAAGTCACCAATTACCTGCTTGCAGCCAAATCCAGGGGCCACTTCTCTCTGCTTATCCTCCTGGACCTTTCTGCAGCATTCAACACCATGGATCATCCTCTCCTCCTCACCCTTCAGACCTTTGGCATCTCTAACACCGTCCATGCCTGGTTCACCTCACCAACTGCTCCTTCTGTGTTTGCCTCTGGCTCCACCTCCCCCCCTTCCATCCTTCCCATTGGTGTCCTGCAGGGTTCTGTCCTGGGGCCCCTGCTCTTCTCCCTGTACACCTCTAGACTAGGAGAACTCATCAGCTCCTTCGGCCTCCAATACCACATCTATGCCGATGACACACAACTATACCTCTCCTCTTCTGAACTCTCCCCTTCTGTCCTCTCTCAGGTATCCAGCTGCCTCTCCGCCATCTCTTCCTGGATGTCCGAGCGCTCTCTGAAGCTCAACATGGACAAAACCGAACTCATAATTTTTCCCCCTAATAGAGTCTCCACTCCAACCAATTTCGCTATCACGGTTGACAACACCATCATCCCCCCCCGTCACCCAACTTCGATGCTTGGGTGTCACCCTTTACTCTGCCCTCTCCTTCACACCCCATATTCAATCCTGTCGGCTCCAGCTACAAAACATTGCTCGCATTAGGTCTTTCTGCTCCCAGAATGCTACCAAACTGATTATTCATTCACTAATAATTTCTCGGCTCGACTACTGCAACCTTCTCCTTACTGGCCTCCTACATTGCCATCTTGCTCCCCTCTAATCTGTTCTCAATGCTGCAGCTAGACTTATCTTCCTCTCCCACCATTTCACTTCTGCTGCTCCCCTCTGCCAAAACCTGCACTGGCTCCCATTCCCCTACAGAATCCTCTTCAAACTCCTCACCTTCACATACAAGGCCCTCTCTAACTCTACTGCTCCCTACATCTCCAACCTCATCTCCTTACACACTCCCTCCCGCCCAATCCGGTCTGTCAATGACTGTTGCCTCTCCTCCACCCTGGTTACTTCATCTCATGCTCATATCCAAGATTTTGCCCGTGCAGCCCCCTTTCACTGGAATTAACTCCCTCGCTCAGTCAGGCTCTCCCCGACCTTGCAGAGCTTCAAACGTGCACTGAAAACCCACCTGTTTATCAAAGCATACCCTTCCACCACATAACCATGTCACCAAGTCTCTGTCCCTCCCGCCTCAGCCATCTCTCACTTGCCTACTTCCTGCACTCAGGTCCCTCTCTACAGACTCATGCCTCATGTCATCTGTCTGTTTCCCCTCTCCCCTAGATTGTAAGCTCCTAAGAGCAGGGTCCTCCTCCCTACTGTCTCACACCCCTCTTCTCTAGCAAATCAATGACAGCCTTCACCTTCCCAGCTGTATTGTGTATGGAGAATTGTGTTGCGATTTGTTACTTGTGTGAGAGTCTATAATAATTTATAGTGTTTATTTAAAACATACTGTATGATTTATCAGAAAAAAGCCATTTTCCTTTACACAAATATCATGAGATCAAGCCAGCATTATACTGAACGAGCATGTTACAAGACAGCAGCAGCTGAAGGATCCCAGAATAGGATACCAAGTCTGGACACTGTGAAAAAAAAAGACATACTGAAGATGCATTGATACGTCCTATGTACTTGTGAAATCAATCATATGTATTCTTTACTGTCAAACCATTTTTGGCAAATGTTTGAGACAGCAGTTTTCTGAACTTATAAAAGACAGCTCAAAGGGGATGTGCCTCTGAGAGCTGAGTGGATTCACCACAGTGTGTGTTGAGTTTTCATCATCTCCCCAGCCGGCTGGAAGGAAAATTAAGAACAGGAGTAGTGTTTTGCATACCGTGATCCAGGGGTAGGAAACCTCATCACCCTAACATTTTGTGGGGGCAAACGTCCGGGATCCCCAACTGCCTGTCTATACTGACGGATGTGCACTTGAAAATTTGGAACTGCAGAAGCAAAACCCGGGTGAGTATTGAAAAACAAATGCGCATTTGCGCTTTTCAATGCTCTCTTCTGCGCTTCCTGATTAGTATTGTGGGGTTCAGTATGGATGGGCTAATCGGGGATCTATGAATATATTGTATGCCAAACCTGCTCTTTTAAAGTATAAGTTGTCTTGTCTTGAAGTGAGTAAAAGGAGTGTGATTGTATGTGTGCTAACTGTGAGATGTATATAAAGGAACCAGATCTTTAAATAATCAACCAAAGACTGCACCTCTCACCTGCTATTAGAGGCTTGTCCTGTCGTTTGAGACGTGTGATCCCTGGGTTGAGACATTCACTGATCTCCTTGCTCTCATAGTAGCTGTAATAAGTGACACCTAGCGCCTAAACACGGTAAAAGTGTTTAGGAGTGCAGAGAAAGGTGCCCATTGATTCGGGATAGGGTCCTTCACGTTTCCTCGTTGGTACCCCTAGGGGCGCCTGGGGCTGAAGGGATGTACATGTTATTCATCTGTGTAGCATGCCAGAAGGATTAGAACAGTGGGTCATAATCTGTGGGAGTGTTATAGTGACATTGGGAATACTGTATTGTCTTTTTAAGGACAGGGATAACAGGTCTCCAGAGTCTGATATATGAACCACATATAACTAAAGTTTGAGGGGTGTACTTGTGTAGTGGTATTACAGAAAACCAGATCATTTATAAGTCCTGATCTAATAGCTGTAATAAATCAGAGGATCTCTGTGGTATATATATTTGTCTCATAGGGTGTTAACATATTTGGCTACCAGGATAGATAAGGACTGGGCTGGACTAATAAATTAGCTAGCCAGTAATTTGTGCAGGGATAGTTCAGTAGTAGCTTGTCTAGTTATTAGGGGGTTGCCAGCTGATAGGTATTTGAAGCTGATAAGACAGGTATTGTTGTATGGTTACCCAGTAGGAATGCAGAATAAGTAGCGACTGTTCTTTTGAATAAAATAAAGATTCCTCAAGGGATTCAGGAAAGACTAGGAGCTTAAAAAACCCACAATGGGGGCTCAGGGCAGTAAAGGCATGGTAAAAGAATTACCATGTGCTCCTGTGGATCTAGTCAAATCCAGGGAGGGGAAAAGTGCACTTAAAGATATTCAAAAGATACTACAGAAAGCAGGGTTGCCCAGTGTGGGTTCCCTAGATCCTGTAAGATGGGAAACCTTTGCAAAAGAAAACAAGGCTTGGATAGAGTGTAAGAAAGTAGGCAAGCAAGTACAGACTTGGTTAAAGGTAGCCAAAGAAATACATAAAGAACAGGAGGTAACACAAGACACTGAGTTTATGGAAGATTGTGGTCCAAATATTGTGAGGCCTGTCCCAGTGATCCCTTTTGTAAATCAACAGGCATCACCAACAGCCCCTGATTTAAGCCCAAAGTACCCAAGTTTGGCTCCATTTACCACACCAGTAAGGGATGGCAGGAAATGCCCAGGATGTGGTAAATGTGTACCTAATGCCAACACTAATTGTCCATTTTGTGGGAATCAAGTGCCCTGGCCAGGGGAACCCTGTGATCAACAAGGCTTAACCAGATCACCTCATTATCCATCACCTCCACACTTATCCCCCGTTACACCACCAGCTCCTCCACTGCCTTATGCAGGAGGAAATTTCAGCCCCATTCCCATACAAGGGTGGGCAGGTACCTTAATGCCTTGGATGTTTAATAAAAACAGACACAGGACACGGGTGTGCAAGAAGCAAGCCACAGGCAATAATGATGAACCTTGCGGCTGTGAACACTGTGGGGGTGAACAGATGTATTTTCAGAAAGGGACAGGTCCACCCCCATACCAAAACACATCTGTAGAGGCTTATCCTGTAACTACAAATGAGGTGTTTGAACCAAATCCCCAGAATGCAGCAGTTATGATAAGAGTGAGAACCCAAAATCAGTATAGACCCTGGACAGCAGCAGAGATGAATGATATTGTAAATAAAGCCCCAGACACCAGAAAGAATCCAATGGCCCTCCACAGATATGTGGAGAGATTAGTAGCTATTTGGGGAGCTACTTGGGCAGATTTGGAGGAAATATGTAGGATGACAGTGGGAGCAGGCAGCCTGACAGAAATACTAGCTCTGCCAATAGGTGAAGCAGGGGTAGTGGGAATCCCAGCTGCAGATAACAGAAAAACTCCTGAGTCAGGGACACTCTTTGTTACTAGGTTAAGAAGGTGGTGTGAGCAGCAACAGCAGCGTATGCCTGCTGTGCCTGAAGGCAGGCAGAGAATGGGACAGTCAGTAAAGGATTATTATGATCAAACACACCAGTCACACTTAGATAGGGGATTCCAAGATAATAATCCTACCCATGAGTGGTTGCTTAGAACTGCTTTTTTGGGAGGCTTACTTGAAAATTTGAGGGTGGAACTATACCAAAAGAGACCAGAAGCAGGCACCATGACACTTCCAGCTGTACTGGATGTATTAAGAGCTATAGAAGATCAGGAAGAAGAAAAGAAAAGGAAAGTAAGAGAGAGAGGTCAGGTTCCAAGAGTGACAGTTCATTTGATGCAGGATGGTCCCTATAATGAACCAAAGCCTAGACAGACCAGAGAAAATAGGAAAGTATCACCTGAAGAAGCAAAAAGGAGAGGGTTATGTTTCTTCTGTCATAGGGTTCATAGGGTAAGGGTTCAAACAGTGCACAGCCCATAGGAAATAGGCTGTCCAGCGTCAGGTCCCCCACAATCCATTATTAATACCTCAGGTCCCAAGGGAATAAAACAATTGACACTACCTGGGGGGGAACAAATTGACTGTATAATAGACACTGGCGCAAGCCGTACCGTTTTAAGGGCAGAAGATGTTCCCAAGAAATATGTAACAAATCAGACAATTCCTGGAACAGGACTAACAGGACATACTGTATCCTTACATGTTAGTAAGCCCATAAAAGTTGCAGTGGGGTCAGCAGAAATTAAAGCCCCTGTAGAATTCCTGACCTCCACATCCTGTCCAGTTAATTTGTTAGGAGCAGATATCCTTAGTGAATTACAAGCTACCATTGAATACAGGGATGGTAATGTAATACTGAAAGGAAGTACAGGGCAGGATCTTCAATGTCAGCTAGCAGCAGCAATATATTTGCTGCAACACCAGACACAGATAGAAGTAATGATCCCTGACTGGCTTTCAGGAGTCCCTGAAAAATTATGGTCTAAGGGTAAAACAGATGTGGGATTACTGGATGTACAACCGGTTACACTCACCTTAAAACCAGGTGTAGTGCCAGTAAAGATTAAACAATACCCACTGACCAGAGATCAGGAAAAGGCCATACAGCAGCAGATTGCTGCATATCAGAAAACAGGGGTTATAAGAGAATGCAGGTCCCCATGGAGCACCCCTTTATTTCCAGTGAAAAAGAAGGTGGGGGTAGATGGTAAACAGGAATATTGGATGGTGCATGATCTAAGAGAGGTAAACAAACGGTTGGTGGTGGATGTACCTATAGTGCCTAATCCACACACCTTGCTAAACCAAATACCAGCAACAGCAACTCATCTCACAGTAATAGACTTAGCTAATGCATTTTTTTCTGTACCTCTTACATCAGAGTGTCAGCTCTACTTAGCTTTTACAAGTATGGGTAAACAGTATTGCTGGACAAGATTACCCCAAGGAGGGGCAACCTCTCCATCTGCATTTACAGAGGCTATGTCCATCATACTGCAAGGGTGGAGACCACAGTTTGAGACCACCCAGTTGTTGCAGTACATGGATGATTTGCTCCTATGTGCAGATACAGAGGGACAGTGTCAAAGTGAAACTAAATCATTACTTATTTTTCTGTGTGAACAAAATTGCAGAGTGTCAGAAGAAAAATTGCAAACGGCTCAAACACAGGTTACCTTTTTAGGACATTGTATTTCTCAAGGTACAAGACATTTGACACAACATAGGATATCAGCTATACAGAAAGTGCCAGAGCCCACTACCACCAGGCAACTCAGAGCATTTCTAGGATTAACAGGGTATTGCAGGGAATGGATTGCCAATGCATCCCTCATAATGCAGCCCCTCTATGATGCGTTGACAGATACAAAAGACAAAACAGTAACATTAACATCAGAACAGAAGAAAGCTTTTATGCAGATAAAAACTGCAGTTACCCAAGCACCAGCACTAGGATTGCCCAGATATGACAGGCCTTTTATGTTATTCTGTCATGAAACACAAGGACATGCTCAAGGGGTATTAGTGCAGGAACATGGTGGTAAACAAAGGCCCCTGGCATATTATTCATTGCAGCTTGATAGTGTAATCAAAGGAGCACCCTCTTGTATAAAGGCAGTAGCAGCTGCAGCTATGCCTAAAGACAAGGCAGCAGATTTAGTGCTGGACCACTCATTGATAATACAGGTTCCCCACTCAGTAACAGAAATACTTAACAGGCCAGAACTAAGCATCTTTCTGCAGCCAGGTTAACCAAGTATGAGGTAGCCCTACTAAGCCCTACCAATGTGACAATTAAGAGGTGCACAGTGTTGAATCCTGCTAGATTGCTTCCAACACAGGATTCAAAAGAGGGGAATAGTGAGGGAGGCATACATACACCTGTTGATAACATATCAGGTAATGGCAATAAGGAACACAACAGTGAGGATGATGAGGGGGATAATGTACTGCAAATACAGTCACATAAAAATATAAATCAAAATTTTTCTGACCATGATTGTCTTGAACTTATGAAAATGGAAATGAAGGAACTAGAGAATGTAACAGATGTTCCCTTATCTAATCCAGACTGGGAATTGTTTGTAGATGGCTCTAGATATTATCATGAAGGGTCCCCAAAAACAGGGTATGCAGTCACCACCTTAGATGAGGTATTGATTCAGCAACCACTCCCACCTTCCTGCTCAGCACAGGAAGCAGAGTTGAGGGCACTCACTGAGGCATGTATAATGGCTGAAAATCAGACAGCAAACGTCTACACTGACTCCAGGTATGCCTGGGGTGTGGCCCATGATTTTGGACCTATTTGGAAGAGTAGGGATTTTATGGGCTCGGCTGGTAAAACCATTAAGCATGCTGAGCTCATTAGATCGTTGTTTGCAGCCTTACAGCTTCCAAGTAGAGTAGCCATTTTAAAGGTGCAAGCACACACCAAGGAGAAAACAGCTGAGGCCAAGGGGAATGCCAAAGCAGATGCTGCGGCTAAGCAAGCTGCCCTGTTACCTATCCCAGCCCTCTATGGTATAGAAACAGACACAAAGAAAGACCCCTTGGACATACAGGCTTTACACCAGTTTCAAGAACAAGCCACAGAAGGTGAAAAGAGAGGCTGGGAAAAAGAGGGAGCCACCTGTGTTAATATGCATTGGGCTAAAGCCACCAGGTGGTGCCTCCCCAGGGCTTTATATCCCCTGATGACCCAGCTGGCCCACGGTCTAGTGCATAATTCAAAGGAGGCCATGGTAAACACGGTCCTCCAGCACTGGATAGCACCAGGCTTTAATGCAGCAGCTACAGCGTACGTAGCATCATGCCAGGTGTGTGGGAAACACAATCCAGGACAGACAGTAAAAGTACCACAGAAACATACACCAAAGCCATTATACCCGTTTCAGAGACTGCAGATAGACTATATTCAGTTGCCTAGGGTGGGGACATATGAGTACGCCCTCGTTTGTATAGACCTCTTCTCTAATTGGCCAGAGGCCTGGCCAGTTGCTAAAGCCACTGCAAAAACAACAGCTAAGAAATTAATAAGTGAAGTAATTTGCAGATATGGTATACCAGAAACTATAGAGTCTGATAGAGGGTCACATTTTACAGGAGAAATTATGCAGCATATCATGAAGGATATGGGCATTGAACAAGCCTTTCACACCCCTTATAGGCCTCAGGCCAGTGGGCGTGTAGAGAGACTAAATGGTACCCTCAAACTAAAGATACAAAAGATGATGGCACAGACAGGCAAGACATGGGTGGACTGTCTGCCCATAGCTTTATATTCAGTAAGAACCACCCCCAGTAAGAAACATAAGTTGTCACCTTATGAGATATTATTCTTAGGACCTCCTAAGACAGGGTGTTATTTCCCCCAACAGTTGCAGCACAATCATGCAGATTTAACAGACTATGTATCTACTCTTTATAATCAAGTGAATAACATCCATTCTTTAGTTTTCTCCTCCCTTCCAGACCCAGAAGCAGTACCTGGTGTACATTCATTGGAACCGGGCGATTGGGTATACACTAAGAGACACGTCAGAAAGTCTCTGGAGCCAAGATTTGATGGTCCATATCAGGTTCTGTTGACTACACCAACTTCAGTGAAAATTGGAGGAAAGAGCACGTGGATACACGCCTCACATTGCAAGAAGTTGACGGTCAAGATTGAACCACCATCATGAATCCTTTTTGTGTGATAATGTTGGCTATACTTAGTCTAAGGGTATTGCACACACACCAGGGGACAACAGGAGGACAAATAGAGTACTCTAGGGTAGTCTATGGTAACCAAACTTACCAGTTACACAGATTTAATGTAACCTGGTCAGGAGGTTCGATATATGTAAAAAGTTTGGGACAATATAATATAAGGCATCTCTATTGGGCACCAAGGGAGCATGATAATATTACTATCATAAGTGGAATAAAAATTAAGTGTTGTACTGATAAGTTTACGGGCTATAAAGGATTTAAGAAAACGTGGGCACAGGGTATTCAATGTGTCAATAGTACGGACCCTGGTATACCCATAGGAAGCCCAACAACTATAGAAAGAGGTGTAGTGCTAGTTTGCACTAATACCACGCAATTACCAAATAATTCAGTAATAATGACAAGGATGTATGTCCTAAATAGCAAGCCCACTATAAGGAATGACTCACTAGTTAAAGTTCCCTCCACTTGTGTAAATGTGGGTACCCAAAGACAAACCACTATATTAAGATTTAATATCTCTTTCCCCCCAGATCCAAAATGCTATAGCAGACAAAAGAGAGAATGGTATGATACATTGTTAGGAGCATCAGGTACAGGTATAGGGTTACTTAATAGTATAGATATAGAAACTTCAGCCAGCAAAATGAGTAATGCAGGAGAAGATATGAGAAGATTAGTTACAATGCAAGCTACATGGATGCCTACAGTATTTACCCCATTACAGGCCAGTATATCTTGGGATAATTAATATTTACAGGTGTTCAATAGCACATTGTTTAACACACTTTACCTGTCAACAAATGTTTCTGAACTGTTTAATTGGACTGAATGTTCTCTCAGAACCATGCATCAAAATATGCAAAAGGGTAAAGCACAAACACAGTTAATGACAGGTAACGAACAAGTATACAGAAGGATGTTTAATATATCTTCTTTGTTATGGATACAAGTTCAGGGAAAGAAGATGTTGTGTACTGACAACTTTTGCACGGGTGAAGTTCATGTGTATAATGTCACACAGAAACAGGTTATGTGTAAGTACTTCATCTTACCAGTCCCCTTGTGGACAACTACTGGAGGCACTCAGTTGCGGACTCCCCAGATGAGAGGTACACACATAGACACCAGTAATAGGACACATGACTTATCCCTATGTACTGATACTGATGATGTATTAGTATGTCCTCAGCAAACACAGCTATATGAGCCTTGTAAGTTAGAACACCCAACCAGTGTATGCAACTGGGAATTGCATGATAAAGAGGTGGATATGTTTATAGAGGTAGAGCCTCAGGTTGTATGCCTAGTCACATATGATATGAATACAACTTCCCTCTATAATTTACCAAATCCTTTTTCTGGATGCTTATTTAACGTTACACACCTCAGGTGGAAGAACACTACTTATGTGTTCTATGCGAAGAGACAAGAAGATGTACAGTTTGAATTTCAGGTGACTGAGATACCTCCCCATAACCTTACAGTTAATCTCCAAAGTATCATTAATGCCATTAATAATACTGAAAAACTTGCTCACCACTTACAGAAAGTAAACTATTCCGCCCATCATGCACAAATGCAGACAATTGTAGAAGCAGAGAAATTGGTGGAAGTAGCCACACAATTAAAAGATAATTTACAGCACCATTGGTGGGATGTGTTCACAGGTAACTCACCTTCAGTCAAAAGGATGTTTAGTGGTCTCATTCATCCAGTAATCGTTATAATCATTGTATTAATTTTGCTCATTTTGTGGAATTGCTATCTATCTTATAATTTTAGGAAAATGGTAAATAAAGCATCGGCACCGGTAGGGACTCTCTCTGTCACACATAAGAAGAGTGCCTCCGAGTGGGAAAAGTGTTCAGCGTGTGAAAGAATTACATTGATCACACCTGAGAAGAAATGTGTTTTCTGTAGTACTGATGTCGGAAGAAACCCCTCTTTCTAGGGAAAGATGCGCCGGGATTCTTGGTATTCTAGTGATGAATGATGCTTGCATCTACTTGCATAGGGTGCCTATGGAAGTAATATAGTTACTATGAAAGCCATGACTCCAGTAAGGCAAAGATAGTATGTTTTAATAAAAAGAGGGGATTGTGAGAGTCTATAATAATTTATAGTGTTTATTTAAAACATACTGTATGATTTATCAGAAAAAGCCATTTTCCTTTACACAAATATCATGAGATCAAGCCAGCATTATACTGAACGAGCATGTTACAAGACAGCAGCAGCTGAAGGATCCCAGAATAGGATACCAAGTCTGGACACTGTGAAAAAAAAAAAGACATACTGAAGATGCATTGATACGTCCTATGTACTTGTGAAATCAATCATATGTATTCTTTACTGTCAAACCATTTTTGGCAAATGTTTGAGACAGCAGTTTTCTGAACTTATAAAAGACAGCTCAAAGGGGATGTGCCTCTCAGAGCTGAGTGGATTCACCACAGTGTGTGTTGAGTTTTCATCATCTCCCCAGCCGGCTGGAAGGAAAATTAAGAACAGGAGTAGTGTTTTGCATACCGTGATCCAGGGGTAGGAAGCCTCATCACCCTAACACTTGTGCTCTGTTTATATGTTGGTTACTGTATTGTAATGTTCTGTGCAACCTGTACTGTATGTACGGTGCTGCGGACCACTTGTGGCGCCCTATAAATAAATTACAATAATAATAATAATAGGGAGAGGGTTAGTATACCGAACAACAAGTGTCGGTATGCTAGCCCTATCGGGATGCTGTTGTCGGGATTCTGACAGCCGGGATCCCGACTGCCGGCATCCCATTCCCAATCCTGACCATCATAGCTTTGCTTCTAGTGCCTCTCTGGTGATTAATTTAGGCCACCACTGTTTTGTTGTCTGAGATCCCCAGTAACTATTGATGAAAACATTTTACTACTTTCCAGAGACATTTAAAGAGAGGAGAATGCCTGTATGAAGAGTCAGTTCGGGACCCTCTTCTCTGGCAGTGCAGTAGATTCTGGCTTGCGCATGCACGGGTCTCCAGGAAAATAGCACCCGCGCATAATTCCTGAGGACATCTCTGCAGCGCATACGCAAGTTATAGGGAAAATGGCCGACGACATTTTCCCTGTAATGTTTGCTGCTCTGCAGCACTGGTCTGGCGCTGAGGAGCAGAACTCTGGAGACTGCGGAGAGGTAAGTATAACTCTATATGGGTGGAGTGTGTGCGGTGTAGGCCCCCCTTAACCTAGGGACCTGTGTGCACCACACACCCTGCATCCATTATAGATACGCCCTTGCTGCTTTCCATTTTCTGTCATCTCCAGTACATTTATGTGTAGTTCTTTCCATGCTCATGTAATGTACCCTGCACTATGTTTGTCAGGAGATGAGCTCCTCAGCCTGAAGCACTGGAATCAGACATCAGTACTAGCCATTCTGGATCATATGGTGTGTGTACACACGTCGCAATATAAATGAGCGATTTGAACGATAACGATATCGTTATCATTCATTTTTTGGTCCCTACCAATTCACCATCAACCAGCCATCTGCGACCACATATGGACGATATTGATATCGGCCGTGCATGCAGGTCAATATCGAGCAGGTTAGGTCGGCTATAGTCGTTGGTGAGTCGGTGGTTTGCTGGCTGATTAATATCGATCATCCAGCACACCAAGGAGGGTGCAGGACGATCAGCCAGCGATATCGTATCGCTGGCTGATCCCTACGTGTGTATGCACCATAAGAGTGACATTCCCTGCGTCTATAGCTGATGTTGTGATCCCACAGGATTTGTAACTCTAACTAAAGGCTCTGCATGTGCCATGTTGCACAGAGAACAACTTGTATGGTGTAGGAATCATTCCCAACAGTTTATACACATTTCTTGCTGTTTGCTAATGGACTTGTAGTTGATGTGTTAAATTTGTACACCTTTCCTCTGACTGTTACTTTGCTTTGTATGCAAAGCCGGATATAGGTGCAGGCTGAGTAGGCTCTACCACTAGTAAGCAGGAGCACACTAGTAGAACAGCCAGCCCAAAACCTTCCACTGGCACCCACGCCCAGCCATTCGCTGCATTTTGTTTGCAAGAAGTAAGCACAGTGGAGGGTCGCGACTGCCATGTGCAGGGAGGGGCTCAAATAGACTACATTTCCCAGCAGTCTCTGTGGTCCATCTGCATCTGTGTGCGCTGTGTGCAGTGGGCCTGATTCAGAGCCGGACGCTATTTGCGCTCGCTCGTTCAGAAAAAGGGGGTGGCTATTTAAATTAACCGTTCGCTCTTTGCGGTCTGTTGACGCCTCTAGGTCTGAACGAGCGAACAATACATGCAGACTTTTTTTGTAAAAAACGCCCCCTGGCCGCTCGCATCATACGTCATCTCCGCTATTTATTAGATTAATCGAGTACATCGAAAGGCGTCTGAACTGCTCGCTATTCTTGTGGTAGCATTTTCCTACCGCAATCTTGCGAGCAGTTCAGGCTAAAAAACAACCAAGTGACGTGGTCAATGACGCTGCTTTGTTAATTATGCACACCCTTAAAACGCCCGTTTTGACAGTTTGGCACGCCTGCGTTCGGATCTCCACTCCCCGTTTTCAAGCACCTTCCCCTGTTACCACCCACAAACGCCTCATCCTGTCACTCAAATTAGCAGGCATTCGCTATATTGCGAGCACACGATTTCTGACCGCACTGACTGGTTGGCGCATGCGCATTACAACCCAAACGCATGCGCAGATGTGCGAACATCACTGGGAACGAACGAGTGGCCGCTTACGAGCGGCTCTGAATCAGGCCCAGTATCCCACCATCTAGGGGTAGCCTATGCCGTGAATGATCTGTCAACAAGAGGGGACACTCAACGGGTGGATGAGTGGATGATCCAGGCCCTAGCCTACTCAGTGCCCTGTGCAGTGTGACCTGGAGGAAAGAGGTCGAAGATCTTCAGGTCCTACATTACTCCATGATCTCCATGCAGAACTATTACTACTAACTCTGATAGTAATGGCAGATGGGAATAGGACATACTGCCTAAGCTTATCAGTACTACTGCAGTGGATCTTAGCTCTGTATGTAATGAAAGACCTAAATTCATCCATCATTAGATTTCAGAAGGCATCTAAAAAAGGTATACTTGGAGTGGATGTGGAACGGGATGCAGTGTATATCCCGGCGGACGAGATGCCGGCTGTCTATGTACCGACGCCGGTATCCCGCTGCAGGGCAAAATGCTGATTGCGCTGTCCCCCTTACAATCAGGATACCGGCATCGGAATCCTGACAGCCGGCATCCCGATTGTAAGACACCAGAGCCAGGTGTTAGCCGCACTTGGGGTTGGGTTAGGCACCCCCTAGGGGGACTAGGGTTATGCACCCCCAGAGATAGGTTGGTTAGGCTTAGGCACCACCGGGGGGAGGTTAGGTTGAGGCACCCTCCCGGGAGGGATAGGTTTAGGTTACAGAAAGGGGGGGGGGGGGTGTTAGGTTTAGACACCCCCCTGGACGGTGTCAGGATTCTGAAGAGTTGGGCTTCCAGGGTCGGGATTTGAACTGGCGCCTCTTCAGTCGCCAGTATTTCATACCCAACCCATGTGGGACGTAATGAGATTAAGATATCATCCACATATGACCATATCTTGATTCCCTGTTTTCTTACTTCTGTCACTAATGTCACCTGTACTTTTGTAAAGTGTCTTGGAGATTTTGCTAGGCCAAAAGAAAGACAGGTTAATTGTAAGTGTTTTACCATTATCCAGAGCTGGGGAAACTTTCTGTGCTGAACTGGAACATGAAAGTAAGAATTCTAAGGACCTATGGATGTAAGAAAGACTCCTTTGGTTAAATTCCCTGATTCCATGTGTAATGGTGCATACGCACGGTACAACCTGCACAACCAACGATATCGCTGATAGATTTCCCTTCAACTTTCTGCAGTGCAGGGCAAATGATTTTGGTTGTTCACACGGATAGATATCTATGATAGATATTTCAGTAAAGTCATCTCTTAACATGCAAATCGTGTTGAAATCGTCCAAGTTGGCCTGCATGCATGGACGATGTTGGAACGCGCATCGTTGGTTGATCGTTGGCAGCATAAAAATTAACAATATGAACGATTTATCGGTGATCGATATCGTTATCGTTCATTAAAATTGTACCGTATGTACTGTATGCACCATAAAGAGTCTAGCATTGACAAACTTGCACAGTCTCCTCTGGTCAATTCCACATGTCCAAAATAGGACAAAAGATTTCTGAGGATGTTTTATTTTTGACAAGGAATAGTCTGGAATGAAACCACTTCTGATCTGAAAGAACATGGACTTGGGGGGCCTATTCATTATCGGATGCCATATGGCCTCCGATGAAGTATTGAACTTGCTGCGAGGGATACTTAAGTTTCCAACTCGCAGCGGGGGAAACGTGACACCAGAGCAATTCATCATTGCTCCGGTGAGGGGACAACTGCTCCAAAAACCAGTTGTCCCAGTGGTTAGTATCGCAGCTACAGAAGTAGCTGTGTTACTTACCTGCTCCCCATCGTCCCGGCTACGCATGTGTGACCTCGAGTCAGGCATGCACAAAGCCGCCGGGGAGGTAGTGAGGAGGCTGTGGAGGGATCCGCTCGGATCCCTCTTCACATCCCCGGAACTCCTTCCCATAGGAAGAAGCGGGATCCGAGAAGAAGATGGCGCTTGTTCTCAGAAGCAAACTCCGAAAACTTTCAGATTTCGGAGGTTGCTGAATATCAGGGGGTCCTATCGGACCCCTAAGGATGAATGCCCGATAACTTAAATATGCGGTTGGTTACCCAGACATTTATTGTATGATAAATAGGCCCCTTGAAGAGAGATAAAGTGGAGAGAGATATAGGCCCTCATTCAGAGTCGATCGCAAGAAGCGATCGCTCACTCTGAATGAGGGCGGGCACTTCTTGTTTAGAAGTGCTACCTCCAGGTCGCAAGCTAGGCTGTAGGTTACCACCCACAGCTTAGCCTGCGATCAGGGTGATGGTCGCGATGGTCATCACCATCGCGACCATCGAGGCTTACGACCAGACCCTAAGGTTGGGTCTGGGCTCTCGTAAGCCCCAGGGAACTCCCTGCTCTGTTTGAGCAGGAAGTTCCCCACTGACATCATCAATGATGTCAGTGGGGCCGACCCCAAACGGCAAGCGTTCCGGCTGGAACGCCTCAGTTTGGCCGGGCACGCCCCCGGCCCGACCAGCAAACGGGGCGAGCTGTCACTCAACATCGACAGCTCGCCCCATCTGCTACGAGACCCCTAGTGAAGGAGCGCCCGTCGCTAGCCGGGTCTCGTGCATGCGCATGACGGAGCCGGCTCTGTCGTGTGCATGCTCTGTGGGGACCATCGACCCTGTTGTGAGCGCATCGACGCTTGCGACCGCGTCTGAATGAGACCCATAGTACCAACCAATCAGCTTCTAACTGTCATTTACAGGCTATATTTGAAAAATAACAGTTAAAAGCTGTTTGGTTGGTACTTTATCTCTATCCAAGGTATAATACATCTACAATTCCCCTAAGTGGAAATCACACCACAAATAGACAATAAACAGAAAATAAAATTGTAACTTTAAAATAAAAACTCACCACATTTAGCAATCACTTATATCTTTCTCCTACTACTTTCCTATAACTTTCTCCTTCTCCACTCACACTCCCCACAAACCCACACAATTAAAGTAGCCAGGTGTCGGTTTCTATCATTTCAATTAAATGGTGCTCTCTATAAGAAATAGAGTAGCCCAAAATAAAATAGCTTCTAATTCATAGTGATTTCAATAGAAACTGCCAGTGCCACCATATAGAACACGTGGCAGGTTGTAATTTCTAATCAGACGAGGATCAACGGCAGCTTATGTTTAGACATCATTAGTAAAGGCTAACAATTTAAAATATTAAAATCACCATCAACCTGCGTCTGTTTCCGGCGGGTTCTAAATGACACCAAACCCACCGCATAGTAAATTTAGCCCCAGGACTGTAGAAAGACACTTCCCTTTGGGTACTGATGAAATGCCATCCCGATTCTTGCTCTTTTCAATACATCATTTGAAGTGTGTAAACTGATGTTAGACAGGAAGATTATGTGACAAATATCTCGATGTGCAGTTATGGTAGTCTCAGATAGGTCCTTCACATGTGCCTAATGTGAGGATGAGGATCCAGATTGAGGTTGAGCACTATGGGATTGTATCCGTTTCATTAGAGATAACCCCCGGATGGACTCAGCAGGGCTCCCTAATACTAATACTCACATACCATACAATGTTTTTACTTGTCTCATTCATAATATGCAGTTCATGAAAGCAATAATATTAAAACTAGAGCTTTAAGTCAGTTGCCCATTCAATTATTGTTTCAGCTTTGATATACATTAATTATAAAACACTGTTTCTTGCTAACGTACAAGGAAGTTGTCATATTAAGACTCCATTATCTATATTGCATTATTCAGCTGCTTGGGAGCCCACAGTTTAATAATTCATGACAATGATATAGGTGGTTAAATCTAAATAAGAATTATGGTACTTTTATACTGAAAGATGTTTTAATAATAGATATTTAATTACCAATATTATAATTTAATATATTATTTATATTCCAGTATTATTGGTTCAGATAACTAGCACTATCTGTGTATTTTTATCTTGTACATACCCCAAAGAAATACTAATTTCTTGGCTAGCTACTATCCCTACTTCTGAGACCTGGGTTTAGGCTTAAAATCAATAATTCTAATTTTATGGTTTAATGCTGCCCAATGTAATTAACCATTATTAAAAAATTTTTGAATTGGGCCACAAGTTGTGGGATGCTGGGGGTGTGGTCTTGGTATAGTAGGTGTGGCCTCCCAGGCTCCTGTAAATCGGGAAGAATGTGCCATTCATGAGACAGTCCCTTCCAATCGGGACAAAAATCGCTACGGTTGGGAGGTACAAATTGTTGGATTAGAATATTGTCAGTACACCAAAATATTAGTTCTTCATAGAGATTAGAGATTTGCACCGACCCCCGTGTTTTAGTTTTGGATCTGGATCTCCCCTGGTTTTGGATCTGAATCTGATTGTGGATTTTTTTCCTTGGTGTGTTTTTTTTTTTGGTTTTGAATCTGTATTTTTTTCAAAAAGTTATATAAACAGATAAAACCACATCATTTGGGCCTATTTTTGTTTCTATAGTATTATTAACCTTAAAAAAATCATTTTCAAGCATTTCCATGCATTTGTAACCACCTCACAGCTCACAATATTGATTTCACTATTTTTCACCAATATAGGCCAAAGGCTGCAGCGAGCTGGCTGGCTAAAGTAAGCGACAGAGCAGCGGCACAAATGCACTGCAGTTTAAAAAAATATACAACATCTATGAAACATTACCACACAGCAGTGGCAGACAGGATGGAAGTTTAATAAACTATAATAATGTCAGTCGGCAATGCCCCAAATTGTGCAAAATGTAAAGAAAAGAGGTGCAAGATGGAATTGTCCCTCCCACCCACTCTTATGTGGGATATTAAAAATGGACATGCACAGTTTAATAAACCAAGCACTTTAGCCACTAGGACTGACACTTTAGTGGCTGAACTCCTTGGTTTGTTTGGGCCCCCATAAAACATTTTTTGGAAGGACTACCTTCAATTATTAAGGAGGAGGTTGATGATGAGGGTGTTAGTGGTGGAGATTGCATGTGCTGGTCCAAACTGCTGGACTGCTTGTTATTAATTTACACATTATTATAATTTTGTTAAACAAACTGCATGAACTCACAAATGACGTAACAGGGAGGAGGTGCCTAGATAATTAACGTCCCTTCCTCTGCTAACTTTGGCTTTACAAATGGAACAGATGCCTTCACAACTGTTGTCAGAATTTAAATTAAAATAATTCCACACCCAAGACGTTGCTTCTCTGGCTTTCTTTTTATCATGAGCAAGAACTGCTGCCACTAGTGGCTGATTTACGCAAACCACATCCTCATCGTCAGCATCCTCATTAGCGTCAGACAGGACACAAATTTCCCCCTCATCCTCCTTTTGCACTTCCTTCACACTATCATCCTCATTTTCTATTATTTCACCATCTAATACTAGTACAGCCGTCATGGTGTCAGTGATCCGCTATGAAACTGGGTGACAGCTATTATACTTACTTCCTCTATCAAAGGACTGTTTAATTGTCAATTGTTTTTTAACTTACTACTAGTAGTAGACTTCTTGGTCCCTTTCTTGGTCCCCAGCAGCAGCAACAGATGTAGCACTCAAGGATTCTACTGAGGAATCACGGATAGGAGAGGAGTCAGTCATGCTTTTGAAATTGGATGCAGGACTACTTCCGATCACGATTGAGGATATTGATCATAATGCGGCCGTTGGTGGTGGAGATTGCAGGAGTTTGAATCCAGATAGAAGGGAGCAGCTAGGTGACACTGGACTGATTGTTGTTTGTTTTTTTGTCCCCAAAGTTTCTGAATTTGAAATACCCTTTCCAATTTGATGAATGCGCTGCAAGTGACGCAACAGGGAGGAGGTTCCTAGATGGTTATGGTCCTTACCTCTACTCACTGTTACTTGGCAATGGTTACAAATGGCTTGGAAAAGGTTGTCTGGATTTAGGTGGAAATGATTCCACACATGAGATGTGGATTTTTTGGTCCTTTGCCCAGGCATGGAGACAATGGGATTTTTCCCACCATGGGCAACAACTGTTGCCTGATATACGGTTTTTACACAAACATCCTCACCATCAACATCCTCATCTTCATCATCCTTGTTGTTATCGCCAACTACATAAATATCCTCCTCATCCTCTTTGTGCAATTCCACAGAAGCATTTCTACGTCAGAAGGCACACAAATGGTGGAAGGAGGATCCTCTTCAAGTACAATATTAGAAAGGTCAGGCTCACACATGGCAACCGTGGACACACTTGTACTCTCCTCTGGGATTTCTGATTTTTCCGAGCACACAGATGGTCCCGGTGTCTTACTCGTCTTAACAATGTTACATTTTTTTGTACCTCTCCTACAAGCAGAGGGGCTTAAATTATCACTAGAACCATCAGTCATAAATACAGGCCAATGCCTTATCCTTTCCTTGCCACTTTGTGTAGTGAATGGCATATTGCCAATTTTTTGGTTCTCTAAAGCTAACTTAGCTTTACATTTTTTTTTTGCTTTAACAGGGTAAAGTTGATTTTTTTTTGCCTGACTTTTTGGCCTGACTTAAGCCCTGGTACATCGACCTTCATAGATGACGTTGACGGCCTTGCATCGTCATCATGACTGATGCCGGCAGCTACAAGACTGGTATGTGGATCCTGCTCTCCGGTCATGTGACTGTCCTCCATACTCACTACGCACACAACCACACACAAAAAAGATTGTTGGTTTTATCTTTATTATTTTGGGCAGCAGCCCCTTGACAGACAGGAGCACAGCACCCCTGCGCAGCTACGCCGATGACAGTGACAGCCAGGTGTGGCTAACACGCACACAAAAAAATAAACACTTTTTTTGTAACAAAGGGGTGAACCCCTGAAAAGAGGCAGCAGCCCCTTAGCAGCACAGCACCCCTGCACTGATGACAAGTGTGGCTAAGCTAACAATAATTTTTTTCACACTGGGGGTGGGTGAAGAGCACCCCTGAAGGACAGAGCACCCCCTGGACAACACAGCACTACAGCCAGCCAGCCCCTATGGACAGGACAATGACAGCCAGCCAGCCCCTATGGACACGACAGCAGCCAGCCAGCCCCTCTATAGACAACAGTCATCCCTTATGGACAACAGTAGCCAGCCCCTATGCACAACGTCAGCATACAATTAACAATAACAAGTATTAAGTATTAACAACAGCACAGCACAGCTCCCAGCTCCCTCTCTCTTCACTCTCCACAGCTGGAATGAAAAATGGCGTCAAATCGTGGGATCTTTATAGAATCCAGAATCTGACAGTGGGATGACGACGTTTTGCCTCGTTTTTAGATCCGAGTCAGGCGGGAAAACCCAAGCAGACTCATATCTGCCTCGGATCCCCGTAATTCGGGTGGGTTGGGTTCTCAGGGAACCGAACCCGCTCATCTCTCATAGAGATCAATGATTATGTTATAGGAAAAAGGAACTGTCCTGCCAACATGATGCGTGCACAATACTGTACAAGGATAATTCTAATAGGAGAGGATCCTTATCATCTAAAAAATGCAGTGCGTCATACATCCCGCCCATGTCTCCAGAATGATCTAAAAATCCAGATGCATCGGGCATGAGCATTTATATTTTTAAAAGATCGTAGATCTATGCCCATCCCTACTGTACAGAGAATATTTATTGTTCACATCAGTTCCTGCCCCATTGGAGCTTACAATCTGATAAACAAAATGACTGTATAGGAGTGGAGTGGGTTAATCCTCCTAGGCTGGGGGCGGCCCTGTCTGGGGAACCATGTGAGAATAAGGGCCTATGGGTTTTTAGGGTTGTAGGTGGTAGCAGGGATATTGGAGTTTGTTGGAGGCAGAATCAGCCTCTTTTGTTCCTGTTTTTGGAATGGGTAAGTGCTCTTACCTGAGCTCTGTGGTACGTGGCACTTTCTTTCAATAGCTCTACTTGTCCTTCTTTGTTCCTTTTCTTTTCCTGCATCTATCTTTCTGTCTTGTCTTCATTTATCTCCTACCGCTGTGTAATAATTTAGCTGTGCGGGATACTGGAACCCCCCCCCATTTGGTAGCTATGCCCCGCCCGTGTCGCGCTTTGCGTACCCCCGACCGTTACCGGGTGCAGGAGGAAGGGGTAGGAAGTCTTCGAGAGGCTCCTGCCTCACAAGAAGGGACAGAGGTGGGTAGCAGGAGTGGCGCGACCCCGCGGCGTCATGGTCAGGCAGGCGCAGCCGCAGACGCGCTGGCCGGCCGTCAGCACAGTGGGGACACGGCTGCTAGGAGCAGCCATGAGGAGAGGTCAGGTGCGGCTGCACGGAGCAGCAGCGATCAGCGCAGTGAGCCCGCGGGCGGGCAGAGCTGCCGCGAGGCCGGTGGAAGCTCGCCCCCCGCGGGTGCATGTGTCATAGGGGCGCGCACGCACCGTGGAGGGGGCTATTAAAAGCCTTGTTTGTAGCCGGAGAGGTAGGGGGGCCTTTCCCCACAGTGTTGCAGATGAGAAAAGGGAGATTGATGGCCCTGTAAGCAGAGTAAGGGCTCCGTCTGGCAGGAATGCGAGCGGCGATTTTGTGACAGGGGGAGCTGAGGGAAGGAGCTTACATTTAATATGGAGAATGATTGACAGGCCATGGTCAGTTCTGTTGACAACAGGCTGACATGTACCATTGCTCAGCCAAATGCTATTACTGCTAATCAGCCATCAGCGGGCAGGGTCATTTCTGGGGCAGCAGTTTCTGGCTATGCGGATACTCAGGTCCTCAGTGGGGGTGCAAGTCAGTCCTTTGACCCTGCAGCTTTTACGGCCATGATGTCATCAATGGCATCTGCTTTTGCTCCCATGGTTGCGGCACTGGCTCCTAGCCAAGCAGCTAATGAAGGTATGGATCAGAGGCAGCGTTCATTTTCTGCTACTCTGGGGCCAGCGGTAGATCAGTTCATGCAGGCTTGCAGGGCTATGGGCTCTGCTGCAGCTCAGTTGGTGGCAAGGCCAGAGGCGTCTGGGGCTAGTGCTGCTGTGTCTTCTCCTGCGGTGTCGGCCGTGCCCAGGGGGTGGCTTTATTGTCTTTTTCAGATGCTGGTGAGGGCGAGGCTATGGAGCTGGATGGCGGCATTGAGGAGGCTTCATCATCGGCCGTTTCCGGGGGTGAGCAGTCAGGGTCGTCAGATGAGACCTCAGAAGATGTTGATGTTGCTGACTCTGGGCCTGATTCAGACCCGCTCGCAAGCGCATAGTGCTCGCAAGTGAGTCGATGGTGGCCCAGTGCGCACGCATGGCGTGCGTGAACCCCGGAGCGAGTGCTTTTGGCTCACTACAAAAGGGACGGCTGTCGATGTTGATCGACAGCTCTCCCCATTTTGTAGGCGTGGCTGGGGGTGGCTTCACAAATGGAGGCGTTCCCAAGAGAATGCCTGCTGTTTGTGGGCGGCCCCACTGACATCACCAGTGATGTCAGTGAGAGAGCTTCCGGCTCTATTTGAGCCAGAAGCTCTCTGGGGCTTGCGGCCACAAGACCCTACCACAAGGGTCTTGTCGCAAGCCCGATGGTCGCGATGGTCTTGACCATCATCATGGCCGATCGCTATAGCTGTGGGTGGTCGCCCACAGCTATGCGAGCGGCCAGGAGGCCGCTCCTAAATCAACCAGCGCCGCCCTGATTCAGAGTGAGCGCTCGCTTTTTGCGAGTGCCTCTGAATCAGGCCCTCTGTCTCCTCTACTTCCTCTGTCTCGGACTTGTCATCATCCTCTTCCTCTGTGGCTTCTGCGGCCAGCAGTGTGACAAAGGTGCAGAAGAGGGATGCTAAATATGCGCCCAGGGAGGCTGATAGGCGCGATAAGCGGGCCAAGCGGCGGCGTCAGGGGAGTAGTTGGCAGAAGTCCAAGAAGCGTCAGTGTCAGTCAGGCGTAGTGCATTATGACAATACAGCAGTATTGCGGGGTTTGCGCGATTGTTGCAAGAAGAAAATCAAGAAGGGCGATTACGAGTATATGTTTATCTTAACTGAGCAAGCCAAAAAAGATTTTAAAGCAGCTAAAGCTAAAGGCGGTGTGGGGGTAGAAGCTTTTCGCTCTTATGATAACTGGCTTGCTGGGTTTTGCTTATTTGCAGCATGCTACTTGAAAGATCGCCCAGGGGAGCACCTGAATGTTATACGGTATATCCATCCGATTCAAGGGATGCAGCGTAAATCCAGAGGCAATGCCTGGAGGGCCTATGACGAGGAGTTTAGGCGCAAGCAGGATGGATCTAAACGCTTAGATTTCGGGTGCAAGGATGTGGAAGTGTGACTTGATGTCACACAACCACCTAAAAGGTGGAGCAGAGGAGACCCGTGTAGGCGGGGATACTAATAGGGGGGGTCTGGAGCGCGGCGCCCAGGTTCTGATCCCTCCTCGGGGCGCCGGCAGACTGGCCCTGGGCGGCTTTCCGCGCAGACGCCTTTTAAAGGTAAATGTTTCACCTTTAATAATGCCACCTGTCCCTAGGGTCTGTGGTGTCGTTTTCGACACCTTTGCTTGCGTTGTAATGGATCACACCCCGCCTCTAATTGCCTCCGGTTTTCTGCCCAGCAGGGATCCAGGTCGGGGGGAGTAGCTATTCCCAAAGCCGGAGGTAGCACAGGAACAGGACCTTCAGTCAAAGATCGAGAAAGTGGTTCAGTTGGGGCAGATGGCGGGTCCTTTTGCACATCCTCCAGTGGGGAATCTAATTCTTTCCCCGGTGGGGGTGGTGCCCAAGAAAACTCCAGGAAAATTTTGGCTGATCCAGCATCTGTCTTATCCACCAGGGTCCTCGGTTAATGATGCTATACCTCATGAACACTGGCCCTGATTCAGAGCCGGACACTCTGAAAGAGCGCTCGCTCTGAATCAGGGCATTTTTATTTTTATTTGTGCGGCCTCCTGGCCGCTCGCATAGCTGTGGGTGACTACCCACAGCTATAGCGAGCGGCCAGGTTGATGGTCGCAATGGTCAAGACCATCGGGCTTGCGACGAGACCCTTGTGGTAGGATCTCGTGGCCGTAAGCCCCAGAGAGATTTCGGCTCTAACAGAGCCTGAATCTCTCCCCCCAGTCCGCCCACCAAAGGGGGGTGAGCTGCCACTCAACATCGACAGCTCGCCCCCTTTGGTGCGAGACCCGGAGCGACAGATTGCCTGTCGCTAGCCATGTCTCGTGCATGCGCTGTGGGCTACCATCGACCTGGTTGCGAGCACTCAGCGCTTGCGACCGGGTCTGAATCAGGCCCACTGTTCAGTGAGGTATCAGTCTTTTGATGATGCGCTCAGTATCGTGAGGGCATATGGACACGGAGCCCTCATGGCTAAGATGGATGTTGAGTCAGCTTTTCGTTTGCTCCCTTTGCACCCTGAATCGATTAGGTTCATGGGTTTTCGCATTGGGGGGGAATACTTCATAGACAAGTGCTTGCCTATGGGGTGTTCGATTTCCTGCGCATTCTTTGAGAAATTTAGCACCTTCCTTCATTGGTAGGTGGAGTTTTCGTGTGGGGGTCATGGGAGAGCGCACTCAATGACTTTCTCTGCGTTGGGCCCGCTGGTTCAGAGCGTTGTAGCGAGTTACTTGGTTCCATGAGAGTGATATTCTTTCATTTTGGAGTACCAATGGCAGATGAAAAGACATAGGGACCCCTCTCGTGTTTGTTGTTTTTAGGTATCGAGATTGATACCTTGGCTGGCTCCTGTCATCTTCTGCGCGATAAAGTTGACAAACTGCAAATTTCTCTTAGGCAGGCCCAATCGTTGTTGGGTGGTATGAACTTCGCCTGTAGAGTTATACCGATGGATAGGGTATTTTGTCGAAAGCTAGAGAGGGTCACAGCGGGGGTTTCCAGACCTCACCATTTGATCCGTTTATCATCAGAAATAAAAAGAGACCTGGAAGTTTGGGTTTCCTTTCTGGCGGACTTTAATGGGGTCAGGATCTGGTTATCCCCTCTGGTGGACAATGTGGATTTGCAGCTTTTTACTGACGCAGCAGGATCTTCGGGGTTTGGTTGCTACCTGAGGGGATCCTGGTGTGTCGCAACTTGGCCGGAGGAGTGGGTGCGTACAGGTTTGACAAGAGATATGCTGCTCTTGGATTTGTTCCCAATAATGGTGGCCTTGGAGGTATGGGGCGAGCGCATCTGCAATCGCAGCATTCTGTTCAGATGTGACAATCTGTGCGTGGTGCATGCGATAAACAGTCAGAGGGCAAAGTCTCTGCTGGTTTTGCGTGTGCTAGCGCAGCTGGTGCTTGCCTGTTTACGTCACAATGTGCTGTTTCGAGCTCAACATGTACCCGGGGTTGACAACGGGATTGCCGACGCGCTGTCCAGATGTCAATGGGGTAGGTTTTTGTACATTGGCTCCTTATGCAGACGATGATGGTGTGCTGTGCCCCTCTTATGTTTGGCAGGTTATCACGCCGGCTTGGAGGGGTTAGCAGTACTGTCTATTGCCCCAGGCACCCTCAAGGCTTACCGTCGGTCTTGGGAAGAATGGGAAGTTTTTTCCCGTGAACAAGGGCTTGGAGGTACGGGTCAGCATCAATTGATGCTTTCTTTCATTTGGCAGCTGTATGTATCTGGCAGATCGAGAGCAGTACTCTCATGGTACATGGCAGGTATTTAGTTTTTCTCCAAATTGAAGGTAATCCCTGACCTTACAAGGAGTTTTGTCATCACAAGGGCCTTGAAAGGTTGGTGCGCGCTGAGCCGGTACCCCCCGATAAAAGATGTCCCATAGACATTTCCTTGTTACCGTCTATCCTGGGAGCAGTTGCGGACGTAACGGTTTCCGGTTTCGAAACACTTTTGTTTGAGTTAACTTTTTCCATGGTGCTTTCCGGGTGTCAGAATTGGTTGCTCCCTCCAAGTGGAGGGATTCAACTATGCTTCGTTCGATGTGAAGGTGGGTGAGAGGTCCTTGCTGTGCAGATTGCGTCGTTCTAAGACCGATCAGCTAGGCAGGGGTTGCTGGATAACATTGGTCCCCTCGGCGGATTGTCGAATTTGTCCGGTCAGCTTGGCCACTCATTATGCATCGGTTAGACTCTCATTGGAGGGCTCATGGCTGATGCATTGCGATGGGCTTCCACTGACAAAATTTCAGTTTAGCTGGATGCTGCGTCGATGTCTTTGCAGCATGGGCCTCTCACCAGGGGAGTTCAGCACACATTCGTTTCAAATCGGTGCTGCCACTTCCGCCGCCGCTGCGGGATTTCCCGAGTCAGAGATTCAGGCTCTGGGCCGGTGGAAAACGGCCAGTTATAAGCGTTATATTCGGCCAAATCGTTGAAGTTTAATTGTTGGGCATGCATGCTACATATGGTTTGTTGTGTGTTTACGAAGTGTCATTGGTCCTGGTATTGTTTGTTTTTCCCGTCTTTCCTACTTGGGGATTAGCTACTCGCCTTTGATTTCAGTGGGAGTCTGGAGAGTTTCGGCGATTTTTTTTTGCCTGATATGATTGACTTAATTTGGATGTTTGGTTAATAATTATAATTATATGTCCCTCAGCAGGTTTTACGTTTTCTCTCAGGTCAAGTTCATTTGTGTTAGCCCAAAACTCCCCCCCCCTGCCTTTATATTGTTTTTAACTTATCCTCTTGTGTCTTTATGTCGCTTCAAATTGGCACAGAAGCTTGTTGATCTTTAAAGATTCAAATCATATTTTTTCTTTTTTGCAGATCCTCACTAATATGATCCTCGTTAGATGTACATTCTTGAATATGCGAAGATTTTTTACAATAAACTTTAATCTTTTCTTTATTATTTCACTCATTTAAGGAGTGGCTATTAATGATTGTTCTGTATGGATAGTTATAATAATAATAATAATAATAATAATAATAATTTTATTTATATAGCGCTTTTCTCCTAAAGGACTCAAAGTGCTTTACATTTACAGTACAAAATACAAAACAAGCTTAAACAAGGGACATTAGTGAAATGCTTGGGTGAATAGGTGAGTCTTGAGTCTATTTTTGAAGGATTCTAGAGTGGAGGCCTCTCGAACTGTGCGGGGAAGTGAGTTCCATAAGGTTGGAGCCACAAAACTGAAAGCTCGACCCCCAGACGAATTCCGTGAGATTCTAGGTACTGTTAATAGTCCTTCGTCAACGGATCGCAGTAATCGAGTGGGACAGTAGGGAATCAGAAGCTGCTTCAGGTACCCTGGGCCATGGTCATGAAGGGCTTTGTAAGTTATTAATCCAATCTTGAAAGCAATTCGCCATCTGACAGGCAGCCAGTGAAGGGAGTAGAGAATGGGTGTTATGTGGCTGGAACGGGGCTGGTTGGTTAATAGCCTGGCAGCTGCGTTTTGTACCATCTGCAAGCGGTGTAATTCTTTTGCTGGGAGACCGAGGTAGAGGGCGTTGCAGTAGTCTAGGCGTGATGATATAAATGCATGTATGACTTTAGGCAGATCTTCTGAGGGAATTAAGTGCTTGATTCTGGCTATGTTCCTCAGATGAAAGAATGAGGATTTGATTGTGGCTGATACCTGATGTTTAAGTGTCAAGCCACTATCCAGGACAACACCAAGATTCCGCACATGTTTATTGTTTTGTAATTCTGAACCCCCAAGCGTAAGTCCTGTTGGTTGGCTATGCTGTAGCCCTGTCCTGTGACCTATCATAAGAACCTGTGTTTTATCAGGGTTCAGTCTCAGCCAACTGGCACTCATCCACTCCTGAAGCTCAGCTAGGCAGCCATTTAGGGTTGTTATTGGGTCCTTTGTACCTGGAGCAAAGGACAGGTACAGTTGTGTATCATCTGCAGAGCAGTGGTAAACCAGGCCATGACGTCAGATTATTTCACCCAGTGGCAGCATGTATACTGCAAAAAGCATGGGAGATAGTATAGAATCCTGTGGGACACCGCATGGAAGTGACACTGGTGATGACGAGTTTAGTTGGCCATTCATTTGTTTTTTTGGCGGCTAAGTTCAGGAGGCGCCGTTTTTTCCGGGATCTGGTGGAGTTAGATGGCTAGGGGTTAGAGGTATGTTGTGGGAGAGCCTTAAGCCTAAACTCTTGCAGCAGATTCAGCGGTATGGCTTACCGAGAGTCTTGGTGATACATCTAGGCGGGAATGATCTGGGCAAGAGGACATCTCTGGAGTTAAGGCATGCGGTGGTGGATGATTTGGGCCAGATTATGCTGGCATGGCCAGCTTGCAAAATAGTCTGGTCTTTCATGGTCCCTAGATTGGTTTGGTGTGGTGTGATGGATGGCAGAGCCATTGCTGAAGCCCGGAAAAAGATGAACTTGGCTGTTTCAAAATTTGTTTTGAGAAATGGCGGGGTGGTGGTCAGACATCCTAGGATTAAGTTCAGGTATACTTACCTTTTTCATTCTGACGGGGTACATTTAGCTAAGGAAGGTTTGGTTCTTTTTCTTGAGGATATGTTTGAGGTTGTGGTTTCTGTACGTTAGTTATATGGTGGCGGGGCAAGGTTGTTTAAGAAGAACCTTGCTTTTGGCGGGAAAGAACGGCAGGTTACCTATTAGCACTGTGAATATTGGTTTTGCTCTTTGTTTCGCTCACCTTCGTTGACTGTTAATGTCTGCTGGACCACCCTGCCGGGAGCAGCATCATCACCTGATCGGGTGGGTAGTCAAATTAGAAGGCTTGAGTGGATGTGTTGTGGTTAGAGTGTTTATAGTGTTAGGCTTGGGCTGTTGTTAGCCGTTCTTTCTTTGCCACCATATTTAAATTAATTTAATTAATTTTAGTAACTAATTCATTATCTGTTATTTAAATAAAATAGCTAACAAATTCTGCCAAATACAAGTCTCTGTGTCTTTATTTCAATTGAGTATGTTTTATTGTCACTGATTCATATGCTGATCAATCATCAGACGATGGGAGGTTTAAAAGTCGCACATCCACTAGGAGACTAGGGAAAGACAGTACGATTACAACATCATAATCGTACCGTCGTTCCCCATCCCCTGCAGTGCCTACACTGAACGATTAGTCGTTCAGTGCAGGCACCCTCCACTCTCATCCCCGAACATGGCCAATCTGTCGTTATTAGCAGATTGACCGACATGTTCGGGCGATGATTGATGTTGGAAACGACCAGCGGGAGCGCGCATCGCTGGTGGTTTCCGACATTATAGTGCACAATTTGTGCACGATTAATGAGCGATTGCACGATTACGATGTCATAATCGTGCAATCGCTCATTAATATCGCCTAGTGGATGTGCGCATTAAGGGTGAAATATATCAGGCCTCTGAAAGAGATAGTGGAGAGAGATAAAGTACCGGCCAATCAGCTGCTGTCATTTTTCAAGCACAGGCTGTAAAATTAAGTTAGAAGCTGATTGGTTTTTACTTTCTCTCTCTCCAAGACCTTACACATCTCCCCCTAAGGGCCTAATTCAGAGATGTACATAAATTTGATATTTATGTACATCTCCTATGTTTGCAGATATGTGCTGATGCACAGGGATCGCACTGCGCATGTACAGATCTGTTTCAGGGACGTTGCTCACAGTGCCCCAAAGCACTGACATACTGCTGGCGTTTGGGGGCGGCGATGCGTCTGGGCATGCTGCTGTCAGTGGCTCCATCCCTGGACGCAGCTTCACTGGCCCCGGCAGCGTAATTTCACAGGACATCCTGAGTAACATAAAGGTTACTCAGATGTCCGATGTAGACGCAGTTGATCAGATGCTGAGTCTTCAAACGCAGCAGCTAATTACAGAAGCCGGCAGTGGGCATCTTTTTACTAAAGACGCCTCCTGCAACTTTTGCATAATTTCACAGCCATTGCAGTGTTCTCCACAGAAAATTTTCCCAGCCAGGTGGCAACAAGAAGTAGCCGGGTGGGGGCCTTCGCAATAAAAAAATGTTTTAAATCCATTTTTTAAACAACACTCATATACTGGCCCCTATTGCAGGCTACACAGAATATATTTTTATAGAGCAGCTCCACAGATACTGTCCCCATTTGCAGGCTACATAGAATATCTTTTTTATACAGCTCCACAGATACTGGATCCACTTGCAGGCTCCCAAATACTGTCCCCACTTGCAGGCTACATAGAATATATATTTTTATACAGCTCCACAGATACTGGCCCCTATTGCAGGCTACACAGAATATATTTTTATACAGCAGCTCCACAGATACTGTCCCCACTTGCAGGCTACATAGAATATATTTTTTATACAGCTCCACAGATACTGTCCCCACTTGCAGGCTACATAGAATATATATTTTTATACAGCTCCACAGATACTGTCCCCACTTGCAGGCTACATAGAATATATTTTTATACAGCTCCACAGATACTGGATCCACTTGCAGGCTACATAGAATATATATTTTTATACAGCTCCACAGATACTGTCCTCACTTGCAGGCTACACAGAATATATTTTTATAGAGCAGCTCCACAGATACTGGCCCCTATTGCAGGCTACACAGAATATATTTTTATACAGCATCTCCACAGATACTGTCCCCACTTGCAGGCTACATAGAATATATTTTTTATACAGCTCCACAGATACTGTCCCCACTTGCAGGCTACATAGAATATATTTTTATACAGCTCCACAGATACTGTCCCCACTTGCAGGCTACATAGAATATATTTTTTATACAGCTCCACAGATACTGTCCCCACTTGCAGGCTACATAGAATATATTTTTTATACAGCTCCACAGATACTGTCCCCACTTGCAGGCTACATAGAATATATTTTTTATACAGCTCCACAGATACTGGATCCACTTGCAGGCTCCCAAATACTGTCCCCACAGATTTTTTTTTGTCAGCTCCAACACAGAGCTACTGACGCAGGTCTACTCTCTTCAATCAGTTCAGGCGACTGTGCTTTTATACTGGGGGAGGGATCTTTGCCCTCAAGTCTGACACCGCCCCTGCACTGTGATGGACAACGTCCCCCCGCCCCATTGCAGCATCCCCTGCTGGCACTCTCACCCGCCCCAATGCCGCATCCCATGCCCGGCACCTTCCCCTGCCCCAATGCGCCGCGTCCCTGAACCCTCACTAACGTGTCCTTATGGCCGGCGGACACAGAGCCTCGAAGGTGAAGAACATGCGATGTCGGCGCTCGGCGTCACATCCGGCATCCGTGGCAACAAGGACACATTAAGGGTGACCGGGCAACAGGGGACGTGGCGTATTGGGGCGGGGGGAAGTGCCGGGCAGTGGACGCAGAACTGGGGCAGGGGGAAGGTCCAAGACAGTAGCGGCGCATTGGGGCGGTGGGGAGTGCAGGCGGCAGCTATTTCTTGCCGAGCGTTGCGCTCGCAACAAACAGCCTGGGGAGAACACTGCATTGTGTAGAAAGAGGCAGCGGTTGTGTCATTAGCGTCCATCTCTGGATCGACCCCTAAATTCTGTAACACACAGGCACTATGAACTCAATGGTTTGCATACAAGTCCAAAGCGGGGTGTGCACTGTGTATGCCCTGGAGCTGCGTCTCTGGTCGCAGAGGGGGTGGGGCCAGGCAGCATTTCTGAAAACAGGGGCCTGTCACTCCCGTTTTTTGTGAGAGCTCAGGCCAGTGTCTGCGTCTTCAGGCACAAATTTACTGGCCTCAGCTACGGATGTGAGATAATCATTCTGAGTAACCTCCTGAGGCCAATGTGTTCACAAGTGACCTGATGCTGCATCCTCAGAAGCCGCAGAGGATAGCACAAGTATGCAGGATGCCAGTGGCGTTTCTATAATGGGTGCACAACTTGTACCCATTTCTTCAATACTTACTTCTCCGGTGTCCTGCACCAGCAGCACCAGCGGTGCCTAAATCACCAGGAAAATAGAGCAGCAGCCATTTTTTCGTTATTTCGCTCATGAGCAGTAGAAGAAGTGCCGGGAAAATGGCTGCCGCGCCATTTCCCTGAAGACCTGCACATTCCCTGTAGACTCTAGCACAGTGCCAGAGTCTACTACTGCTTATACTTGCGCTGCAAGAAGCAGCAGTGAGTGTAATGCCAGTTACCGGATAGAGAGGAGGGGGTCCTGATGGAGAGACTGCACACAGGCCCCATCCTCTAATAATATGCCCCTGCAGGACACATCTATTAACACCTCTTGCAGCATTAGCATAAATGCGCACAGCTGCTGTGTGCATGGCGTACAAATTTGAAACAGGCCCTATGTAATACTCCTTTTACATTAATGTCCCGGGTCTGACCCAATATTTGGAACAAGGTTCAAACCGTGGTGCCGAGCCGGGTTATTCCAGGGTTGGCGCCGTTCACGCTGCACATGGGTGCAGTGCATGCTTGCCTACCCTCCCGATTTGGTCGGGAGCCTCCCGAAAATCGGGTGCCGCTCCCGACCTCCCGGGATGGCAGGCAAGTCTCCAGGCTGCCGCTGACCCCTCCTGTCCCACCGCAGTCTCCCGGCAGTGAAGGGGGCGGTGACGCGATTCGCGTCATTTTGGCACCGCCTCCCGCTTCACACTGCCTGTAATATCGGCAGTGTGTAGCGGGGGCGGGGCCAAAATGACGCGCTCGCGTGGCCCAGCCCGCAAAAACATCTCATCTTGCCGGCCCCGCCCCCATCTGCTGGCCACGCCCCCCCCAGTAATGCCGATCTGGTTGTTCCCTCCCGGAAGGGGCAGCCAGATAGTCGGCATGTATGGTGCAGTGGAACTGCCTGCCAGTACTTGGAGATGATGTCATCTCCAAGTGCCGAGAAACCAGGAAGTCCCCATGCTGTAAATGGAACCTGGGTCAGACGACCCGGGTTCCCCGTTTACACTGCAGGGTTACATGGGTTGTTCCCATGTTAGACCCTGCAAGCTGCCTGGGTTGGCTTGCCGTGTCATTTGACTCGGAAATCCAATCCTTGCCCCTTTCAGACCTAGCAGCAACCTGGGTTAACCATGCAATAACATGGGATTTTGCTGCTAGTCTGAAAGGGGTATTATATAAATCAACAGCCAATTAACAAATCAGTATGTGTTTTGAATGTGGTAGTAAACCGAAGCACCTGGAAGAAACTCACACAGGGATAACGTACAAATGCCACACAGATAAGACCCTGGTCGAGAATTGAACTCACTACCCCAGCACTGAGGAAGCAGCAATACTAACCACTATGCTGCTAATAAAACCAAAAATATATATAAATAAATCAATATTTATCATTATTTTAAAAATAATTAGTGCAGTTTAATGTGTGATCCAGCAAAACACCTAGAGGACCTGTAGGGGCAAGCAAAGTGGATAACATCTCCGTATCGCTGCCAGTGTGCATCACAAGCTGCCCAGGTGAACTTTTATTGATAAATTACCCCGAAAAAAGATTTTTAGTTGCTGCGATAGAAATTCTTTAATTTGAGCCATATTGATATACAAGTAGGCCCCCTATACATAAAACTATTGCCTGTGAATACTATTTTCTTCAAAGTACCCAGCTAACAAATTCAGTGCCATGACTGTTATTTGGACATATTTACTGTAATCACACCAATAAAAGAATCCACCTTCATTCTATAAAACCACTGTTTTTTTCTAAAACCTTAATCAGATTTTACAATTTGAACTGATCATGATTTCCAGCATCACATGTGTAGAGGATATACATAAAATAGATCCAATCAGAAGCTCTACAACATTGATTGCTGTGCATTGTAGTCTTTGCTAGCAGTCTGATTACTGTATACATTGAAAAGGACCAGTACAGTAAATAGCTTTATGTTTAATTGAGACTTAGATGATCTGATATAGAAACAGATGTTCTCAACGGATGGTATTGGTTTCACAAGGAAAGACACATCATGCTCATTGAGATGGGACAAGATACTAGCTCCGGTGATCTTACGTGATCCAGTGAAGAAAAAATATAGTTCAGTGATTTGATTTCATAATAAGCAACAATATATGGCTTTCTGTTGGGATGCAGTGAGGAAATGCAGCCCGCTAGTATACAATATTCATAAGCAATATATTCATTCATTGAAACAGTCTAATACACAAAGATTAGATTCGGGCACTGTTATATTTTTTTAGATGAAATAGGAATTATTCTTACCTTTATCCGGCCAAGCATGTGGTCATATCAAAATATTCGCAACAGCTGGATATCAATTTTAAATCCAATTGAAGTTAAAGGCCATTATTCTTCCACAAGGATGGTTAGGATCCAGCATTACATTTCCTCCTGAGATTTGTTGCTATTTTTCCTCTGGATTAAAAAAAAGTCACCAGAACGGATAAAAGAAAATGAGTAGCATAGAGAATCGCGATACCTATCGCCCAAATCGGATGTATCACCAGTGGAATAAAATCAATGCTTCTTCCAGACTTTTTTTTTTTTCGTGAATCCAACTTCATTCCCAGAAAAGCTGCATTATTCATCGGCATCATGTAAAAAGACTGCCATGTAAACCTCCCATCTTTTCCCCCCCTTGTTTAGGAGGCAGATGCTGGTCCTCCTCTCCCCTGCTCCTAGCCTGCACTCAGTAGAGGAAGCCAGCAGCACAGCACTGCAATCAGGCAGTCATTTGTAGGATAAATGCCAGTAACAGTGGAGATAGTGTTGTGTGGGGAGGGGGAGGGGAGAGGGATGTAGGCAATAAGCGGAGAGGCTTCTCTTCTTCTGCTACAGACTTATACATAGAGGTGTTCCCACCCATTATGCGTGATTGTCTCTTCTAGCCTGCATGGCTGCTGCAAGTAAATTCACCTGCAGCTCAAACTGCACTCACAGCAGCAGCCCCCAACCTGTGACAATCATAAGCATCTGTAATGATCTATATACTAGTTGTAGGGATGGAAAGCATGATTTGAATGTTAGCACTTACTGTATCATTGTTTTCTTTTTTTTTTCTTTAATATTGGCCTTATAAATTTCAGGGCCACTTAACATCAACAGTTTCATCTTCAGAGATAAACCATAATGCAGTAGTAAAATACAGTCGGGTATTTTCATTGCAGCATTGTCAAAAAGTAAAAGAATTATTGAAGCCCCTCCCACATATTTATGACGGTGACTGGGGATGGATATTGACAGTCAATATTTTACAACCATCAATGTTTTTTTTTTTTTTTTTACCATTCGATGTCGGCTTTCCGATGTTACCCGTCATCAACTGGTGCAGAAGCTATGCTCTTCCGATGCTAATATACAGTTGTGTGGCGGACAGGTCGCTGCTCAACTGCAGATGTGTATTGTGGATATGCAAACTGGATTTCTTGTGCATGCATGAACCATCGCAATGGTACTACCATGAAATGGTTTTGATACGACGGCTAGTTACCATGACTTTGGTGCGTTTAAGTGTAGTCCAAGTACAGTAAGGGCATGTTCATGCAGATATGACTTAGCCAGTGCACATCAAAGATGTACATGGTATCTGTCAGGAGGTGTATTTTTGTGGGGCCGCAACCTGTGGTGCAAAATACGCATTGATGAGGATGATGGTTATTGTTAAACACTTCTAATTGGCTGAATATATATTGATCCTTCCTAATAATACTATATAAATTGTTAGTTGGGCTGTTACGTTATGTGGGCTACTCACCTGGCCGACCCAACGACCGGCCGACTGTCCCGAATGACGATGCACTGAATGATATATCGTTCGTCGGCTGTATGAGCAATATATCGTACAGTGTGTACCCAGTATTATACTTGCATTATTCATTTATATTGATAATCCCCTATGAATTTTAAATGGGAACACAACAGATGTTTGTTTTGATTTAAAATCAACTAGTACTTTTATTTTGTATTTTCATCTGTATTTGTTTTTTAAACGGTAAATGCCATGTTGGTAGTTATTATTATTAACACTGTTCAGAAACAGACATGTCATTAAATTATGGGGTTTTCTTAAGCCCTTCCCTAATATATTTAATTTATTGGTAAATGCCAGGGCAGCTATGGATTTCCGGTGTTTGCCTGATAAATTAATTTCTCCATGTCAGCCCTGATCAGGGGCAGAACTATGGGAGACAATGGAGGCACCTGCCGCCGGGCTCCAGCACTGGAGGGGCATCTCCTCCATTGTCCACAACATTCATCCCACTTATGGCTGTAACTATGTACCCGGAGTGTACCGTCATGGTCGCCCAATACATGGCACCTTTTCCTGGCACCTAAGAAGCCACCATACACTAGTGGAGAGCTCCATGTCAGACCATCAGCTGCCGCCTTTGTCTATCTATAGCTTGTCTGCATGCGAATTGTTACATTACAGTGTCAGCGGCTATGACAGGGGGCACCAAATTATAACTTGCCTCCGGGCATCTGGGATGAATTTACGCCACTGGCCCTAATGTATCGGTTAAACCTTGGTCAGCTGAGTAAAGACAGGAATACATTTAACCCCCCCCCCCCTCAATCCAGGAAAATGTGCCTACAGTACTCCATTCTTTGTCTTTGATGGACTTCTCAACATGCATCTGAAAAATATTGGAGCTGCCATGGCAGTTAGGGGGTTAAAAAATGAATGAAGCACAGATCAATTCACTCTCAGATTTTATTGATCCATTGATTGAAGAAACTTCTTTCAAGTGTCCTCTAAAGTAATGACATCCAGAAGATGCTTGGAGGATGTATGAAGTGATGAGCATTCTGCTGCTGACACCTGTGACCGTGAGCCCAGGAGGATACCAATACTCTCAGAAACATGCCATTAATAATGCTAGCACCTCACATCCTTTCCTCTGTGAGATGACTTCCCTGATCCATCTTGTAAACGTGGTTTTGGAAGGAGCTTATTCCTGATGTTGGCCTTCAGGAATTACAAAGAGATGCTCTGTCTTTCTGACGTCCTCTGTTCTAGAAAGATATATTGAAAGTGCTCTAACTAGACCCAATGTATTCAATTTTTCTTCCTTCATAACACTTAGTTCTGAACAAGAATCCAATAGCACATTTTCTTGGTTGGCACTTTAATTAAAAAAATGTAGCATTTGTTTGCAGCAGCACATTGTCTGAGTGTGTGTCCATAAATGGTTCAAAATCCACTCAAATCTGGCTCAAAAACCATAGAGAAACCACACTTTAGGATAGAACAGAATAAGGTTATTATTATTACCTTTAGAATAGTAGCCTCAAATTTACTAAGCGATGGGTTAAGAACCCACCTCAACACCACTCTAATCCCTCCTAAATAAATGACCAGCCTGAGAGGCACTTTTGCAAGATCTGTGCAGGCTAGCATAGTGTTAAAAATAGAAAATCAGGTACAAGCCTTGGGTTACTGTATTTAGCCTAGTCTGGTAGTGAAATTTGGGGGGGTAAATGGCGTGGGGTCCCCCCATTTTTTACCAACAAGACTAGGCTGAAACAGTTGGGGCTGGTAACACAATAGCTGACAGATATACTAATGTCGGCCATACACGGTGCAATTTCCTAACGTTCAGATGTCTTGTACGATTCCCCTTGAAATTCTCTATACGATTTGTCAAATGGTGTACATACGAGCATACGATACCGATGCGTTGTATCCAATTGCTAATCTCCATTGCGCCGTCAACCCCAAAATGGAGGAGAGGAGTGGCCAGGGATTTTGCAAGACCTCGTACATCGGATTTTATGCCAGCAAAAAGCATACGATGTGTATCACATCGTACACGATAGGTTGAAATCTTACAATCAAGATATACAATGCAGAATTACGACGGCAGGCACGCGCGTCGTCATCATACAAATACCGCACACGATGTGCAAGATTGGTCGATACGATTGATCTAAATCGGCCATATCATGCAAAAAATTGCACCATGTATTGGCCGCATTAGAGGCAGATTCAATCAGCCGAGGCCTATTCAATCAAGGGTTGGTACCCCACGCGTTATGCCCCAGAGGGTGCACTTAATGCGGATTTGACCTCTATGCCGCGCTGATTGGTCAGAGACTGGATCTCAAAAGACAGTTCTTGAATCTCTTGCGACACGGATTCTTTGTCTCTCATACCCCTTTTAATCTCTCCAAATAACCCAGGGTATTGCCATGTCAACCCGTGTTGCGGCTCAGTGGAAAAGATTCCTGGAAATCCAACTCGGGTAGCGAGCAGGGTTGAACATGGGAATGGCCCGTGCAATCCTACAGTGTGAACGGGTGACCTGGGTCATGTGACCCGGGTCCTGTTAACACCCTATTGAGCGCCAGCTTGCCAGTGCTTGAAGATGATGTCCTTGGTTGATTTCTGGATTTCCTTTGTTTTGTAATTGGGCTTATATTGTCCCCTAAAACTAATTGACAATATATTGATTGGAATGGAGGATTGTTATAATTTATGAATATACTATAGGTCTGTGCGGACATCTTTATTTTTATTTCTTTCCTTTGTTTTCTGCCTGCCCTGACCTCAGATCATATTTTGTGTTAGTTTAAAAGTTGTTGTTGTAGCTATTACCACCACTGCAAATATGTGTTGATGTAGCAAATAAAACCGGGGTATTTTGTTCATACTATATAAAAATACTTACGTTTTGCAGCCCAACATTAAGGTATCGCAATATCTGAATGTTCCTACACTAGCATAACTGCTCACCATTAAATTGCAGGAAACTGCACTCACGGGTAACATCCAGACTAAAGCTGGCTTCTGAGCTACACCGAAATATCTTTGATTGACAGCAGCCCAGACAACACTAGGAAAAATGTAAAAGCAAAAAATGAAAAGAAATATGCCCAGGTTTGGTTTTACTCATATTGTATATGGTACAAAGGAGAACTAGAGATTTCCTTAAGGAGTAGGAATATCACTCCTAACTGTCAGAGGTTAAGACAGTATCAGAATCCAACGTATTGGTCCAACCTAGAGAGGAGAAATTCTTTATTACTGTATTGTACTTACATAGAATAAACAATGGGAGCGCTCCTTACACATTGTGGGGGAGCTAGACCAGACTGTTAATTTGAAACTCACTGTACAATTTGATTTTTTCATTTCTGTTTAGTGCCCACTGTTTTTATATATACGTATTGTACTTAACCTGTTTACAATTGTGTAGATAGGACCTGATATGGGTGGATGATCTGGAATCCTTTATCTTTTCTGTTAGATAAACAAAAAGTTGAAACCAGGGGTCAGGGAACTTTTTACCTTTTACCCCAAAATATATTTAGATACGCCGACGTTACCCCTTTGATATGAAAGGAATGAAATCATATAGTAGTGCCCCCATATAATGCCCCTGTAGTAGTGCCCCCATAGTTATGCCCCTGTAGTGCCCCTGTAGTAGTGCCCCCATATAATGCCCCTGTAGTGCTGCTTGTACAAAAAAAACCCACTTACCTTAATCCCCGCTCCTGCATCCGCCGCCGTCCTGTCCGCCCGGCTGCTCCTCAGTACTATGGGAGAAACGTCATGACGTCTCTCCCGTAGTGCGCATGGAGAGAGGCGGAAGCTGGAGTTCAGAAGAGAACTCCGGCCTCCGGGTCACGCGGCGCTGCAGGGAAGGAGCCGGGCGCCCGCTGGTAATAAGATCTCAGCGGGCATCCGTCTTAGAGCCTCCCAGCGGCACAGCCGGGCATGCATATGAATCATTCTATATTATACAATGATTCATATGCATGCCCGGCTGTCCGTCCATTACCACCAGGAATTTGATTTTTACCCCATGTGGGGTAATTTACCCCTGCTCCCCGACCACTGATTTAAATCAACATTTCCCTTCCTATTCCATCTCCCAAATGGGTATAAAGGCCTCGATGTGGTCTGGCAATCAAGGTTGCACATTACCTGGTGATTACCACACAAAAAGTTAAGAACCTGGGACATATAGACCCCCCATCAATAACATCCCTTGTGCTGTGTCGCTGTGTGTGTATGTATGTATGTATGTGTGTATCTCTCTATACTGTACCATAATGTGTCCCTGGTATTGTATGAAAGTAAATTGCTATGGCAAATGAAGATGAAGCATTACCCAGCCAGACAATGAGACAAAGTATTGTGTTCCGTGGTTCAAGACTAAAAATATGAAAGAGAAGAAAAGTGTCATACGTTCAAAAAGAGTGACACTTAGGAGGTGATTCAGAGTTGGACGCAGTGAAGCCATCGGGCGCAAGTGGCTGATGGTTTCCCTCTGCGCATGTGTCTGAGCCACGCTGTGCAATGCATGGTCACTGCAGAGAGACGCATAGCGAAACTTCATGCAGATCCATCCAATGTCGATGGGTGTTTCTGGGTGTAATGTATATGATAACATAATATGTTGTGTATTTCTCTTTTATACTTGTAATCCATGCCTTACAAATATAAAGTTAAAAAAAGAGTTTTTGTAGTGCTCTTCACTTCATCTCTCTCGTGCTATAAAAACCTCTATCAGTAATCATTAGCTTCAAAAGTTTTTATTCTCTTTAGAATTATGTTGGAGTTGTTGGAAGGAGTGCGCTCCTGCGCTGCCTCCCTCCCCCCAGCATCTGACAGGTAGTACTGAGTCAGCGGTCACTAGGACCTGCCGGAGCTCAGTCAGACAGGCCAGACTGACATACGCTCTTACGCTGCCTCCCTCCAGCAGCTGACAGGTAGTACTGAGCCAGCGGTCACTAGGACCTGCCGGAGCTCAGTCAGACAGGCCAGACTGACATACGCTCTTACGCTGCCTCCCTCCAGCAGCTGACAGGTAGTACTGAGCCAGCGGTCACTAGGACCTGCCGGAGCTCAGTCAGACAGGCCAGACTGACATACGCTCTTACGCTGCCTCCCTCCAGCATCTGACAGGTAGTACTGAGCCAGCGGTCACTAGGACCTGCCGGAGCTCAGTCAGACAGGCCAGGCTCTGACATACGCTCCTGCACTGCCTTCCCCCAGCATCTGACAGGTAGTACTGAGCCAGCGGTCACTAGGACCTGCCGGAGCTCAGTCAGACAGGCCAGGCTCTGACATACGCTCCTGCGCTGCCTTCCCCCAGCATCTGACAGGTAGTACTGAGCCAGCGGTCACTAGGACCTGCCGGAGCTCAGTCAGACAGGCCAGACTGACATACGCTCTTACGCTGCCTCCCTCCAGCAGCTGACAGGTAGTACTGAGCCAGCGGTCACTAGGACCTGCCGGAGCTCAGTCAGACAGGCCAGACTGACATACGCTCTTACGCTGCCTCCCTCCAGCATCTGACAGGTAGTACTGAGCCAGCGGTCACTAGGACCTGCCGGAGCTCAGTCAGACAGGCCAGGCTCTGACATACGCTCCTGCACTGCCTTCCCCCAGCATCTGACAGGTAGTACTGAGCCAGCGGTCACTAGGACCTGCCGGAGCTCAGTCAGACAGGCCAGGCTCTGACATACGCTCCTGCGCTGCCTTCCCCCAGCATCTGACAGGTAGTACTGAGCCAGCGGTCACTAGGACCTGCCGGAGCTCAGTCAGACAGGCCAGACTCTGACATATGCTCCTGCGCTGCCTCCCTCCCCCCATCATCTGACAGGTAGTACTGAGCCAGCGGTCGCTAGGACCTGCCGGAGCTCAGTCAGACAGGCCAGGTTCTGACATACGCTCCTGCGCTGCCTCCCTCCCCCCAGCATCTGACAGGTAGTACTGAGTCAGCGGTCACTAGGACCTGCCGGAGCTCAGTCAGACAGGCCAGACTGACATACGCTCCTGCGCTGCCTCCCTCCCTCCAGCATCTGACAGGTAGTACTGAGCCAGCGGTCACTAGGACCTGCCGGAGCTCAGTCAGACAGGCCAGGCTCTGACATACGCTCCTGCGCTGCCTCCCTCCAGCATCTGACAGGTAGTACTGAGCCAGCGGTCACTAGGACCTGCCGGAGCTCAGTCAGACAGGCCAGGCTCTGACATACGCTCCTGCACTGCCTCCCTCCCTCCAGCATCTGACAGGTAGTACTGAGCCAGCGGTCACTAGGACCTGCCGGAGCTCAGTCAGACAGGCCAGGCTCTGACATACGCTCCTGCGCTGCCTCCCTCCAGCATCTGACAGGTAGTACTGAGCCAGCGGTCACTAGGACCTGCCGGAGCTCAGTCAGACAGGCCAGGCTCTGACATACGCTCCTGCACTGCCTCCCTCCCTCCAGCATCTGACAGGTAGTACTGAGCCAGCGGTCACTAGGACCTGCCGGAGCTCAGTCAGACAGTCTACGCCTCTATAGCAGCGCAGCTGTAGTGACACATCAGGCAGTAATAAGAGACTGCTCTAGCAGTCTCTGCTCTCTCACTGTCCGATGTCTCTCTGCAGCTGTGCTGCTATACAGGCGCAGCCAGCGGTAGTGGGCAGAACAGTGGGGGTGGTCACTGACCAAGCCCTCATCTGGCCCCTCCAACTGGCCGAGGCAAGTAGTACCCACCCTCTCAGCATCCCAGGGCACTGAGGCGTCCATACGCATCTTTACTCACGTCCCTGAGGAAGGCCGAAAAGTTGCAATGCGTTGGACAACATTCAATCCATCTTTGGAACACACACTGACAGGAACGCTTACCGGAGTAAGCACTAACAAGAATAGCTGTTCCCCGAGATCCCGCTAGGATTCGCTCAATTCAGGAAGCGAAAGGCAAACCAGAGTATCCAGGACGTGTGCACACGGGACACACACCATTACTGCCTCCGTACGGACCTAGTCTCCCCACCATCCGGTGGGTAGAGTGGCCAGCCGCGGCGATCGATAGCCGGCGACCACGTGATCAACTGTGATCATGCTTCCGGTGGTCTCGCCGCGTCTGGTGAATCAACGGGACCTATAGAGTGTGTGTAATTTGGCACACACTCCAACGGAGGCGGAGAGACTGTGGACCTCATTCAGAGTCGGTCGAAGCGGCCGCACGGTCGTACGCCACCGATGTTCGCTAAACTGCGCATGCGTAAAGTTCGCAATGCGTGTGCGCAAACTAGCCGCTACGATCAGAAATTTCTCTCTCCTTGAACACAGCCAGGTCGGTAGTTTGAGTGACAGATTGAGGCGTTTGTGGGTGGTAACAGGGGAAGGTGCTTGAAAACGGGGGAGTGGAGATCCGAACGCAGGCGTGCCTAATTATGCGAACGGCATTTTATGGGAGTGCATATGGTTTATGGGAGTGCATAATTAACAAAGTAGCGTCATGGCACATGTGACATGGGAGGTTTTTACACTGACATGATCGTAGAGCTTAAGAGAGGGTATGGTCAACCTTAAGCTCTACGACCAGTTCCGATGGTCTCGATTAATCCTTATATGCCCGGAGATAACGTGTAATGCGTACGGGAAGGGGGCGTTTTTTTTGTCTTACGGCCGCATCCTCCCCTTGGTCGGCCAGCTACCGATCCGAACTTAGGGACGCAACTTGCGAGGGAATCATTTGCATATCCGACCCCTTTTCCCGTACGACCGTGCGGCCGCTTCGACCGACTCTGAATGAGGTCCCGTGTACCTGAAAGAACCTTTCACACAAGGATTAATATAGACAGCAAGAAGAAGGGTAAGTTGTCAGACCGGAGGGCACGGGACGCCGCCCCTCCAGAGCGCAACCCCCCCAGGACATTAATTCTGTCTGCACTATATATTATTTAATTTTTTCATATATTTAAAGCACATTGTTCACTATTTTATCCCCCCCATTTTTTCTACGTTCATTTGACCATATACTCCTATAGACTTCCCTGTACCATACCCTGCATACATTACTCCTCAAATTAGAGAGCACCGTGACTTCTCAATTGATTTGTTGTAGTATTTACCAGATCCATTAAAACCACCTAACTATTATCCCTGTGTACTTAGTATTATTAGATCTACATATACATATTGATTGTCACATTAGGCACCTATAGAATTACGCAAACTAGTGCAAGCACTATAACTGAATATATTATCATTGTCTGTAGGAGATCTGGGATTATCTCCATAGTGCCAGCAACTACCATTATCCTATACCATCCAACAAGCGCAGGTTTCGCATCAACGTCATACGCATCTTTACTCGCTGGCAGAGTGAGACTCTCACAGAACAGAGTCACCCAGAGCCACATAACTGGACCGCAAGTATACTATTCCACCACAGTTATAGTACAAGGCATCACCGCTACCATGTATTAGTCACTACCACGTCTGGCACACTACAATGCCCAGCAACATTGTATAAATACAGAAATTGTAAAAGATAATACAGTGGCGTCCCTACCTGTTCTTACACCCGGTGCGTGTAGGGGTGGGCTGACTTGTAGGGCAAAAAGGGGGAGTGGCTTCATGGCCCGAACACCCAGTTTTGTCACTCCGGAGGGGTCCGGGGGCCAGTCTGTGTGCAGTTCCGGCTCCCTCACTGTGTCAGGAACCGAGTGCTGCACGTAATGCTACAGTGTAGCACCCGGCTCCTGTCACTGAGGAGTCAGCACTTTGGTGTTACCCCTTGGTAGGTGACACCCGAGTGCGGTCCGCACCCCCCTTGTGACCCCACTGAGATAATACAAACAACTTTTTGTCGACCAGAGTAGGATGCTATTCGTGTGATCATTGTACAGTATATGCTGTAAATTGATGGAAACAGTTGGCAGCATGAAGGCATTGTAAGATATACTCTAATCTATATAGTTCCATGCAATATGGAATTTGTAGTGTATAGAATAACCTGTAAATGCGGTTTATATTATGTAGGAAAAACAAAAGGTGTGTAAAAATAAGGATGCAGGAGCATTTGCGGAATATTGGAACGGTATGAAAAGCCATAGTTTACAAAGACACTTTATTGAAAAATTAAGGCCCTCATTCAGAGCCGTACGCTCTGAGCAGAGCGCACGCTCTGAATGAGGGCCGGGCTCCATTTTCATGGAGCGTCCTCCTGGACGCTCGTATAGCTGTGGGTCACCACCCACAGCCTATACGAGCGTGCATTGTGATGGTCGCGATGGTCGAGACCATCGCGACCATCGAATTTGCGAGCCGGAGCCTGCGGTTGAGTTTCTCAACCGCAAGCTCCGGAGTGATTTTGGCTCTATCAGAGCCAAAATCACTCCCACTGACATCACTAGTGATGTCAGTGGGCCGGCTTCTGACGGGAGGCGTTCCCGTGGGAACGCCCCCGTCAGGGAGGCACGCCCACCAAAGGGGGCGTGCTGTCAATCAACATTGACAGCACGCCCCCTTTGATCGGACACAACGAGCGAAGGACTTTCCTTCGCTCGTCGCGTCTGGCGCATGCGCACGACGGAGCTCCCTCCGTCGTGCGCATGCTCAGTCCATAACATCGACCCACTTGCGAGCGGACAGCCGCTCGCGAGTGGGTCTGAATCAGGCCCTAAATCCCTAATGACTAATCCTTCACCATATTGGAACATGTTACAGATAATCCAAGAGATGGTAATAGAGAACACTAGCTTTTTCTAAAAGGGAATCATTTTGAATTTACACATTAGATACACTTTCCCCAAAAGGTCTCAATGATATTGCAGCGGTGGCCAACCTGTGGCTCTTCCATTATCTGTTTGTTTGTTTTTTTCAATGTATTTTTTGTGGATGTGGCCTTTTCAGTGTATTTTATGTCGATCTGTTTTTTTTCAATGTTTTATATTGTTCTGGCTTTTTCTTTCCCTTTAATAGTTACCTGTGTGCATGTGCTTTTACATGCTCCTACAAAAATCATAACAGGGGCGTGGCCTAGCTGGCACAAGGCCACACCCCTTTTTGCATGTGCAACCTTGGCACACGCATGATCTCGGCTCTTTGACATACCTACAGATGTTTTTGGGGTCTTTGACTCTGACAGGTTGGCCACCCCTGAGATATTGTGTAATTTCTATAATTGTTAATCCTGTATCCTTAACACTGCAAGCACACTTTATATTTTATTATTTGTTTCTGTACAATTTGCATGTTTATGTATAAATGTCTTAAATTGTACTGTATATAATGTATTGTAACAACATTATAAGTCATTCATTTGTAGCAACATATGTTTAACATGAATAGGTGCAATACATGTATGATTATAAAGGTAATATGGGAAAATATTGTAAAAGTTGGTGATTTTATATATGGAATTACATGTTGACACCCACATACGTCCTGTTGATATAATCATCAGTTAGGTTGACACTTATGCACATATTTAATAATACATATAAATCTATAAGGTAAATTTAACAGGTATGTAATTAAAAAAAACACTATGGGCAGTATTCAGTTTGGCAGTATTCAATTTGGCCTATTTTAATTATCTCTTTATTCAATTTCAAAGACTTTTCGCCGGTGCGAAAAGTCTTTGTTAAAAAATGGGGATAACTTATCACCATGTTTTACATGGCAAAAAAAGTGCAGATTTGGGGTTTAGGGGTGCAGGCTTCAAAAAAATAGCCTGCACCCCTGGGAATGTCCCCTAAAAATGATGTGTCAAAAAAAGTTTTTAAAAAAAAAATCGGGACACCCAAAAAAATTAAGTTTAATTTTGGGGTGAAAAAAATAAATAAAAGGGGGACAAACTGCTAAAGTACTGAAATTAATTCCAGAGCGGTTCCCAGGTGCATTTTTGACGAATTTTCAAAAATCATTTTAGGGACTTGAAAATGGGTGCAAGCATATTTTTATGTACCCCAAATTTGATGGCCATAGTTATTTAAAAAAAAAATTCCTAAATGCTCTTCTTCATCACTTCTTCACAGGCGCATTTATGCACCTGCGCGGGTATTTAAAATCCCGACTTCCCTTCAGCAGCCAAAACAGGGGTACCCATAGTGATCCCCCATGTCTGGACATCTTTAGGGGGGTTCCAGGCACATTCCCCGAAAATTCCCTATTTTTTGCGATACTTACCTTTCCGCCGGCTTCCGTTTTCGCTGATTCCTAATTGATTACGGGGATAAAGCGGGCACGCACTTGATACTTTATCCCAGTCAAAACTCCGATGTGGAGCGAAAGTCCAGGACGGACTTTTCACGCCAAATTGAATACCCCCCTATGTATGTTGCAATAATTATAAGTTATTTGCTTTTAAGCATATAGGAACTATTCCCCCTGTTTTATGGTGCATACACATGGTCAGATTTGTCAGATCTGTCAGATGAATGATTGAACGATTTGAGCGATTTTACCAAAGGTTTGAACGATTTAAACGATTTTACAAAAGATTTGAACGATTTTTGACTGCATTAAAATTAATGGAATCGTCCTAGTCAGACTGCAAACACATCAGATGTCAGATATCGTTATCTGACCATCGGGAACGCGCAACGTTCATTGTCCATCGTTCAGGCATGTCAGATTTTCCTTCAGATATGAATGATTTTTAAATCGTTATCGTTCACATCTGAAGAAAAATCTGACAGTGTGTATGCACCATAAGTCTATACACTCACTATAAACTGCTGCCCACATTGGTGATGCAATAGCGAACCGTGGGATGTTGGAACGCAAACAGGAAGAGATTTGCGTTCCATCCCTCACAAACTCAACTCCCTAGTTCCGGCAAACTACTCAGCCCCCAGCACTACTTAAAACCTCGAGCAGCAGACACTAATGGCGTCACAACATCACAACAACAGGGACGTCATGGCGTATATGGCGCTTGGCGCGCGGTGGAACACTTCCATGGTAACAAATGGTAAGGTATATTTTCCCTTCAGATTTTGTACGTGGAAGTACCGTGAGGGCGGAAGTGCAGTTTTCTGCCCATACTGTCCACCAAAAGAAGAAAGTTGTCCGCTCGCCACGCTTCGGGCACGGTGGCTCGCTACAAGATTATATTCCCCCCTCTATGCCAACGTGGATGGTAGGGAATGATGTTGGACAGTAACTAATGACGTCAGGGTTCAATTACAGAATTTACAGAAGGGGATCTAGCTATAACAGTATCGGCGAAAAATACTTAACGATGACATCAATTACCAAGCAATATTATCAAACTAAGGCTATCTGCCCTTGAAGTATATTAACAATTGAGTTACCATTATGGTTTTAATTTAGTTTGGGTTTCACTCTTTAATGGCTATTTTGCCTTTATCTTAAAGTCAAATAACATTAATGTCCCAATTAAGAGGGCGTGTATCTAAACCTCTGTGAGGTATTTAACAGGTGCCCACCTGGATCAGTCAGTCCCCCTGCAGCAGTCCATGAGAAAGTGTTTCCTAGTAAGTGAGATAATTAATTCCTTTTAAAATCTCATCTTGCATAATCTGCTGTCTGTACAGCTTATATATGTGAATATGTATTTTTGAGAAGAATGTTTAATGTAGGGTATTCATGATAGATGACCTGTTAAATAGAACTAATGGGTTTGTTAATATGCTCATGCTAGATCTATCAATATACTGTACAGTAATTCTGCCAGATTAATACAATAGAGTTTGGCTATTGGAGCCATACTATCACCCAGTGATGGCTCACAATTCAGTCATTCATTTCATCTAATCCTGGAATGTTTTTGAGACCTAGTGAAATAGTAAGTATTGATATAAATTGATAATAGATAGTAGCTAAGCATATTATAACAAAACAATATGGAATATTATGACAGAAATATTATAATATAAATTACCATTAAGTCAGATCAAAGCTATAAATATATTTGAATGCTATTTTGGTGAAAAACTCTATCCTGTCTGATATTGTGGATACCCTGTGTCTAATTCCCTCTGTATGCACAGAGGGAATTTTTGGTATGTATGTTTTTACATCTTCTAATATTGAATATATTGTTTATTCCACCTGATTAGGCTGCATGCAATGTTATGATCTAATAATTAACATTCAAGTTAACTACTAGAAGTCTATGTCAAATAAATATTTTTAAAGATTTTCTATCAGATCTTAATAGGCCATAGTGGTGAAAACCCATTTCCTGATTTTGTGGATATCCCATGCAGAACATGCAGGTAGGAGGGAATGAGGCAGAGGGCTGCTGGGAAAGGCAGTAGGGGCCACTTGTGTGTGGTCAGGGGAGGGAGTGAGAAGGCTGGTCAACTGAGTGGGGGACATTCAGTGCAATTACCGGCACTGTTGCCGACCATTACAACTCCACCAGTTCCCAGCCCTCAACTCTCTTACAGTCAGTGGTCTATAGCAGCTGTTTACTGAGTCATCAGCAGGGTTGGGTGCCTTAGGCAACATTTCACCCTATCGCCCCTGCTCCCTTCAATTCATAATATGCCACGCATCAGTGTCCCTGATGTATAATATGCCATACAGCAGTGATCCAAATTAATAATATACTATATAGAAATGCCACAACTCATTAGCCACACAGCAGATCCCCAAAATCATACTGTACCTCATAACACTGCCAACAATTCATAAATGCCAAACATTTGTGCCACAAATTAATTATGTTCCACCAGCTGTATCCCCAATTCATAATTATGCTGCATATCAATGCCTTCAATACATAATATACCACACATTTGTGCCCCCAATATATAATAGGCACAGTTGTGGCAAAATTTACTGTGCCTCCAATTCACAATTATGCCACCCAATGCCCCCAATATATATGCCATACATATGTGCCCCAAAATCTTTGCCATAAAACTGCACCCCCAATAAATTATGCCATACATCAGTGCCCCAATACGTATATAGGACACACATCTGTGCCCCATATTCTTTATATGCCATACAGCTGTGCCCCTAATACATTCACATATCAGTGCCCTAATACATATTTATGCCACACATCTGTGCCCCAACATGTCAGCACTCATTAGCCCCCACACATTTACCCTGACAGCACTCATCAAACGGCCCTCCACGCACACTAACCCTGTCAGCACTCATTAACACACAGTCACCCATTAATTCTTTCTCCTCACCAAAAAGTCATAACAGATATACCTTTCCAGACTCAATGCATTAGCAACAAATCCTTGTGTTGTCTGGGGGGACTGAGCTTCTTATGTGAGTGACAGGCTGGCACCCGGAGGGAAGGAGATGACTGGAGAAGAGGTAATGGGTAGTCGTCATTGCTGCTGACTCTACCACAATAATCTCACAGACGAGGAAAGTGTGGTGCCGGGGAGAGTCCTGGAGACTTGCCACCTAAGCAGCATTGGTCCTGGTCATCAGTAGTCCCAGCTGGGACCCCCTGAGCTTTTTGCCACCCCCTCTCCATCAAGTGTCCCTAATGTCCAGCCCTATGGATGGCCCTACAAGAGATACACAAATAGGTATGCTTATAGCATTAGTCATACATAAACAATATGGACCATCAAACCATACCGTGTCCATTAGAAAACCTGTGTATGACAATAGTAAACATATGAATCAACCACTAATAAATACTGATGCATGGGGGCATCTTTACCATTTTGTTTTTTAATATCCAGCAACAATGGGTGGTGAGGGGATGTAGGGGGCTGAGTATGAGGAGAGGGTGTAGGCAACACTCCAGGTTACATATTTAAGAAACTGAGACACATAGACATATAAACATAGAATAACATTGTAGAGTCGCAGGTAAATGACTGTGGGTGAGTGGTTTAGTCAAAGTAAGAAGAATATCATTGGCGAATAAAGAGAGAGTATATGGAGAGTCTCCAATAGCCACACCAGCAATATCAGGATTATCATGTATTCTCCTAGCCAGTGGTTCTATAATCAAGGCAAAAATAAGGGGCAATAAAGGGCATCCTTGTCGTGTACCGTTGGTTATAGAAAAAGGATCTGAGAGCACTGCCCCAGCAAGAACAGAGGCAGTTAGGTTAAAGTAAAGGGATTTAATGGCTTGTAAAAATTTACCCGAGACCAAAAGTAATCGTGTGCATCATAAATGACCAGGAGACCCTATCAAAGCCCTTCTCCGCGTCCAGAGCAAGCACAAAAGAGAGGGAAGTTAATGATTATTTATATAGTGAATAATGTCCACTTTACGTCTAGTATTATCGAGTGCTTGCCTGGACGGAACAAAGCCCACCTGGTCAGGGTGGATAAGGTTGGGTAGCAGGGGGTTGAGCCTATTTGCAAGGATCTTAGTGGAAATTTTTAAATTTGCATTAAGTAATTATTATTATTATTATCCTTTATTTATATGGCGCCACAAGGGTTCCGCAGCGCCTTACATAGTACATAAACATAGTACATAAACAGTTGAGCAGAACAAGAAAACAGTGTCATACAGTTTAAGACACTACAAGACAAGTACATGGTATATAAACACTGCTGCAACAGTAGCAGGATGGCAAAAGTCACAGGTTAAGTGCTTTTGAGTATAGAGCAGATACTATAAGTAAAGAAAGCATAAGCACAAGAGGAAAGAGGGCCCTGCTCGTAATGAGATAGGTTGATAATTAGAGGTGATGAAAGGATCCTTACCTGGTTTGGGAATGACTGTGATGGTAGCTCTGGTAGTAGAGGGGTGAAAAGTTTCACCGTTCAGAATCTGGTTGAACATCTCAGTAAATTGTGGGATTAGAGAGGCTTGGAACGTTTTGTAGTATGATATTGGGAATCCATCAGGGTCAGGCGCTTTAGATGGTTTTTGTGTTTTCAGGGCATTACAGGTTTCCTCCTCAGTAATGGGAAGTCCAAGTGTTCCCGCCACTTGTGGATCAATACAGGGATGACCACAGGTTGAGAGGTTTTAATAGGTCTTAAAAATAGTATTTATGGCAACTGGGTCATATTGAGAGTCACCATTCTCATCTCTAAAGGCCTGAATGGCAGATTTAACTTTCCGAGATTTGAATCTGTTGGCCAGTAGTGTGTCCGCCTTATTACTTTTTTCATAGAACGCTGATTAAGCCAGCGGAGGGATTTCTCATTTTTTTCAGACAAAAGGGCATTAAGATAATTTTTAGCCTATGTAAGTTTTTGATAGAGAAGAGGAGAAGGATTGCTTTTGTGGGAAGCTTCTAAATGCTGAACTTCCTCAGTCAAATGAGCTAATTGAAGTTTATTCCTCTTATTTCTATAAGAAGCATAGCTTAATTATGTGTCCGCATATGACTGATTTTTATGGGCTTCCCAAACTAAAGGTGAACAGGGGGAATTTGCTGCATTAATGGAAAAATAATCAATCAGCCAATGCGGATCTAATTTTATCTTGAAATTGTGGAATCTTCAGAAGTGTTTCATTTAAACGCCATGAATGTTCAGACGTAGGTGTTTCTAGGAGATCGAAAGTAGTTGTGAGGATAGAGTGGTCTGACCATGTATTAGGTAGAATAGATTAAGTGTCCAGAAAGTTGAGTACAACAAACAGATCAATACTGGAATAGGTTTGATGAGGTGAGGAAAAAAAAAAAAAAGTATAATCACGAGAGGAGGGGTTAGTGCACTTTTGATTTTATTGTGAAAACCCAATAAATCCTGGTTAAAAAAAAAAAAAAAAAAAAAAAAAAAAGGAGAGGGTCACAGATACATATAGTAAGGGTGGAATATATAGGCACATGTAGACATAGAAAGGAAATACAAAATTGAAGGCAGAGAGAAATACACATTGGGGATGACAAAGAAACCCACACCTACAGTAGAGGCTGGGAAAAACATGGAAAGAGAGGAGTCAGGGAACAGTACTTAAATCTGTCATCTGCTGGGACTCTGGAAGGAGCCACACAGAGGAGAATGGCTCTAGGGTTGCTCAGCCACGCACTTAGCAGTGCAAACTGTGTAAATGGGACCATGCTGACACTCTAAGGCTACTGGTAGAGCGCAGCCCATTCTGCAAACTTGCTATTTGATTTGGAACCTAACCATGCTCCCGCAGCACCTGTTTGGGAACCCATTGGTGGTCTCTGTGTTGACAAAAGTTAATTTAACAAGTGACTGTTAACTGCTCACCTATATCTGTTGTGTTAAAAGTGAATGGTATAAATATGTTCCAGGTGATGCAGTGCTTCTCTCAGCCATGCAAATTTATACCTCAGTTTCCCAAATCAAGTTTTTTCTGTTTCATTTGTTCAATGATTATTAAAAAAGATCGTAATGTGATACCATCAATGTTACAAATAGAGGAAAAGAAATGCACTTACAAGATGCCAGATATAAGATGGCTTTAATGGTTACACAGTGATGTGGCTTTAAAAGTCTCCTGCAATTACCACTTCTGTGGGAAAGGGAGCAGATTGGGCTCCCAGAACAGTCATTGCTCTGGCCCACTTGGCCCCAGCGAGGGATACCTAGTATTTAGGAATACCCAGCATGATCATTGTCCAAATTGTTTAAATGCTTTGGTGACCAGCACAGTATAAAGCAGAAAGAAAAAGCAGTAACCACTGAAGGAGGGAGTGACCAAACCAATAAATTAAAATTACATGAAGATGAAAAACATTTTCAATTCAGTAAAGTGGACATATTCTACTTCCATGAATAATAAATGACACGGCTTATGTTGGTACCGCTGCTTGCTTGTAAGCTATGAATATACTGCAGGGAGGACACAATACTGTAAGAAATTTTATTCCAGGGACTCGCATGAAACTGAGAGAGGAGTAAAACATTTTTTAATCACTGGCATCAAACAAATTTAATTTTGATGATGATTAATTGTTTCATCTATACAGACAATTATTTTTTATGATTATGAGAATATGTTAATATATGTTCCGCATCTTTTCATTACCACTAATTCCTTATATAAATATTATTGATATCATTGTAATTTATTGATGGATGACCATGGAGTAATTTGTGCTATGAGAAAGAGGATTAATCTAAATTAAGTAATTATATTAGAAAATAAGTCACAATGTAATACTTTGCACAAGTGCATTATGCAGGATGACAGGATGCAAAGTGTGCTGATAATAGTGCAGTCATCAGACTCATTCATCTCAAGGTGAGAACATTGTCATTGTTCACACTTCTGCATGCTAAAATGCAATGCACTGAGCAAACAGGATGCAGGCAGGGGTGCATGTGTATGGCCGGCCACCCCTCTATCCTCAGACACCCTGGTCACTAATAAAGTGAGAAAGTAGGGATAGGAGAGAAAGCATACTCTCCCCCCAAGCTGTCAGTCCCTGTCCTGCGGTGATTGTCAGAGACTGGTGTCATCCTGCTGTAGTCTATTATTGTAGAAGGGCCAATGATTGCAACACTGGGCGAGATGCAGGCTGGGAGCCAGGAAACAACAGTCTGCACCACCTGTAGGATTATGGCAGATATGTGAATAAGCCCTATGGGTGGTGGCTTTCATTCAGCAGTATTTCCAGCCTAAGCTCTGCTGTTGCATTGTACAACTAGATAAGATAGAAAATCCATTAAAATTGTGTCTTTATCTCAAATGTGTTCCTGCTCTCTGTCAATCATTAATGCATAGTTACATAGATTACAAGCTTTAGCAGGGCTGTGACAGTGAATAGAAACCGCAGCGTGATCACCAAACCAGCCTCCTTCCCTATAAGTGATGGTTTCTGAGTACATTTAAGTCTGTAGAGTCAAAGTATAAAGAGTGAGGGCTACCTAGTTTGCCATACTATTTGTTATGATTTATACAACTGGAATACTTGTGGGTGTCACAGTTATTAGCATTACTGCCTCACTGGTATATACTACAGGTTGAGTCTCCCATATCCAAAATGTTTGGGACCAGGGTTATTTTGGAATACTTGCATACTATAATGAAATATCTTGGGAATGGGACCCAAACCTAAGCACAGACTGTATTTATGTGTTATATACAGCTTATACACAGCCTGCAGGTCATTTTATACTATATATTCAGTAATTTTGTGGCTCAAACAAGGTTTGTGCACATACATAAAATTCATTTATGTTTCATTTACACCTTAAATACATAGCCTGAAGGTCATTTTATACAATATTTTTAATAATTTTTTGCCTTAAACAAAGTTTGTGTACATGGAACCATCAGAAAGCAAAGGTTTCACTATCTCAGTCATGCTAAAAAAAATTCTGTATTTTGGAATATTTGGATATGGGAGACTCAACCTGTATACATACACAAACAGGCACCCACTGGGAGAAATTTGTATGGGCACTTCGGTTTCCACTCAGTCCAAAAACATACTTGTAGTTTGGGATGGACATCAGAAGCCCACCATGACGGCTGGGTGTCCGCCATCAAACCTTTTGGTGCACTGTACACTAATCATCGCATTAAAAGAATTTTGATGGAAAACAACATTGCGATGGTTCATGCTTTCACACAAAACCATATTTGCACATGGGCAATAGCAACCCACGGCCGTTCCTGATGCTAAACAGCTGAATTCAAGCTGTATTTTAACATTGTATGGCCATCGCTTACACACCATTTGATGGCGGCTACCATCGGAAAGCCATCACGTAATGGTGAAAACACTACCATAAAAAGATGTCCATTCCTCCTGGAAGTTTAATTGGTTGCTGGCAACAGGGTATGGAGCCAGCATGGTGAAGTTTAATATGTCGACATGTACAAAATTTAGACATGGTGAAAATATTGACATAGTGATACATGAGAAAGGCATTGTTGGCAATTCATTAGGAATGTCTACATGGTTAACATCAACATAATACTGTATAGTGAACCTTGACAAAAGGCAGCTTATTGTGTGTGGTAGAGAATTTACACTGTAAGATAGAATGGGGCAAGGACTGATGTGAATAATTAAATATTCTCTGTAAATAATGCATATAAATAAAAATATATAGAAAATATTATTATGTCTCTATACATTGAGCTCCAAGCAAATCAATACTTTGTAGGTGGGATGCAAATTACCCCTTCAAGTCTTTCGGTAATTTCATCCAATCTCTTCCTGCACTGATCCTGTAGTTTTTCATACTCTGCTTCCATCTTACCGATGGCGCCCTGTAGACATGTGATGGCCTCCGTGGCAGGAATGGCTGCCGCACTGTGCTCCTTCTGGGCAGCAGATTTTCTAAGCTTACTTTCTTGAAATAGAATTCTGAATGAACCATGTAGATCTCCAGTTCGGGCGCTTTGATATTTAAGATGCTCCAGTTTCTTTTTCACTACTTGCTTAATTTTTGTAATTGTTAAACACAATTCCTTTTCACTGAGATCTCTTTCTAGATCTTGAATCTGTAAAATATAATGCAGAGCAAATGAAGAAACTAAGAATACAGAGAACACAACATGACATATCAAAGTAACAATTTTAATAATCCATTACAGATATTTTGGAATGAAAGGCGAGAACTATATATATATAGTTTTATATAAAAGATGATTGGTGTGCTAGCAAATGTAATTCACCATATAGAAGCTTTTGCTACAGCCTGGTGCATGCACATAAGAAATATCAGCTTTCAGGTCATGTGGAATTGTTATATGTACTGGTACACATGTGTAAGGCGCTGTTAGAATCGCTCCAGATGTGTCTCAAGCAAATATAGAATTACAATAAAATGATTATAAAAATTAGAAATAATAATGATAATAATAATGTAAAAATCACACTCTGAAATTGCTGCCGTATACCAGAGTAGTCTCTCTGGGAATAGATATACACAAACAAAAGAATAGGAAGAAACGACGCATGTGTGATAGTCTGTGAATTTATAGAACTGGTATGTATACCATATATGTGCACAAATTTGGAGAGTCGTGTGGATATCCTAATAAATACACAATTTAATAAAATAAACAACAATAAAAATAGTATCTACAGCATGGAAAATACCAATGGTATAGAACTGCTAATTAGCATGTATACATGTAGATATAGGGTATAACGTGTTTTTCTTTCTCAGAGGTACAACTCCCACAATCTGGTTTCAATTGGTATATACGATAATGTTATTGAAATAAAGGGCCTGATTCAGACCCGGTCGCAAGTGCTGAGCGCTCGCAACCGGGTCGATGGTGGCCCATAGCGGATGCGCACGACGGAGCTGGCTCCGTCGTGCGCATGTGCGAGACCCGGATAGCTACGGGCAATCCGTCGCTCCGGGTCTCGCACCAAAGGGGGCGTGCTGTCGATGTTGAGAGACAGCACGCCCCCTTTGGTGGGCGGGTCGGGGGGGTGGCTGCCCAGACGGAGGCGTTTGGGGGCGGCCCCACTGACATCACAAGTGATGTCATTGAGAGAGCTTTCGGCTCTGTTAGAGCCGAAAGCTCTCTGGGGCTTGCGGCCACAAGACCCTACCACAAGGGTCTCGTCGCAAGCCCGATGGTCGCGATGGTCTTGACCATCGCGACCATCATCCTGGCCGCTCGCATTAGCTGTGGGTGCTGTAGGGTCCCCCGTATGTAAGCCCAACCAGCACCGGGCTACTCAGAACCAGCCATGGTTGCCAAAATACGGGGGACAAATGACGTAGTGTTCCCCCATATTCTGCGCAACCAGCGCTGGGCTCTGAGCCGGTCCTGGTTCTGGAAATACAGGGGAAAAAATTAGTAGGGGTCCCCCGTATTCTGCCCAACCAGCGCTGGGCTCTGATCTGGTCCTGGTTCTGGAAATACAGGGGAACCCTACTCATTTTTTCCCTTGTATTTCCAGAACCAGACTTTTTCCAGCTGGGGGCTGATGCCGCAGCCAGGGGAGCCCTTTCACCGGGCCCCCCAGCCGCAGCACCAGCCCTGAATGCTAGTCAGCCCAGGCCGGGGATCCCTGGAGAGCTGGGGACCACCCCCCAATAAAGGGGTACCCCTCTCCAGGGTACCTCAGGCTGATAGCCCGGGGCTATCCCCGCCACCCCTTGTGGCGGGTTGATTGGGTGCTGTGGTGTAAATAAATAATAGCAAACATTGGGCCTGATTCAGACCCACTCGCGAGCGGCTGTCCGCTCGCAAGTGGGTCGATGGTCTGCACTGAGCATGCGCACGACGGAGGGAACTCCGTCGTGCGCATGCGCCAGACGCGACGAGCGAAGGACTTTCCTTCGCTCGTTGTGTCTGATCAAAGGGGGCGTGCTGTCGATGTTGATTGACAGCACGCCCCCTTTGGTGGGCGTGCCTCCCTGATGGGGGCGTTCCCAAGGGAACGCCTACCGTCAGAAGCCGGCCCACTGACATCACTAGTGATGTCAGTGGGAGTGATTTTGGCTCTGATAGAGCCAAAATCACTCCTGGCCTTGCGGTTGAAAACCTCAACCGCAGGCTCCGGCTCGCAGTTTCGATGGTCGCGATGGTCACGACCATCGCGGCCATCAAACTGCACGCTCGTATAGGCTGTGGGTGGTGACCCACAGCTATACGAGCGTCCAGGAGGACGCTCCATAATTATGGAGGGCGGCTCTCATTCAGAACGTGCGCTCTGCTCAGAGCGTACGGCTCTGAATGAGGGCCATTGTCTTTACAAGTAGAACTGCAGGTCCCAGCAAGCCTGCCCCGCATGCTGGTACTTGGAGAACCACAAGTACCAGCATGCAGGGCATTAAGGGCCCACTAGTACCTGTAAAAAAATGTTTAAAAAAACCGAGGACACACACACACCGTGACAGTATAAGTTTATTAAACATTTTTTTTACAGGTGAACTACAGGTACTAGTGGGCCCTTAATGCCCTGCATGCTGGTACTTGTGGTTCTCCAAGTACCAGCATCCGGGCTATCAGCCTGGGGTGCCCTGGAGAGGGGTGCCCCTTTATTGGGGGGGTCCCCAGCTCTCCAGGGATCCCTGGCCTGGGCTGACTAGCGGTCAGGGCTGATGCTGCGGCTGGGGGCCTGGTGAAAGGGCTCCCCTGGCTGCGGCATCAGCCCCCTGCTAGAGAAAGTCTGGTTCTGGAAATACAGGGGAACCCTGCTCATTTTCTCCACTGTATTTCCAGAATCAGGACCGGATCACAGCCCAGCGCTGGTTGCGTAGAATACGGGGGACCCCTACGTCATTTGTCCCCCATATTTTGGCAACCAGGGCTGGTTCTGACCAGCCCGGTGCTGGTTGGGCTTACCTACGTCGTTTGTCCCCTGTATGTTGCCCAACCAGCACTGGGTCTCAAAAGCCTGGTGCTGGTTGCTCTTTTGTGGGGGGGGTGCACGCATTTTTTTTTTTCACAGATGCACGGATGGTTCTCACTGAACCATCCCTGCATCTGTACTTATTTTATTACAGACAGATGCATGTATCACAGATCTAACCGTGCGTGTATGTCTTTTTTTTTTTTTTTAACAAATGAAGCCGCTCACGCGACAGACGCACAATGCATCGTATTGTGAAATCGTATGTACATCGTGTGTCAATCGTGTGGCTGGGACTGCCAGGGAGCTCCGGGGAATCGTAGGAAAATCGTATGATGAATCGGATCTTATGCTGGTTGTGTAGGTGTATGGCCATCTTAATACAGATACTGTACTACTAAAATACTAATTCATGTGTCATCCGTCCATTATCTTCCATTGATTATTGCAGTCTTATCCCTCTCTCAGCTCTAGTAGATCCAGCTTTGCATACATATTTTAGGCTCTTTGCACTGGCTCTTAATATTAGTCAGAATATAGCTCAACTTTTTTGTTTCTTATCTTCGAAACTCTAATAAATGCTACTCATGCAGATTTCTCACCTCTTGTCTCAAACCTCAATAACCATACCCTCCTGCCAAAAGCACCTTTTATAATTCCTAGTCAGGAGCCACTCCTTGTCTTATCGCTGACCCTAATCTGCAATGCTTTAAGTGGTCCTTGGAAACTCACTTATTGAGGGAAACTCACTTATTGAGGACGCTAATCAGTGTCCTCAATGAGTGAGTTGACTTTTCAATGAATGCTTGTGCAGCAACTTTGGCTATAGACATCTCCAGATGGCAGAAAAGATGACGGCTTCTGGTGTAACAAATAGTTAGGTCAAGGGTCCCTGGGTACCTAGAGGGAGGGCTCAGCTCTGTATGTGCCCTTTATATATTGCTAGTCATTACTGCTTGCAAATGCCAGGTGTAAGCAGCCATACTCCTTTTTTGTTGTTGATGCATTGCTAAAAAAACTAAAACAAATTTACATTTATGCATTTATAATGTGTTTACAAATGTGTTATTTTTTTTTCTAAAAATGTCTATGACAAAATAGTACATCCTAGCGTCTCATCACTAGACCTGGGATCTTTATGCAAATACATATATCTTTTCCTGTCTATATAGTATTTTGGCTTATTACTATAAATCTTAGGCTTGTTTGATATTAAATATTTTTAGCTGCATATTTCACCAGATATGCTGTAGACTTATGCACATTTTTTGCAGCATCTTACTAGACCTACATAAAAATGCCAACCCTACTCAATGAGGTCATGGGTTCAATTCTCACGATGGCCCTAAGTGTGTGCAGTTTGTATATTATCCCTGTGCATGCATGATGCTGGGTTTCCTCCTGTGTCCTCCCATACTCCAAAAATATACTGGTAGTTTAATTGGCTCCCATCAAAAATTAACCCTAGTGTGTATGTGTGAGCATGTGATAGGGATCATAGAGTGTAAGCTCCACTGGGGCAGGGACTGATGTGAACGGCCAACTATTCTCTGTAAAGCGCTGCGGAATATGTGTGCGCTATATAAATAACTGGTAATAATAATAACAATCACGGTTACCTAGAGCTCCCACTGAGAGGAATGTAAGTTTTCCAATTCAGTAACATGTGATGTCCTGAAAAGGACCAAAACATGAAGAAAACAAACTAACCAAACCAAGCACTGCAGCACCACCAGAGTTACATGGAAAATGTATACGGTCTCTTCTGGTATACTGTGTTACTGCATGTTACTAGTGTCATGTCCATCTACATGCACTAAAACACATCTAATACACTTAATATTAATACCACTGTGTATGTAGACAAACTATGTGTTTTTAATGTATTTATTTATTTTAAATATACATTTGCAAGTTTATTTTATGCATATTCTTTTGTACCCAATTAGTATCTGGTGTAATCATTTTGAACTACGCAGAAGATTTTAACACTGAAATTCTAATGTACTGCATGTATTTTTTTTTGTTAATTGACTTTTAGCTTAAAATCACTAATAATTTACAACTTTTCCATTTAAATCCATATATCGGCTTTGCTCTTATACCAATAAACTTGCAGAGCACCAAAATTTTACTGCAATGTTCCCCAACTCCAGTCCTCAGGGACCCCTAACAGTGCATGTTTTACAGATTTCCTAGTTGGTGCACAGGTGTATCCATTACTGGCTGACACATTTTAAAGGATCCACAGGTTGTGCTATTTCAATTGTGATAATGAAGAGATCTGTAAAACATGCACTGTTAGGGGTTCCCAAAGACTGGAGTTGGGAAACACTGTATAACTGCAGTGGTTCTCAACCTCAACCCTTATATGGTGCATACACACTGGGCGATTAAAGTGGCCGACTGAACAATAACGATATAGTTATCGTTCAGTCGTCCACTTTATCGTGCATTGTTTACACAAAAAAGATGAACGATAACGACGACGTGCGTTCCCCGTTCGTCATCATCGTTCATCAGGATAACATGCAGGCCAACCTGACGATGTCGTCAGGTTGCTGCATGTTGGGGAATGGGGGAGAGAGCCCGGCGCTGAACGATATCGTTAATGATATCGTTCAGCGAGTGTGCTCAATGTCATGAACGACATTGAGCACACCCTGCCGGGGACACACTAGACGATATCGCTCAGGGAGCATATCGTGTAGTGTGTACGCACCATTAGAGTTCCCAACAGGTCATGCTTTGAGGATTTCTGTCTGTGGAAGTACATGGTATAATTACTGACCCAGCAGACAGAATAACTCCGTGGTTCTCAAACTCGGTCCTCAGGAACACAAACAGTTCACGTTTTCCAGGTCACCCAGCAAGTGCACAGGTGTATTCATTACTCACGGACACATTTTTAAAAGATCCACAGGTGGAGCTAATTATTTCACTTGTGAATCTGTGAAGAGACCTGGAAAACATACACTGTTTGGGGTCCTGAGGACAGAGTTTGAGAACCCGTGGATTAACTGATCTGATAAAAACAAAATCCACAAAACATGACCTGTTGTTGGTACTTGAGGATTGGAGTTGAGAACCATTGATGTAAATCACAGATTCTCAAACTCAGTCCTCAGGATCCCAAACAGTGCATGTTTTCCAGGTCTCTTCATGGACTGCACCTACTTCGCCAGCGATGTGGTTGGTCTCGTGGCTCGATGATGCGATTAGCAATAAATTGTATCATCATGGTAAATGCTACATCACCCCGTCCATCTTTCAATTATACCTACACTCTGGGCTCTCGCAGAGGAAGAATTAATTGTAGGCAAGTATCCTGTAAACATGTTGGAGCTGGTATAGAGATCTGGAATCAGAACCTCAGCTATCACTTTTCTCTGTCCATCTACGTGTGTCTACTAATTATCTTTGAATATTAAGTTAAGAACAGAGAAATTTAAACATCAAACTCAAACACTTTGGGCTTAAGGATAAAATCGATTAATGGGAGAGATGAAAGTTCATTTTATATGAATTACATATATTCTTCCAAAGTAATGGCATTCACCACATACAATATGCCACAATAGATACCACAGTATAATTATAAAACATCTGTTTATACAATTAAAAATAAAATGTTATAAAATGTTTTTCCTAACATCCATTACCAAGGCCATACCTGCTCATGCCATGCCATTTTCCTGTTTGAAGTTAGCACGTGGAGTTGATCATTCAGGTCACGTAAATTCAAGTTTAGCACCTGGATATCATTAAGATTATTCCTTGGGTGAAAAGCACTTGAGAAATGTGTGTACTTGTTTATATTTAGAGAAGAGATGCTCTGCTCATCTTCAGAAGTAGACTGCAAAACGGTTTCCTATTAATTGATAGCATTAAATTAATGTAAATTATGGCGTGGTAGTAGAATTACAATTGTAATATGTACACAGTTTTACACATAACATGTAAAATTACTCAAGGAACTTGAAGCTATGCACAATTTATGCTATTAAGCTCAATCTTCATGTAATCACCAAACAAGTCTATTCCTTAACGTCATGTCAGAACGTCCCCTGACGGTAGATCTAAAACGCGTTATATAGAAAAAGGTATCCTACATCTCCTTAGGAACCTTTTCTAATTCAGTTTAAGTCCCATGTTTGGAATAGTTTACTGGGATTGTACCAATGATGTAAAAGTATTTATGGAATAATTCTCAAAAGTGTAATTTCTATTTTAAATGCCATAAGTAAATATTATATATAGTTATTTAATCCAATATGGTACTGAATTAAAGCCCTATCTGTTCTTAAAACAAACCAGCAATAATTGTGTTAGTTACATAGTTCAGTTGTCATTACCGTCCCTCCTCTGGTGATCTCAGCTACCTCTGAATATGGAGAAAAAAAAGTGTCCTGACTGTTCCCAGCAGTGACATTGGTAGTTGAAAATGTGATTATCCCGTTGATTTTTTTATAGCTACAGTATACATTCTCCAGCACATTATGTTCAACAGCAACCTTCCCTCATTATTTCTATAGCTGGGAACGGGAGTATGTCCAGGGACGAGCCTGGATATGTCACTCCCAATTGCTGTGTGTCTAGTATGTAGCAGATACCAAGTGTATGGTATGAGAGGTAGAGGATCAACAACAGCACGTGCCTGTGAGCACACCCACTAAGATGTCAAAGTCAACCTGGTCTAAGTGTTTAGTTCAGGCTATGGCAGAGCTTACACAGCTTGCCACACGTCCAGAGCAGGGGTTAAAGAGGGCCGAAACGGGGCAGAACTGGGTTCCGTCACCTGTAAATTATAGACAGAAAGACACTCTGTTTGGCGGTGGCCACCTCCCCCTCTTTATTTTCTGGCTCCACCCTCCAGTCACTCATTTTGTGGGTCTGCGAGGTGGGGGGGGGGGGAAGCTGCTGGTGGGAGCGGAGCTGCTGCTAAAGGGACACGGAGGATAAACTGCTGGTGGGAGAGGAGACACAAGGGCAGGAAGCTGCTGCTACAGGGATACGGGAGGGGGGATAAACTGCTGGAGGCAGAAGAGACACAGGGACAGGGGGCTGCTCCTACAGGGATACGGGGAGGATAAGCTGCTGGTGGGAGAGGTGACAAGGGTAGGAAGCTGCTGCTAGAGGGACATGGGAGGGGGGATAAGTTGCTGGAGGCAGAGGAGACACAGGGATACAGGGGGGGGGGGGGGCTGCCAGTGGGAGAGCTTATCCCCCTGCCCTACTCCAAAACATATATTACTATGTATTATCTGGTTGCACCTCTTGTATGAAGATTTCTTCAGAGGTCCCTCATTGCAGTGGAACCAGCATATAGGAAAGAAAAAACCTCAAGCGAAGGCAATACATAGGGGTTGTAAAACAAATATGGCGTATCCAAGTGACAGACTTGTGTATGTGGACCCCATAAAAAAAACTCAAGAGGCCCGGCACAAAAATATTTAAGAGTCACAATATCGATATAGAGATTTTTTTTTTTCCTTTTTAAGTGACCTAACATTGTAGTCTCAGATGATGGCAGGAGTGCCCCCAGCCATTCACTTTAAAGTTTCCTATAAACAACAGTGTGTGTGTGTAAGTGTAAAGAACAGTTTTCACAGTTGCTCTGAGTAGTTCCACCAAGCCGGGGGGAAGGGGGGATAAGGCGGCAGGGAGACGAGTTCCACAACCTCTCCAGGACCACTTTAAGCCATGGTCCAAAGGATAGGAACAGAGACCCTCTCCTGCTTTGCCCTTACCGCGGAAGCCTTGGGCAGCATAACTTTCTCTGCTCTCTCAGGACCCTTCAAGTTTTGACCTGTCAAGCCGGCTTGGGATCATTGCCTGGCAAGGTCAGTACAGGGTCTGATTCAGGTATCTTCTTCCTAGGAGAGGATTCTGACAATCGCCACTAATTTATATAAAAAGAGTCATCTTTGACGGGTTCTACCGACTCTGGATTAGTCTGGAGAAGGAATGTGAAGTGGTGGAAAGCTCTGACACTGAGAATTTCTTGTATCCTAATGAATATTCCAGAAAAACATGGTGTGGACGATTTATCTGGCAGACATTAGATATTAAGGACAACATGAAATGAGACAACAGAGAGGATACTATTCACTATCTTAAGGGATAAAATGTATTGAAGCCACAATTAACACGGTTTACTGTGTGGCCGCTTAGCTTTGCTTGGGTCTAAATGGCAGCGGAGATGTGGTGGTAGAAATTGGCAGAAGATCTGGATTCTGACAAATCAAAATTGTTAACACTTTAAATATCTGGTGGAACCGCCATTGATATGGGACTCATTGATGCTAGAATTTCAGTCTCAGCACATGGTGCCCTCTGACTTCGGATTTGGTAGTTGGGATGGGATGTATTTCGTAAACTGGAGGACGGGATGCCGGCGATGGAAGTCCGACCTGGGACTAAAGATTGGCGTAGAAATCCCGACGCCAGTCTATATTCTGATGCCGGAATCTTGACAGCCGACTTCCCAAACGAAGGTACACCGGGGCGTCTTACCAGAGGGGGGAGGGTTAGACACCATGGTGTGAGGGTTAGGTTTAGGCACTAACGAGGAGGATTAGGATGCGGGGTAAGATACCAAGAATCGGGATGCCGCTGTCTGCATTTTGACAGCAGGCATCCCAACTGCCAGTATTTCATACCCAACCCGTTGAGACAGAGAATCCATACTTTGGAGAGGTACTGTTCGGTAACAAACTGAATAAAATAATTTCCCTGACCACAGGAATAAATAATTTCTGTAACTACATTCATTCCCTACACCAAAGTATCCTGGTTTCGCTCCTGTCATCTCTATGGGAAGGTGAGGAATTAGATCACCAGGAAACATTTCATTGCTCCTTATAGAGGGCTGCAGAGAAATAAACAGGCTTGGGCAACTAACAAGTCCTCCCATAAACAAGTGTGTTGGAAACTCATGTGTTTCTCTTTCAATTCCACCACAGATGCCTGGGTGAGAGGCATCATAAGTCATCTCCTGACAATCCTGACCAGGTGCTCTTTCACCATGGCCTTTCCCTACAGTGTTTTACCCTAAAAGGTAGCCATTCAGTCCCTTAATTCAGCAGGAGCAGACATTACAGTTCCAGAACAGAAAAGATTGTGTTCTTATTCAAATCTCTTACTGGTCAGGAACTGGACAGTTTCTTTCAATACATTTTGAACCTGAAATATTCAGGTGCAAGTTGCAGTGATTGAAGTCAGACATAAACACTATGGATAGGACGAGCTGAATGTGTTCATTGATTTCAAGGACGTGTTCTTGCATGTTCTAATTTTGGAGGGGCACCAGTGGCTCCTCAGATTGACTTCAGTCTCAGCAGTCTCAAGACTCTAAAGGTGCCTACACACTAGGCGATTTTTTACACAATCTGCCTGATTAGGACGCATCGGAACGACAGTAAAATATGTCCTAATCGTGAGTGTCCACTCACGATCACGATGTGCGTACCCGCTGGTCATACATCGCATCTTCAGATCTTGCCTGCTGCTGCCAAGAGCTGAAAATCTCAGTCACGATGCACTGGAATAGTATAGGATGCACGATAGATCGTGGGTCAGTTTGGATAGTTTTTAACACCAAATCGTGCCCAAGACTGCCGGGAGAGAAATCTGACACGATAGGCACCTTAAGGGATAGATTTTAAAATAGATGAAAATTGATCAACATCGATGTTGTGTTTCTGGTGCTAAATCAAACATTTACTAACAGACAATTTTTTATTTTTAAGTACATTAGTAAATGTGTGATTTAGCCCAGAAACAACATCAATGTTGATCAATTTTAAATGGATCAAAACTGATTAAAAAGCCCCCCAAATATAGCCCTAAGGCAGAGGTTCCCAAACTCGGGAGCTCATTCAGAGTCGGTCGTGAGCGCTGAGCGGTCACGACCGACTCGATGTTGCCCCACAGCGCATGCGCACGATGGAGCCGGCTCCGTCGTGCGCATGTGCGAGACCCGGCTAACGACGGGTGATCTGTCGTTAGGGGTCTCGTCGTAGACGGGGCGAGCTGTCGATGTTGAGTGACAGCTCGCCCCGTTTGCTGGGCGGGCCGGGGGCGTGCCTGGCCAAACGGAGGCGTTCCAGTAGGAACGCTTGCCGTTTGGGGGCGGCCTCCACTGACATCATCAGTGATGTCAGTGGGGAGCTTCCTGCTCGATCAGAGCAGGAAGCTCCCTGGGGCTTAAGGTTGACGAGACCCTACCTTAGGGTCTCGTCGTAAGCCCCGATGGTCTTGATCACCGCGACCATCACCCTTGTCGGTCGTTAGAGCTGTGGGTGTTAACCCACAGCCTAACGACCGACATGGAGGCGGCCGTTCAGGATGCAAGCGGCTGCCCTGTTTCTGAGCGACCGCTTGCATCCTACGACCGCCTCTGAATGAGGCCCTCGGTACTTAAGGCACCCTAACAGGTAAGGTACTATGGATAACCATTCTTGGGCACAGGTGACTTAATTAGTACCTCAGTCAATTTGACTTAACTATATGTGCTCAGCCATGGATAGCCTTAAAACCTGGACTGTTAGGGTGCCTTGAGGACAGAGTTTGGGAACCACTGCCATAAGGGTTAGATTACCATTTACACAAAATCAAACCTAGCACAACAGTTGATCTTGCTCGGGTTTCTGTTTGATAAAAGCAACAGGGTGTTTTTTTAGTGCTATAAAAAAAAAAAAAAAGCGCAAAATTCTCTCTCTACAGGGACTGGTGAAGTCCCTGCTAACTGCAAATCGAAGGGAAGATGGGTTACAGCTTACAGATGGTACAATTTGCACAGTTCAATTTGAGGGTTTTCCAGATCGAGTTATCTTTTTATAACCTAAAATAATATACAACACATTATAGCCAAGTTCAGAAAAATTACGAAGGCACAATAACATTATATTTTGGCTTCAGAGGCACTAGGGTAGATGGGGTAGAATGACCCGGTTATGGGGATAACTGGTAACTGCGCACGTTATGTGCAACAGTTACCATTTCTCCCCCATGTATAAATGTGTTCTTGTGTGCATAATGCAGGGGGCGCTACGTGCCCCCTTCATTATCACCGCTCCTATCATTAAGACAGTGCATCGATATGCAGGTAAATGAATGAACGGTCAGTGGCACTGACCATTCCGAAATTTACCTTTAACGATTTTGCCAGCTCAGACTAGCGATGCTTCAGGCTCCTCACTGCTCTGTCTGAGTTGGCTGTATTTTTTTATTTTTTTTAACAATAAAGTTAAAAAAAAAATGCGGGGTAAAAATAGACAGCGCATGCACATTCACCCACAGCTGCCGATCAGTGACAGCTAGAAGAGGGTGAGCTCAATTCGCCGGATAGGTAAATTAGCAATCTCCCACTAATTTGCCTATGGATGAAGCAGGTACAGACCTTTTACCGCCCGTTAGCCGTCCCCTTCATAGATCTCCCCCACTGTACTTCCCAAACTTACACAGGTGTCAAAAGAATAATGCTTCTGTAAAAAATATACAGAATTATGGTATAACATACCGTGGCTAATTCATTTTCTTCGAGGTCCATAGGGTCCACAGGATCTACCTTGGGGTATGTAGGTGGATCGCATCCAATGCACCAAGCAGCAAAGCTTTGGAGCTCCCAGCATGCACTGGTCCTCCTCCCTGTATACCCCGCCTCCAGCCACAGGCATTCAGTTTGTAACCAAGCCTAACGGCAAAAGACAGAGAGTGGAGAAGGAAGAAAAATTGCACAAGAAACACTTAACATATGAAGAGGGAATCTGTGAAAAAAGATCCCAACTGAGGCCAGGTGCGTCAGGATGGGTGCCCTGTGGACCCTATGGACCTTGAAGAAAAAGAATTATCCAAGGTATGTTATACCATAATTCTGTATTTCTTCTTTGGGTTCCATAGGGTCCACAGGATCTACCTTGGGGATGTCCTAAAGCAGTTCCCTTAAGGGTGGGGATGCTCCTGCGCACAGAGGAGAATCTGCCGCCCAAAGGAAGCATCCTGGGAGGCAAACGTATCAAAAAGCATAGAATTTGATAAACGTATTAACGGAAGACCAAGTGGCTGCCTTGCAAAGCTGTTCAGCCGAGGCGCCATGTCTTACCGCCCACGATGGTCCAACAGACCAATTGGAATGTGCTGTCACCTTGTTAGGAACAGCCTGTGTATAGATGTGAGAAATAGTCATACGAAGCCAGCGAGCCAACATTTGTTTGTTTGCTGGCCAACCTCGTTTGTGAAATCCATATTACACAAAGAGAGACAATCTGATTTCGTGATGGAACTGGTTCCATCTACGTAAAAATGAAGTGCTCGAACCACATCCAAGAAAGCTTCACCTGTAGACAGGTCTGAAGACTTTAAAGCCAGGACTACAATTTCCCATTTATATGGAAACGGGAAACAACTTTTGGTGAGATAGCCCGTCTTGGTACGGAGGACCGCTCTATTTTGATGAAAGATCAAATATGGAGAACAACATGATAATGCTGCCAAGTGAGAAACTCTGTGAGCTGAAGAGATGGCGAGAAGAAAAAAAGTGTCTTCGTAGTCAGCTATCTCAAGTCCACCTTATCCAAGGGTTCAAAGGGATGCGACTGCAGTGCCCTGAGAACCAAAGACAAATCCCACGGTGCCACCGGTGTGAGAAATGGAGGTTGCAGCTGCAAAACCCCCTGTAAGAATGTTCTAACATCCGGCAGAGGAGCAATCTTTCGCTGGAACCAAACTGTCAAAGCCGAAACTTGGAATATCAAGGTAGCCAGGCGAAGACCTAAGTCTAATCCAGCCTGAAGAAAACCCAGTATTCTCGATACCTTGAAAACTTTAGGGTCGTATTTTCTGTGGGAACACCAAAGAAAAAATTAACACCAAATTCCGTGATAGATGTGAGCAGAAGCAGGCTTCCTTGCTCTCAGCATCATCTGAATCACAGAAGCAGAGAAACCCCTGGCCTTTAAGACAGACGACTCAAGAGCCATGCTGTCAAAGCCAGCCGAGGTAAATCCTGGTAAAGACAGGGACCCTGCATTAGCAAATCCTGTCTTAGAGACAGTGGAAGTGGACTGTCTACAGATAGACGTGTCAGATCGGAGAACCAATGCCTCCTGGGCCAGGCTGGGGCTATTAGTATCATCCTGCCTCCCTCCTGCTTGAACTTTCTGATGACTCTTGAGAGGAGGGAGATTGGAGGAAACAGGTATGCCAACCTGAAGTTCCATCTCACCGCCAGAACATCTACAAAGGCGGCTGAGGAGTCCCTTGCTCTGGACCCGTACCTGGGGACCTTGTGGTTGTGACGTGATGCCATGAGATCTATGTCTAGTAATGCCCACCTGTCCACCAGGAGTTGAAACACCTGCGATTAAAGTGCCCATTCTCCGGCGTGTATGTCCTGGCAACTTAGGAAGTCCGCCTCCCAGTTGAGAACACCTGGGATGAATATTGCCGAGATTGCTGGAAGATGGCTCTCTGCCCACAGCAGAATCTTTGCCAGCTCCCTCATGGCTGCCGGACTTCGTGTGCCTCATTGATGATTTATGTAGGCCACTGCTGTCGCATTGTCAGACTGAACCTGGACAGGCCTGCCCTGAAGAATGTCCTGCACCAAATTGAGTGCTTTGTGCACTGCTCAAAGCTCCAATATATTTATTGGTAGGTGACTTTCCTGGTCCACTTTCCCTGAAAGGTGTGATGACCCGTCACTGCTTCCCATCCTCACAGACTTGCGTCCGTGGTGAATACCCATTCCGGGATCCATAACGGATGACCCTTCTCCAGCCACCAAGCTAGGGAGATGCGAATCATCTGATGCTTTATCCGATGATACTGACCATCCCACTGGGCCAGGATCCACAGCTGTAGGGACCTGGAGTGGAACTGGGCATAAGCCACCATGTCGATTGTGGCTACCATGGAGCCCAGTGCTACAATCTTGTCCTCTGGTCGAAGAATCCTCTGTCCCAGAGAGTACAGCAGCTCCCCAAGTGCACCATCTGCTGAGTTGGAGAAATAAATACTTTTTCGAATTGATTACCCAGCCGTGCTGTCGGCAGACAATGGTTATCCGTAGATGACATTTTAACACCTCCTGAAATTGTGCTAATATCAGGATGTCATCTAGAAATGGCAGTATCCTGACTCCTTGTTTTCTGAGATGAGCGGTCATGACTGCCATTATCTTTGTAAATACCCAAGGGGCTGTGGCCAGACTGAAGGGTAGAGCCTGAAATTGGTAATGTTGCAGATCTACCGCGAACCTGAGAAAGGCCTTATGGGATCTTGCAATCGGGACATGCAGATATGCATCCTGTATGTCCAGGCTCCATCGCCATTATAACTGACCGTAGAGTTTCCATACGGAATTTGGGCACCTTGATGAATCTGTTGAGAGACTTCAGATTCAGGATAGGGCGGTGTGACCCATTGGGTTTTTGAATCAAAAATAAATTTAAATAACCACCCCTACCCTGTTGCGTCACAGGAATGGGGACTATGACTCCTGACCAGTAGGCTTACTGTCTGGCTTGGAAGCTGGGAGTTTAGTTGACCAAGATTTTTTGGGCTGCGATTTCCTGTGGGACTGATCGTCTGGCTGAGGACTGTTTCTTTGTCCTACCCTGTGGACGAAATGACTGAGATGACGACTGCCTCCTAGAGGGAGGAGGACCAGTGCATGCTGGGAGCTCCAAAGCTTTGCCGTTTGGTGTATTGGATGCAATCCAACTACATACCCCAAGGTAGATCCTGTGGACCCTATGGAACCCGAAGAATTATTTGGCTTCTATTTTAGCAATGAACAATCTTCAATAGGAAATGGCAGCTGCGTCTTTGAAACTTACTGAATATTGGGCCTGATTCAGAGATGGACGAAATTGCAGAGACACACACAAGCGGCTGTGCAATTCCGTCCATCTCAAATGCAAATGCAGCAGGAGGTGTCTTTAGGAAACATACACCTCCTTGCTGCATCTGTGTTATCCCAGTGCTGCGACAGAGGTTGCAGCCTGGGTTCACCACCAGAACAATTGTGGCCATCGGTAACTATTGTTGCTCCTTTGGCCAGGCTGCGGTAGCTGAAGCTTACCACAGCCTCACCGAGCCCTGGCGGCTTGCTAGGCCAGGAAGTCTGTGTCCATGGATGGTGACCCTGGCCTCAGCACTCCCAGAAAACAGGGGCGACACGCTCCCTTTTTTTTCAAGGGAAAGCAGGCCGTTCCCATACAGGGGAAACAGGTCCTGTGCACGCACAAAGAAGAAAACATTGGAGTTGTGCGCTAACAATCTTGTTAGCGTACATCTATGAATCAAGCCCATGGTCATGATGTGATGCTTCTATTTGCACTAACATTAAGCAAGTATTGGTTTATAGTATGCTATTGGTGATTACCTAGTCTTTGACTCTGAATACTTTCTTCTGATAAGTGAGACCCCTCCAACATGACACCTTTCACAGGTGTACAATGCTCAGTTCATAACCTTAAACTGACCATACACAATGCAATATGCACCGTGCGTTGGAATGGGGGATCCGACGTCCGACATATCGGGTGGTCCCCCACATACTGTGCGTTCAGATGGCCGACCGCCGAATATGCTGGCTCTCCCCTCCCCCACCCGCATATCGCTGCAGTGGAACGCACATCACATTCCCAGATCAACTGAACCTGCAGTAAGATCTGGGGGTGCGATGTACGACCCCACTGGTGCGAGGACTGGCCGATATCATGCCCATACACGGTACGATATAGCAGCCAAATCGTACCAATACATAGGATCGGCTGCTTCATCGCACCATGTATGGGCACCTTTAAACTTATCTACTGTAGTTACAGATGTGCCCTTATACATCTTTGGTGTAGTCACGCTAAATAGATCCTCATGGCGCGCCAGGTCCCGTGAGACACTGCTAGTGCTGGGCATCTTTTTTGCAGATTAATTTGATATCAGACACGTCTATATCTGTGGGCAACTGGGTCTCTGAATCTGTATGTGAAGTGCTACAATATAGCGGCCGCAGCTTTTCTCATTCCTGTTGTGCTTCATATACAGACTCAGATGCACACAAATATACAGGTGTCACATCACATGAATCAGCACAGTCTGCTGGTGCGTCCTAGTCATATCACACTGCGACTTAGATGCATTTTTGGCAAAAAAAGACAGCCGACTCTAGAAGAGTTTCACGGGACGTGGCAGCTCAGTCTCGCCAGGCAAGTCGTGCTGCGTGGCGTATTGAGGCTAGATGTATGAGGATAAATCTGTATTTTCAATTCAAATTATTTGAAGTTTAAAGACCCCCTTCTTCTGCAAGAATTCTGCCCAGGTATCTAAAACAGAAAAATAATTGAGAAGTTTGAGAACAAAGCATTTTCTAGTGGTTTGAAGTGTTTAGATCTATACAGTTTGGCAAACACAAAGCCTGAATGCTCACCATCCATTGCCAGTAAACAGATTCTAGATGCTTCCATTCCAAGTAGGCTTCTAAATAAGAATTCTCAGAGTCCATGGATTGCAGTAACTAGAGTGACAGAAAGATAATAGAAGGCAGATCTCAACAATTATATCCCTTTTTAAATATAAAACTATTAGACATCACAATTTATTTAGAAGAAAAAGTACTTGCAATTGCACGCACCCTCTGGGGTAATATGATACCAAGATATCTCTCCTTAATCCTCTCTCCTTTATAGTCATATACATTTTCTTTCTTATTATTTTTCCACTTTTCTCTTTCTTGATAGTGTTTATTACAAAATCCTTAGAAGAATGTTGGTATTTCCACCTTAACCTCTCAAGAAAATGATATGACTCCAAGGGGACATAGACCCAATATATTCCCAGCTTTTGAACTTGATGAAACGCTTGGATCTGGATCTAGCAGAAATTCTTGGAAATGAAGTAGACATCAGCTGGCGTAAATCTCCAAATTTAAGGGATCGATTGGTCCATAGCCATTACAGACGAACTGCTGCATTAACCCGGTTTCATCCTGTAAACCTGTTCAGACTCTGCAACTGGGGGGTGATGAGGGGCTTACCTGAATGTCCCCCCTACCAATTGTTGCTGCCTCTCAGACATGGGAGGGGGTGAGATGTGGGGACATTATCACGCCAGGGATATTTACAAGCCAGGATTTAGTGGAGATTACATTAAACATGCTCTTTCTCCCGTTTCCCGACACCCACAGACCCTCATTGGAAAGAGGAGAGTCCTCTCTTTCAAATGCTGTGATCACTGAGAAGTTGTCTGCTGATTATGTGGATTCCAAATTCTGGAAAAACTGTTTTCTGAATATCAGATGAGCAGTTTTTATTGTTTTATGATGTATGCAGATTACATATTGCCCTAGTTTTAGACTAAATACATTTGTGTGACAATATTATACTATTTGGTCAATTTATGGTCATTACTTTTATCTCTGGATATCTGATGAGATCTGAAAACTGGGAGGACATTCAGATGCACATAAAGGATTCACAGAGAAGATTAATTTCATTCACTTTTTGGTACAATACAAATTCTTATGCACATAATTTCATGGTCTGCTAAATGAAGACAACGAGAAGGTGCCTATCTTGTCAATCTTCAGATCTTTATTAACCAGATGTATAGCTGGCTTATTTGAACATAGGCTGCCAGCCAAAATCCATAGGAAGGGTTTTAAGCTTCACTCAGAAGATTTATTCACACGAGCATCTCTGGACAAAGTGCTTATTATGGTGCATACAGACGATCAGATTTTTTCTTCAGATATGGACGATAACGATTTAAAAATCGTTCAGTCGTTCATATCTGATGAAAAATCGTTCATATCTGACATGCCTGAACGATGGACGATCAACGATGCGCGTTCCCGTTTGTCAGATAACGATATCTGACATCTGATGGGTTTGCAGTCAGACTTGGACGATTCCATTCATTTTAATGCAGGTAAAAATCGTTCAATCGTTCAAATCGTCCAAATCGTTCAAAACTTTGGTCAAATCGTCCAAATCGTTCAAATCGTTTAATCGTTCAGTCGTTCATCTGACAAATCTGACAAGTCTGACAAATCTGACCGTGTGTACGCTCCATTAGGATAGAAAGGGTCTGCTGCAGAGTAGGATGTACACACACTCACGGAGCATATCTTATGTTAGCATACTGTGCATGATCCGGAAACAATTGTACGCAAGTATGGGCGATGCAGAGGTCTACGCATTTCAGTCACACCGCCACTAGCAACTGAAGGAACGTAACTGGGCTGTAATGGGTCGTTCTCACAAAGGCAATATTCATTGAGGGTGTGCTGACATACACACACATATATACACTCAGTGGAAATATTATTAGGCACACTTTTATGCGATAGGTTAGGATGCCCTTTGACAACACAACAACCTGAATTATTTGTGTCATAATTTAATTACTGTAAATATTCCTTAAGATATTTTGGTCCATAAACTAATCTAGTGTCCATGCTAAAGTGATTTGGCAGGGTGCAGTCCTTTTTAACGATGTTCACATATGCCCTGCCCGTTTTGCAAGTACTGAGATGCGTCCTACTACAGCACCTCCACAAACCACGCCGGTGCCACCACACAGAGACAGGGAGTCACCATGGAACAGAAAATAGTCGGAGCAAAGGTCTTGGACCCCACCATAATCCAGCCCCCCTGGGAGGTGCACACCACTCAAAGAGGGAGGACTCCGACTCCCGCTCAATGTCACTGGCAGCCACACAGTCTGTGCCAGCCAGCCACTTACCCAGAAGCCACTCAGTCTGTGCCAGCCTGCCACCCACAGAAGCCAGTCTGTGCCAGTCTGCACTGAGATTATGTGACTTCACTGTCCCAGTGAATATTGTACATTTCCCCTGTGTCTACTACATCCCCCCATCTTTCTTGTTCTAATCTGACACAGAGTTCTGTCACAGTCTCTACCTGTCCCATGTGATAGAAGAAATTACTGTCTCCGAATTGTCCACTTTCAGAGCTGTAAGTGTACAATTCTGCCTTTGTACCACGCACTGTCAAGCTTCATGTCCGGTGAGAAATATGATGTTCTGGAAACATTTACAAGACATCTGACTGCAGAACAGGGGATATAAAACCACCATTATTTAGCATAATAATTTACTTGTGTCCCTGGTACAATCTAAGGCAGAGGTTCCCAAACGCGGTCCTCGAGGCACCCAAACAGTTCCGGTTTTAGAGATATCCATGGATGAGCACAGGTGGTTAAATCAAATTGGTTGAGGTACTAATCGAGTCATCTGTGGTCAAGTAGAGATATTCTTAAAACCTGGACTGTTAGGGTGCCTTGAGGACAGAGTTTGGGAACCTCTGGTCTAAGCCTATTTTCTCTGTTCAAAGTGTTCCTTTCTACTATTTACTGTATGTACTGTACCACGGCATCATGTAAGCTCAGAGTGAGCATAATAGCACATAAAAAGGTAATGCTTTGAAATGCTTCTTATTTGTAAAACCAAGTGGACCACTTTTAATTAAAAGTACATTTTCCAAGAAATCGATTGTGATCATACGCCACAATTGCTGACACATGAATGCCTTCACAATGCAAATCTGACAGGAGGCCAAGAACTTTTAAGTATGGAGAGGGGACAGAGTGGAGGCACGTCGTCACAATTCCTTATTCTACACAAGAGAGGTTTAGGGGGACATGTAACAAGCCTTCTAAAGAGTGGACAAGTGCAGAAGTTGACAATAGCAGCTTCTACCTATCATTCTATATATAACTGCTGTAGCACTTTGTAGCTGATTGGTTGCTATGAGCAACTCCTCCACTTGTCCTCTACTCTATTCTGGCTTTATAAGTCTCCCCCTTTGCCCCATTATGGCCAGACTAATTGTCCTGCTTTTGCAATACAATGGTACACATAGACAATGTAATAAAAAGTAACCCATGTAATAAAGATAGTCCCATTCACTCTCGAGATGAATTAAAAACAATATATAGGGCTGAACAGGGTAGTATAAAAGCAAATGAAAGGGATGGTCCTAAAGTGTTAGTAGGCTAATCTGTACATATTATCATCTGTGTCTATGAAACCACAAGCCTGACATACAGAGTTTTGCACAGCTCAAAGTGATAACAGACAGTTGTGCACCACTGAAAGTAGTTTATTAAAAAGAATGGTACTGTACTATTAGGGGGTGAGTCAATTGTTTTTTGTGCGCCAAAACGCAATTGGTGCCCAACAAAGCAATTCAATTGTTGCACAGTTTGGGCACATGTGCGTATAGCAGCTAACCCAGTCTAAAGTCCTGTTTTGGGCATCTAAACAGCTGACTTATCGCACATTTCTGCCCGTCACCTCAGGAGTATCTATCTGAATCTATATGGCATTATCCAAACCTATCTGGGCAGCATGCTTAGTGTAATGGTTAGCCTCACAGCACTGAGGTCTTGGGTTAGAGTCCCACCAAGACTAACTGTGTGGAGTTTATATATTCTCCCCGTGCTTGCATGGGTTCTCTCTGGGTACTCCTGTTTCCTCCCACAATCCAAAAATAAACTGGTAGGTTAAATGGCTCCTGACAAAAATTAACCCTAGTGTATATGTCTGTGTACATATGGTAGGGAATATACACCCATCAGCCATTGTGTGGGTCCCCCTCGTGCCGCCAAAACAGCTTTGACCCATCGAGGTGAGGCCTCCATGGCACTGACTTATTTTTCCAGGACATCCCACAGATGCTCAATCGGGTTGAGAACTTGGGAATTTGGAGGCCTATTCAACACCTTAAACGCTTTGTCCCTCAAACCATTCCTGAACACTTTTTGCAATGTGGCATTATTCTGCTAAAAGAGGCCACTGGTCTCAGGGACTACCAATACCATGAAGGGATATACTTGGTCTGCAACAATGTTTAGATAGGTGGTACGTGTCAATGTAACATCCACATGAATGGCAGGACCAAAGGCTATCCAGCAGAACATTGCCCAAGCATCACACTGCCTCTGCAGCTCCATATACAGCAAGCTGTGATGCACTGTGTGTTCTGACACCTTTCTATCTTAGCCAACATTTACTTTTTCAGCAATTTGTGCTACAGTAGCTCTGCTGTGGGATCGGACGAGATGGGCTAGCCTTAGTTCCCCATGCGCATCATTGAGCCTTGGGCACCTATGGACCCTGCCGCTGGTTCACCAGTTACTTCCTTGGACAACTTTTGGTAGGTACTAGCCGCTGCATCAGACCTGCCGTTTTTGCTCTGACCCAGTCATCTACCAATCACAATTTGGCCCTTGTCAAAGTCGCTCAGATCCTTACACCTGCCCATTTTTCCTGTTTCTGACACATAATAAACTTCAAGAACTGACTGTTGACTTACTGCCTAATACAGTATATCCAACTCCATGACAGCTGCCATTGTAATGATAACATCAATGTCATTCCCTTCCAGTCAGTTGTTTTAATGTTATGGCTGTAGATTGTAAGCTCTGATGTATATGGCCAAATATTCTCTGTAAAGAGCTGCAGAATATGTACGTGCTATATAAATAATTTAATAAATACATTTATCCCAACATTAATCCATTATAAATGCTGTGGGAACACTGATCTACCACATCAGTTGCACTATTCTACAAGTCCCTAAACTAGCTCCCCGTATCCAATTCAAAGTACTCTCACCTACAGAGCCCTTAACACCACCCCATCTCCTCTCAGAATAGGCTCCCTCCACCCTCATAGATCTGCCTCTGACTTAGGGCTCAGTGCCTCTCCAATATCCATTCATAAATCCACTTTTGTCATTTTCTCATTCTAAAGGCGCCCATCCACATAGCGATATTTGCAAGCGATTGCACGATAACGATGGCGTTATCGTGCAATCGCTTGCAAATCGCGCATGCTTCTTGCACAATTATGTCGGAAACGACCAGCGACGCACGCGCCCGCTGGTCGTTTCCGACATCTACCATCGTGCAAACAACCTGGTCAACCTGACGAGAACGTGTTTGCAGATTATTGATGAGCCTGCACTGAATGACTGCTTGTTCAGTGCAGGCTCATCACAGACTGACAAACGACTTCACGATTACAATGTCATAATCGTGCAGTCGTTTTCAGCTCGTCTAGTGGATAGGCAGCATAACTTCTCCTGGTTAAAATTCATCATAATTATCTATTCAGCAAAAGCATATAATATACTTTATATATTGTCATATATGATTCATCATGATTACCTATTCAGCAAAGTAAATTAGAATATACTTTATATATTAAAATTTATCAAGATCACCTATATGTAACACTAATAAAAACATTATGGAGATTGAAGTACGTAATGAGTCTCCTGAATAAGAGATTAAGGGGCCTATTCATTAATACATAACTATCCTTGGAGATAATGAAGTTTAGAACTCACATGGAGTTCTACCTAATTACCGGAGGAATTCATAATTCCTCCTCTCCATAACTATCTATTCCGAAAAGCTGTCATTTTTGTGATGACAGCTTTTCTGGAAATAGATACTTTTCCCTGCCTACACTAACTTACCGCAGCTGTAATCAGTGCTGCACATGCAACGTTACATTCACAAAAGCGGCACATGCGCAGCACTGCTTACAGCTGCGGTAATTGAATATAAAATTCTATGTGCCCGCAACCCTCCCAAACTACCCGGCCAGGCTGTCCCTGACCTCCCGCCCAGCCTCAGCGGCTACAAGGGAACAGGACGGCCAGGCAGAGGGGGCTGCAGATTGTTTTTTTTAAACTTTATTATGTTTTCCCCACCGCAATGCTGCTGCCGGGCAGCGTCTCCCCTCTGCTCCACGGTAGCACTTGAAAGTGCTTCTTTATTTAACTGTTTATAGTAAATAAACAGTTAATTGAAGAAGTACTTACAAGTGCCATCACAGAACAGAAGGGAGACGCTGCCCGGCTACAGCAGCATTGTGGCGGGGAGAACACACAGCCGGAGCCTGAGAAGGGACCAGGAGCGACGGAGGGAGCCGCAGGAGGACCTGCCCAGCTGACAGCAGGTAAGTATATCACGCTGTACGCCACCTGACAGTGGCGTACAGTAACACCATCAAATTCCGAAAATACATAAATTTTCGGAATTTGATGAATAGCCTAATTTCTACATCCCCATACTAATGTACTAATGTATGGGGAGTATGGAAATGAAGGCATGCGGACTTCACCAGGAGATATCAGTGATATCTCCTGTGTTAATGAATACTAAAATCGGTAATTAAGGAAAAATTTCCTTAAAACCGTTATTTTAGTGTTGATGAATAGGCCCCTGACAACTGTAAGAAACTTAATCTAGGTACAAATTACCTGGAAAGCATAAGGTGAAGTTGGTTTTGTTTTATTTATTAGTTATATAAAAAGATATCGTATTGGCTTAATTATAAATTAAATATTAATAGGTTATTGCTTTATACAGTCAGGTGCATAAATATTGGGACATTGACAGAATTTTAATATTTTGGCCTCTATTCACCACCACAATGGCTTTGAAATGAAACAAACAAGATGTGCTTTAACTGCAGACTTTCAGATTTAATTTGAGGGTAATTACATCCAAATCAGGTGAACGGTGTAGGAATTACAACGGTTTCTATATGTGCCTCCCACTTTTTAAAGGGCCAAAAGTAATGGGACAAACTAAACAATCCTAAATCTAACTTTCACTTTTTAATACTTTGTTGCAAATCCTTTGCAGGCAATTACAGCCTGAAGTCTGGAACGCATAGACATCACCAGACGCTGGGTTTCATCCCTGGTGATGCTCTGCCAGGCCTCTACTGCAAATGTCTTCAGTTCCTGCTTGTTCTTGGGGCATTTTCCCTTCAGTTATGTCTTCATCAAGTGAAATGCATGCTCAGTCGGATTCAGGTCAGGGGATTGACTTGGCCATTGCATAACATTCCACTTTTTAGCCTTAAAAAACTCTTTGGTTGCTTTTGCAGTATGCTTCGGGTCATTGTCCATCTGCACTGTGAAGCGCCGTCCAATGAGTTCTGAAGCATTTGACTGAATATGAGCATATAATATTGCCCGAAACACTTCAGAATTCATTCTGCTGATTTTGTCAGCAGTTACATCATCAATAAATACAAGGGAACAAGTTCCATTGGCAGCCATACATGCCCACGCCATGACACTACCACCACCATGCTTCACTGATGAGGTGGTATGTTCTGGATCATGAGCAGTTCCTTTCCTTCTCCATACTCTTCTCTTCCCATCACTCTGGTACAAGTTGATCTTTGTCTCATCTGTCCATAGGATGTTGTTCCAGAACTGTAATGGCTTTTTTAGATGTTGTTTGGCAAACTCTAATCTGGTCTTCCTGTTTTTGTGGCTCACCAATGGTTTACATCTTGTGGTGAACCCTCTATATTCACTCTTGTGAAGTCTTCTCTTGATTGTTGACTTTGACACATATACACCTACCTCCTGGAGAGTGTTCTTGATTTGGCCAACTGTTGTGAAGGGGTTTTTCTTCACCTGGGAAATAATTCTTCTGTCATCCATTACAGTTGTTTTCCGTGGTCTTCCGGGTCTTTTGGTGTTGCTGAGCTCTCCGATGCGTTCTTTCTTTTTAAGAATGCTCCAAACAGTTGATTTGGCCACACCTAATGTTTTTGGAAACTCTCTGATGGGTTTGTTTTGATTTTTCAGCCTAATGATGGCTTGCCTCACTGATAGTGACAGCTCTTTGGATCTCATATTGAGAGTCGACAGCAACTGATTCCAAATGCAAATGTCACACCTAGAATCAACTCCAGACCTTTTACCTGCTTAATTGATAATGAAATAACGAGGGAATAGCCCACACCTGTCCATGAAATAGCTTTTGAGTTGATAGTCCCATTACTTTTGGCCCCTTAAAATGTGGGAGGCACATATAGAAACCGTTGTAATTCCTACACCATTCACCTGATTTGGATGTAATTACCCTCAAATTAAATCTGAAAGTCTGCAGTTAAAGCACATCTTGTGTGTTTCATTTCAAAACCATTGTGGTGGTGAATAGAGGTCAAAATATGAAAATTCTGTCAATGTCCCAATATTTATGCACCTGACTGTAGATATAAATGTTTTTACATTTGAAACATATTTGTGCAGGATTGCCCTAATACAGTAGTTTACTAAGTGAATGACCGAGTATGCTCCAATTAGAATATAATGAGAACCTGTTAATACAGAAGGGTGTGGTATAAAAGATAGACAGTGTCTACAAAGACACTGAATAGGTCGACATCAGATGATAGACGGACAATAGGTCGACAGTCAAAATTCGACTGACAAATGGTCGACAGTGCAAAAGGTTGACAGGTACAAAACGTCACATGGACAAATGGTCGACAGTGAAAAAGGTCAACACAAAAATGGTCAACTTTTTTAAAAAATTTAAGCCTATTCATCACCCTAACCCTCCCCTTGGTGCCTAACCCTAACTCTCCCCCTATTGCCTAACCATCCCCTCCGGCAGACTGACCCTCCGCCAAGTGCCTAACCTTAAAAATGGTGAAAAAACCTGTCTACCATTGTTGTGCCGACCTATTGACCCTGTTGACCTATTGCCTGAACATATGGTGTCGACCTACTGAGTGTCTATCTAGACACTATTGATCTTTTTTGATGTGAGGAGAGTAGAGGGGTAAGTAAGGACAGTACTAAAGACCATTCTTTAGAAAGACTGGAGCAATTCCTAATGCAAATAGTCATTTTTACAACCGCAAAACTCTGTCCAGTGGATGTATGATGGACAGAATGGTTAAGAGCAGTGCTCAAAGTGGGAATACTGAAGTGGGGGTATGGAAATTTTAATTGAAACCCCCCCCCAAGATTTGGGGATTTTGACAATGAGATACAGCCTCTCCCCCACCCACCCCCTGTACCTCACACTACCCACTTTCCTCACACTTCCCTCACCCACCTCTTGTACCTCACACTACCCACTTCCCTCACCCACCCCCTGCACCCCACCCACCCCCTATGCCTCACACTGCCTCTTCCCTCACCCACCCCCTGCTCCTCACACTACCTGCTTCCCTCCAACTCACACTACCTACTTCCGTCACCCATCCCCTGTACATCACACTACTTCCTTCCCTCTCTCACCCCATGTACCTCTTTTTCCATGTCCGGCTTCTCCAGCTCCGCGAGCGGCTCGGCAACCTCCCTCCAGGCTTCAGACTTGGTTCCGGCTGTGAACCAATCAGAGCACGGACTGGCAACCAATCAGATACAGCCGCATGGCTGCTTCTGATTGGCTAGCGGACGGCACCAAATTTTAAAGACCACCCCACCACCAATGAGGATTCCTTTAGACTGGTGGCCACCGGTCTGTGATTGGTTCACGACCGGCGCCGGGTTTGTAGTGTAATTCTGTCCTGGCAACGGGACCCAGCGTCACCCGTTGCTTGTTCAAGCCAGTGCTGCTCAGAGATGTGTCCCCAGTGGTACACATCTCCACTTAATGCTGCCGCTGCTCCCAGCGTCGTCTGCACTGTATACTGGCTCTCTTCAAGCCCTGATGTAGGGTGAGCTGATTTAGAGACAGCGGCGGCTGTGGTTTATTAGACCAGTCACCCGCGACCACCGCTAGCGCTACTGAAAAGAAGGATGTCCAAAACAACCTTCATTTTTTAGTTTCATTGACTCAGTGCCGCCCTCCAGTTGTCGGCGCCCTAATGGTGGCACAGGCCCTGATCCTGGATCCGCTGCGCGCAATAGGTGGGTGAGGGTCCTGAGGTAGATTCTGTCCCTGGGCTCCTCGTGCAGCTGCTTGCCCGATGATAGCTCAGACTGCTAGGGAGCTGCAAATACGGGAGCCTGGGGCTTCCAAAATGAATTTGAGGGAGAATAACCCTATTCAATATCTGAGTACCGCTTTAAAAATGCAGTTACTGAGGCAAGCCCGTCCACCACTCCCAACAGCCATCCGTGCTGTACTTTCACTCGGGAGGAGGGCTGCCTTATAGAGGGACCGCGGAGCCTCCCCAGTCACTCTGGCTTCTGCAGATGTGTGTAGTTAGAGAGAAGGAGGTGCCGGGTCTGCAGCTGCTCTGGGAGGAGGGAGGGACAATGCTGCTGCGGCGGTGCAGCTTCCGCCACCGCCTCCCAGATAGACAAGGCAGCAGTCCACTGACTGCAGGGTTCAGACTGTGCTCTAAGCCCGTCCTTCCTGCTGAACTCCGCAGCATTAACACAGCCAGCCGCACAAACACTCACTGCGGCTGGCTTGTAACTTGTAAAAAAAACAGTTTAATGCTTGAAGTGCCGGTATGCCATACCGTTGCATACCGGCACACTTCGAGCACTGGTTAAGAGTGATATTGCTGGAGGCGTGCCTGGACGGGCATGGAGTAGGAGCTTATCAGTGCCTGCTGCCATGTGCTGACTGGACCTTGGACTTTATACTCTGCAGCGCTGATCCTGCATTGTGTGCTGCAGACTGCCGCCCGCCATCTTGGAGGCCCTCTACTGGTGTCACTTTGTCATCTCTGCTGCTGCTTTGGACACCATTCCCTAGCGCTGGGATGCGAGGTGCAGATCTCCTGCTGTGGTTATTGTTCTTCTCTGGTCTGCGGGTTCTGCTTGGCCCCTTCAGCTGCCTTTGAAGCGGTGACTGCTGCTCTCCTGTGGCTACTTCTGCTTGAGCTCTGTGCGTTACCCTGTGGATTTTTACTGCTATCCTCTGGACTGTTTCTCAGTTGCTGATACTAACCTATTATTACGGTCTGCTTCTGCTATGACTGTGTCCTCTGTCCATATTATGGAAATATTCCTGCAAGCCATTATTGCCTCAGAAAAGAGGTTGGCAGCTCAGGTGTGGGAGCTGCATGCTGACATCTCTCTTTTAGGTCAACCTTTGTCGCAGGGGCGGGTTGAAACTGCTGAGGTTGAGAGTTCTGTTTCTATCCATATGGACTTTAGCGCTCCTATTTTTACCGGCTGATCCCTTTGGAGTCAGAGGGTGCCGTGCCCGGAAGATTCTGGGCCCTTGAAAGAGGTTTTGTTGCAAGCTCATTTTCTTCTCAGCTTACTGTTGACCGGCCCTCTGTATCTTTTTTTTTTTTTTCCTATAAGAGCATTTATTAAAAAAAAAAAATTATGTTATGCAGATCCTGATGTTGCTCTTCTCCTTAATAAGAAAGTCGGTCCGTTTGGGTTTGATGGGTGGGGGTTGGCGGTTTGCCATAGTTTCTGTGTGGGCACCTGGGGGACCTAGGCATTGGTTATTTCACAGATCCCGGAGTGGGTAGATCCTCCTTGATTGAGTCATGTGCATTTGCTATACTATATTTTTTATTGGTTTAAGTGCATTTGACTTATTGCCAGTATTTGTTTTGGTTTAGTCTGTTTTGTTATATCTCCTTGTTCTCAAATGTTTTATGTGCACCGATTATCTTCATCAACTTTATGTTGATATATCCTGTAGTTGGGGTTTTCCTCTGCCGATACCCAATGTTCTTTAGGATTTTTTATTTTTTTTATTTGCCCTTAGCTTATTTGGGTTTTATGTTTGATTAGGCTAGCAGCTTATTATTTTTGGGAGTCTCTTTGTAGTTTCTTAGATCCTGGGCTGGACGCACCATGGCCTTAAGGTTCATGGGAATAGTTGCCCCCAAGTTTTTATAGTTATAGTGTTGTTTGGAGAAGGGGAGGGTTGCTTGGAGATCCAGATATGCCGTGAGTTGAGGGTATGATCATATAGGGTGGGGGGATAGGGAGGTGGGAGTTTTTCGCTACAATCTGTAGCTCATGTTTTGGAGACAATGTCTAGTGTATATCCTCTTAGTTTATTATTTTTAATTTTCTTATTAGTTTAGCAGATGTCTGCATCATGTAGATAAGTTGGTATTTGGGCGGCTCGAGCTGGTGTTGGATGTTGGGATATAGCCATGATACACCGATTCACTCATAGAACAGAGTTCATAGTCATTATATTGATACTAGCTAGTCTTGTGGCTTTGGTTCCTCGCTTCACTATTACTACACTGTAAGGGTCTTTTGTATTTGTCGATTTTATGTATTCTGTAAAATAATGTGTGGTTGTCCTGGACCTGATACCGATGAGTCGTTCCCTCTGTATTATACTATGTAATGTTCTCCTTATATTTGATTATTCTGTATGTATCTAACTTCTAATTGTTAATCTCTGGATTATTATGTATCGGTTATGTCTCCTTGTTATACAGTTCTCTCTGCGGGTGACAATGTCAAATTTTCAAAACAAAACACAATTAAAAAAAATAATAAAAAAAAGTGTGACATTGCTTGGATGTAGATACGGGAGACTAATCTCCCAGAGGACCAGATCATTGTCAAAAGCCCAGAGCTACATAAAAATGTCAGGATTAGTATATTCCTAATTAGCTTCATTTAATGAAGCACCGTTTTGTTATCTGCAGAGAGGGTTTATTAGATTAAAAAGATTTCTAAGAGATTAGTGATCTGATGAGGATATCAATCTTAAAAGTATAGTCTCCCAGCAGTTGTGGTATCATATGGCAAAAGAACCTACAGTAAGAATGCATGGAACAAGCATAAGGCTACTGTTTGACCTGGACTAATGGAGCCACTTTGAATGTGGAGTGTTTTCATCTGCAGTCATTGTCTTACAGCCACACAGCTATATGGCTAATGTTTGCTCTGTATACAGAACAGAAGGCATCCTGCAAGCTACTTTGGGAAAATTATATTACCCTTATCGAATGTCGTAACTCTATTTAACTAGAATTATAAGGTTATTTTTAAAATTACCTTTCTAGATCTGGCGGAGCTCCTTATTACTGTTTTGTTTGAGACTGCTGCAATTTTATTTGGGATGTATTAATTTGTTAATATGCCATTCTCTTGTCTGATTATTTCAACCTTAATTTACCAAATTTACATTGTGTGCAAGATCTAACGCTGATCTTGTATCTATCTGTGTGTGTGTGCATTTCTAACATAAAAGGGATTGGAACAGACCCCCATCAGCGATCAGCTGCTTTAATTAGACACAGTTCTTTTAACTAATAATATAAAACATGTATTATATTAGAGAAATCATCCATATTATATAGTAAGTTTATAAATCCTTCATCCACATTCTAGCGCTAAATTAATTTGTTTTGGGTTTCTTGCTTCTGCCCCAATCTCACGCTCGCTCTTGTGGTCTCAGCACTGCTCTGTCCTCTCTAGATTGTAATATCTCAGGAGCAGGGCCCTCCCTAGCCTTTTCTTTTATCTCTGCATTTATTTTGTGTATATATAATATATATATATATATGCTTCTGTTATATGCATGCTTTGTTTTCACCACTGTTTGGCGCTGCAGAGCTCGGTGGCACCTAACAAGTTAAAAACAACAGTACGTAATAATAAAACTAGCATATTCCACCAATCTAGTTAAAAGGGGATGTATTCCTATATTCTCCTATATTTACCACCCTTCAACTTTCAACATATCTGCTATTCCACGTGCAATGGCGAGTTCAGTTGTTCTTCATGCAGCTTTTGTGTTAATTACCTTATTGCAGCTTTTAGGCCGTCTAACTAGTTCTGTTTCCATAACAGACAAATGGCTGGTGGTTCGGTCAATGTGACAACCTTGAGTATAGGAATGAATCTGAAGAATACAATAATACACAAATTAGTTAAGAATGATTAAAACTTACTGTGCAACTAGACAAAGCAAACAAATAATAAAGTCTGTGGGGTCTATTTACTAAGCAGTGTGAGGAGACAAAGTGAAAAGTGATAAAGTACCAGCCAATCAGCTCCTAACTGTCATTTTGCAAACACAGCCTGTGGCATGGCAGTTAGGAGACACAGTGAAATGAGATAAGGTACCAGCCAATCAGCTCCTAACACTTAGTAAATATACCCCTTATTACTAATACACTGAATATTTAAGTAAAGCCACAGACCAACACCTTTTCGGGACAATGGCACCATCCATAATGCAAATCGTAACGCAGAAGCCTCAATTTACAGCACAATTAATACAAGACCTCCGACTTATTTGGATAATGAATTCAGCCCCATACATGGCTTAAAACATTAAAATCAAAAGAAGATCACATATGCTGGTTAATCAAGTTTGTGAGCCACTTGATGGAGATAGATTGCAAAGACTTAAAGACATTAGAGCACCCAGAACCATGTTAGGATCTCGAAGTGTCACAGAAGACTTTGATGAGAGAGGACTAGTTCACATTACTGCTTGAAAGAAAGTGAATAATGAGGTAATCAGATGTCAGCCTGGTGGCCAGATAAACACCAAGCGCAGACACCAGCGGAACATTCACGGAAGTGAAAACAAGACACTTGTCTAAGCCATCCTGATGAAAACCCAGACTCTGTGGAATAGCAGCATAAGCAGAAACATCTAGTTTAGGTTTGCACAGGAAAATGATCCATGTTAAGTCTCTAAATTAAGTTGATGCTTGCCCATATGTTCCCGTTGTTAATAATGTGGTATAACCCGGTGCACTAGAAACACCATGCGTTCCAGTAATAATCCTCAAAGAGGGAGCCCTGGAGAAGCAGGGACTGGAGTATCATCTAACCACGTTTTGAATATATAGAGCATAAACATCATCAGAGTTAAATGACCTGATTTTCTCTACTCTGTTAGATGACCATCCAAAATAAAACAGAAGAACCCAAGGACTAACAGGCAGAAGGACAACGTCCAAGTCCACACTCATCTCTGATCCGGGTCTCTTCAGCCCTCCATATAATAGCATAAAAATGATTTTAAGTGACAAAAGTTGTCATTGTTGAGGTTACCACCCAGGAATTAATTGTCTAGGCCAGTGTTTCCCAAACTCATTCCTCAGGGAGCACTAACAGTGCATGTTTTCCAGGTCTTCTCATAGAATCACAAGTGAAATAATAGGCTCCACTTGTGGATCTTTTAAAATGTGTCAGCCAGTAATGACACCTGTGCACCAACTAAGATAAATGGAAACCATGCACTGTTAGTGCTCCCTGAGGAATGAGTATGGGAAACCCTGATCTAGGCTGTGCATGAGGCGAAGCCTTGGATTCTTTCTGATGAGAAATAAAACCCACAGACAAAGCCCCTTATAATCCACAGACAAATGCTTGTCACACAGACATGATTATGAGACTTGCTGCTTGTTTTTCCTTCAAAAGGTTCTGATAAATACTGAGAAAGAAAATAATCACTAACTACAGATAAAAACTTAAAGAATAAAGCACCATTAAGTATATCTTACCAATAACAGATGCTCTTTGCCTATTTGGGGGGGGGGGGGAGTTTAGGCTCCATTATCGTCAGCTGTGTAATAAATACTTCTCGGTGTCACTGAATGTTGCAGGCACAACTTTAGATTTGCTATGCTATAATCAGTTTTACATTCCATGCTACAATGTGTGAGACCCGGAAGTGATATTAAGGGCCTGATTCAGAGGTGGGTGCTAATGCCGCTGTAGCGCCAGTAATAGTCTTAGCCTTCCCCTTGTGTGCTAGTGTGCCCTGGAATGTGTAAGGCCTGAGGCACCTACTTTCAATGTGAGTGGACAGTGTGACGCCAGTGGTTCCAAACACTCCATCTTTAGCTCAGCATTGACTCTTGCACCAGCCTATGGCAGTCATAGGGTCTCCTTCTAAAATATTCCACTGAACATGGCCTCTGTAGCTGCAGCTCTGAGTCTGAGAATGCAGCCATGTTGAATGACACGCCTGAGATGGCCTTTTTTTGCGTCCACTTCAGAGCACCTCCCAGGAACTCCCGTGGTTTTTGCTTCGCTATTCTGAATGCCAATGCTCCCATACACACAAAAAAGTATGATGCAGTACACTCAGAGTAACACATGCGCCGTAGGGGTTTACAGGACATTTTGCGCATGCGTAATAGCAAATAATCTCTCAACTGCATATAACCCCCTTTGCCATGTTGTCAGCACAGATTGTGAGAAAGAGCTAAGAGAAAGGGATCAAGCGAGAGAGATCCTAAGAGACAGCAGCAGTCAGATGGAGAAAACTGTAAAAAGAGTCACAAGCATCTCTGCAGAGAGCCCAGGACTGTGAGAGCACACTGAGGAGAAAACAATACAGACTAGGTGACTGGGAACAGAGAGGAGAATGTGCCTCCATTTTGGATCCCCTGAGAGGAGAGTTGGCAGACACACTTTGGAGACATGCGAGATAAGTAGCCTGTGTGGCAACCATTTACAGTGTTCTATTTCCTGATTCAGCAAGGATCGCTATTCTGCTAGAACACACGCACCGCAGTTGCTAATATCAGCGGTGAAATGCAAATGTGTACAATTGCATTGCGATCACAGCCTAACATAAGGACGCACACCTCTGTATACTTGGGCAATATAGCAAAACAATCGGTAACATCGGACCCATACGCACAGTTAAAGCAGGTCAGACCTCACTCAGGAATTGCTAACTTCAGTACACGCTATGAGGCCTCAGGTTGCTTAAGGTATTGCAGTGGTAAATGTAAGCACGCCCCTGCAACGGCGTTGCAATGCACTGCCACGGCTGTGTTCACCCGGCCACCCCCCGTCACCACCCACAAACGACACTTCCTGTCAATCAATGTGCTCTGGGTCTGCATATCCTCTGTAAACGCAGTTCCCATCGCTATTGCTAGTTTGTGATGCATATGCATGCGCAATGCGAATAAATCGACTGATTGCGTGCATCTTTGCTACTGCAATCCTTGCTGAATCAGGCCCTGAGATTGCTGTTAGAGCAAAGAGTGGGTGATTTCATTGCCAATCAATTTGTGGAACAACAATTCCCAGCCTTGTTGGAAGTGACAAGAGATCCAGTTGTGGGGACTTTCAGAAAGTTATTTTTTCATGACTTACCCGTTTTTGACATTCACATGGAAATCCTTAAAGTACATCTTTCTCCGAGTAAAGGCCCCCATACATCAGCAATCTGAAAACCACAATTGAACAATTTGAAGATTTATTGCCCGATCTTAGGATTTCCCAATCGAGCAATCTGCGCCCATACACTACAGATCTTTTTCAGTGATTTGCAGATCGATTGCAGCAAACACAGATCTGGCAATCTTGAAAGGCCCATCATTTTACTAGTAACGGTCTGCAAATCTGCTGATCATGTCCATACACTAGCAATCTACAGCCCCAATCGATCTGTGAAATCCAACATGTTGGACAATCTGATTAAACAATTCCAGTCACTTTTTGGTTGCAATCTGCGATCTGTGAAGCCCATACATTGCAGATTTTTATACACAATCGATTGCAAATTGCACGATTGCTGCAATCCATCTCTGACGTATGGGGGCCTTTTTACCAAGCAGAAGAAACAGTATGAGCTCCAGCCAACCAGTGCACTATAGATAGTGGGCAAAGGATTGTCTAAAGGCCCCCATACGTATGGTGTATGGGGGCCTTAAGTGTGGTGTGTGTGGAAGCCATTTGTGATGCTGCCATTACTCGGCCAGTGATTGCAAATGCCTGTGAGTTATGATTACTGCTTTATATGTCGTTTGGAGGGGTTTTTTTGTACAATTTCTCTCTCTATGCCCATTCTGTATATGTTTTCTTTTATTGATCTTACCAAGTTAATTGTGATATAAAATAAAACACATAAGCAGTAGCTATCCAAAACCCTGTAATAAAATGTGACAGGGTGGCTTCATTCCTGTGTTGTTTGCGATCTGAGTAAATGCTCGGCAGGGGGCTCCCCGAATCTTCCCCTGGTGTACCTGAACACTCCCCAAGATTCGGGTGGAGGTACGGAAACTAAGAGAACCACAAGGTGAGAAGCATTACAAGTGGAAAATCTTTACATACACACCATTACCCAGAAGACCTAAGTGTGCGCAGGCACCATGCCTAGCAAATGTGTGCACTTTCTATGGAAGGGAATGGACCAGACTTCACACCCCAGGTGTTTGCAACTAACTCTCGCAGGTACACACCCCTGTGCCTGCTTGCACTCCCAGATGTGCGGTGCAGGTACTGTATCTTCCATATTAGCGTGGAACAGGTAAGCTGTTGACACAAACAATAAACCACAACTGCCTACATTCACATACACTATTGCCTTAGCTGACAGAGAGGAAAATGACACCAGGGAAAATAGGAGCCACACTAACAACCTTCTACAGGTGTTTCCTGGACCTGTCTTCTCCCAGCTGACTAGGGAGTTAACCCATTCATTACAGCTAGGAAGGAACATTTCTGATATTTTGCAATATGCCTATTTTCCCACCAAAGAGGGATTGCATAGTAGTGCAATGATTAGCATGCTGCCTCACAGCACGGAAGACATTAGTTTGATTTCCACCAAAGCCACAGGTGTGTAGAGTTTGTATGTTATCCCCGTGTTTGTGTTTATGGTTTCATACTAAAGATGACAAGTACATTGGTTTAAGCTATTTATATCATACAGCATCACACTATGATAGTGGTTTCCAAACTGTGTGGCACCCTGGTGTGCCTCAGGACACTTGCAGGGGTGCCTCAGGTTGGTGGTCTAACACTAAATCAAATTATTTATGGTCATTGTAATGTAAATATGTGGACAAACAGAAGGGGAAACCTGTCACCACCACATAACTGACCCTAAGGATGACAGATAAGCACAATTTACTTCACTTTACTACATTTCTTTCTGAAATTCTCAATAACAAACTTTTGGCTTAGGGGTGCCATGAAAACAGTTCTGATGCACTAGGGGCCGTGATTCCAAAAAGTTTTGAGATTGTGTGTTTTTTATGTCTTTTCAAGTTTTCATATATCTGAACTACATTGGAGCAGAATTACACACTACCTAAGGGAAGTTTTTTCCTTAGTCTCATTTCGGTTATCAACTTCAGATATTATTGCACTATGAAGCCCAATGACGCACTACAAAAGGGAAGTACACTCCTTATCCCCACATCTTACTGTAGACCTTTCCACACCCATCACCCCTACTAGAGCTCTTTTTGAATATACCACTATTCTTGTTATTGACTACATTTCAGTTCCTAGTGGGCTAAAGCAAGGTGGGGAGCTGGTCCCCTTTTCCTGAAGCACCAACAGCATATAACTACCTCTCCCATTGTATAACAAAGCCAAATGCACTACTTGTACCGTACCTTATATAGAATAGCACATTCTTCCAGGTGACCGGCGTATAACTACCTCTCCCATTGTATAACAAAGCCAAATGCACTACTTGTACCGTACCTTATATAGAATAGCACATTCTTCCAGGTGACCAGCGTATAACGTTCCTCCTGCAGAGCTGCAGTTTTCCATTCAACCACTGAAGATATCGGATATCTAAATTGCGTTTACTGGATGGCAAAGTATCTTTAACTCCTTTGAAGGCTTTATCATAAGTACACTAAAAGGCAGGAAAAGAATGCAACTCATGTTAAAGATGGTTTGAACATCCGCACAGGAGAGAAAGTTTGTACTTGTTGCATCCTTTCAAAAGGAGTATTTTTCAACACATACTGTATAGGGCCTCATTCAGAGTTGGGAGCAAAGTAAAAAAAGAGCAACTTTACACCTTTGTAGAACCATGCTGCACTGCAGGTAGGGCAGATTTAAATGTGCAGAAAGTTTTAAAATTGAGAGAGGTATGTCTTAGCGCTAATCTAAATTGCAGTGTAAAAATACAGCTGTCCAGCATTTGTGGGCTACATACAAAAGCAGCAAGTATTTACCCTGCATGCAAAAGTAACAAATGTATTTACGCCCCTTGCATTGCAGCATGGCTACTTGCATTTTTTTTGCTTTGTTCCCAACTCAGAATCAGCGCCATAATATTGTTTTTTTAAATCCTTGGTAGTATACAGCAAAATATACATCATATACAGTATATATGTAGCAAACAGCACCAAGAAAAAAAAAAAATTCTTATATGAAGCACTATTCAATTTTATTTTGGCTTATTACAGCGGTTTATGAAGTGGTATAAATGACACATTTAAGGGTGAATAAAACCTGTTATTTATAGATTATTATTATACATTCATTTGTGTAATAATTATAGAGAGCTTAAATAGAAGTATTTCTCCATGTTACAGCTGCTTTCAGTATTTCCATAGATTATAGAGGATTTATCCCTAAACTATGTTAAATTAGTGAGGATTGAAATGAATACATAATACTTCTAAATCAAAAATTATATATCTGTTTATTAAAGATTTCTAAATCGTAAATCATGAAACAGCTGTTTTCACAGAATTATGGCATAATTAAATATCTGGCCTATTTATAATTGCTATTCACTAATGTATCACCATCCTCACTGTTCTCTAAGGGGACAGCAAAATGAGGCAGTTTAACAAAGCTTTCTCCATTAGCTAATTTTTTTTATTTAAAGATGGCGTTTGAGTATATTGCCTATGGGGATGGCCCAGCTGGAGAGTGAATGTCTAAAGGTGCCCATACACGGGACGATTTTTCACAAGATTTTGGCATTTTCTACAGGTTGGACAGACCAATCGTTTGAAAATAGTTGTATTTTGAGTCTTCTGCGACCTCGATGCGCGTCCTCGCCGTCATCTAGTTGGATCGCAGATCAGATGTTTTTTTTAGAGAGATCTCAACCAATCGTGTACGATGTGACACACTTCTATGCATCTTATCCTATGATCGTAACAATCAATTGTACAACATTTCACCACATCGTATTAAGAATTTCAAGGGAAATCGTACAACTCATCTTACCAACTTTGAATCTCACCTTGTATGGGGGCCTGCGCATGCACAATAGGTAGGCTGGGAGAGATCGGAGGTATGGTGCTATCGTTGTCACTATATATCATTGCAGAAACAGCCTCTTTTTGGATACGCAGTCCTAGCCAGAGTTTCTTGTTAAATTGCTCTGGTTGTTCATCTAATATCGCTTTGAATAGTGGCGCTAATAAATAACAGGTAACTAATAAGTAGGCCCCTATTTTCACTTGCACATGAACATTTTTCAATTTTAGAATTTGTTGAATTAGATACAGATGTGTTCTCATACATCTAGCCTCAATACGCCATGCGGTGCAAAACACCTGGCGCAAGAGAGCCGCGCCTAGCGGCGTAGAAACTTTCTTTACATTTGCATCTTATTCACACAGCAGACGTAGCAAAACACCACCCTTTCTGTACCAGGTATGCCGGGCTGCAACTTTAACTGCACATTAAATAGTTTTAAATATGTACAACGTGGCACATGAAGCACAACGGAACTTAGTATGAATATTTTTTTACGGCTGCTGCATCATAGCACTTCATATACAGATTCAGGCGGCTCATTCGCACAGTGTGACATATCAGATTAATCAGTGCAGTATCGTAAAGAGGTTCTGTTGCATCGCATTGTCACTAAGACACATATTCCAGCAAAAAAGGCGCTCAGCTCAGAGTCACACGACACCTGGTGGCCGAGAAGGGCTGTTTGGCATGACTGAGGCAATAATTAGGGCCAGTTTAAGGCATACATGCCTACCCTCCCGGTTTTCGCGGGAGGCTCCCGATTTTTCGGGTAACCCCCCGCACCCCCGGAAGGGTAGGCATTTCTCCCGCATTCTGCCCACTTCCTAGTGAAGTGGGCAGAATTAGGAGAATACCCGCGGGTCTCCGTGAAGGGGGCGGGGCTTAAGCTGTGATTCTGCATGAATCACAGCATTTGGCCCCACCCCCCATGTAAATTGTGCCCAATCGCGGCAATTTTACCGCGAGGGGGCGGGGCTTGATGACGCGAATTGTCAAGCCCCGCCCCCGTCGGCCCCCTGCTGCTTCTCTTACCCGGGCTTCTCCCGGGAAGAGAATATTAAAGGTAGGCAACCCTGGTTTAAGGTCCACATGGGCCTGGGGCTGAAAATGTTCAAAGGCCTAGACTAAAGAAGGGTAGGAGCTGTGACCAGTGCTGTGTGGGTGTGGCCAGCCACGTGGGTCTGTGCACCCCTTTTACCATCAGCCTGTCTTCCTAAATACATAAAAACAGAAAAATTGCATAATATTTTGTGGAAAAACTTGAAATACAATTATAATATTTATGATTTATAGCCAACTATGATTTATAGTGTATGAGGACTCATCTGTATATACTATATCAATCAAAGTGAAATAAATATATATATGTTATAACTAGAACTCTCTTTTTTTATGCCCCAATTTTGAATGTTTTGCTCCTGTGATTGTCTAGCTTCACAATCTCCCTTTCAGGTGACTATAGAGTCCCAGGTCATCATAAAATACCTCTATGATATAGATGGAGTGGAGGGGTTCCCAGTATATTGGCATTAAACTGTTAGCTGCAATTATTAAGTGTGTAATGAAGAGGTGTTTATGTAGTTGTGCACCACCATTAGGTTATCTATAGTAGAGGCCAAGTAAAAATTCTCCTAGTCTTTTTTACACATTATTTAGAATTTGGATTTCACACGATTTGTGTATCTCTCGAAAAGCTTTATAGGAGCAGAGTGAGACAGGAAATGTATGTCAGCACCCCTAAATAACCCTGACATTCAGCTCCCACACAGGAACAGACCTTTCAGGGCAGATTCACAGCTTAGCTTGGATTTTGGAGCAATACAGCCACAGTCAGCCGTTTCCACAGATTTGGAAATTCCCTGTGTGTTCCTCCCAAATCAGCGCTATAACAATGTGAGCACATTCTAATTACCTGAAGCCTATAGCAGCCAGATTATGAAATGACTATTTTCTAGTACAATTTATAGAACAGAAACGGTCTGAATATTATTACAGTTTATATGGAAGGTGTCATACATTGGAGGAGCAGACCACATTACAAATACAGAGGAACAAGAGGTAAAGTACTAGACATTGAGAAATAAAACGTCAGAGGCAATCTATAAAGCAAGTGCTGTACTTCAAATTTACCGTTTCCTCCTACGGGTCCACTTTCTGCAAGCAATCGAATGCTGGGTACACACTGACCGACATATCGGCCATTTAATTGAATGGCCGATATATTGTGTGGGGTACACACTGGCCGACATATCGGTCATTTAATTGAATGGCCGATATATTGTGTGCGCGACGGCCAGTGTGCACAGATGTCTGTGAACGACGTCATTCAGACATATCGCGTTGGCTATGCAGCACAGCCATTGCAGGTATATCTGCACATCGTGCTGTGTGTACGGGAGGTCAAATGAACAGTGTATGAACAACCATCATCTGCAGATATATCTTTCAGGTGTGTACCCAGCTTTTTACCTCCCAGTCTCCCAATCCCCATCTCTTCGCTACCTTCAACACTCTCCTTTGACCCTGACGTCGTTCCCCTCTTGTCTTTGTCACCCAAATCCAAAAATAATGCTATCCTCCAGGACATTTCCTCCCAGCAGACTCCTCTCTAGTACCTAAATGTCTCCACCTGTATGTCCACCCTGTCAGTGTTCTCCCCAGTTACTGGGGATGTCGACTCTCACCCTTTGCTCATCCTCTCATCCCTCCACCTGCCCCCATTCCCATTTCTTCAACTGTTTCCTTATCTGGTCAGGTCCTCTCCTCCATCAAGAATGCCCTTGTCTCTCCCCTGCTCAAGCGTTACTTTCCTGGCATCCCACTCTCTCATAGATACACTTCAATCCAGTTTTTGTTCCCACCACAGAAACTTAAAATGACCTCCTCGCCGCTAATGGTCATTTCTCTATACTCATCTACCTTGATTTGTCTGATGCCTTTGATACTGTGGACCACACGGGAGGGAATTCAATTAGCCGTGATAATTTAATGAATGTTAAGTTTTCACACCCTTTGCAGGTTTTTACCGATTATTGCGGCTATGTGCATCCGCATTTTTCACGCAATCATATTACAAAAGTCGAGATACGGCATTTGCGCGATCATTTTTCATATATTTTGCTTTGATAAGTATAGGTATAATGGTGAAGTCTGCCTGTACCCCAAAAAAGCCAAACGGATATAGGATAACAATAAAAGTGTATCAGTGGCCATAATAAAAGTATTTGAAGTTCTTAAAATGTGTGAAATGGTTGTTATATGAATGTTTCTAAAACAGTGAAATAATGATTGAGAGCAAGTGTTTTTTGGCAAAATAAATGTTATTTTTATATTGGGGTGCATTAAAATGCCTATAAGTATATTTGTGACATTTAAAGACACTTTAAAAAAAAAAAAACACCTGCAATGTTAACACCTGTCCCATAGCACCCTCATATACCTGTCCCACACATAGCACCCTCATATACCTGTCCCACACATAGCACCCTCATATACCTGTCCCACACATAGCACCCTCATATACCTGTCCCACACATAGCACCCTCATATACCTGTCCCACACATAGCACCCTCATATACCTGTCCCACACATAGCACCCTCATATACCTGTCCCACACATAGCACCCTCATATACCTGTCCCACACATAGCACCCTCATATACCTGTCCCACACATAGCACCCTCATATACCTGTCCTACATCATATAGCACCCCCATATACCTGTCCCACATCATATAGCACCCCCATATACCTGTCCCACATCATATAGCACCCCCATATAGCTGTCCCACATCATAATAGCACCCCCATATACCTGTCCCACACATAGCACCCTCATATACCTGTCCCACATCATATAGCACCCCCATATACCTGTCCCACACATAGCACCCTCATATACCTGTCCCACATCATATAGCACCCCATATACCTGTCCCACATCATATAGCACCCCATATACCTGTCCCACATCATATAGCACCCTCATATACTTTTTTTTACATCGAAAGTGGTCCCGCACTGATTACGTGATAGTGATCTTAAACCTGAGGTGGTGGATATTCTTAATATGTATATAATATAATATAGCTTTCAAGCCTATATAACTCCAACAGTTATTAAATATTTCTAGTTTCCGGAGGTGCCCCCAGACTTCGTTGTTTCAGTAATATATATTTCACAACAGAAGGGAAGAGAAAAGAGAAAAGAAAGCAACTATTTCTGGTCTGGTGCACTAACAGGCTTACACATATGTAAATCTTATCTCCTCAGGAAAATTAATTAAAATATAACTTTTATTAGGTATTAATAAAATATGATGCGTCCAATGTAGTCAAATAAAGGCGAAATATAAAATGAAATAAAGTAAGGTAAGAGAAAGTAGGATATATTGAAAATAAGTAATTAAAACACCTCCTGTGTCTGCCGGATATAAATAACCATGATTTTTATACACTGCATATGGATGGCACAATCGTGATGGGATGCATAGATCTGCGATATATAAAATATCTCTATGAATATAACTGCACAAGCCCCACCATATATCTTAAATAGTATTACTCATTTATCCTAAATGAATGGTTATATTGAATTCAGCCAAAGTGTCTAGATATTGTAGAAAATATTCTCACAAGGTACTTAGTGTCCTGTGTATATTTAAATAGATAAAAACATTGTATGTGAATCGACACCAAGTATCTAATTTGTCGTGTGAGGACTCATAGATACATTTGGATATATAATTGTTGTGATTCTCATATATCATGACACTATCTGAGCCAGATATGGTGATAAGGGGTTAACATCTGTGAGGGTAACCGCACAGAAATCATATGCGGGATTGCATATCACTTTACCCATCTCTGGGACAGTGATCTAAGCACAAAAAATATATAACTCTGCAATACTACTATTAGTAATGATGCGGCACATCCATATGATCTAAGGATGCACATTCATACGTGCAGTATATTTCCTCCCCCCTGGGTATTCTCAAAATTGGTGGAATTATAAAGCAGATATAAGAGCGACTGTGACTCTCTGCCTAACATTATTCCTCAATATATTTATATGTATAAATATTTATGTGCTTCATTAAGAGATCATTATCCAGTGTTTTGAGGGGTGCATAAGTGTGGGGGATTTCTGTGCAGTTATATTCATAGAGATATTTTATATATCGCAGATCTATGCATCCCATCACGATTGTGCCATCCATATGCAGTGTATAAAAATCATGGTTATTTATATCCGGCAGACACAGGAGGTGTTTTAATTACTTATTTTCAATATATCCTACTTTCTCTTACCTTACTTTATTTCATTTTATATTTCGCCTTTATTTGACTACATTGGACGCATCATATTTTATTAATACCTAATAAAAGTTATATTTTAATTAATTTTCCTGAGGAGATCAGATTTACATATGTGTAAGCCTGTTAGTGCACCAGACCAGAAATAGTTGCTTTCTTTTCTCTTTTCTCTTCCCTTCTGTTGTGAAATACCCTCATATACTTGTCCAACATCATATAGCACCCCCATATACCTGTCCCACTCATAGCACCCCCATATACCTGTCCCACTCATAGCACCCCCATATACCTGTCCCACATCATATAGCACCCTCATATACCTGTCCCACTCATAGCACCCCCATATACCTGTCCCACATCATATAGCACCTCCATATACCTGTCCCACATCATATAGCACCTCCATATACCTGTCCAACATCATATAGCACCCCCATGTACCTGTCCCACATCATATAGCACCCTCATATACCTGTCCCACTCATAGCACCCTCATACCTGTCCCACATCATATAGCACCCCCATATACCTGTCCCACATCATATAGCACCCCCATATACCTGTCCCACATAATAGCACCCTCATATACCTGTCCCACATCATAATAGCACCCTCATATACCTGTCCCACATCATAATAGCACCCTCATATACCTGTACCATTCATATAGCACCCTCATATACCTGTCTCACATCATAATAGCACCCTCATATACCTGTACCATTCATATAGCACCCTCATATACCTGTCCCACATCATAATAGCACCCTCATATACCTGTCCCACATCATAGAGCACTCCCATATACCTGTCCCACATAATATAGCACCCTCATATACCTGTCCCACATAATATAGCACCCTCATATACCTGTCCCACATCATATAGCACCTCATATACCTGTCCCACATCATATAGCACCTCATATACCTGTCCCACTCATAGCACCCCCATATACCTGTCCCACATTATAATAGCACCCTCATATACCTGTCCCACATCATATAGCACCCTCATACCTGTCCCACATAATATAGCACCCTCATATACCCAGAGCCGTAACTAGACTTTTTGGTGCCCTGTGCCAGAGAGAGCATTGGTGCCCCTCCCTCCCTATTTTTAAAAAAATATGAGATATGGTAAGAACTTACCCTTGTTATCTCTATTTCTAGGAAGTCCATAGGGTTCCACAGGATACCTTGGGTATAGGTGTGACGTCAGTCATCGGGCACCAAAGAGTTAAGCTTTCAGCCTCCCAGGATGCACTAGGTCCCCCTCCTATACCCCGCCCCCGAGCCAAGGCACCTCAGTTAGTTATCAAGCCATAGGCCGGAGGAGGAGAAGGAAGAGAGAGAAAAAAAGATCTGGACACACACAAGAATCACATGCTCACCAGAGGGAGACGGAAAAACCGGTGACCAGAGCAAAGCCCATCTGCAGCACAGGTGCGACAGGGCGGGAGTCCTGTGGAACCCTATGGACTTCGTAGAAATAGAGATAACAAGGGTAAGTTCTTACCATATCTCATATTTTCTACTTCAGGGTCCATAGGGTATCCACAGGATACCTTGGGGATGTCCCAAAGCAGTATCCTTTAAGGGTGGGGACGCTCCTGTGCAGAAAGGAGAATCCGCCGCCCGAAGGAAGCATCCTGAGAGGCGAAGGTGTCAAACCTGTAATACCTCACGAAGGTATGGACAGAGGACCACGTAGCAGCCTTGCAGATCTGGACTGCAGAGGCACCACGTCGAGCTGCCCACGAAGGACCCACAGACCTAGTGGAATGAGCCTTCAGAGAAGGAGGAACCGGTAGGCCTTCATGAAGATAAGCTTCAGAAATAGCCATACGGATCCAGGCTGCCAAAGTTTGCTTTGAGGCAGGCCAACCCTTTTTACGGAAGCCATAGAGGACAAACAAAGCGTCCGACTTCCTAAACGAAGAAGTGCAGTCAACATAAGTCCTTAAGGCCCGCACAACATCCAAAGAGGCCTCACCCATGGAAAGACCCGGTGAGTTAAAGGCCGGAACAACGATTTCCTCGTTAACATGAAACTGGGAAACAACTTTGGGAAGAAACTCAGGCCGAGTGCGGAGCACTGCCCTGTTCCCATGAAAAACCAAGAAAGGGGGTCTACAAGAAAGAGCCCCTAAATCAGAAACACGTCTGGCCGAAGCAATAGCCAGAAGGAAAACAGTCTTAGCTGTCAGCCATTTAAGATCCACTGAGCCCAGTGGTTCAAACGGCGGTCCTTGGAGAGCCCTCAGGACCACAGCCAAATCCCAAGGCGCAACAGGTGGAACAAAGGGCAGTTGAATGCGGAGAACACCTTGCATAAAGGTGCGCACATCCGGGATTGTAGCAATCCTACGGTGAAACCAGACAGATAGGGCCGAAACCTGTACCTTCAAAGAAGCAAGGCGAAGCCCATGATCTAGTCCCGCTTGTAGGAAGGCGAGAATCCGAAGCAGACGAAACTCCCACGGTGCATAACCTCTCGGTCGACACCACTGGGAGAACGTATGCCACACGCGATGGTATATCCTCGCGGAAGACGGTTTCCGAGCTCGCAACATGGTACGCACCACAGAGCTGGAAAACACCCGGGACCTCAGCATGGCCGTCTCAACAGCCACGCCGTCAAAGACAGCCGAGTCAGGTCTGGGTGAAGGCAAGGACCCTGAGACAGAAGGTCCGGTCGTAGCGGCAACCGCAGAGGACTGTCCACGGACAGACCCTGAAGGTCTGAGAACCAGTGCCGTCTGGGCCACGCGGGAGCTATCAACAGGAGCGTGCCTCCTTCCTGTTTGAATTTCCGGATTACCCGTGGAAGAAGGGAGACCGGAGGGAACAGGTATGCGAACCGGAACGTCCACCGGACGGACAGAGCATCCACCAGAGACGCCCCTCCGTCTCTTGTGCTAGACCCGTACACCGGCAACTTGTTGTTGTGCCGGGACGCCATGAGGTCGATCTCTGGAAGACCCCATCTGTCCACCAGCAGTTGAAAAACGTCCGGGTGCAGGGACCATTCCCCCGGATGAACGTCCTGGCGACTTAGAAAGTCCGCCTCCCAATTTAGCACTCCCAGGATGAAGGCCGCTGATATGGCCGGAAGATTGCGCTCCGCCCATACCAGGATCCGAGAGACCTCCACGAGAGCCGCCCGACTTCGGGTTCCTCCTTGCCTGTTTATGTAGGCCACGGTGGTAGCGTTGTCCGACTGGACCTGTACCGGACGACCCTGGAGAACCCGATGTGCCTGCTGGAGAGCATTGAAGACCGCACGGAGTCCCAAGATATTGATTGGAAGCTCCGCTTCTGTCGGCGTCCACCTGCCCTGGAACAAGTGTGGACCCGAAACTGCTCCCCAGCCCCGAAGACTGGCGTCCGTTGTCAACAGGACCCAATTTGGAACCCAGAACGGACGTCCCCCGCTGAGATGGGTCGTCTGTAACCACCAGGCAAGGGACAAGCGAACCTCCGGGGTGAGCACAATTGTCTGGGACTTCAGAGACTGCGGCAGCCCGTTCCACTTGGACAGAATCAGGTGCTGCAGAGGTCTGGAGTGAAACTGGGCATATTCCACCATGTCGAACACCGACACCATGGAGCCCAGTAACCTCATCACCAAGTGTAGAGACACCCGGCGACTGAGCAGACAACTGCGCACCCTCGACTGTAAAGCAGAGATCTTTTCCTCCGTCACGAAGATCCTCTGCTGTTCCGAGTCCAATAAGGCTCCGAGGTGCAGAATCCTCCGGGACGGGATTAGAGTGGACTTCTGCCAGTTGATTATCCAGCCGTGCCGTTGCAGTAGCGCAATGGTCAGGTCCAAGTGGCGTAGAAGGAGCTCTGGAGATCCTGCCACCAATAACAGGTCGTCCAAGTACGGCAACATGCGGACTCCCTGCAGCCGCAGAGAAGCCATGACCGCCATCACCTTGGTGAAAACACGTGGTGCTGTCGCCAGGCCAAAAGGTAACGCCCGAAACTGGAAGTGGTCGCTGCGGATTGCAAACCTGAGGAACTGTTGATGGCGCAAAAGAATAGGGACATGCAGGTAAGCGTCCTGTATGTCCAAGGACACCATGTAGTCCCCAGGTTCCAGCGCCAGAATGATGGACCGTAGGGTCTCCATCCGAAACTTCGGTACCCGCAAAGACCTGTTGAGAGCTTTGAGGTTGAGAATCGGACGATACGACCCATTGGGTTTCTGTACCAAAAAAAGATTTGAATAGAAACCCTGGCCCCTCTGGGAGAATGGAACAGGCACTATAACTCCAGCCTGGAGCATAGTGTGCAATACCTTCCGCAGCTCCGTAGCCTTGTTCCGGTCTGATGGTAGACCCGTGGTGAAGAATCGAGCCGGGGGTCTGTGCCAGAAGGAGAGGGCGTACCCGTGGGAGACCACCTCGAGAACCCAAGTGTCTGTCGTAGTGACCGACCAACACTGGGCGAACTGCAGCAGGCGGCCTCCCACTTTGGGATCCCCCAAAGGGAGGCCCGGACCGTCAGGCCGCAGGCTTGTCATCTGGCTTGGGGGCCGGACGTCTGGTACTCCATGCCTGCTTCCGGGGCTTGGCCGATTTCTTAGGGCCAGCCTGTCGAGGAAACGACTGTGGTTTGGGCCTGCCCTGGGCCCTAGATGACCGAAATGACGATGGTCCAGAACCAGAAGGAGCAGCGGCCGACGGAAGACAAGCCAATTTAGCTGCCGCCAGCGTGGCCACAATCTTATCCAGATCCGGACCGAAGAGAACTTCTCCGGTAAATGGCAACGCCTCCAGACCCCTTTTGGAATCTGCGTCCGCCTTCCAGGATCGCAACCACAAGGTGCGACGAGCAGCCACCGCTGCTGAAGAAATTGTAGACACCAGAGTACTAATGTCTAAGGCCGCCTCGTTGATATAAGTGGCCGAATCACGGAGATTACCAATCAACTCCGCCTGTTCGGCCGGACAGTCGGAATCAAAAGATGCCTCTAATGAATCCGCCCAGCGCTCCATCGCTCTGGCAACCCAGCAAATGGCCATAGCCGGTCGAGGTGACCCCACCGCAAGGGAATAAGCGGACTTCAGGCAGATCTCCACCTTGCGGTCCGTAGCATCCTTAAGGGAGGACATGGATGGCATCGGCAATGTGGCACTACGGACAAGACGGGTCACGTGAGAATCCACCTGTGGAGGGGATTCCCACTTTGCAAAATAATTATCCGCGAACGGATAAGCCACCGCCAGGCACCTCTGCGGCTGGTATCTTTTGCCAGGCTGTTTCCACGCCTCCTCTAAATGGTCCACTAACTGACCTGAAAGAGGAAAGACTGTGGCATCGCCCTTCACATCTTTAAAAAAGGCGTACTTAGATTTAGCCGCTGGGGGAACTTCGTCCTCAATCACCAAGGCTGTGCGGACTGCCCGAATAAGTCCAGGAATATATACCTTGGACTTAGCGTCAGCGTCCTTAGTATGGAGAGGTTCCTGATCGTAAGGATCCAGAATCTCCCCATCATCAGACGTCCCCTCGTCATCCTCATAAGGAGCCGACAGAGACGCCACCGGCCGTTTATGTGGCCGGATCACAGACTCCCCTTGCAACACATCCGACAAGTGCTGTACAGAACTCGTCAGGGAGTTAACCCACGCCGGCTCCTGAGAAACCGGGAGCGGGGAAATAGGGAGACTGTGGGGTACCACCAATTGTCGTGGGAAACCCTGCATGGGTGACGACACCACTGACTGCTGGGACAAACCCATCGGTGTAAACGCGGGTTGCGGAGCTAACTGGCCCACTAAGGTTGTAAGTGCCTGAGCTAAACAAGCCCAGGGCGGCTCCTGTACCGGTGCTGTAACCGTAAGAGGCCGCGCCATGGACAAACACTGCCGGCAGAGGCCCTCCGCGCTACCCTCCGCCTCCAGCAACGGTACTTTACACGTAGTACACTGTAGCCGGAGAGGAAAATCACTTTCAGACATGATGGCACCAAGTATGTGACCCCTCTCACCAATTATATATCAAATAGGCGAGAGACCACCCTGCAGCACCGCACCGCAAGGGCTTAGCAGAAAGAACAGGGATAGTAATAAAGCTGACAGTTTAGAAGAAAAGTTACAGGCAGCAGCGCTAGCACAGTCACATACAATGCAAAGAAAATCAATTCCTGCACTAACAGCGCTGATCAATCAACTACGCAGACACAGGGCCTGGTAGGACACAGCGCAGCATACACAGACCTGACCCAAATCGGAGGAGAGGAATGCGGGGGGACCCAGACCACGATGCTTCCGTCCAGGCTTCCAGCAGCGTTCACCATGCGTTCAGAGGAAGATGGCCGCCGAGGAGCAGAGAGGAGGCTGGCCTGGGGGAGGAGGCTGCCACAGGACCAGTCGGCAGCGTGCAGAGAGGGCTGTGTGCAGCAGGGGAGGCGCCGGCTGTGAGACAGGGAAGGCGCACTCCCCTGGCATGCATTTAACCCCTGGGACGCCGCAGCGCTACCGCTCTGCTACGGTCCGCTGTCCCAGGGGGTAGTGGAAGCGCAGGTTGGTCGCCTGGCTCCACGCTGCAGCCAGTCCCCAGGGAGCCCCCTGCCTGGGGACTCAGGACCATGTGATCAGCGGGGACCCACCGCGGGACCCCGCTGCTTACCTTTGTCCCCCTTCAATCCGGCCATGGTCCGGAACATCTGGGGTCACCGCTAGCTGTGACCCCAGATGCTCACCAGCATCCCCGGATCGGTACCGGCGTTCTAGTACCGGCGGGGGTGTAGGGAAGACAGCATGGACGTCAGGACTGACTGTCCATGCTGTACATCCAGATGTGCAGCCACAGCTGCATAGAAGAAAGCTTCAGGGGCTCTTCTAGCCCCCACTCCGACAGGTGCACCCGACTCCGGCCGGGCACCAAACTAAACTGAGGTGCCTTGGCTCGGGGGCGGGGTATAGGAGGGGGACCTAGTGCATCCTGGGAGGCTGAAAGCTTAACTCTTTGCTGCCCGATGACTGACGTCACACCTATACCCAAGGTATCCTGTGGATACCCTATGGACCCTGAAGTAGAAATAGGGACATAAGATAGTGCACCTGAAAAAGGGCCATGGCTTCATGGGGAAGGGCCAGGGAAGAGATAGGGGAGGCCAGGAGATGCTGGGGATGAAAAAAGAGGAAGCTACAAGTGAGAATGATAATAAACAAAAAAAGTGATAGGCCCAAACAGCACCCCCTGCCCTGCGGTGCCCTGTGCCATGGCACTGGTCGCACCACCCTAGTTACGGCCCTGCATATACCTGTCCCACATCATATAGCACCCTCATATACATGTCTCACATCAATTAACCCATATTCCTGCACTTTTTCTTCCCAAAAATTACATGTCATTATTGGCCAAATTAAACTAATTAAAAATATATTTTTGCCTAAGGAGGGTGTCCCAGTGGTTCTGAACCATAGGGGTTTTGCACAACTTTTCACTTACTAAAAGGAGGTGGTACAAACTATTTGAGGCAAATGGTATGGAGAATTCGCACCCGTAAAAAGTTGAGGCTAATAGGATTGCACGACAAGTACAAGTTTGCACGATATGCTGTTTTTTTGCAGCTAGTTGAATTCCGCCTTTGTCTTCCTTCAAACACCCTACTATTTCAGTCTACGTTGCTCTGCCCTCTCTTGGTTGACCATCTACCTCTCTAACTGCTCCTTCTCTGTTTCTTCCTCAGATTCCACCTCCCAATTTATCCTTCTACTTGTCGATATTCCCCGAGAGTCTGTTCCTATCTCTTCTGCCTTTGCACGTCCTCTCTTGGACAGCTCATTGGCTTCTCAGCCTCCAATAGCACTTTATATGCTGTTAAAACACAAATTTACTTATCTTCCCCTGAACTATCTCCCTATCCCTATGTCGAGTCTTTCTGCAATCTCCTCCTGGAAGTCCCAGCACTTTCTCAAACTCATTGGGCTCGATTCTATTCAGCGCGATGTAAATAGCTCCGGGAGTGAGCTCCCGGAGCTATTCAATACACCGCGCTGACAAGTCCGACTTGTCGGATTTCTTCTCTCATCCCCGGAGGGATGAGAGAAGAAATCATTAAAGTCCCGGCGCGAGGCTGTTTTCTGCCCTTAGCGCTGGGAAAACAGCCTCGCGCCGGGAAGTTAGGTCGGGGAATGCCCGTTATCGCGCCTAAACACCCTGTTTAAGGCGCGATAACGAGCCTTCCCCGACCTAACAGCGCGATGAATTGAATAGCTCCGGGAGCTATCTCCCGGCGCTATTTACATCGCACTGAATTGAATCGTGCCCATTATTTCCAAAATAATAAACACCCACCACCCAGGACCCCATCACCTTCCTTCCTTTATCTATTGACAGCACCATCCTCAACTCTGCCCATTCCTTACCTTAAATAGGGGTGAATTTGTCTATGTACTATTATTAGAATTTACAATAAAATAGCTTTTTAAGCAAGTTACACTGAGTCAGTGTTCGTGCTGCACATATTGGGCCCCTTATTCACATCCACTGAGCTCACTGGGATGCAGGGAGGAGATGGACCAGCAGACATCGTTACTGGGTAAGTAGATTCAACCTTACCTAGACTGCATGATAGTGTCCTAAAGTACCCTGATACGGCGTTCCTTATTCCCGAGGTGGTCTCAGCTGTGACGGAGGTGGCACCTACAACATCTTGATTTGCACAAAATCTATATTTTGCTCATACAAAACTCTGCCTAAAGTTATTGCCGATCTGGTACAGATTTATAGACTCGCGTTATTGACTCTTTATTTATACAAGACTTACCTTATCCTTTTGGTTGATCCAGATTATCCTCATACGTCTGTTTAAACATATAAGACTTCATCTGGGCAGCACAGACGGTGTAATGGGTAGCATTACTGCCTCACAGAACTGAGGTCGTGGGTTCGATTCCCACTACGGCCCTAACTGTGCGGAGTTTGTATATTCTCCCTGTGCTTGCGTGGGTTTCCTCCGGGTGCTCCGGTTTCCTCCCACACTCTCAGAATATACTGGTAGGTTAATTGGCTCTTACCAAAAATTAACCCTAGGTTGTATGTGTGCGCGTGTACATGCGGTAGGGAATATAGATTGTAAGCTCCGTCATAAGGAGTGTACCCAGCTTTAGACTGTAAGCCTCCACAGGCAGGACCCACTGCCTTCATTCTCCCTTTTCTCTCATCTTAGCACTATCCCTGACACCTGTGCACCTTTATTCCCTTGTCTCCCATCCCACACCAGCGACTCCGAGCATTACTTACTTACTAACCATAGTGAGTCGCTCTTCATGCCCCCACACCCTCCACCATACGTTTGGTTGTATTCTTGTGTTAATAGTTAACCTATGCCTTAATGTATAATTCTATTGGTAATTCCAGTACAGAGCTGTACACATCTTGGGGAGCCATATAAGTTGCATAAAAAGTTATATATTTTACAAGCCAAAAACGAGCCTGTTATATTTAAAATTGGCCAACATATACCAACATCTATGACCAACATTTTGCCCAAGTGCAGTGCACCCACACACAGTGTATTCAAATGTATACTATTGGGAATAACAAGTCACACAATAATCTAACATGGGACTTTTTGTTCCCCAATCACCAAGATGGAGAAGCCCTTTACATTAGAGACAGAGAAATGAATTGTAAATGTACCATTGCCCCTTGGAAAAGCCAAACTCCCATTTTTCTTCCTGTCAGACTTCTTCCTCCCGGATTAACATTTTTGTAGCTCAGATCACATATATACACACTTATTACAGCATGGGATCATTTATATGAAGTAGGACATTATACATGAATAATGTTATCCAGTGGAGGAAAACAGCTAGTTGTAAAAATAGAATTGTAGCAGTATAATTATGTCAAACCATTTATGTACAGCGCGTACATTTTGTTATACTGCCCATGTACAAACGAACATCTGAGAAAAACAACCTTCTATTCACCCACTCTCCTCACACAGCATGAACAAGTATCAGCCTTTGTTGGTTTCTATAAGAATTATTCATAGTCAAGATTAAATCAGAAAGATCGCGGTCATTCTTTTAAAAAAAAAATAGACAAATTTGGTGACATTTATTTAGATCTATAAACACACTAATATATATATATATATACACATACACACACACACACACACAGTATAATATATATATATATATATACACATATATATATATACATATATACACACACACACAGGCATACATACACACACATACACAGTATAATATATATATATATATACATATATACACACACACACACACACACACACACACACACACAGTATCGTCTGTGTTTAAGAGGGTAGGTGATGCTGCTGGTGCTCCCAATTCTGTTCCAAAATGAAAGAAAACCAACAATGCTTTATAAGCTTTTTTTTTTTTTAAGCTTTGTGGCGAGGAATTGCTCCCTTTCCGTATTAGGTCTGTAAAGTAAAAAGTATGTTTTCTTGAAAGATTTAATTCAATTGAATATACTGTATGGGAAATCGGAGGTTAACATATGAAAAATAGAGCATGGATCAATTAATTATCTATATAATAAGCGATAAAGCATGTCTGTCTGTCCTTTATGCACGGCCAGAGTTTTGGACCTAGCTCCACAAAACTTGGCATAGTGGTGTAGTTTGACCAGGATTAGGTTTTTGCCCAAGTTTGATCATTGTCAGGGTGACACAATGTAACGCAACCCTTAAAAATTGGGACACTCTTAAATTACAGTTTGCGGGGCTAGCTCCAGTGGAAATAGGCAGTCTGCCACAAACCTGTGAGAAAGCTACAAAAGTATGCATTTAACCTCGGTCTGGGCAAACTTGATGACTCATGCAAGTTCATATTAAATCTATAGCCTCTGTGTTTTCATACAAGGGTATAACCAGAACTTTGTGGGCAACATAGCAAGATCTGAAAAGGCCCCCCCAGAGGTAAAAAAAAACAAAACAAAAAATAAAAAACACATACATTTGCCCCCACACAGAGCCCATTCAGGTTATGCCACACAGTAATAACCCTTATACACATTATGCCACGCAGTAGTAGTGCCCCTTACACATTATACCACACAGTAATGCCCTTTACATATTATGCCACATAGTAGTAGTGCCCCATATAACACATTATTCCACATAATAGCAGTGCCCCTTACACATTATGCCTCCCTAAGCAACTCACCTCCCCATATCCCTCCAGCAGCCAGCAGGTGTGGAGTTGGGGCTGGGCCTAATTACAGCTGGCGCTCCGGCAGGCAGCGGCAGACATGGACAGACAATGCTGGCACAATTTGAATCTGGTGCTGGTTTCAAGCCAATCAGGAGACGCTACGACTGATTGGCTGCCGGTCCGCGAACTCAGACTGCCTTGCGATTGGCAGCACTGTCTCTCCATAACTGCCTGTCAGTGCGCCAGCTGTAGTCAGCTGGTGGGCCGGCACCAAATCAACACCGCTGCCTCCTGAGCCCCACTTGGCGACCCTAACTGGCCCGGACAGGGTGCAGGGGGAGTGGTGGACCAAGGAGACAGCTCGGGCACCATAGCATCCCTTGCACCCATGGTAGTTACGCCACTGTTTGCTTGTATGTAGGCAAACAGTGGGGTCTTTTTTAAGGTTCAATGAAATGGGGTTATAGGCGAGGACAATGTAAACAAATAAAGATTGCAGGTGTACATCAGGTCCAGTCTTCAACCCGGGCAACGTCGGGTATCCCAGTTAGTTATACATATAGAAGTGTAACACACACGGATATTGCATTCCAATATAGAAAAGTAAGCAAACCCCATTTTTTTTAAAAGAAAAAGATTCAAAATGTTCCAGGTATCTATGCTTTTTTGAAGAGATTTTATTTGAGGACACATTTCATTTACAAAGCATTGTACTTTCATGCATATTTCCTTCATTTACAGGTGTCAGCTGCACTGGCTTAGAACTCTTCAAGTCCAACAGCTGCATAGCACTCCTGCGGACACACAGTAAAAGCATGCTAGCATCTATGACCACAGAATCCACCACCAAATAGAAGCACATCACAACCTTGCGCCAGGGAAACACCTCTAATTGCTACCAAAGTAAGACTGGAGCTCCTAACCCCTCCGTCTTGTCAGTATAAACCACCAACAACTTGCCACAAGCATAGATAATCTTTAAGTAATCTATAAGAGTATTTAAAAGTACATAAAATTATTAAAGATTTGCCGGATAAGGATTGGAATCAGCTGGAAAAAGGACAACTAATTTTAAGAGATTAAACAAAATGTTTCACTTTTAAGAGATGGAGAACACTAATTGGGTCTCTATTCCCAGAGAGGATTAAGCACTCGCTTGTTTATCAGCAAAAACCACTATACCATTAGAGGACGGAGGAGAGAAAGATGGAAAAATCTTTTAAAAGATTAAATGTTTTAGTAAGTACAACAATTAAATCAAGTATAGCTATGGCTTCTGTCTCCAGAGCAATCAGAATGTGGACAGACAATACGGATGCTCTAGAGAAAGTAAGTAGACAAAACTTTCTGGAAGATTTGGAGATTACAAAAAAAGAAAAAAAGTGATTTCCTTTGTCAAGTAAAATGGATACAATTATTCTTGCAAATAAAAGGTATATTATCTGCAGTGGTAGCTAGGAGGGCACTACTTCTGCATTCATAGGGGCAGATTCTGAGTTGCGTTCAAGGGATGCAAATACACTTATTTTGTTTGCATGCAGGCTAAATACTGGCTGCTTTTACATGTACAGATGTATCCTCTTATACTGTGGCTTCAGTCACGCGTAATAACGCTTTCGGCACGCCAGGTCCTGCGCGACTTGACCACATGTAGCTTATTTTCTGCTCAAAAAGTGAGTCTTATTCACATAAATAAAACAACTGGAAGCGACAAAACTGCATTGCTAGAGTATACCGAGTACACTGGGGTGTGCGACAGTTGTACATCTGTGTGAGACTGAGCCCGTGACTTTGTACGTGTGTAATACCAATTCCTGTGAGGTTAAAGTCTCAGCTTAGTGTCTCTAGTACACTGTGAGCGATTTTTCACTGCATCTGCGTCACCACTCAGGCAAAATTTTAAGAAAAATAAAGTCTGCTACTCGTCATCAGCGTAAAGACGGTCAGTGTATGAGGACACATCTCTGCTTTATGTTTACACAGCAATTTAGATGTGACATCACAGTGATCACGCTGAGCGGGAAAAAATGTGGGTCCCAGGGACCCCTCACTTTAAAAAAATTTTTGCTTTTAAAACTACCCATATGCTATGAGATCACCCCACATACATTAAACACATAGGTAACTATGGGAATTCAGGAACCAAACACCAGGCAATATAGTTGTCCATGCTAATGGAATAATCTGCAGCAGTCATTATAAAGCAAAGAAACTAGGGACAGTGAGCTTCCAAAATATAAGTACATTTTTAAGCATACAAAACATTTTCACAGACAGAATGACTTCAATTCATACAGCATAGCCTTCAAATCCATGCCAGTAGCCGAGGTTTTCTACATATATTACTTTTAAAGAAACCTTTACATCCCTCACAGGTGAAAACCCCATAATTTGAGGTATCTCTTCCGCATCCCCTTAGTGTCATCACTGGGATCTCCCCAGCCCCCCGGGCCGCTGAGAGGTGGGGGCAGCAGATACCCGGTCCCTGGCCCGCCAGGGACCAGGATCCTGCAGCCTCTCTCCCCAGCCCAGCACACAATCGCACCTGCACCCCCCCCAGATCTAGCACCCCATTATATTTTTTATGATTTGTAAGGATGCAGCCTGGCCACACACCTCCCCCAGTACCGGGTGCCGCCAGCAACGTTGGAAGCTCTGCAGACACCATGGCCATAACAGCACCCGAATCAATAAAGCATATGAAATGAGCGCAGACTATAAGCCCTTCCAAGTGAATTGTAAAAAACATTGTCATTTCATCCTAAATACTTTTCTTTACAAGTACATTTTTATACAGTGTGACAAAACTTAGTTCAAAATGTTGTATGTAGAGGTTTTTGTAGTGGAACACACCACACTGAGAATGTAATAAAAGGGTAAGTGAATTGCTGTGAGAACAGAGACTGATCATCAGGGTGAGTGAAAAATGCATGAAGTAAGTGTGACTAATAATGTGTTTTATGTGTGTAGCATGTGTCAGTGGTATCTGTGCCATAACTATGTGTGTGGGGGGCTGTATGATTGGGGGCTGCTGCCCCTACGATGTGTCGTATGTGTGGGGATCCTACATGTCCTGTGGGGTATTAGATGGCTCTGGGAGAAGAGGACACTGTGTAACCTAAATTGAGAGTATGCGAGGCCCCCGGGGGGGGGTGCAGTTACCTGCTGAAGCCCATTTCTGCTCATCCAGTGCTCCGCCTGGAGTACGGCCAATGGAAGCAGAGTGCTGTAGCCCCTACTAACACGTGACACCCGACTGGTGTGTATCACAAAGGTCTCATCGGCGTCCTGAGTGCGGCCGACAGGAGTGGAGAGCAAAGGGCGGAGAGCTGCGGCCCCTAACGTGACACCCGGGATTAGTGTATCACCGAGGTCTCAGGCGGCGTTCTGAGAGCGGCCGTCGGGAGTGGAGAGGACGGAGAGCCAGAGCCACTCCTACCTTGTCATACCTGAGAGGAGGGAAGCATGGAGGTATCAGGTGGGGAGTCGCTGCCGCCGGGCTGATTGGTTAGGGAGATGCTGACAGCACGTCCTCCAGGACCCGGACACTTTTAAAATCTGAGTCCCTCTCTGCCTGTAGCGTATTTTGCAAACACTGACATCATACACAATTGCTGAAGTCTCGCCGAATAGCCCCCTCTCAGCGTGCCAGGTTCTGTGCGTCTCAGCCAAGCCCGTTCGGCTCAAAATGTGCATCTTATTCGCATAAATAACACAACTGGGAGAGACAGAGCTACAGTGCTAGTTTGCACTGATCAATTTGATGTGAGAGAACTGCATTATCATCTGTGTGTGACTGAGCCTGAGTCTGTATACAAAGTGCAGCAGCCGTGGCTTTTTCTGTCACCAAGGTCCGGTGTGCTTTTTCTGAGACTTCGTACCGGTTTAAAACGCATTCCTGCGCGTTTAGAAGTAGCAGCCCATCGTCTACAATACAATACACCTCTCAGAGCAGCTCAATAGCGCCTGGCAGCTCGTGCCGTATGGTGAATAGTCGCTAGGTGTGCCAGGACACTTCTGCAGGACATGCAGCTCTGAAATCTAAAGCTTAGAGAAATGGAGTGTATACACAGTACTGTACACTAATATTATGTATGGCTATAGAAGTCGCCTTCTATTTTTTATCTCATGGATTAGTATATGTTGGAAAAGAATAACTGGTAGCAGCTCACTAATCAGAGAGATGTAGGCTCTCTGCACATCAAATTAGCTCAAGGCAAAAATGGAAGATAAGTGGCGTTGTGGTATTCTGTATAAATAAACCAATCACTCCGTGAGAAAGCAGATATAATATGCCAATATTCTGTGTGCGACTGCGGGTGTATTTGCGCAATGCTACGTTATAGTGTCACAGCTGCTGACACTACAACGTAGCATTTTGCATGCACATGTACCCACAGTCGCACACAGAATATACGCATGCCACATTTTAATCAGAAGAAGTGGCGTGTGCGTCCTTTTCACATCACTGTGAGAATAAGACACATTTGAAGGGAAAAAGTCGCACCAAACGACGCGCGGCACCACAGAGTGAGGACACAGCATGGCGCGACTAGAAGGGCTGTTTAACGCGCAAGGAGGCTAGAAGTACAGTGCATCCGGAAAGTATTCACAGCGCTTCACTTTTTCCACATTTTGTTATGTTACAGCATTATTCCAAAATGGAATAAATTCAGTTTTGTCCTCAAAATTCTACACACAATAATGACAACGTGTAAAGTTTTGAGATTTTTGCAAATTTAATTAAAAAAACTCACAACTAAGAATCACATGTACATAAGTATTCACACCCTTTGCTCAATACTTTGTTGATGCACCATTGGCAGCAATTACAGCCTCATGTCTTTTTGAATATGATGCCACAAGCTTGGCACACCTATCTTTGGGCAGTTTCGCCCATTCCTCTCTGCAGCACCTCTCAAGCTCCATCAGGTTGGATGGGAAGCATCAGTGCACAGTCATTTTCAGATCTCTCCAGAGATGTTCAATTGGATTCAAGTCTGGGCTCTCGCTGGGCCACTCAGGACATTCACAGAGTTGTCCTGAAGCCACTCCTTTGATATCTTGGCTGTGTGCTTAGGGTCGTTGTCCTGCTGAAAGATGAACCGTCGCCCCGGTCTGAGGTCAAGAGCACTCTGGAGCAGGTTTTCATCCAGGATGTCTCTGTACATTGCTGCATTCATCTTTCCCTCTAGCCTGACTAGCCTCCCAGTTCCTGCCGCTGAAAAACATCCCCACAGCATGATGCTGCCACCACCACAGAGGAATGCTGTAGCTCTGACAGAGTGACCATCGGGTTCCTGGTCACCTTCCTGATTAGGGCCCTTCTCCCACGATCGCTCAGTTAAGACGGCCGGTCAACTCTAGGAAGAGTCCTGGTGGTTCCGAATTTCTTCCATTTACGGATGATGGAGGCCACTGTGCTCATTGGGATCTTCAAAGCAGCAATCATTTTTCTGTACCCTTCCCCAGATTTGTGCTTCAAGACAATCCTGTCTCGGAGGTCTATAGAGAATTCCTTGGACTTCATGCTTGGTTTGTGCTCTGATATACATTGTCAAGTGTGGGACCTTATATAGACAGGTGTGTGCCTTTCAAAATCATATCCAATCAACTGAATTTACCACAAGTGGACTCCAATTAAGCTGTAGGAACATCTCAAAGATGATCAGTGGAAACAGGATGCACCTGAGCTCAATTTTGAGCTTCATGGCAAAGGCTGTGAATACTTATGTACATGTGCTTTCTTAATTTATTTATTTTTATTCAATTTGCAAAAATCTCAAAAAAACTGTTTACACGTTGTCATTATGCGGTATTGTGTGTAGAATTTTGAGAACAAAAATGAATTTATCCCATTTTGGGATAAGGCTGTAAAATTACAAATATGTGGAAAAAGTGAAGCGCTGTGAATACTTTCCGAGTGCACTGTATGTGGACACTTTTGTAGCCTTCATAAACAGACAAGGAAGACCCAAAAGCAGGCAAATAATGATAGAGATCCCTCCCTGCCAAAAACAAACAATTCCAGTAGACATACTGTACATACAGTTTATTTCCTAAGCTACCTACACACTATACAATTATCGGGGCGATTTGCGAATAATCGGGTGATCGTCCTCATTTATTGTATAGTGTGTATGAACGAATGTTTCACCGATAAAATGGTTAAAAAACATCCACTAACGCATTCCTTCCAATATCACCTCTGTTGGTCAAGACCGAAAATCACAATTTCCAGATATCGTGCGGTGTGTGCACATTCTCAATAATCTGTCCAGATTTCCTATGTTTTTTCCTGATTAACTCATCACCCTTGTGGGCGGACAGATGCAAATTCACCAGGTATTTAATTTAAATTGTATAGTGTGTAGTAGATATCGTGACCATGATTTTGCCAGAAAAGAAAACAAAAATTGTCCCAATTATCAGTATGATCATCATAAAAAAAAATTGCATAGTGCGTACCTAGCTTTAGTCATACAAGGGAAGACATCCCTACTCTAAGAGATGAACATGCACATACACAGATTATATAGACTATATCTAAAAAGAGAGATTACTTTCTGATGTCAGACCTCCTGCATGATTTCTGACACTCGCTGCATTTCATAAACACTGGTGTGCGAACGGATCATCAATTCTCATATTTCCCAGCAACCTGTACTGTAGTTAATTGTATGAATTTAACCCCTTTGTAGCTGAGGCTTCTCTCCCCACTGTGCAGATTGTAGTTTTCGGTTTTTCAGGCTGGTCACAATCCAACATCAATATCAGCAATTTGTTTATGAAATACGCAAACAAATTAAACCTTATTTTGAGAAGACTTTTGAATTTCACAAAATACCATTTATTTGCTTATACTTCCCATCACGGGAAAGAGAATCTACCTAAACTGTTTTATTCATTTTTTAATTGCAAGAAAGTAAACTAAAAGCAAACGTGTGTGGAATATTTTTTCATTCATGTTTTGGCTTCAGTCTAATATTTTAAAACAACAATAAGCACTTTTCTGTACATTGTTTTTTATAGTAAAATCTAAGATTGAAAATGATAATGCATATCTCAATAAGAATGCCTCTGAGTCTATTGAAGACAGGATGGGGGAGATCTGGGCATTATAACCCCTTTATGTCTGGCTTATTGTCTGGTGTTCATGAAGGCAATTCAAAGGAAGGTGCAAGTATGGGGGAGATCAAGCACTTTTAGCACAACTCATGCCCTGCCTCTTCTAGTGTTCCTGTAGTGTAGGGTGTTATTGTCGTGTGATCAAATGAGGGGAAACAGAGTGTCCAGGTACCAGGATGGGGGAGATCTGGGCATTATAACCCCTTTATGTCTGGACTTGTTAACGCTTATTGTCTGGTGTTCATGAAGGCAATTCAAAGGAAGGTTGTGCCCGGCGCCGGATGTTTTACTCGGGCGCTGTCGGAATTCACTTGGCTGCTTCCTCCTTCCTCCTTAATTTCTATGCGTTTCAGACCATCTAGGTCCTTTCTCAAGAAAGGACCTAGATGGTCTGAAACGCGTAGGAGGAAGGAGGAAGCAGCCAAGTGAATTCTGACAGCGCCCGAGTACACCATCCGGCGCCGGACGTCATCAACTTGCGCCGCGGCACAGCCGACTGCCCGCAACAAGTCCCCGCCAAAGAAGCAGAAGGAAACCCCTGACGGAGGCAATTTCAAAGAAGATCGGCGGTAAGGTAGGGACAGTTAGCACGGGCACAGGCGGACCACCACCCGGACCAGGCTATGACCTTCCTCCTAATTAGTCACATAAGACTATAAACATCAATGTTACGTTTTATATGTTTATTATGCTTAACTGATTCACATAGCGCTCTTTCCTATTCTTACATTTAATTCACTACCCCATCCCCCAGCATATATTTTTCTGTTGTAAAGGGATGAGCACCAGCATAATGATGACATGATTGCCTACTGGCAGTAACTACAGGTTGAAGTACTGAAAGTAGAATTTTGACTGCTTTGTACTCCTTCAGCTCTGAAGACAAGTGGCACTCATCCTGCGTACTTCTGGGCTATATGCGGATTCCCAGTCGTCCTTAGCACTGAAGGGTTAAAGTTGTTCATATCACCAACTGAGCCAAACATTTACAGATATTTGAAAAGTACATACCATGCAAATTGTAACATGATCGCCCACTTTCACGCTGTTCTTTTCCAACACTATTTCAAGTATCTTCACTCTGCATAAGAGCCAAGAGAAGGCCAGAAGTATTTCCCTGCTGCCCTCTTCACCACTATGGGGGAGAGCATAGAAAGCCGATCTGCCGTAGCCTTGGGTCTGCAGCACACACTTTACATACTGAACTTTATTAGCTGTAAAACAAACACAGTGCCCTTAGCATCACATCTACATATTTGTAAACATTATTTCCCACATTTCATATTTAGTAATGTTTGTGGTCCTGAAACTTAATTTCTGTTCATTATTTTTTTTTCTGCCTTTTAGAAGCACAAATCAGACAACTCTGTTTCCCCCAGCACCATTCCATGTATAAAATACTGACTTTTGGCAACTATACTGCAATTCAGTTCAGCAAAATGCTGAATAGCCCCGGGAGTGAGCTCCCGAAGATATTCAATTCAGCACGCTGTTAGGTTGGAGAATGCGGGTTCTCACGACTTAACCTTGGTGTTTAGTTGTGAGAGCCTGCATTTTCCGACTAAAGTGCCAGCCGCGATGCACTAAGCCAGCAAACAGCGGCACGGACAGCACTTTTGTCAGATTTCTCCTCGCACCTCCAGGAGGGTACAAGAAGAAATCCTTTAGTCAGACCAAACATCGCACTGAACTGAATAGCTCCATGGAGCTCCCTCCTGGGACTATTCATCATCTCTTTGAATTGAATCACAGCCAATAGATGAGATACAATTCATTCTGAGGTTTGTTATGTGTGACTACGCACATTGCAGATAACTACAATAGGGTGCAAGCAAAAGTGTGCAAGGTTTTCTTGCTGTGTGGTATTGGTGTACGAGGATCCAACTGGACCTTGCTGCTAATCGAATCTCCCACTATGACTCATCCACCTCTGGATTGTATCAATAATGAAACAAAATGTTCTGCATGCAGATAGTAGCAAAGATAGATCTAGTTTATACCGTGTTTCCCCAATAATAAGACACTGTCATATTTTTTTTTTTGGTCAAAAAAACACCATAGGGCTTATTTTCGGGGTAGGTCTTATTTTAATTAACATTGACAGCAGTGCCCCTTATGCAGGCCTCCTTTTAGAAGTGCCCCTTATGCAGGCCCCCCCCGTAGCAGTGTCCCTTATGCAGCCTCCCTTGTACGGTAGCAGTGCCGCTTATGCAGGCCCCCCCCTGTAGCAGTGTCCCTTATGCAGCCTTATTGCAGTGCAAGCCCCCCTGTAATTGATCCCCCACCCACCAGTACAGTACGGTACTTACCTGACTCGATGCCGTCCGGGATGTCCTTCTCACTTGCTCGCTGACTGGATCTAACATGATCCAGCAGGTGCGGCCGCACAGGATCCTCAGCGTGCGGGTGACATCATGACGTCACCCGCGCACTGCATGACTGGGAACGCTGGTCTATGAAGTGTTCCCAGCTCAAAATGGGACTTTGGTAGGTCTTATTTTCGGGGTAGGGCTTATTTTGGACCGGGTTACAAAAGTATGGGTAGGGCTTATTTTCGGGGTAGGCCTTATTATCGGGGAAACGCGGTAGTGAAAAAAGAAGCCGCATAGAAACTCTTATGCCTACACACTAGACGATGTGCTCACAATGCAATATCGTAAGCAATTTCCCTTGAACTCTCCCCTGCAGCTCTGACTAAAGATCTTGCACAAAATCTATCTATTGCACTAAATCGTGTATGACATTGGCAGATCTTACCTGCAACAGGCAAGATCTGAAGATGCGATGTACGACCAACAGGTACGCACACATCGTGATCGTGAGTGGACACTTACGATTTGGACATATTTTACCCAATTTGTCGTTCCCATGGGTCGAAATTGGGCAAATCGTGTAAAATCGTCTAGTGTGTAGGCACCTTTAGGAGATTCAATTAAAAGTGAGGTTCAGTCGCAAACTTGCACGATGTGTGGCTTCGCGAATTGCAGGTAATTACAGGTGGGAATACCTCGCTAGGTTTTTCTCGCATCTATGTGGTGTGAGTAAACCAAGCAGGCTTATCCTACCAGTGAACTCCGGTTGAACTTCCAACTGAATTTCATAACAATCATATAATAAGCTTCAACGGAATTACTGCTTTCAATTTTATTATGCACTGTATGTTATGTCCTCTTATCAGCACTTGATTTTATTATATAGAATATCCTTAACATTAGCTTTTTTATTTTCATCTTTACTATAGTACTTTTTGAGACATCTTTGTTTTTTCTCCTCTACAGAGTATTTCTATTGGAGTGTGTGGCCTGTGCATTCCCTCTGTGCCTTTTACCTTTCTTCTCTATTGTTATACATCTTTGGTTGTGGATAATGTTGTTACTGGTTGATGTCCAGGAACGTCAGTGTTGTCATCATAACATGGCATGTGATGAGCAAGTATAGGAAAAAAACAGAAGTGTTTGGAGACTGTAGATATATCTGCCCCCATGTCCCCAGTTATACAACACTTATCCAATTAGGTGCGAATTGCAAGTTTGTTTCTTGAAACTCAGAGACTTCGCACTAATGCGCGCTCCTGAGAACTCGCGGTACTCACAGCAGGGGTGCGAATTGACTGCCAAATGAGATGTGAGAAGTGCATAAAAAAGTGGGAAGACCATCCTGGACCCCCAAGATTGATTTCGTTAGCAGGACCATATAGAAGGCTGGTTTTTCAATGTTGTCAAATGGCTAATTTGTGCTTTTTTTTTTAGAAAAAAAAAAAAATGCAAAAAAAATTATAAAAAGCAAACTTTTTTTTGTTTTATCTCAAATAAATTAAATGAAAATGCAAAAAAAAAAAAAGTAGGAAAATAGGCGATTTTGGGGTACTTTAAGGGTACCTTGAAAAATTGTAAAAACAAAACAAAAAGCTTTTTTTTTCCCCCAATTAAAAAAATATTGTAATTACATTTTGGGGGCCTAAACTAACGAAAAAGTAGATTTTGGGGTAATTTGAGGAATTTTTTTACCCCCCAAAATTACATGTAATTATTGGACTAATTAAGCTAATTGGAGACTTCCAAATGCCTAATTAGTAATTAGGGGGGGGGTTGTCCAAAGGGTTCAGCACAATGTCCCGTCATTTTAACCTTAAAATAAAGATTTATCCCTTCCATCTCTCACCCTTAGGGAGTCGCGAATGGAAAAATGCTAATTCAGTCTCACTGGTTCATTGAGAGTTGCTTATTGAGATTGCAAATTTGCTGTGCGAATTAGAAGGGAAAATAGCAACTCGCAATCCGCACCTAATTGGATTGACCCCTTAGATGTCAAAGTATTGTCAGATTTTAGCCTCAACCAGCAATAACTTCTCTCCATGGCAGAATTGTTGAGAATTTGCCAGCAATATTCTTTTCTATGTATAGCCACTCGGCCTTGCAAGATGGCCTCCTTCTGTCTGCTGACAGAAAAGGATATTTCAATGAGGACATTGTACTTTGCTCCTTTCAATGGGCAGGCTGCCACACCTCAGCATCAGGGACAACTGTACAAGCAACTTTACCTCTGCTCAATGCATTTTGGATCACTTATCAAATTAATCTATGCAGTCGTGTGAGGCGGCTTGTTGCATTTGTTTGCGACCAAGACACATTTTTGGGAGAAAAAGACGGGACCTGCGTGCAGAGAAGATCTGTTTGGTGCGACTGCAGTAATAGTATATATGAGGACACATCTGTACTACAGTAGAAACAGTACAGCTACTGTTTTAATTTTCTACTTTTCCTTTATTTTTGGGGCAAAAGACGCTCGGAGCAAGCCTACTTGCACAAGACCTGGCGGCTATCTCGCGCCGTATGGTGTATTGAGGATAGGTGTATGAAGACATCTGTAATTACAAACAAATTATAATTCAGGGGGTAAAACATACCAGTTATATTGTTATCAGGAGCTGAAGTTGATAAATGTTCTTCGCCTGGATAGATTTGCTTTAAAAAGCAGTACAGTAGTTTCCAAAAGTCGAGGGTCTAAGAAAGAAAAAAATATTATATACAAATATAAATGTCCTAGAATAGAGGGCACTCACCAATGTGGTACATCAAGACACACAGATATCAGCAAAAGCAACAGCTCTTGGAGCCATTTTAAGACAGTAACATTTTCCTAGAAAGAAAAAAGTTCCCCCTTTTCAGCAGGACAATGATCCCAAGCATGAGGCCAAAGCAATTCTGACGTAGCTGAACAAACAGGAGAATTCTATATAATGACCAAGTCAGTGTCTAGGTCTCAATCCAGCTGAGAATCTGTGACACTATTTGAAAATTGCAGTCCGTAAATGTCATCCAGCCATCCTTAACAACCTGGGGCAAATATTCAATTAATGGGCAAAAAGTCCCTACCAAATCTGGGAGAAATTTACCCCATGCTGTTATTGCAGTAAAAGGTGGTGCCACCAATTATTAGCCTGCAGGGGTTGAATATTTATGCAAGCAACATTTCAGGTTTTTGTTTTTTTGTAAACAAAATCTGCAAATAATGAATTAAGAGTTTGAACATTTACTTGAAAAGCCTTCTGTTTCGCAATATAAATACTGTCTGGAACAATCTGTGCAAGTGTCATTTATAATACAGATATGTGTTGATTGGTGTTTTTGGGGTGTTGAATACTTCTGAGATAGACAGATGGCAATTCAATTAAATGTGAGGTGAATAGCACTGGGAACTTGGGGCCTGATTCAGACCCGCTCGTGAGCGCGGCTCCGTCGTGCGCATGCGCGAGACCAGAATAACAACGGCCAAGCCGTCGCTATGTGTCTCGCACCAAAGGGGGCGTGCTGTCGATGGTGAGTGACAGCACGCCCCCTTTGGTGGGCGTGCCGGGGGCGTGGCTGCCCAGACGGAGGCGTTCCCATGCGAACGCCTACCTTCTGGGGCCGGCCCCACTGACATCACTAGTGATGTCAGTGGGAGTGCTTTTGGCTCTGATAGAGCCAAAAGCACTCCAGGGCTTGCGGCAACGAGACCCTACCGCAAGGGTCTCGTCGCAAGCCCAATGGTCGCGATGGTCTTGACCATCATTTTGGCCGCTCGCTATAGCTGTGGGTGGTTACCCACAGCAATGCGAGCGGCCAGGAGGCTGCTCTTAAATTCAGAGGGACGGCCCTGATTCAGAGCGAGAGCTCTGTCAGAGCGTCCGGCTCTGAATCAGGGCCTTGGTCCCAGAGCTTTTCAATTCACTGTGCTGTTTAGTCAGACTATAACAACTTAAAATTATTATTATTACATGTTATTTATAGGGCGCCACAAGAGGTCCGCAGCGCCGTACATACAGTAAAGGGTACACAGAACATTACAGTACAATACAGTAACCAACTTATAAAGAGAGCACAAGTAACAATTAGCAACACAATTCTCCATACACAATACAGCTAGGAAGGTGAAGGCTGTCATAGAAGTGCTAGAGAAGAAGGCTGTGAGACAGTGGGGAGGAGGACCCTGCTCCTAGGAGCTTACAATCTAGGGAATGAGTGAGAACAAATTAAGAGAATGAGTGAGAACCGGCATTTTCCGACTAAAGTGCTGGCCACGAGACGGTTAGTGCAGCGCTAAGCCGCCAAAGAGCCTCGTGGCTGGCACATTAGTCAGATTTCTGCTCGCAGAGAAATCCTTTAGTCGGGCTAACAGCATGCTGAATTGAATAGCTCCAGGAACTCCTTCCCGGCGCTATCAAGAGCGCGCTTAATTGAGTCGCCCCCAAAGATAGATTGCCCACTCCGGCCTAACCAGCTTTTCTTTCAGACAAGCAATGATATTTTTCCAATACCAACACATGGACATTGGCAGTAGACAGCTGTACTGGGATGTGGTGGATGAACTGTGGAAGATTACACTAATAGACCTGAGATATGTAACCTATTGGGACAAACTTTTACTGGTCATAAAACTTAATCATTTATATTAAGACATTAGACATACATAGGAGTGCAACCCAGTGGTTTCAGCCCATTTTACAAATTCTGAAACTACCCTGTGTCACAATGTTGGGCACCAATAGTCAAGTGACGGAGAGTGTACCCAGGGTTAACCGGGAAGGTCTCCCACACAAATCGGCACTTACCAGGCTACTGTCAGCTAATTACCATGTACTGTAAAAGTATGGACACATTTTGCAGCAGCAAGGCAAATATAAAGAATACTTAAGTTTATAACTACAACAATATAAAACGTGATATAACACTTATAAGCAAAGATTACCTTAATCACACTGCAGTTCTTGCAACAATACATGCATACAGGTCGAGTATTAAGTCTCCTAGTAGCCAAACCGGGGGTTATCCACTGCCGGCTTGATCCGGGCTGACAAGGCCTTTTCCCTCTGACCGTCAGCAGTCATATTATCCAGCATAGAAGGCAGGGGTAGAAGGTAATGGAATATCAAGGTGGCGTTACCTTGTGATGAATAGCTCAACTTTTCAGTGCTTGTTAAATTAAGTCTCTTTGCAGTCCCCATAGCGGGTTATAGGGTCTGTGGCTAAGGGCGACATGAGAAGGATCTGCGATTCTCTGAGGTAGCCCTCTTGATGAATATGAGGAAGCAGTGACAATCCATTTGGAAAAAAAAAGGGGTTTTCATCGTTTCATAAATTGACTCCTCAGTCACAGGCGAGCAATTTATGGAACTGCTCCCATATGAGCAAGCTATACGCTCTTTACCCAAGTTCTTCCTGCCACAGAGCCTCCAGAGGCTATTTAGCCTGCACAGAACCAGTGGTTTCCACAATCTCGTATAAGAGCATCGGTATTTACTAACACTGTAACTTGTGCTCTGTCATCTGTTTTTTATGTTGGGAGTGTTTAATAACACTTAGCCTCACTATTATTAAAATAATGGGCAGCACAACAGCCTGCCCTGAGCCTTCCCCACTGCAGTGTCTCACGGGTGGTAAAAGTTAAGGTGACCAATCACTGCCGGGTGAATAGACACTGTGCGCATGCTCGTGGCATCTATTCACCATTAGGAGAGAGCTTGGGGGAGAGCCAGCACCTCCGTAAGTGCTGGGCATGCCCCCAAGTGTGACATATTGAAGGCCTAGCGGGAACACTATATTATATTACAGATGGGGTAAGGGACAGCACTCAGTGTTCAGTCCAAGGGTGCAGAGTCCAAAGTCTTATTCAAATGCACACTCACTTTTTCCATCAGATAAAAAAGCAGATAAAGACCAGCACTCACATTTACTGTACATGATTAAGTATTTATTCACAAAGCCATCACCACTTAGACATGCATAGTTACAGCAGCAGCTGCAGAACCCCGACACACACACACACACACACACACACACACACACACTCTATAACCCCTTCACCACCAGGTCATCAAACCTTCAACGCCAGGTACAGCCAGTCCTTGTAGACTGCAAAGTGACAGAGTGAGCTGGTTCCCTGGCAACAGTTCTGGTGCAGTCCCAACCTCATTGGCAGCTGTTATCTACTGTGGTTAGATTAATTGTCAGGAGCTGATGTCCTTCGGGAACTCTACCAGCAGTGGCTCCACTATGTCCGAGTATACAAACCTCACATAATGGCGCTTCTAAAGAAAAGCCTGGTCACTGGGGAATAGTATTAGGAAGGCACTGTTACAGGTGTTTAACCCCTGTAATACAGAGTATAGATTATTATCATCATCTTTTATTCATATACAGATCCTTTACAGATCAGCTGCACATCTAGGAAGCTATCGGCAGTGACATGACACAGAGCTTATTGCTACTGTGGAACAGGCTGTATCCTTCTTGAAGGGTCCTTTCCTGTGTGGCTGTAGCTCTTTCTCACGCCTGTCGAAGCTGAATAATTGGCTGAGACAAGTTCAGTTTAAAATGTAATCGCGACGACGCCATTTTGCGACTGGCCTCAAGACACCATCTTGTGAATGGCAGCAAGACTCCATTTTAGAAAAGAAAGCTTACACAAGCGCCATTTTGTCAAAAATACATAGTACACAATCCACAGGGCAAAATTGCTAAAAGTAGCAATTTTGCTACTCACAACGCAAAGTTGCTAAAAAGTAGCACGAACAGCTTTTTCACAATCTTCCCCAAACACCTACCGACGGTGTTTAGCAGACATAAAATAACTTTGCAACACATTAAAATCACCACAAACATATTTGAGCAGTAGCAAAGTAGTGGTGTTTTCCCCCGGCATTCACATTAACACATACGCGATGTAGAAAAAAGTAGCAAATTAGTGGTGTTTTCCCTGCACTTCATGTTAAACATAGGACAACGCAAAATAGCTATTTAGACGCACAGCCAGCTTTTTAGTGATCTTTCCCAAACCCATACTGGCATGCTCACACACATACACAGAAGCCTTTCCAACTTAGTGCTGGTCGCTAAGTGCCCCACAGACCCTCAAACGCACAACACAATTTAATGTAATTTCTCCCCGCATACACATTTAAAAGCAATGGTCCCGCAGCACGAAAGGAATGATTATTATTTGGTTTAATCGCAATGTCAGCATATGAAGAAATGAATGTTTTCTGTAACTATGGTTTAGTAAATGGCAAATGGACCGTGATTGGTGCCGTACTGATCTACTCTTTTCCCACAGCGTTCCGGTGGCATCGGTGAGGAGATCAGAACATGCGGCTATGAAATATGAATGATAGAGAGAATAACTCCTTGAAATGTTGTATGCCATAGTTTAGACTAGATTTATTATGCAGCGGGAAAGTGGACACAATCAGGCTGTTAGAGGCTGGTTTGAGTCTTTGCACTGACCTATGAATTGTACCGTAACGGAAGAAGCAAGAAGAGGAACCAATGAGAACCTGCCAACGTAGTCTATTGTATTGCTTATCCCAGTACGGGTATATATGTGAGTGCTCTGAAACGAGATGCCAGTCTGCGGTGGTCCTGTTATGCTGTTTCGACGAAGGTTTCATTACTGATGCCGGTATCTGGTCCCAGAGCGCACGCGTATGTATTGACTGTACCTTATGACCTAAATGTTTGTGCAATTTAGTTTGCGCTCATTGTTAGATCATAGCGTGGTAACATCTGTACTTTTACCTGAATAATAATCTTTAGCGCGTTGGACCGCTATTCCACTGTCTTAGAGTCTTATTAATGGTATATTTAAAACATAGCGCTAATTAGCGACACCTTATGGTTTTAGGAGGTATAGGCAGGTTTGGTCTTAGAGGTTCTAGGCAGGTGAATCTTAGAGGTTTATAGGCAGGAATGTACTAAAGGTTCAGTTGCACGATTCAACACGCCCTATGCAGTTTTAATGCAAAACAGTGAAATCATATGGTGTACATAGTAATAAATACACTTGGGCATAAAAACATTGGGAAAACCCAAATAGCGGGATCGCGGCATGAATTACCTTTATTTGAACATGCCTTTTCCATCTCCCCCTGTAACCTGGCTCTGGGGACTATGGGAAGCTGTAGTTCTTATAATAGATACATTAAGATACCCAGTATGGCACAGACTCCATCTGGCAACATTTAAGAACTGTCAAGGCATACAACTTGAAGACATCCATAACAGGTAATGCATCCTCAGTATTCAGGAGAGGATACCAGCGGGCTAAACTTTTGTTTCTTTGATGCCCAACACCCTCCTCTTGCGCAGAGTATTCAATTTGTACTGTACGGTGCTTTACAAAACATTATGCTGCAATATCCAGATTGCAGCCCAGGGAGGTGCAGCTCTAGGAGAGTTGACTCTGCACCTACTACATCAATGTAAAAGTGTATATCAGTGTTACCTTTTCTATTAGTGGATGTAATAGTGGAGACTGACAAACTCTAGTGCAACCATTGATTTGAAAAAAAAAAAAAAGGTTACCATACTGTACAAATGAAATCTTTACATCATATAAATCTTTATTCTAATGGCCCCCATACACGGTGCGATTCAAAGTTGGTAAGATGTGTTGTACGATTGCCCTTGAAATTCTTCATAAGATGTGGGCAAATGGTGTACGATTGATCGTTACGATCATAGGATAAGATGCATAGAAGTGTATCACTTTGTACACAAAAGATCGTAGATCTCTCTGCAAAACCATCTGATCTGCGATCCAACTAGAGGACGGTGAGGACGCGCATCGGGGTCGCAGAACACACAATAAACACCTATTTTCATACGATTGGTCTGTCCAAACAGTCGAAACTGTCCATATCGGGTAAAAAATCGTTCCGTGTATGGGCACCCTATGATAGCTGCCAACTGTTTCTAATTTCCAAGGACAGTCCCAGGTTGTAAAGATTTGTCCCTGGATATTTCAATATTGATCAGCTGCACAGCACAGATCCTGATATGTTATATACTGAATGTTGTTTCCACTATCCATTCTTATACTCAGCGATTTATTATTTAATATAAATTTGCAGTTACAAGACACAGCCATCGCATCAACTACGTGACCATGGGACATCTGGGTAACCCTCAGGTTATGCAGAATGTCTGGGAAAATCACACTGCCGGGGACAGTGAAGCCAACGCCGCTGTTTTCTGGAATGCTCCATGTCGCCGCCCCCAAACGCCTGCAGCATGTCAGTCATGCTGTGACATTTGGGGCACTGCGAGCAACATCACAGCCTCAGACCTGCACATGTGCAGTGCGGCTTGGGTTTAAGTACATCTCTGAATGAGGTCCACAGTGCAGAATCTCTGGTACACCCCTCCCAATAAATATTAAGGCACTTGCAAGGATTTAAATAGTATAATTTGCCCAAAGGATATCATTTTTCGGATGATTTGCTCAATAATAGGTTATATGATGTGGGACATGCATGGTGAGGTGTTGTACTGGTGAGAAGGGTATTTTGAATGTGTATTGTACCTGCTAAAAAAGTGTTTTTTCCAACTTTTTACAAACGTTAAAGACATTTTTCTGTACCCCAAAATACTGGAAAGACTCATTTGCTGGCTGTCATTGTTTCACCATTAATAAAAGTGCAGAAAATCAGCCATTTGACACCTTTTAAGAGCCTCCAGTATTTTCCATATAGCTCCTAACAGCCTTCTGTACGGTCCTACTATCTCATTGCCACTTTTTTGGGGTCCAGGATGATTTCATAAACTTTCCTGTACTTCACCCAGGTTGTTTTTGTAGAACAATTACATGACCTCGCCGCTAGTCCATCAAATCACCACTTTAATGTGAATCTTGCATTTCACAGGTATACACAAGTTCACTTTCCCAAACTCGCATCTAATTGAATTGACCCCTTAGAGTACCACCATGAAGCAGACTTGTGCCCTAATGTTTTTTAATGTATAAAATAAAAAAGCAACACATCTTAAGCTTACAGATATAGGGGCTGATTCTTGGTTGGATGGAGCTCTGTGTATTTATGGAGAGACACGCAAGCTGGACCTCACTGGACAAGTAAGATATATTACATACTGGGTGGTATATCTGTAATACCCCTTTTCCACTGCCGCAAAAACCCAGGTTATTGCTGTGTCAACCCGGGTTGAAGCTCAGTAAAAAAAAAGGCTCCTAGGAAAAAATCCAGGGTCGATTGACTCAGCATTTCTTCCCGGGTCTCAAGCAGAGTTTTACATGGGAAAAACCCGGGTCACGCTCAGTGTAAACAGATAACCCAGGCCATCCGACCCGTGTCGGCACCACAGTGGGAACGGGGTAAATCCTGAATCTTACCCGGGTTGGAACAGTGTTCCAAATCCTGAGTCAGACCCGGGAATTTGATGGAAAAGGGTTATAAGTATCACAGTGATACTAAACAAAACATGCCGCAGGTATTTGGTATCATTATCATTGGTCACAACTAAATCCCGTGAATAAAAAAAATATGAGATATGGTAAGAACTTACCCTTGTTATCTCTATTTCTACGAAATCCATAGGATTCCACAGGATACCTTGGGGTATTGGTGATGACGTCAGGCATCGGGCACCACAGAGTTAATTTTCAGCCTCCCAGAATGCACTGGGGTCCCTCTCCTATACCCCGCCCCCAGCCATGGCAATCAGTTTCGTAACAAGCCATAGGAGAAGAACAAAGAGAGAAGAAAGTCTGGAACACACAAGCATCACATTCTCACCAGGAGACTGAAAAACCGGTGACCAGATCAAAGCCCATCTGCAGTACAGGTGCGACAGGGCGGGAGTCCTGTGGAACCCTATGGACTTCGTAGAAATAGAGATAACAAGGGTAAGTTCTTACCAGATCTCTTATTTTCTACTTCAGGTTCCATAGGGTATCCACGGGATACCTTGGGGATGTCCCAAAGCAGTATCCTTTAAGGGTGGGGACGCTCCTGCGCTGGAAGGAGAATCCGCCGCCCGAAGGAAGCATCCTGAAAGGCGAAGGTATCAAACGCATAATACCTCACAAAAGGTATGGACAGAAAACCAGGTGGCTGCCTTGCAAAGCTGAACTGCAGAGGCACCACGGCGAGCTGCCCACGAAGGACTTTAGACCGAGTAGAATGAGCTTTAAGAGAGGATGGTACAGAAAGGCCCTCATGAATGTAAGCCTCAGAAATGGCCATGCGAATCCATCCTGCCAAAGTTTGCTTAGTGGCAGGCCAACCCTTCTTATGGAAACCATAGAGGACAAAGAGTGTCTGATATCCTAAATGAACTGGTACGGTCAACATAAATCCGTAAAGCCCGTACCACATCCAAGGAGGCCTCACCAGCAGAGAGGTCTGGGAAATTAAAGGCCGGTACTATGATTTCCTCATTGATGTGGAAACTAGACACCACCTTACGTAGGAACCCAGGGCGAGTGTGAAGCACTGCCCTGTCCCTATGGAAAATCAGAAAGGGAGGGCGATATGAGAGAGCCCCCAAATCTGACACCCTTCTGGCGGAAGCAATGGCCAGACGAAACACAGTTTTAGCTGTAAGCCATTTTAAATCCACTGAGCCCAGTAGTTCAAATGGCGGTCCTTGGAGAGCCCTCAGGACCACAGCCAAGTCCCAAGGAGCCACAGGTGGAACAAAGGGAGGCTGTATGCGAAGTACACCTTGCATAAAGGTGTGGACATCAGGAAGTGTAGCAATCCTATGCTGAAACCACACTGAGAGGGCAGAAACCTGCACCTTCAGGAAAGCAAGGCGAAGACCGTGATCTAAGCCCGCCTGTAGGAAAGCCAAAACCCTGGATATCCTAAAAACCTAAGGATCATAGCCTCTAGGGCGACACCATTCAAAGACAGTATGCCACACTCGGTGGTAAATTCTTGCAGAAGCCGGCTTCCGTGCTCTGAGCATGGTATTAAGAGCTGGAAAAATGCCTGGACCTCAAGAGGGCAGTCTTAACAGCCACGCCGTCAAAGACAGACGACTCAGGTCCGGGTGATGGCAAGGACCCCGAGACAACAGGTCCAGACGTAGAGGCAACAGCATTGGAGCGTCTATGCATAGACTCCAGAGATCTGAGTACCAGTGCCGTCTGGGCCACGCTGGAGCTATCAGCAGGAGCGTGCCGCCTTCTTGCTTGAATTTGCAAATCACTCGTGGAAGAAGGGAGAACGAAGGGAAGAGGTACGCAAACTGGAAGGTCCACCGGATTGACAGAGCGTCTACCAGAAGTGCCTCTGTGTCTCTTGCTCTTGACTCGTACACAGGAAGATTGTTTTGTGTCGGGAGGCCATGAGGTCTATCCCTGGAAGGCCCCACTTGTTCACCAGTAGCTGAAACACCTCCTGGTGAAGAGACCACTCTCCTGGATGCACGTCTTGACGGCTGAGAGTCTGCTCCCCAGTTGAGGACTCCTGGTATAAACACTGCCGAGATGGCAGGGAGATTGCCTTCCGCCCACGCTAGACTGCGGGACACCTCTATCAGGGCCGCCTGACTGCGGGTTCCTCCTTGGCGGTTTATGTAAGCCACCGTAGTTCACCTACACAGGTTTTCCGTTGAGGACATGTCTTGCTTGTTGGAGAGCTTTGAATACTGCCCTTCGTTCCAAGATGTTTATTGGAAGCGCAGATTCTGCTGGCGTTCACCTTCCCTGGAAGAAGAGTGGACCCGTCACTGCTCCCCAACCTCGGAGACTGGCGTCCGTCGTCAGAAGGACCCAGTCCGCAATCCAAAATGGGCGCCCCCTGTTCAGCTGAGTAGTCTGCAGCCACCAGGCTAGAGACAGACGTACCTCCGGAGAAAGCACCATTGTCTGTGTCTTTATCCGTTGGGGCAACCCATTCCATCTGGAGAGGATCAAATTCTGCAGAGGTCTGGTGTGAAACTGGGCAAACTCCACCATGTTGAACATCGACACCATGGACCCCAGTAACCTCATCGCCAAGTGAATAGACACCCGGCGACTCTGCAGGCAACTGCGTACTTTTGCCTGCAATGCAGAGATCTTTTCCTCCGTCACAAAGATCCTCTGATGTTGGGGGTCCAACAGGGCTCCTAGATGGAACATCCTCTGTGATGGAACCAGGGAATACTTCTTCCAGTTTATCAGCCAGCCGTGCGCCTGCAACACAGAGACTGTCAGTTGCAGATGGTGCTGAAGGATCTCTGAAGATCTTGCCAACAACAGGAGGTCGTCCAGATAGGGCAACAAGCTGACCCCCTGCATTGCAGGTGGGCTGCCATAACTTTGGTAAACACTGGAGGCGCCGTGACCAGACCAAAGGGCAGTGCCTGAAATTGGAAGTGTTGGTCGACTACTGCAAACCTGAGGAAACTCTGGTGTGCTGAGACAATGGGGATATGCAGGTAGGCATCCTGAATATCTTGCGACACCATAATATCCCCAGGCTCCATCGCCAAAATGATGGAACGCAGGTTCTCCATCCTGAACAGAGGAACCCTCAAGAATTTGTTGAGTGATTTGAGGTTGAGCCTGTAAGACCCATAGGGCTTCTGTACCAGAAAGAGATTGGAGTAATACCCCGATCCTCTCTGGGACAACGGGACCGGCACTATAAGTGGATCACCTTCCGGAATTCCCGGGCCTTGTCTTGTTCCGACTGAAGGCCCGTGGTGAAAAACCTGCTAGGAGGCCTCCGTCGGATGGAGAGGGCGTACCCCTGAGAGACCACTTCTCTTACCCAAGTGTCCACGGTTGTGAGACACCAGCACTGGGTGAACTGAAGAAGCCGGCCTCCCACTTTGGGGTCCCCCAAGGGGAGGCCTGTCCCGTCAGGCTGAAGGCTTATCGTCCGACTTGGGAGTAGGACGTCTTGTACTCCAAGCCTACTTCTTTGGCTTGGCAGATTTCTTGGCCCCTGCCTGCCTAGGAAAGGACTGCACTTTGGACTTACCCTGGGCCCAATCGGGCCGAAAGGACGAAGTACCAGACCCTGATGGGACTGTAGCCGATGGCAGACGTGCAGACTTAGCTGCTGCCAGAGTGACCACAATTTTGTGCAGATCAGGGCCAAACAGGACCTGTCCATTAAAGGGCAAGCATTCCAATCCCATTTTGGAATCTGCGTCCGCTTTCCAAGAGCGCAACCATAGGGTGCGGTGAGTCGCCACTGCTGCTGAGGAGATTCTGGAAATGAGGAGCCCTATATCCAAGGCTGCCTCATTAATGTACGTGGTTGAGTCTCTGGGGATTACCCACTAACTTAACGTGCTCAGGTGACGAGTCAGTGTCTAGAGACATCTCCAAGCTATCAGCCCAGTGCTCCATGGCTCTGGCCACCCAGCACACGGCCATAACCGGCCTGGACGCCACCCCCTCCCCGCAAGGGAATAAACGGATTTCAGGCATATTTCAACCTTGCGATCCGTAGCATCCTTTAAAGGAGGTAATGGAGGGCATGGGCAATGTAGCACTCCACACTAGGCATGCGACATGAGAATCCACTTGAGGAGGGGTTTCCCATTTGGAAAATAATTGTCTGCAAAGGGGTATGCAAAGGCCAAGCGTTTTTGAGGATATTACCACTTACCTGGGTTTTTCCACGCCTCCTCTAAATGATCCACTAACTGGCCCGATAGAGGAAATACAGTGGCATCACGTTTAATATCCTTAAAGAAGGCATATTTGGATTTGGCCATGGGGCGGATCGTCATCCTCAATAACCAAGGCCGCATGGACTGCCCGTATAATGGTATATATATTTTAGACTTAGACTCCGCCTTCTTAGTACGGGGGGGCTCCTAGTCTGAAAAGTCAAAAAACTCCCAATTATCAGATGTCATGTCATCCTCATCATACTGAGCCGTCTGAGACACTAAAGGCCGCAATGATGACTCCCCCTGCAAAACGTCCATCAGGTGCTGTACCGTATTGGACAGCGAATTCACCCACGCAGGCTCCTGCGAGACCTGGGGGGTGAAAGCGGGAGACACTGGGGTACCATCAGCTGCCTGGGGAAGCCCTGCATGGGTGATGACACTACCGACTGCTGTGATAACCCCATTTGGGGAAACGCATGGGGCGTCGTCAGCTGGCCCACAAGGGTTGTAAGTGCCTTAGCAAAACAAGCCCAGGGCGGTTCCTGTACAGGCGCATTGACAAAAATCGGGCGTGACATTAGATAACACGCCCTACATAAACCTTCCGTGTTTCCGTCACCCTCCGCTACTGGTACATTACATGTGGTACACTTTAGCTGGAGAGGAAAATCACGTTCACTCTCAGACATGATGAGTGTAACGGAGTGTACGTGACTCCCCTCACAGACAAATAAGTTTTACTGTGAGGCAATAAGCACCCTGCAACCCGCACCGCAAGAGCTTTAGCAGAAGAACAGGGATAGTAAAATGGCTGACAGTCAGAAGTGAAGTACAGGCAGACAGCGCTAGCATTAAGTCACATACAATGTAGAAATAAATCCCTGCACTATCAGCACTGTGATCAACTACTCAGACACAGAACCTGGTAGGAAACAGAGTTGCATACTCTGACCTTATTAGGAGGGGAGGTATGCGGGGGGACCCGGACCACTATGCCACCTGTATCAGCGTTTGACACTTCCATGGAGAAAATGGCCACCGAGGATGATGGTATGTTTACAGGACTTATCCAGTTTTATGTTCTGAATTTTTTTTTTATTATTTATTCATGTTTTAAACCATTTCATCATTTGAGTGTTGAAATAAATACGGTAATAATTTTTTACCTCTATCCGGTTTCAATTTTTTATTACTATTCTGCTATGTTCAATTTATCCTATAAATTTGGGTAATTCTATTTACATCTCGCTGTCATTAGCGCTGGGAAAGTTTTTACACAACCATTGTGAATTTTTGACTGCTTAATGCTGACACGGTTGTAAACATTAGTTAGATCATTTTAACCGTGTCAGTAGTGTAACTTTAAACATGATTCTTCATGACCATATTTAAAGCTATAATGAAGACATGGTTAAAATGTTTTAACCATCAGTATATTGAACTGTTGAGAAAACATGTATTCCCCCGGGGTTAGGCGTTCCCATCACATCTGATACTTTGTGCATGGACAACTTTAAACAAATAAAGTTGCAGGTGCATCCAGTAGAATGTAATAGAATATCTACATAACATTCCCACACAGCCCACCCACAGCCACAGCCAGAGCGATGTGGTCTCAGTTACACCAAACTACGATGCGGTGGTTAACGGCAGTAAATCATAGACTGGAGCACCTACTGCCTCTGGCCGGTTGAACTTGGACTTTCGATAAATTTCAGGATCCCAGAACGACCCGGAGACAGAGAGCACCCGGCACAGGGCACTCAGCACTTCCCTGGCGCTGCCCGCCCGCTGCTTCATGGCGTCCCGGACACAGAGCAAAACTCTCCTGCAGTTTGAATAAAGCCGCCGCTGTCACGGGTTGCCAGGCAACAGGACAGCGGAAACACTGCGAAGGAACAAGGGATAGTCACGTGATTTCTCGTAACATGTCGGCGGCCATATTTGTCTCTGGCAAATTAACCGAATACCCACTGTAAGCCAGGATATTACTTAGAAACAGCATAGCCTTTTAATAATCATCCGTGACGCCTTAGTTATTTTTTTTTTTAGTTTGTCTTATAATGCTAGAAATACATGTTTCTGTAATTTGTGTACTAGATGTAAAGCAGCCTTGGAACTTACAGTAAGATATCTGGGGCTACAGTCAGGTGCATAAATATTGGGACATTGACAGAATTTTCATATTTTGGCCTCTATTCACCACCACAATGGCTTTGAAATGAAACAAACAAGATGTGCTTTAACTGCAGACTTTCAGATTTCATTTGAGGGTAATTACATCCAAATCAGGTGAACGGTGTAGGAATTACAACAGTTTCAATATGTGCCTCCCACTTTTTAAGGGGCCAAAAGTAATGGGACTATCAACTCAAAAGCTATTTCATGGACAGATGTGGGCTATTCCCTCGTTATTTCATTATCAATAAAGCAGGTAAAAGGTCTGGAGTTGATTCTAGGTGTGACATTTGCATTTGGAATCAGTTGCTGTCGACTCTCAATATGAGATCCAAAGAGCTGTCACTATCAGTGAAGGAAGCCATCATTAGGCTGAAAAATCAAAACAAACCCATCAGAGAGATAGCAAAAACATTAGGTGTGGCCAAATCAACTGTTTGGAACATTCTTAAAAAGAAAGAACGCACCGGAGACCTCAGCAACACCAAAAGACCCGGAAGACCACGGAAAACAACTGTGGTGGATGACAGAAGAATTATTTCCCTGGTGAAGAAAAACCCCTTCACAACAGTTGGCCAAATCAAGAACACTCTCCAGGAGGTAGGTGTATATGTGTCAAAGTCAACAATCAAGAGAAGACTTCACAAGAGTGAATATAGAGGGTTCACCACAAGATGTAAACCATTGGTGAGCCTCAAAAACAGGAAGACCAGATTAGAGTTTGCTAAACAACATCTAAAGAAGCCATTACAGTTCTGGAACAACATCCTATGGACAGATGAGACAAAGATCAACTTGTACTAGAGTGATGGGAAGAGAAGAGTATGGAGAAGGAAAGGAACTGCTCCAAAACATACCACCTCATCAGTGAAGCATGGTGGTGGTAGTGTCATGGCGTGGGCATGTATGGCTGCCAATGGAACTGGTTCCCTTGTATTTATTGATGATGTGACCTCTGACAAAAGCAGCAGAATGAATTCTGAAGTGTTTCGGGCAATATTATATGCTCATATTCAGTCAAATGCTTCAGAACTCATTGGACGGCGCTTCACAGTGCAGATGGACAATGACCCGAAGCATACTGCAAAAGCAACCAAAGAGTTTTTTAAGGCTAAAAAGTAGAATGTTATGCAATGGCCAAGTCAATCCCCTGACCTGAATCCGATTGAGCATGCATTTCACTTGTTGAAGACAAAACTGAAGGGAAAATGCCCCAAGAACAAGCAGGAACTGAAGACATTTGCAGTAGAGGCCTGGCAGAGCATCACCAGGGATGAAACCCAGTGTCTGGTGATGTCTATGTGTTCCAGACTTCAGGCTGTAATTTCCTGCAAAGGATTTGCAACAAAGTATTAAAAAGTGAAAGTTAGATTTAGGATTGTTTAGTTTGTCCCATTACTTTTGGCCCCTTAAAAAGTGTGAGGCACATATAGAAACCGATGTAATTCCTACACCGTTCACCTGATTTGGATGTAATTACCCTCAAATGAAATCTGAAAGTCTGCAGTTAAAGCACATCTTGTTTGTTTCATTTCAAAGCCATTGTGGTGGTGAATAGAGGCCAAAATATGAAAATTCTGTCAATGTCCCAATATTTACGCACCTGACTGTATATGAAAGTATTTTTTGCTATATAATGTATTGGCTCCCTGGTTACATGTGTATACAGGTTGAGTCTCCCATATCCAAATATTCCGAAATACGGAATATTTTTAACTTGACTGAGAAAGTGAAACCTTTGCTTTCAGATGGTTAAATGTACACAAACTTTGGTTAAAGCACAAAATTATTAAAATATAGTATAAAATAACCTTCAGGCTGTGTGTATAAGGTGTATATGAAACTAGATGAATTTCATGTATGTACACAAACTTTTTTTTGATACACAAAATTATTAAAAAATATTGTATAAAATGACCTGCAGGCTGTGTATAAGGTGTATATAACACATAAATGCTTAGATTTGGGCCCTATTCCCAAGATATTTCTTTATGGTATACAAGTATTCCAAACAACAGAATATTCCGATATCCAAAATACCCCTGGTCCCAAGCATTTTGGATATGGGAGACTCAACCTGTATATTGGTTGTGTTTTGTCATATTGGTTTTGTGTTGGTGTAACACATTTGAAGGGTCAGTTTTCATCCATTACACACAGTATTTATTTGCCATACTGTACACACTTTATTATTGTATTTGTCATCATATTATTATTATTATTATCATTTATTTATATGGCGCCACAACTGTTCCGCAGTTCTTTACAAAGTACATAAACAAATAGGTGACCTATGACTTACAGTACAATACCATACCTCCCAACATTTAAAGTTGTGTAGGAGGGACAGGGCGCGTGGCCCGAAAGGGGGCATGGCTTAAGGAAAAAGGGGCAAAATGTATGGAAAATGGGACGGAGCCTCGCGGCTTCCCCTGTTTTCGTCACTTTGGGGGTGTGCCCAGCACTATGCAGACCAGCGGTTTGTGCTCTCCCAACTCCCCCCACCTCCCACCGCAGGACACCCCAGAAAAACGGGACTGTCCTGCTGGAAGCGGGACAGTTGGGAGGTATGCAATACAATACAGGACAAGGACATGGATAATATACATTGCTGCATTAGCGACCATAACACCCTGATAAGCAACAGAGCAAAGCAACCTTGTGTTAGGTGCCCTAGTGGGGAGTAAGAAGTAGATGAAAGTAGAGAAGGAGAAGCACAAAAGGGTAGAGGGGCCTGCTTGTAAAAGCTTACATTCACTTTTATCCTAGCATAGCTGCCAGCTTTTTCTAATTTCCAAGGACAGTCCATGTTTTAAAGATTAGTCCCTGGAAATAGCTGTCCCTTATATTCAATGTTGCCCATTTACACATTACAGTTCCTGATATTTTGGATACTGAATACATTTTTTCACTTACCATTCTTATGCTTTTTGTATTATCATTTAATATTAATATTACTTTTTTTTTCATGTGCATTGCACTGAAGTGTGGGGTGGCATTCTGGCCTGACCAATTTGGCCTAAAATGGTTGGTTAAAAATGGATCTTCACCCTCTGCAAATATACAGTATACAGTTCTTGTGTCCTATTTGGAGAAAGGGGCTATAGGGTGATTCTCTGTGTTATGCACAGGACATTTACATACATTCAAGTATGTGAACTGTTTCTTTACCACAATTACTATATTGTTTCTGGTGGTCTTAAATACTTTGTTGGTAGAAAATATATACCAGAAAAAATTCACTACAGTAAACAGTTCCTTCAGAAATTTTTAAAAACTCTGGCCCTGATTCAGAGCCAGACGCTCTGACAGAGCGCTTGTTCTGAACTGGCCCGTCAAGAGGCGTGGCGGGCCCCGGTAACAGGGGGTGTGGCCTAATCGCGGGAGGCGTGGCCACGCCCCCTTGCGAGAAAAAAAAAAGATTTGCAGCGCTGGGGAGGGGGGGGCGCTCTGAGCCCCCTCAGCCCGACGCAAAGCCAGGGGGGGCGCGATCAGTGTGATCGATCCTCCGCACAGGCATAGGAGACATAGGAGACTGCTGTGTCTCCCACTGCAGCTCAGCACACGCTGTGTGCTGGGCTGCTGTGAGGGGGAGGGGAGTGGCGCCGGACCCGAGCCCCCACCGGGCCCCTCAGGAAGCCCGGGCCCGGGTAATCTGTACCCGCTCCCCCCCCTCTCGGCGCCCCTGGCTCTGAATAAGGGCCGGCCCTCTTACTTTTTTGACATAGCTGTGGGTGACCACCCACAGCTATAGCGAGCGGCCAAAATGATGGTCGCGATGGTCAAGACCATCGTGACCATTGGGCTTGCGATGAGACCCTTGCGGTAGGGTCTCGCTGCCGCAAGCCCTGGAGTGCTTTTGGCTCTATCAGAGCCAAAAGCACTCTCACTGACATCACTAGTGATGTCAGTGGGGCCGGCCCCAGACATTAGGCGGTCCCATGGGAACGCCTCCGTCTGGGCAGCCACGCCCCCGGCACGCCCACCAAAGGGGGCGTGCTGTCAATCACCATCGACAGCACGCCCCCTTTGGTGCGAGACCCATAACGACGGCTTGGCCGTCGTTATTCGGGTCTCTCGCATGCGCACGACGGAGCTGCCTCCGTCATGCGCATGCGCACTTTGGCAACATCGACCCACTTGCGAGCGCTCGCGAGCGGGTCTGAATCAGGCCCTCTGTGCGATGCACGGGACTCAATATAAAGGGGGGAATTAAATTAGCCGCAAAATATATCCTGTAGCTAAATGATCGCACCGCGTTGGGAGCGGCTGTTCAATTAACTAGCCTTTTCCCTGTATGGTAAACGCTGGGTTAATGTGCGCTAACCCATTGATTCTGCATCAAATGCGGAAGCAATGGGTTTCCCCGCACAATAAAATTAGGCTGCAGGGAAAAATTCTGCCTCTGGTGAACACGCTTGGGCTCCTGTAGCTAATTTAATTGGGCCGCGCAATCAATAAGCTATGAGGTAAACCACAGTGCTAATTTAATTTTCCCCAAAGAAGTATTATTATTACTCAAAAGTGTCTTTTATACATTTTTTGTCAACTTTGAATTGTCACGTGAGGTGGGTGAAAATGATGCAACAGTTATGAATATCATATGTAGGTGGGAACATGATGTGAGAAGTTGACATATGTAAAACAACATGTATAAGTACAGGCATTGGCTGCTCCACTCAATTATCTGCTGGAGCTTCCTGCACTGGCGACTGCTGATGTAGAGCGATGTTAAGCGTCCTCCATCCTGCTCCAGCGCACCACCTGCAATCAAGGCCTAAAGCAGTACACAGTTCTGCACCCAGTGGCATAACTAACATATTTGACACCCAGGGAGGGTCTTTCATTTGGCACCATCCATCAGTATGCTTCAGTCCACCCCAATATGCCCCTTCCCCCTCCCCAGTGTCCTCTCCTCCCGTAGCAAGCTCCGACTCTTGAATTCACCTGGATCTGTTCTGCATGTACAGTGCAGATCAGTTCCCAAGCATAGTTGCCTACCCTCCCGAATCCTGCAGGAGACTCCCGGTTCCCAGTAGAGTCTCCCGCTGCCCCGGAAAATTAAAAAAATCCCCCGGATTAACAGACCAATGAGAACAAGGCAATGTACAGCCTATCCCAAGGCTGCTTTCAGCAGCAGTGTAGCACAATGACCCGCCCCCTGGGTGCTGCTGCTGCCTCCCGTGTGAGCGCTGCTCCGTGTAGTCAGCTGCTCTGCCCACCAGGGAGCTTCAACTTCCTGCCCAGCACTAGTGCACTGCCTGCCCATGACCAAGCTTTGCAGCATTCCGAGGTGAGTGACTTCCTCCTTGTGCTCATTGTGCAGTCATGGGGACGGGTGGTGATTAGCTACAATGTTTACAGCAGCAGGGTTCCTTCCTTGTGGTGTAAAAGTAGCACAGGTCCAGCACCACTAGCTCATATGCCCTGGGCCTGCTTGCTCAGTGAAACTCCCTTATAGAAACTCCCTTATAGTCTGCTTCACAGCAGGAGGGAATGCCCATTACATTGGTGCTTGTACCTACTCTGGGAACCAGAAAGACGCTCAGCATACTATTTCTCTGATATCCATTCATGGGACCTGTTAGGTTTATCACACTCTGCATTTCTCAAATGATGGCTGCTGTTGGAACATACAGTACATGACTTGTGATATGATTTATTGGTGTCATATAAAGCATGCTGTAAAATCTATTTTTTTTTATCAGGTTATCTAAAGTTTCTCTTAAGTTTGCTATAATATGGTTGATTTCAAATTCTTTTGTAGCCTATTAGCATATATGGTATGTTCCCACCTACACATGTTTTTTTCAGTTTTTTATTTTTTTATTTTAATGAATCAGTATATTATATATTTTTTAGTTCCTTTCCTGTCTCAGAATACTTTTGTACTCCAGTGGTGGGGGAACTCTGTGTGTATGTGTGTATATGTATGTGTATGTACGAGTATATGTATGTGTGTGTAAAAAACCTGATTGGCAATAGAAACGTTCATGGGGGAATCTAGACATGCTCTTTGGGCGGAGCATGGCACACCCCCTCGCGCGACGCATACTACTGCTGACTATGATCTCCCTGAAACTCATTTTCAAAAGTAGGCAAGTATGTTCCCAAGTCCTCTCATCAGTGTGACGGACATGATATGTCAAGTGACGCTGATGAGGGGACTCGGAAGCATACATGCCTACCCTCCCGGTTTTCGCGGGAGGCTCCCGATTTTTCGGGTAACCCCCCGCACCCCCGGAAGGGTAAGCATTTCTCCCACATTCTGCCCACTTCCTAGTGAAGTGGGCAGAATGAGGAGAATACCCGCGGCGATCGCAGGTCTCCGTGAAGGGGGCAGGGCTTAAGATGTGATTCTGCATGAATCACAGCATTTGGCCCCGCCCCCTATGTAAATTTGACCCAATCGCGGCAGTTTTGCCGCGAGGGGGGCGGGGCTTAATGACGTGAATCGTTAGGCCCCGCCCCCAACGGCCCCCTGCTGCTTCTCTTACCCGGGCTTCTCCCGGGAAGAGATTTATAAAGGTATTTAAGTATGCTCGGAAGCTGCTCTGTGCTCTAGGCACTGTACATGCAGAAAACAACACTCAGTTACTCCCATAGTGCTGAGCAGCTGCGGCGTCAACATCATGACGTAACGCCGCGGTCACTCAGCTCTGTGGGAGTGATTCCCAGTTTCGCACTACTGTATCCACTCCCGGAGTCTGGACTGAGAAAGGCTGAGTCTGTCTGTGAGTGACACAGATTCGACTTCACAGTTCAGCGGGCACAGCAGCTGCTATTAACATCAGTAACAGCTAGGCTGCACCCACACTGCTGCAGAACTGTGGCACCCTCTCCCAAAGTGGTACCTGGTGCGGACCATCCCCATTAGTACACCACTCCCTGTACCTTTTACCAGGAACTCAGGAAACCAGGGGAGGGCTTAACTAATACAGCAGCCAACATGTCTACAAATCTGGTGAATCCTCCATCTAGGCCGTACATCAGCATGACCCCATGTAGGCCTAAGCACCATCCTCACCTCAGCATACAGTCTTGTAGATCTCTACAACATAGTGGTTCCCACTATTCCTATACTCTAATAATCATGCACCCTATGGGCCTGATTCAGAACCACATGCAATGCTGATGTTCATATAGTTGAGTAATCCCAGATCTATCATCCAAGCACTAACTATTGGTGCGTACACACTACACGATATGCTCCCTGAGCGATATCGTGTAGTGTGTCCCCGGCAGGCTGTGCTCAATGTCGTTCATGACATTGAGCACAGCCGCTGAACGATATCATTAACGATATCGTTCAGCGCGGGCTCTCTCCCCCATTCCCCGACATGCAGCAACCTGACAAGGTCGTCAGGTTGTGCTGCATGTTCAGGCGATGGACAATGTCGGAAACGACCAGCGGGAGTGCGCATCGCTGGTCGTTTCCGACATAAAAGTGCACGATTAGTGCACGATTACTGAGCGATTGCACGATTACGATGTCGTAATCGTGCAGTCGCTCAGTAATATCGCCCAGTGTGTACCCACCATATGCCTGACGCTAACCATGCCTGACACTGCATAGCCTCCAAGATTAAATAAAGGATGTCCAGTGTATATAAATTGTAGGTGACGTAATATTCCCACTTCTAACTGCCAAAACATTAAGGGGTAAATTTACTAAAGTGAGAATTTTTAGAAGTGAGTTTTAGAAGAGATGTTGCCCATAGCAACCAATCATATTCTACTTAATATTTAAGTAGCACATTCTAGAAGATAATAGCTAGAATATGATTGGTTGCTATGGGCAACATCTTTTCTAGAACTCACTTCTAAAAACTCTCATGTAACCCACCTTCAGTGTGCTGTGTGGTACATAGGTGCATTTGGAGTGATACACCTCCTATTGCCTCAGGCTAGCTCTCCAGGGTGTGGGCAATACCTGAGAAGGGGGTCCCTGCCCAAGCAGGCTTTATAATAGTCACACATATAGATACAGGTATAGACACATACAGTAACAGTTCTTTTGAATAACTTGGGCGCCAGACCTTCTCTTATAAAAATATACCACTTTATTTCTCTCCTCCTGCACATGACTTTAAAGGACAAGAATATGGTTACAGCAGCTTCTCCTCTCCCTCCAGCTCAGATACTTGGCATGTCAGATGGTATAGGACAATCTTATGGATATGGTTACATTACATCACACTCTTCTTCACCAGCACAGTCTTTAGGCACAGTCACAATGAATGCTTTGCATTTTGCACACACAGGTCAACCTGGCCCTTTGCTGGCTGGTGCCTGTAGTTCTCCACTTCATACATGCAGGTCCACCTGGCCCTTCGCTGGCTGGTGCCTGTAGTTCCACAGCTTCACACACATCTCACATAATTTCTTTTGCACTCTGTATATTGTCTAAGAAGAGACAAAGAGACAGAGTGTCTCATACGCAGTCTGCCTCTCTCTGCTCCCCTTCTCTTTCACATGGGACAGCAATACATAGACTTTTCTATTGCAGCTATCACACTCTCAGCAGCAGCCCATCCCTCTCTTACTGGAAGGGCTCCTATAGCCACACTGCTACCACAGTGACCCCCCTTTAATGGCTGCTGGGGGGCTTTTATGCATAAGGGACTCCTCTGGTACCTTAACAGTAAAAGCTCCTGGGGAATTCCTCTTCCCCATCACTTCAACACATATACTTGCGTCTCTTACCCCTCTCATGGGTGCTAAACATTTCACTGGGCGGCTCACACTGCAACCTTCCAGCTTTCTCTGTGGTCTCTCACAGACTTTATCTCAGTGGTCTCACTCCAGACCTATTTCTCCTTTGGCGTTAGATGTGCATCGTGGCAGTCACCACGGCCCCGCCAATCTCCCCTTGCCAGGGGAGCACATGGGCTACATTTCTGCTTCCAGCTTTGACTCTTCCCAAAGATGTCTGCTCTTTCCCAAATTCTTCTTCTCAATCCCCTTTGTTCTTACTCCCCCCTCCTTTCTCTTATCTGACTGCTACACACCCAGTCTTCCCATCCCTGTGTGTCTATCTCTCCAGCCCCTCCTTTAACTGAAAACTGATCCCCAGGGTCTCAGGAATGTAATATCTACAACAGGAAGCAAGCTTTAACACTGAGAGGGGTGTATTTACAAATAACATCCCTTAGAGGGTGTTACACTCACTTTAGTAAATTTAGCCCTAAGGGTTATATTTACTAAAGTGTGGGTTTTTAGAAGTGGAGTTGTTGCCCATAGCAACCAATTAGATTGCTAGCTATTATCTTCTAGAAGATGCTAGATAATGTCAGGAACACCGATATCAGGTCCCAACGTAGAGCCCAGCCAGCAGAATTACTTACCTCTGCTCTCCGCTTCGTGGGCCTGGGCAGCCACTGGATTTCTTCATGTCAATGCTCCAGCTGCAGGGCGCAGACCTCTCCTCCATGCTGACTGGCATCCCTAGAGCTGTACAGAGTCTCCAGTTCATGGGCGTGGCCATCTTGTTGTAGCCAGAGTCTACCTGTGTTTCCGGGTGGCAGTCGGGAAGCCGACGGACGTAATCCCGACCACCGGCTTCCCGACTGTCTAATCCCGGCAAGGGTCTAAAGACAGGCGTCAAAATCTCGACGCCTGTCATTAGACATATGCCGGGAGACCGACGTCAGGCATCCCGATCGAAGGGACGCCGGGCGTCGAGCGCGGATAGCCGTGGGGGGGAGGGTTAGGTTTAGGGTTCCTGAGGGGGACTTAGGGTTAGGCACTCCCCCGGGAGGTTAGGGTCAGGCTAGGGGTAGGAGGGGTTAAGCACCCTCGGGGGGAGGTTAGGGTTAGGCACTCCCCCAGGGGACTTAGGTTTAGGCAGCGGGGAAGGGGGAGTTAGGTTTAGGCACTTAGAGGGGGGATTAGGGTTAGACACTGGGGGGGAGGTTAGGGTTAGGCTTAGGGGTAGAATAGGTTAGCAAAATACTTACATTAGGATGATCGAGATTTTCACTGCTGCCGCGATGCGTCCGGCGGTAAATCGTACTGATTCCGTGTTTCCTGTCAGCTGGGACTCAATCACCAATCAGCAACAGGTATAAAAACATATAAAAACACTTGGTGGATGATCATTCAGTACAGTGTCTTCTCAAGTCCGAGTATTTGGCTCCTGATATAATTTGATCTTGGAATTCCTGTTATCCTCGTGTCCTGCTCCGTGTCGTAAGATGCCACTTTGGATACAAAGCCTGCAGCACCTAAAGATGCCACTTTGAATACAAAGCCCACAGCACCTAACAACGCCACTTTGGGTACAAAACCTGCAGCACCCGTTCATGCACATCTGTGTACTTTGTCCATATCACCGTGACACATTTCAGTGTACTATATCTGGAGTTCAACACAACATTGTGTACACAAGACTCACTCTAATCGCAAGCCTATGACGTCACAGTCGAGCTGGATTTACCTCTACACCTTTGACCCAGGATTCCCGTCTCATCTTACTGGGTGAACTCCGGTGACTCGGACTCAGGATTCCTGCCTCTGTCTATTGAGGAAAACTCAGCATCAGTTGACTAGTGTCCTGCTTGTGGAGTTCATGCACTAATACCAGTCGTCCCACTCCTACTACACTGCTGCATTCTTGTCACAGGTTCATGTTCTTATCTTTTTGTTCTGATTCTACCCATCATTCCCAATTCTCCGCTGTTTGTTCAATAAAACCTTGCATTCTTTCAAAAGCTACCAAGAGTCAAGTCTTAATTCTCCAATGAGGAAAAGCTATCTAAAACCTCCTCAGTTCTTGCTACCATGGTCTCAGCCCGCAGAGTCTGACTCATCTCAGGAGGCCAACTTTCGTAGAGTTGCGACAGGTTATACAGGCCTGATGAATCCCGAACAGGTTCAGGCTTCAGGGGCTCACACCTTGCATAATCTAGCGGCTCGACTAGAGGCACAGGAGAATACACAAGCACGAGTACTCCAATGCTTACAGGAACTGTCAGTGTGTTTGGACCAGCTCCAAGTTGCTCCTCTGCCTACTGCAACCGTTTCTTCGGCCTCTCCGGTGCCGACATCAATGACCACTGAATCTCAATTACGTCTCCCGACCCCAAATAGTTTTGATGGCAACCCCAAGAATTGCCGCAGGTTCCTTAGCCAGTGTGAGGTACACTTCGAACTTCTCCCACAGAATTTTCCCTCTCCTAGAGCTAAAGTTGCATATATTATCTCTCTCTTGACTGAGAAAGCATTGGATTGGGTGTCCCCACTATGGGAGAGAAATGATCTGCTAGTTTCAAATTAACAAGAATTTATTCGTTCCTTCAAGAGGATATTCGACAAGCCGGGCAGGTTTGTCGTCTAGTTTCAGACAGTAGCAGCTGAGCTACAGTGGAATAACGAAGCTTTGAAGGTCGCCTACTGGAATGGACTCTCTGACAGGCTAAAGGATGAGCTGGTCACACGGGATCTACCGGACAACCTGGAAGACCTGATATCCCTCAGTGTCACGATTGACCTACGTATACGTGAACAGGGTGTCGAAAAAAGTCGAAGTGACCATTTCAGGGCTCGTCCACTACCTCAGCCACGCATCTCAACTTCCGTCAATGAGGAAGCGATGCAGGTCAATCTGGCTAAATAACGGAGGAAGAAAAATTGCGTAGGCGTCAACAGAATTTATGCCATTATTGTGCCGCCCCAGACCATTTCCTGAATAAGTGTCCTTTACGGCCGGGAAATGGACGAACCTAGGACCTCATTCAGAGTCTCTCGCAAGCGGCCATTCAATCGCATCCAGCGTATGCAAATTTTTCAAAGTGACGCCATGGGAAGCGATCGCTCGCCAAGGCACAAGCACACCCACTTTGGCTGTGCGAGCGATCGCTCTGTGTATGCTGACACCTATTGGCCTATGTTGAGACGCCCACTTGCGCACGTCATCTCCAGGAAGTGTATTAAAACATTGGTACATCGAGCACCATCGGTTGCGATCGCAGCACTTGTGGTTGCCTTACCCTGCCGCAAGCACTGCGAGGATTTCAGTGTAAAAAACAAGCATGTGAAGTGTACTATGACGCTGCCTGTTAATTATGCATGCTTTAAAAACGAAACACTCAGGCACGCCTGCATTCGCACCGCCACTCCCCCGTTATTAGTGTCCTGCCCCTGTTACCACCCACAAATGGCCTCTCCTGTCACTCATTTCACTGGGCTGTCTTTGCTGGGCGATCGCACAGAGTAGTTTGTGCACACGCAGAACGAAGCATGAGCGTGCGCATTTGCAAACCATCGGGCCACTTGCTAGCGCACAGTGCTTGAGAGAGACTCTGAATGAGGTCCCTAGTCTGCAAGGGGGAGGTCAGACTAGGGGTTCTCACTGCAACCTTCCCAAATCAAGATTGTTCCATTCCTGTCGAGGATATCAAGTCCCACTTTCAAGAGTTTGCCACCCTAATTGATTCCGGTGCGTCCGGAAATTTAATTTCTTCATCTATTGTTCAGCAACTAGCTGTCCCTGTTTACCTTTTGTATCATCCTATTACTCTCACTGCGGTTAACGGGACACGTATCGATAACGGCATAGTCACCCATACAACCAAAGACCTCAAAATGAAGATCGGAGCCCTACACATGGAGCAGATAGAGGACCTCATTCAGAGTTGGTCGTTGCGGCCGCACGGTCGTACGCCACCGATGTTCGCTAAACTGCACATGCGTAAAGTTCGCAATGCGCGTGCGCAAACTAGCTGTTACGATCAGAAATTTCTCTCTCCTTGAACACAGCCAGGTCGTTAGTTTGAGTGACAGAATGAACCGTTTGTGGGTGGTAACAGGGGAAGGTGCTTGAAAACGGGGGAGTGAAGATCCGAACGCAGGCGTGCCTAATTATGCGAACAGCGTTTAATGGGAGTGCATAATTAACAAAGTAGTGTCATGGCACATGTGACATGGGAGGCTTTGTACACTGACTTGATCGTATTGCTTAAGAGAGAGTATGGTCAACCTTAAGCTCTACGACCAGCTCCGATGGTTCCTGATGGTCGCGATTAATCCTTATATCCCAGGAGATGACGTGTGTTGTGATCGAGAAGGGGGCGTGATTTAGTCTTACGACCGCTTCTTACCCTCGGTCGTTCAGCTAACGATCTCATCTTAGGACCGCAACTTGTGATCGCTTCATTTGCATATCCGGCCCCTTTCCCCTACGTCCGTGCGGCCGCAACGACCGACTCTGAATGAGGTCCAGAGTTCCTAGTCATCCCAGCCACTACTCATGAAGTAGTTCTTAGATTGCCGTGGCTACGGAAGCACAATCCTCATAATGACTGGTCTAATGCTCAGCTTCTGTCCTGGAGCTCCCAGTGTCATCAGCAATGCCTGGATCGAGTGGTTCGAGTTGCGGACACCAAGGCTCTTCTTGCTAATGATCTTCCCCGTCAGTATCAGGACTTTGCCTATGTATTTTCTGAACAAGCGGACGATAAACTGCCACCTCATCGGCCTTGGGATTGCCTCATAGATCTGATGCCCGGAAAAGTGCCTTGCCAGGGGTCGTACATACCCCCTGTCAATTCCTGAGATCCAATCCATGTCCCAATATATTCAAGAGAATCTACAGAAGGGATTTATCTGGCCTTCCTCTTCTCCCACAAGTGCTGGGTTCTTTTTCGTCAAGAAAAAAGATGGTGGGTTACGACCATGCACCAATTTTCGAGGCCTTAACGACATCACTATTAAGAACAAATATCCATTGCCTCATCACAGAACTCTTCGACTGGGTTAAGGGCACCCATATCTTTTCAAAACTGGATCTCAGAGGAACTTATAATCTAATAAGGATTCGTGAAGGGGATGAATGGAAAACCGCGTTCAACACCCGGGACGGGCATTATGAATATTTAGTGATGCCCTTTGGTCTCTGCAATGCCCCCACAGTGTTTCGTCAATGAGATCTTCAGGGACGTTCTATACCAGTTTGTAATTGTCTGCCTGGACGATATTATTATCTCTTCTAGTGACCTCAGTACCTACCTACAACATGAGAGAACTGTTGCTCCGATTGCTTGCCAACAATCTCTTTGGGAAATTATCAAAGTGTGTTTTCGAGGTTCTTACCATTGCATTTCTTGGATACCTGATCTCCGGTTCAGAATTGCAGATGGACACTGAGAAACTCAAGGCTATCCAGGATTGGGTCTTGCCCACTTCGTTGAAGACTATTCAGAGCTTTCTAGGCTTCTCAAACTATTACAGGAAATGTATCAGGTCCTTCTCCACCATTGTGGTGCCTATCACAGCTATGACCCGAAAGAGAGCCAATCCGGCTAATTGGTCTCCAGAAGCCCTTACCGTCTTTCATACTCTCAAACAAGCTTTCACCTCTGCACCAATTCTTCTACAACCTGACATTGAAAAATCCTTTGTCCTAGAGGTGGATGCATCTGTGTACACAGTGGGAGCAGTCTTGTCTCAGACATCTCCGGAAGGGAAGCTCGTATCCTGTGAGTTCTTTTCATGCAGATTCTCCCCTGCCGAGAAGAACTACTCCATCGGGGACCAAGAACTGTTGGCCATTAAGTTGGCTCTGGAAGACTGGAGATACCTGTTAGAACTAGCAAAACACACAATAACCATTTACATGGATCACAAAAAGCTCCTATACTTGAAGTCGGCTCACTGCTTGAATCCTTGCCAGGACCGCTTGGTGCTATTTTTCTCCCATTTCGACTTTGTCTTGAAATATCGCCCAGAATCTTTGAATATCAAAGCTTATGCCCTGTCCAGGCCCATGTTGGAGGAAGAGGAGCAAACTTCTTTGCAAGAGTATCCCATTGTCAATCCTCTGGCCTTTGCGACCACTGATGTATCGTCTACTCCTCCTTGGGGAAAAACCTTTGTCGCTCTCGAACTACAGAACAAGTTGTTATCTTGGGCTCACGATTCCCTTTTCTCCCGCCACTCTGGTGTGCGGAAAACATACTTCTTTCTTCAACGGAAGTATTGGTGGCCCTCCATGAAAACTGAGGTGCAATAATTTATTTGGTCCTGTCCCAAGTGTGTTCAACATAAAAACTCCCAACGATCACCTGCAGGGTCACTCCATCCCCTCTCAATTACAGTTAAACCTTGGACACATTTATCGATGGACTTTATCACAGATTTACCAGAATCCAGAGGGTTTACCATCATATGGGATTATAGTGGATCGTTTCACTAAGATGGCTCACTTTGTCCCTCTGCCACATCTACCTACTGCTGCCACGTTGGCACGACTATTTGTTCAGGAGATCTTTCGTTTACACGGACTACCACAGGAGATGGTCCCGGATCGTGGAGTCCAATTCGTGTCCCGTTTTTGTCCCGTTTTTGCAAATCAAATTACAGTTTCTTCAGCCTATCACCCTCAATCGAATGGACAAACAGAGAGGGTGAATCAAGATTTGGAAACTTTTCTCAGGATTTACTTGTCCTCTTCTCAGGATGACTGAGCAGATTTGATACCCTGGGCGGAGTTCGCCCACAACCTCCATTACCATTCCTCTATGAGTGTGAGTCCTTTCTTTGCCAACTACGGATTTCATCCGTGCATTCCTGAGTTCCAATCGTCATCCATCATGGAAGTCCCTGCTGCCAGATCTGCTTTATAGCACTTTGCACAGTTTTGTTGATAAGTCCAGTCATCCCTTAAAAAGGCATCACATAGCTACAAAGTTTTTGCAGACAGAAAACGTTCCACTGTGCCCAAATTCTCTCCTGGTGATCGGGTATGGCTTTCGACTAAAATTTGAGAATCAGGGTGCCCACCATGAAATTCGCCCCTCAGTTCATTGGGCCATTTCCAATCAAATGAGTTCTTAACCCTGTGGCATGTAAATTACAGCTTCCTCCTAATCTTTGGATTCAAAACACTTTCCATGTTTCCATGTGCAGACTGCTCGGGGAGTAGAGTTTGAGGTGGTGAAGATCTTGGATTCCCGTTGGTACCAAGGATGATTACAGTACCTTGTGGATTGGAAAGGATATGGCCCTGAAGAAAGGTCCTGGATCAAGGCTGCAGACATACATGCCCCTAGGTTGGTGCACAACTTCCATTCCAGATTTCCTCGGAGTCCAGAGTCCGCCCTTAAAAGGGGGGGGGGGGTACTGTCAGGAACACCGACATCAGGTCCTGACGTAGAGCCCAGCCAGCAGCATTACTTACCTCTGCTCTCTGCTTCATGGGCCTGGATTTCTTCACGGCAACTCTACAGCCACAGGGTGCAGACCTCTCCTCCACGCTGACTGGCGTCCCTAGAGCTGTATGATGTCTTCCTCCAAAATTGCCCACAGAGTCTCCAGTTCATGGGCACGGCCATCTTGTTGTAGCCAGAGTCTATCTGTGTTTCCTGTCAACTGGGACTCAATCACCAATCAGCAACAGGCACTGCTTATAAACACTTCCTGGATGATCATCCAGTGCCTGTACAATGTCTTCTCAAGTCCTAGTATTTGGCTCCTGATATCATTTGATCTTGGACTTCCTGTTATCCTCGTGTCCTGCTCCGTGTCGTAAGACGCACTTTGGATACAAAGCCTGCAGCACCTAAAGACGCCACTTTGGATACAAAGCCCACAGCACCTAACAACACCACTTTGGGTACAAAACGTGTAGCACCCATTGATGCACATCTGTGTACTTTGTCCATATCACCTTGACACATCTCAGTGTACTATGGCCCTCATTCAGACCCACTCGCAAACAGCAGTACGCTCGTTGCGTTCCGATGTTGACTAACCACGCATGCGTCGGTGTTACACTGCGCATGTGCGTACGGCAGATTGCGAGCTTTTTTTCTCTCGTTCCTAAAATAGCGTACAGGAAGTGACATGTCAAATGTGATTGACAGAACAGGGCGTTTTTGGGTGTTGACGGGGGTGGAGATGGAAAAACGCAGGCGTGGCGAGTCATTTTTGGGGCGTACATACATTAGCAGATGCGAACATCAAATGTGTTCGGACCGTCACATACGTCACTGGAACATCCTCTTTCCCTTCAAAATGCTCGCACAGTTTAGGGTCTGGATTACTCGACCACATTGGCGATGGCCTTCTCCTCCGTCCCGGGACTCCATGATGTTGCAGCGATTAATCGCGGGTGGTCACAAAAGCAATTAGTGTTGTATTGAAAACCGGCTTGGTATGTGTTTGGAAAGCAGTTTATTGGGATAGCACAAAACCGTACGCAGGTGGAAATCATACCTGCTAATGTCAGGATTACACAATCAATTGGCGTACATTTTTTTGGGTTTTTTTTGGCCTCAATTTGTTGTTTATGGCCTATTGTGACAATAATGTCATCATGTTTTAATTAGCTCCCCTTTTTTTTTTTAATGTGCAATTTGCATCGTTATGTGATTTTTTAAACGTTCCTTCAAGAGGCCTTTTTTTTATACAAATGAAATGGTTTTTTGTGTCCTTTTTTGCCTTTAGGGCCAGGATTAAATGTAACCCATTTGTACAATAATGTCACAATACAATGTCAGATTTTTCTCATAAATTTATTGTTTAAACACAAACCAATTGGCATAATATTTTTTATTTTTTTTTCTGCCAAAGATACTTTTTATCAAAAATAAATAATCAATAACTGATAACATAAACGTACAAAAATAACTTAAAAACATTTCACAAGAAAGGAGAGGGAAGTTTTGACCAGAAAGGAATATGAGCCAAGCACAGAAGGAGTGTGGGAAAAGTCGCCATTGCTGTCACCGTTTTTTCGCCCGTTTGGATGGGGGAGGGTGGGCGCCAGACCGGGTCCGGGATGCCATCGGGCTGGCCTGTCCAGAGGCAGATGTTGTGGCCTCTGGACTAGGCACAGGGCTAGGCACATTTGGAGGATTGGCTGATGTTGTGCCAGAGGTGGAGGATCCTGATGTTCTGGCAGGAAGGGAGGTCGGCTCCACCATGTGCTGGCGAACGAGCTGCTCCAGGGCATCGGCGATGCGGATGTTGGCCCTGGTATTTTCCGCCAGGGCCTGACCAATGGTCACGTTGGCCGCAGCATTTTGCTCCAGGGCCTCAGCCACCCGTATCAGACTGGCGTCCATCCTCTGCAGAATCTCCGTATGGAAATCCGATTTGAAATTGAGTTCTGTGAGGAGGCCCACTGCCTGCGAGGGGGCACGCCCTGGACTGGCTTCTGCAGGGTCCTCAGCCGGATGTACTGGTTCCTCCCCTGCAGAGCCAGCAGAAATTCTGCGGCCAAGGCTTCCCTCTGGAGCAGACTCATCCGCCTGTGTCTCTGTTGGAAAAATGAGAAAAGAGTCACATTAGAATCTACATATTGGCACAATAGCATTTCAGAGTTGGTGACATCACAATACTTACCTGGGCCAATATGAGGAGCCGCAAAGTCTGGCATGTCCGTATCCATGTTGGACACGCCAAACACCTCCACAGGCTGCACACACCCCTGTGCCAGCTCTTCTAAATCCGTCAACTCCAATGACACAGGGGTGGGACCCCCACCTGTCCCCCTTGCATGCCTAGCCCTGTCCGCGAGTTTTTGCTTTAGGCGATATTTGAAGTCGCCCCATTTGTGGGGAAAAATGGAAGCCATTATCCTTTGGTTTAAAATGGGGTTTGTTTTTAGGGGGGGCAAGGGTTTACTTACCGCCGTTTGACATCCCGGGCTAGACGGACATAATCACCCACTCTATTGACAGCAACGGCTACCTCTTCCCACATTCTCCACTTCTGGCTTAGACTCATATTCCTGTCTGCCTGTGGCAGGATGTCCACACACTTCTAGATCAAAACCTCCATCTCCTTTCTTGTGAAATGTGGCTGCCTTTTTTTTTTGCCCGCTTTGGCCGGAATACTGGGCCCAGCAGCCTCTTCCATGTCATCCTCCTCACCTATTTGTGTAAATTTACAGAATTCACAAAATCACAACTTGCCTAATCTTATGTTTCAAATTAATCGTTGATAGAACATGCATGAAAGACTTACCGCCTGACTCTTGTGCATTTTTTCCCTGGTCTGTCGCCATGTCTGAGGTCCAAACAAGAAATACACCAGAATTTGAATGTGTTTTCGTGACGTATTTATACATGCGTCCTTATTTTGCGGCCGCATCATTGATTGTGCGGCCCTATGATCCCTCCTTAATTTGTGCGGGAAACGAAACACTATTTATGGCTTGGTGTGTCTCAAGTCGAGGTGGCGTTTTTGGATTGTTGGAGGTTATCTTGGCTGGAGTTTATTGATTGCGTAGAAAGGAGTTGGAGGTTGGAGATTCGTTTGTTGGTTAGATTTGCGTTTTTTTTCCCGTTATCTTTGTTGGTTTATATTTTTGGGACCTCGTTTGTTGATTTGGTAAGTTTTGTGAAGTCTAACTTTTGTTCAATTGTTGTTTCATTGTGTTTCGTATATTTTGTAATTTTTGGATACCTAATTTATTCTATTTTAGATTTTGTTTATTTTCGACCCCAAAGACCTTTTGATTTTGCATCTTAGATATTTGCTCTTGGTAAGTCCATTTTTTATCTTGTATTAGCGAACTAATTAGCGCATTTTTAGTAGTTACTCTTGTGACTTGTATTAGCGAACTAATTAGCACATTTTTAGTAGTTACTCTTGTGACTTGTATTAGCGAACTAATTAGCACATTTTTAGTAGTTACTCTTGTGACTTGTATTAGCGAACTAATTAGCGCATTTTAAACAGCTTAATAATCATTCTAACTTTTTGATGGTTTAGCTTTCGCTTTTTGAGCCAACATTTCGACCCGTTTTGATGTACTGTGTTAAATGTCGCTTTGCGGTTTTGCTAAATGGGTGTTTGGCATATTTGAACTTTGGTCTAGCACAAAATGTATCAACAAAAATGCACAGAGTGAAATGTGTCAAGTAATTTTGTTGTTTATTTTCAGTTTGGACGTATCATGACAATACCCCGGCATGTAAGCAGCAATGGATGGTATCATCAAGCTAAGTTGTTTTAATATAGTTTTGGGGTGGGTCAAAAGCCTTACTTTGAAATTTTTGAATTTCAGTTTGATCTGGGGCGGATTGTTCTGGCCATGCTCCCGGAAGCCGACCAACCTCAATCTCATCCCAGGCGTAGGCATCGTAGGCATGCAAGGCCCCAGATATTTCGAACACGTGTCACCCTTTTTGGAATGCCCGATGATGAGGTTTTAAGACGCTACCGTCTACCTCCCAAAATCATCATAGACACTCTCTCATTAATAGAAAGTGATCTTGAGCGGCAAATTGACAGTCCAACAGCAATACCACCACTGACGCAATTTATGGCGGTGTTACATTTCTGTGCCTCAGGATCGTTTCAAACAACGGTGGGAATAGTGGCGGGCATCTCCCAATCCTCCTTTTCCCGGATCCTGAGGGCAGTGATGGAGGCACTTTTCAAGCACCTCCATCATTTTATTCAAATGCCTTTGGATATGGGTGCCCTTAGTGTGGCCAAGGCCAATTTTTACCAAATAGCTGGCTTCCCACACATCATAGGGGTTGTGGATGGTACTCACATACCACTTCAGCCTCCAGCACGGCTGGAGGCAATATTTAGAAACAGGAAACACTATCACTCCCTGAATGTAATGGTGGTATGTGATGCCTCCCTCCAGATCCAGTCCCTGAATGCTAAGTTACCAGGAAGTGCACATGACTCCTTCGTCATCCGGCAATCAGGGATATGGCAGAAATTAACCAACCTACAAGCTGGTGATGCGTGGCTTCTGGGTAAGTGGAGACCTTTAGTACATAACAATGTTAAGCTTGATACACAGTGTTCCTGATGTTGTCTCTTATTTTTCACAGGAGACAGTGGATACCCTTGCATGTCCTGGCTGCTCACTCCTTATTTGGCTCCCACACCAGGCCCACAAAGTGAGTATAATTCCGCACTTACAGCCACCAGGCAAGTGGTGGAGCGCTGTATCGGCCTTTTAAAAGGCAGATTCAGATGCCTCCACCGCTCTGGTGGCGAGCTCATGTATTTGCCGGATATGGTGTCGAAAATTGTGGTCCTGTGTGGGATATTTAACAACATCGCCATAAGGAGTGGTGTCCCAATGCAGCCAGAGGATGCCTTACCTGAGGATGGCACCCCCGAGGTTGGTCGGAGGTCAGTATGTGGGGGGGCCATACGCGATGATGTGGTGGCCAGATTTTTTAGGTAAGTTTGACCCAAACTACAGTGTTTATACCTAATGTGTTTGTGTTTGTTTGCGAACATCTAATTTATTTATTTTTTTTCACCATCTTCTGTTTGTTCACATAATCTTTGCCACTCCAACGCTCACTACTTCCTGCTACCCTTACCAAACCTGGATCTGGTGATTTTGTCCATATATTCTGGAACCCATATCGCAACGCCATGTTTGTGGAATCATGTTGGCATGGTCCTTCGTCAACCAGTTCTTGATTGTTTTTTTTAATTAAATATTTTATTTGTATGTGTTGTATTTGAGATTATCACTGTTTTTTTTTTTTGGGACTGACCACTTTGATTTCTCATTTATGTTGTGAATAAATGTTTGGAGAGTGAAATGGTCTTCCTTTTTTTGGACGTTAACAGCAAGTGTAACCAGGTTAACACACCTTACATTTGACTAAGGGGTAATCCAGTACTGACACCAGTTGATGTAAACTGAAATATGTTTGCAGGTTCCCAACCCACACCAAAAGGAAGCCTGTCCAAACCTTTGGATTTTGAAGATTGGCCTAAGCAGCTTGCACACCAACTAGGAACCTGTAAAATGGCGAAATATCTAATTGACACTACACCCAAAAAGGGAAATGACATTGTTACTGTTATGTGTTTCTTGTGGCTGTTTAACATACAAATACAAAATACAATCTAACTTTTAAAAAAGGGAAATCCTTGCAGGAACAGTCTACTTATGTCAGGGAAAACTATTTTTGTTTTTGAAAAAAAGAATGAGCCAGAACGTATATTAGAACTACAAAATTTATTTACAAAATGAAAATAAACAAAAAAAACTACTGGCGAAGGATGCCAGACAGCCGGTCAAGGGCCACAAGAATGCCAATGACATGTTGGCGCATCTGGCCAACACAATCGTCCACCTCTTGTCGACGCCTCTGTTCCTCTGTGGGTGAGAAAAGTGTGTGGATTAATAAAACAATAGGGAATCCACATTAAAAAAACAAAAACACAACGAAATCACTCCTAAACCGAAAAAAGAAAAACCAAAACAAAAAGGGGGTGCTGCCAAAAATACAAGGCCTATGTACAAATTCACACAGGTGTGATATGTGTATGTTGAAATCAGCAGGAAGAGGTAAAGGCAAACTGCTAAATCACCAAAAGTAAACCAAACAAGCACGAATAAAGGCACGACACATGATTACATACAAACAGTTTGTGGTTAAAAAAAATGAGAAAGAAAAACATACCGGGAGCCAAAACGGGAGCTCCGGAAGTCCCTCCATGTTCCTCCTCGGAGGAGCCTTCATTCCCCAAAGAACGGGGAGGGGTAATGATGGACTCCGGGGAGGGGGTAATTGGAAGAGGGGTGGGTGGAGGAGAGGGGGAAGTGGGACGGAGGGGAAGGAGGCCCGACAGTTCCGGGAGAGGGTCTGGGAAGGCTGGGGAGGAGTGGGGTATAGGGGAAATATTTGGGGTGGAGTGTTGGCTGGGGGTTGGGGATAGTGGCCGGGAACGCCGTCTGGCCGGACGGTGACGGCGTAGTCTTGGCTGTCCTCCTAAAATATGTCAAACAAATTGAGGTTAGTTTCTGGGCAAATCCGGGGCCCAAATAAAAAAAAAAAAACCAGCAACAAAAAACATGCAAAAAGGAGTAGAATGAAAAAAACAGAAATAGAGGGAAAACAAGCACACGCTGATATGAGGACAAATAATTAATAGGACAGACAGGAAAACATGCACACGCAGATATGAGGACAAATAATTAATAGGACAGACAGGAAAACATGCACACGCAGATATGAGGACAAATAATTAATAGGACAGACAGGAAAACATGCACACGCAGATATGAGGACAAATAATTAATAGGACAGACAGGAAAACATGCACACGCAGATATGAGGACAAATAATTAATAGGACAGACAGGAAAACATGCACACGCAGATATGAGGACAAATAATTAATAGGACAGACAGGAAAACATGCACACGCAGATATGAGGACAAATAATTAATAGGACAGACAGGAAAACATGCACACGCAGTTTGCCCCACAAACACAAACATGAAAACCACAATACATAACACTTACTTTCAAGGATCTGCATGCGAAAGCATGCCAGCAAGCGGGGCGTTCGCCGTTGCAGGTCTGACCACCTGCGCTCCAGCTGCCCGATGTTGCGGCGTGAACCCAACGACCGCAGGCGGGACCGTGCCTCCGCATACGCGGATCGCTTCTCGCGGTTGGTGATGGGTGGAGGCTGGCTGGTGATCCGCCTATCCATCACCTCCGTAAGCACCAGCAGCTCGCGCCTGGTGAATGCGGAGGCTCTCATGATGGCAATGGAGTTTTTCATACAAAACATTTTTGATAAAGTGTGGCAAAAATTTCTGATTGGCTAATGTATTTTGGAAATTAACAGGAGCAATTTTATTGGTTAGTGTATGAGTCATGTGTTCAACAGGGCCAGAAATCTCTGGAGAGTTATGATAGGCTTGATGCAGTGACATGCGTTTGCAAATTTAAATAAAGAAATGAACCCTGGAAAATATGCGGGGATCCACAGCAATAGAACAATTGTTTACTTGTGGTTCACATGTTTTTTGAACAATAAAAGCGAATGTTCCATCCGTACGTATTCTGCGGGTAAACACAAACACGGACAAGAGTAAAGTTTCTTGCATTGTGTTGAAAAAAAAAAAAAATTAAGCTAATTGATACATTGATTGGCATGATACGATTGAGGGAGGTAGGCAGAATAAAGGAGCAGGTAATCGACATCTGACAAGGCCACTTCCGGTTTCACTTGTGCGTGCGTTCCCTTCAAGCCATTTCGGGGATGTACGCTCGCTATTTCGCACGCTCGTTAGTTAGAGGAGGGGTCGCCTGAGTTTAGGGAGGAATTTTAGATGCGAACGAAAATACGAGCGAGCCATTGAATTTAAATAATTTTGTACGTACGCCTAACGTACGTGCGCCCGCTTGCGAGTGGGTCTGAATGAGGGCCAATATCTGGAGTTCGACCAAACATTGTGTACACAAGACTCACTCTCATCGCAAGCCTATGACATCACAGTCTAGCTAGATTTACCTCTACACCTTTGACCCAGGATTCCGTCTCGTCTTACTGGATGAACCCCGGTGACTCGGACTCAGGATTCCTGCCTCCGTCTATTGAGGATAACTCTGCATCATCTGACTAGTGTCCTGCTTGTGGAGTTCATGCACTAATACCAGTCGTCCCACTCCTACTATGCTGCTGCATTCTTGTCACAGGATCATGTTCTGGACTTTTTGTTCTGATTCTACTCATCATTCCCAATTCTCCGCTGTTTGTTCAATAAAACCTTGCATTCTTTCAAATGCTACCAAGAGTCAAGTCTTAATTCTCCTATGAGGAAAAGCTATCTAAAACCTCCTCAGTTCTTGCTACCACGTTCTCAGACCGCAGAGTCTGATTCATCTCAGGAGGCCAACTTTCGTAGAGTCGTGACAGATAAATAAGTTGAATCTGATTGGTTGCTATGGGCACTACACCCATGGTCACACACAGTGCCCCAAAGCCGCAGCATGGTTGTCATGCTGTGGCCATTTGGGGATGGGGAGGGGTGGCGTAGGCCATGCGCGTCACCCATTTTCTGGGAGTGCCAAGGCCAGGGTCTGTGTCGGAGCATGCAGATTTCCTGGCCTCGCAAGCGGGCAGGGGACAGTCAGTCTGAGTAAGCGTCAGCGTACTCAGATGGCCGATGCTGGAAACACAAATGGTCACGATGTTGATCCGATGCTGGGTCTTTGGATGCAGCACATTGGATTGCATATGATGACAGGAGGCGTCTTTTTCCCTCACGTGCCTCCTGCAGTATTAGCATATTTACACATCGCTACTGTGTCCAAAGACGCAACAGTGATGTGTTCTGTGGCCATCTTTGATCAGCCGCATTGTTAGATGGCTGCCAATTATCACCTGTGTGACACGTCGACCATTTTTGTGTCGACCATTTTCATGTCGAACTTTTGACCGTTTCAACCTTGTACCAGACAACCTTTTTAAATGTCGAACTTTAGTGTCTAAAAAGCAGACAAGACTTGATATCACCCATCAGTTCTCCAGAATCGACGAGCCTGCATAGATCGTTTACACCCCTGCCTCTTTGTATCCCCTGAATCCTGTCACATCTACAAAGGAGGATATTTTAGCTCTTCGGCCTATTATTACTGCCTTCATGGAGTCTCTGGAAGCTAAGCTTGACAATGCAGTGACCTCCATCAAGTCAGACATATCTTTTCTGGCAAGCCAAACCTCTAAACTTGAGTCTCACCAAGACAGCATACAAAAAGCTTAACAAGAAACAAATATAGACCTGGACTATATCGCTAATAAACTGACTGAGCTCCGCAATAAGAATGAGCAATTGGATAATCGAGACCAGTGCAATAACATCCGTATCTGAAATGCGTCTGTATCAGTAACCCAGGATGCCTTGGAATAATATTTCCAGTCCCTTTTCTCTCTCTTGATCCCTGATCGTGGCTCATATACACTGCCCTTTGAAAAAGTTCATAGAGCTCTCTGACAAAATTCCTAAGAATAAACCCCCTCAGGACATTATTCATTTTCTCAGCTTTAAGGAAATATACTATGTTCTTGCTCAAACTTCACGACAATGCTAAATTGCAATTCTAACAAGATCTTGCACTGATGACGATCGCTAAGAAGAGAGACCTTTGCGAGTTGATCAGGGCTATTTGTGATAGAGGTATTCGTTACAGATGGGAATATTCCTTCAAACTTATTGTAGATCTTAATGACAAGATGGTTGTTATCAGAAACCTCAAGGCTGCAAGGATCTCTTAACACACTTGGAGGAATTTGTTCCTGTTCACCCACTATGGCCCTGAGCACAACTGATGACTGCATGTGTTCTAACGCAGTTTTCTATTTGACTACCTGGCATCCTGTATGGTAACCCCTTTCTCCTGATCATAATTCCCGAAGCCGGCCGCCGCAGTTTAGAGGAAGAGGCCAGGAAATCTCCATCACATGAGGGAGATCCTGGCCTCTTCCCTCCCCCCCAATGGTGGCGACATATTTTGAGACCCATTATGCCCACTCCTGTGAAACCCTGAGTCATCTGCAAAAAATCTATACCCTAAATTGGATAAGTATCTCTTTGAGCAATCTAAAATGCCATTCCATGAATATAGTATCCAGTACCTGGATACTGAGAAGATACAAACCATTTTGGATTTTCAATAACACCAGGATTTAAAAGCAATCCAAAAAATTCTTGTGGTTAACTAATTATTATAGACAGTGGCTCCCATTAGAACTTTAACAAAAAACAAGCCAATACCCAAGAATAGACTCAGGAGGCTCTGGCGGCTTTTCAAGCATTGACAAAGGCCTTCTCCAGTTCTCAAGCAACCTGATATATCCCTTCCATATTTTTTTAAAAGTAGATGCTTCCCCTGAAGTAGTTGGTGATGTACTATCCCAACATTTTGCTGATAATAAATTAAATCTCTGTTGATACTTTTCAAAAAAGTTTTCCCCTGTGGAGATAAATTATACAATTGCGGACAGAGAAGTACTAGCCATGGCTTGGCTTTCGAGGAATGGAGGTATCTCCTTGAATGTGCCATTTTCCCAGTGACCACCTTCACTGAAGAGTCTTCTACATCTGTGAATGGCTCAATGCCTAAATCCCTGTAAGGCATGCTGGTCTCTCTTACTTTCTTATTTCAATTTGTCCTTGTACAAAAAAACTTAAAGCCAATGCCATATCTAGGGTCTACCACCCCGAAGACTACGAAACTTTGAAGCTTTGCCCCATCTTGGACCCAGCGAGCATATGTTTAACCTCCACCACTACTGTTTCTAAAATTTCTCCGGGGAAGACTTTTGTTGCTTCTGGTCTTCATCACAATCTAGTCTTCAGGGCACATTCTCTGGATATGCTGGAGAGCGGAAAACCTCTTAAGCAAAACTATTTTTAAGCAATATATTTCTGCTTGCGCCAAATGAGCACAGTTTAAAACTCTACGCCTGCTTTAGTCCAGAACTTTACTACCCTTAACTATATCTACTAAACCTTGGACTCATCACGCTATAATTTTATAACGGACCTCCCTAAGACTGGGAGATTTGACACCATCTGAATGGTAATATATTGGTTATCAAAATTGGCACACTTTGTGCACCTTGCAGGACTTCCTAGCACTCCTACTCCAGTTTTGTAGGGTTCTATGTAAAAGCATAGATTCGATTAAGCTTCTCTTCATCATATCACCCACAAACCAACATAATAACTGAGAGAGTCAATCAGGATCTGGGATCCTTTCTTCGGATGTTCATTTCTGCCTCCCAGGATGATTGGGTGAAACTACTACCCTGGACTGAATTTTCCAACAATAATCATTACCACTCCTCAAGATCAACTCCATTCTTCACGATCTATGGAAAACACCCCAATCTACTCCTTCTTCACTATCAAACTTCAACCGAGGTCCCAGCAGCAAATTCAAAGGAAAATTTCAAAAAGAGCTCTTCTCACTATAAATTATTTGTTTTCAAATAACGATGGGTCTCCCCAAATCTTAAAGTAGGAAACAGAGGGGGAGATGTATTAAGCCTTGGAGAGAGATACAGTGGAGAAGTTGCTTAAAGCATCAAGCGATCAGCTTCTATGATTTATCTAGCTCAGTCTTTGAAAGGACATGCTTTGAGCAACTTCTCCACTGTATCTCAAGGCTTCATACATTTCAACTAGGGGTATATTTACTAAAGTGAGAGTTTTTAGATATGAAGATGTTGCCCATAGAACCAATCAGATTCTAACTATTATCTTCTAGAAAGTGCTAGTTAAATGTTAAGCAGAATCTGATTGGTTGCTATGGGCAGAGATGGGGAACCTCCTGCCCGGAGGCCACATAAGGCCCTCGGAATCATTTGGTCTGGCCCTCTGAGCTTTTTTCTGCTAGTCTCATCTGGCTAGCAGGGTGTCTAGAATGACAATCGTCAGCCAGAATCTATGCAACAGTGCCACCTGGAGCATCCTTAGGGCACTTCAGACGGTCACACCGTTGCCCTTACAGCTCCCTGGAGCATCCACAGGATGCTCTGGGCATTGCTGTAATCACCGGCGATTGTGGCCCCACCACTGTGTGACGTCACGCAGAAGGGGTGTGGCCTGCACGGGGGCCGCAAATAATGTTATATATATATCAAAATGGCCTTCGGCAGAAAAAAGGTTCCCCATCCTTGTTATAGATAATATAAAACAATCTATGTTTTTTTTAGTTTAGATTTAGCTCCTTTAGCTTATAACTTGATCTGTTACTGCTTTTGACCACAAGAGGACAGCAGAGACTGGCAAATGTTCTTGGTTTATTTATTTATTGCACTAACAAATTCATACTATTTTGAGTTTTTGTGAAGAAACAATATTTAATTAACTATTTGACTTGCATATCTACCAGAAAAGACTATGGGGTATATATATTAATGTTCGATTAAGATTTTAGTGTGATTTCACAATCGATTATCATTCGATTTGCATTCGATTTTGCATTTGGAGATTTACTAAATACCGAATGTCAAATCGAACATAATATTGAATCCCACTCAAATCCCACTCAAAATCAAACATTGGAAAAACATTGGTACTTTTACATAGACCAACACACAAATCCCACATTTACTAAGGTTCGATTTGAAAAGGAACACCAAATCGAACTTAAAATCAATCTTCAAATCCCCAAAATAATAGACCTGCTTTATGCTTTTGATTTTAGCGTGAGCAGGTATGATTGACACAGATGCATGCACAAATCAGTGAGATCCGTGCATGCATCTGTGCGCAAAAAGCTACAAAAGTTTTACAATTTAAATTCATTTGGGGATTTGAAGTTCGTTTTTGAGTGGGATTTGGTGTTCAATTTGTACATGGGCATGCAAAATCGGACAAATCGAATTTGATGAAGGATTTTTACATTTGATTTGATTCAATTTGAGGTGGGTTAAAACATCAAATCGAATGTCAAATCGAACTCTAATAAATATATCTCTTTGAGACAATTTGACATTCATGTAATTTTTTGGTGTTTTAACATTCAATTATTCCATGTTTTTGGTATATATCTTAATATACTTTATTAATTGGTAAATGCTTAACATTTTTTTTTATACTTTTGTGTTTTATTTGTTAGTTTGTAACTGCGGTAGTTTGGAATGTAAGGAGCACATTTTTCATCTTTGTCTCTTTGCCTTGAAGACAACAGGTCCTAGAAGGTTCTGTGCAGACACTAATGGGCTGATCCGTACAGTAGTTGATGCACAGTTGGGCACAATTGCTTCACAAATTGCAGGCTCAATTTGCTTTCAATAAAAAAGTGACTTGTATATGACAGGCAGATGTCAGAATCAGTTAGGTCCATGCTTTTAACTTTATTTTATTTGCAGCAGAAACATTTATTTTAATCGCTATTAGCTTCAATAAAACTTCTAATACAACAGAAACAACTCCCCATCTCATTTACAAAAAATTGCTTAAGCACAAACACAAAAGCATAATATATGCTGAAGCAATTAAGAAATTCCCAATCAGTGCCATAAGAGCATTCGCAAGTCTATCCAATCACAAGCGGTTCCCTAATGCTGGTGACTTTCATAGCCCGCTTTTTGCCCCTGGCCTTTACTGTCGTAACTTGCACGAACAGCAATTCCGCACCCATCTTATGTTAGAACTCCCTTATCCTGCCCCCTTCCTCCCATACAGGTGCAAGCAGACGTAAATGGCAGAATCACTCAAATCTACATGGGCGCATATGTGTGTGCCTACTTTTCTGGGCTTGGCACTGCAAAATCACAGTTTGCACTATGCAACCTGGTGTAGTACTCACTTTGCATCAACCCTCAAATGGCAAATTTAATCCAGTCAGTGGCGTAACTAGGGTATTTGGAGCCCAGGGCAAATTTGAAAAGGGAGCCCCCCCCCAACATCCCGATATGTGCGCGCACCTAAGGTGTGCGTGGGAAAAAATGGGCGTGGTCACTTAAAAATGGGGCGTGTCAACATGACACACCCCTTTATTTTCACGCTGAACATTCCTATCCATATGCACCTTAAACCCAGTAGTACCCCTTATACAGTACCCCCAGTATGCAGTTGTGGTCCCTCTTATGCAGGCCCATAGTAGTGCCCCTTATACAGTATCCCCCGTAGTGGTCCCCCTTATACAGCCCCCAATTAGTTCCCCTTACTCAGTGCCCCCAGTAGTGGTCCCCCCAAATGCAGTGCCCTATGTAGTGTTCCCAGGGCCAGCCCAAGCCCAATTTTTTAGGTAAGCAAATATTTTTTTGGGCGCCCCCAGGGGTTCTGTTGCTCGCACCGAAAAAAAAAAATCGTGGGAAAAGCCGTACACATACCTAAAGCATGTTCATATATTTATATAACGATGCAACTACATAGTTACACAAATGTATAAATAATTACTCTAATAGTCTGTTATAGGTTTCTTATGGCCACCGGGAATGAGGAGGGCAAGTATAGATTACAAGAGCCCAGGAGTGAAGTGAAGGCATTAGGGACAGGGGGCCTGATTCAGACCCGCTCGCAAGCGCTGAGCGCTCGCAAGTGGGTCGATGTTGCCCAAGTGCGCATGCGCACGACGGAGGCTGCTCCGTCGTACGCATGCGCGAGACCCGGCTAGCGACGGGAAAGCCGTCGCTCCGGGTCTCGCACCAAAGGGTGCGTGCTGTCGATGGTGAGTGACAGCACGCCCCCCTTTGGTGGGCGTGCCGGGGGCGTGGCTGCCCAGACGGAGGCGTTCCCATGGGAATATGCAGTGCCCTTTATATAGTGCCCCCAGTAGTATTCCCCCCCCTATGCAGTGCCCTTTATATAGTGCCCCCAGCAGTAGTCCCCCCCCATGCAGGTTTCCCAGTAGTGGTCCCCCTTATGCAGGCACCCAGTAGTGATCCCCCCCTATCTAGTGCTCCCTGTAGTGGTCCCCGCAGTGCCCCTAGCAGTAAGCCCCTTATATAGTGCCCCCAGCAGTAGTCCCCCCCCCTCCCATGCAGTGCCCCCAGTAGTGGTCCCCCTGATGCAGGCCCCCAGTAGTGACCCCCCCTATCCAGTGGTCCCTGTAGTGGTCCTTCCTGTTATTGCCCCCAGTTGTGGTCCCCCTAGTGCAGTGCCCCTATTAGTAGGCCCCTTTTATAATGCCCCCAGTAGTAGTTCCCCCCCCCCAAGTAGTGGTCCCCAGTTGAGGTTCCCCCTCCCGATTAAGTGCCCCCTGTAATAGCCCCGCCCCAGTAGAGGTCCTCCCAATAATGGTGCCCCCAGTAATAGCCCCCCCCAGTAGAGGTCCTCCCAATAATGGTACCCCCAGTAGTAGCCACCCACCCCCGTTGTGCCCCCACCCCAGTAGACGTCCCCCCAGTAGTAGCCACCCCCCTCCCCCGTTGTGCCCCCAGTAGTGCTGACAGGTTTTAAAAAATATATATATAAAAATATACTTACCTGAATCTACGCTGCTGCTCCGGACCGCGACAGTCCTCCCGGGCTGGCGCGCTCAGCATAATGGGAGAGACGTCATGATGTCACATGACGTCTCTCCCATTACCCACTGCAGGAGCCGGACGGAAGTCCGGCTCTTGCAGTGGGTGCTGCAGCAGTCAATGAGAGTCTATCTGACTCTCATTGGCTGCTGTTTAACACACATCGCCGCCAGCGCTGGCGGCGATGCGTGTGTTATGCACAGCCTGAGCCCACCTCCTGGCGCTATTGGGCAAGCGCTCAGGGGGAGGGAACGCGCTCAGGTGTGCAGCACAGGACCGGCGCTGGAAGCCTAGCGCTGGTCCTGTGTAAATGTGTAGCGCTGACTACACTGGTGGCTAACTACGGCGGGCCGGACCGTGGCCGGCGGCGCCCCCCCACGCCGCCGGTCCCGCGGCGCCCAGGCCACGCTCCCTGCTCGCCCTGCCCTAGTTACGCCACTGAATCCAGTGCTATGCAGTAAAAAAAAGTGCACCTTTTCACACCAAAAGTATAAATCAAGTCAATGGAATATCCTGATTGCCAGACGTCACATGAAACTTGGACAGAAAGGGGTCTACCTAATGAGGAACTTGCAACACAAATTACATTTGCAATCCAATTCCAAACTCATAATGATTTTTCAGAGGAAATTAGCGTTATGTTTTGTGCGCACCCCCTGAGCAGGTGAAAAGGTAGAGAAATATTTATTTTAAGGTAAAAATGTTGTACCACAGTGCAGAACCTCTAGTACAACCACCAAATGAAAAAGCATGCACTTGGAGGAGTTTAAACAACATAATTTGGCCAATAAAGACATGTCAGTTTTCAGGTTAAATGATGTGGTCCAGGTATGTGGAGGTGTAAATGATGTGGGACAGGTATGTGGAGGTGTAAATGATGTGGTCTAGGTATGTGGAGGTGTAAGTGATGTGGGACAGGTATGTGGAGGTGTAAGTGATGTGGGACAGGTATGTGGAGGTGTAAATGATGTGGGGCAGGTATATGGAGGTGTAACTGATGTGGGACAGGTATGTGAAGGTGTAAATGATGCAGGACAGGTATGTGGAGGTGTAAATGATGCAGGACAGGTATGTGGAGGTGTAAATGATGCAGGACAAGTATGTGGAGGTGTAAATGATGTGGGACACATACAGTATGTGGAGGTGTAAATGATGTGGGACAGGTATGTGGAGGTGTAAGTGATGTGGGACAGGTATGTGGAGGTGTAAGTGATGTGGGACAGGTATGTGGAGGTGTAATTAATGTGGGGCAGTTATGTGGAGGTGTAATTGATGTGGGGCAGTTATGTGGAGGTGCAAATGATGTGGGACAGGTATGTGAAGGTGTAACTGATGTGGGACAGGTATGTGAAGGTGTAAATGATGTGGGACAGGTATGTGAAGGTGTAAATGATGTGGGACAGGTATGTGGAGGTGTAATTGATGTGGGACAGGTATGTTGAGGTGTAAATGATGTGGGACAGGTATGTGGAGGTGTAAATGATGTCAAAGTCAAATAATTGGATATGATCGCTTACAATTATTATCTGACGATATAGTCGTCTATGCTCGGATAACGTGTTACTAGGATGCTACTTTGCGTCGCGCAATCCAATGCGCACAAATGCGAATTCACAGCACACATATACTGACGCACATAACGCACACATATATATATTCGCATACGTACACGTAGATGCTCATATGCGTATTCACATACATACATACGCACATTTGCTATTTCAATACACAGACGCACATATGCGAACGCATACATATAAAATGGTTCCCACACATTATACTTAATAACCAGAGTTATTAAAGGTTTTGTTAGCTAATAATTATGATGTAATATGTACTTAAACGAGATCTAAGGTTCAGAATATAGTGGATATGTCATGTTTGGTATCATACTAAATCCCTGTTTATTTGCAGACCTCCGTTTCTATCAGCAAAGAAATCGCATCATGCGTCCACTATTATGGATGATAGGGAGTTATTGAATAGAATGTTTTTACTTGTATGCAGTGTTGTAGCCAGTATTAACCAGTTATTCGGTGGGAAGCTACACAATGTGACTGTTGGAAGAATGAGCCATACCCCTGATGACACCGTATGAACTGACCAATGACCAGATTGACCAGAAGCAAGAACCAATGAGAACCTGTCAATTTGTCCCATTGTTAACTCTGAAATCTGTAAGGTATATAGGCTGTGTCCCCATCTCAGTGTTCAGACATCTTCTTGCGACCGCAGACTTCTGGATTGATGAATGTATACTGGGACCAGTGTGCACGCGTATGTATCGGGCTGTACTATTTTCATTGCTTTTTACGCTAATTGTTAAATCTTACATCGTGTTATCCCTTTTACATAAATAACTTTTTGTGCTTTGGAACCACACGATTGAACTGGAAAGCAATTCTTTCTTAAGCGACTTGCAGCGTTAAATAGCAATTAATAGGTATTCGCGACTGATATCACGTTACTGAAGATCACGCATATCGTACGGATTTCGATTGCTCAACAAAGGATGGACGCGTCATATACGGGTAAGAACGCAATCTGTTTAAAGCCTGTGTAGCACTTTATGTTGTGAAACCGAATATCCGTTTTTGTGTGATCTAAGGAGCGCTGATTAGAATCCAGGGACAAGAGAGAAAAGTCAGTTTCTTTTATTGTCACTTTTGTGCTGCAATAGGCGATTCGCAAATAGCGTATGCGTCTTCGCTGTATTACTGCCGTATGTTTAAGCAATTATTTTGATAGATAGTCTTGTATCGCTTGTTAAAACTTCTGAATAGGTATTGTCACGAGGAAAGCATTTTTCTGTGCAGAAAACAAAGGGATATGAATGTGAACGTGTGCTTGTGATGTGAAAAGGAAAAAGAAAAACGGAAAAAGTTTTTTTCTTCACTGTTGGAACGAGACAGGAGAGACCCGGTAGGTGTCTGACCAGGCACAACTACTACTAGGTACACACAGCAGGTATACTGGCAGCGAAAACAGGGGATTTCTGTTTTTGGCGAAAACTAAGGGGTTTTCGGTAGACGCACCCAATAGTAATCGCAAAGTCCAATGATAGGTTAGCGTCTCTGGGCAATGCGATCGGACCGCATGGTTGTTTGAACTGTGATTGTGACTTGGGTTGTGTGGGAGTACGAGTGGAGGGTAACTCAAAGTAGGAAGCAGTCGGACAAAGCTTGGTATCATTTGTCCAGATAGCAGAATAATTGCATAGACTATTTTCTGTTTCCTCGTTGTGCACTCTAATGGAAAAACGCTTAGCGGTCAGCGATGCACAATGGGTGGAAGTGAGTGGACGCAGCTTGTTTAATTCGTCCACCGTCGAAGTCCCTAGTGAGAAAAGCGAATGCGTTGTCCCAGATGGGTGCTAAGCAATCGCTAGGGATGGTAGAGGGAGAGCTGCTTATGAATGGGCCGATTGGATCGGCAAGGTATATAATGAATGTGAAGTATAGCGAGTACGCTACAGCATACTGCGACATATGGGTCAAAATGATCAAAGGATGTGTGAAACCCTTTCTCAAAGTTGGCAGTTTCGATTCAGAGGTACTGAGTAATGTTAGAGTCAACATATGTTTAGTCAAATCTTTGAAGAAAAGAGTATAATGATTGCTTAAAGTTGTGGCAGCACGAGGGGAACACGTGACAAAATAGAATGCCGCAAAATGGCGTGCCGCAATATAGCATACACACGTGGCAAAGTAGCACACCGCAAAACAGTGTACTCATGCCGCAAACCAGCACGCCGCCAGGTAGTATATCCATGCTGCAAGGTAGCGTTACCGCGCATAGAGAAGATAGCGCATGCGCACCTCCGCCACCATATGCGGCCGTCTGAAAGCACAGCCGATACCAAAAATAAAATCGTAACAAGTAACTTATATCCTGTTTTAAGTCACCTCAAGGAAAATGTTATTGTAGAAGATGATGAACCTACTGTAATTTCAGCCATTGCACATGCTGTTCATATGCTAGATGTTCCACAGAGACAGGAAAAGGCAGCGGCTGAAATTAGTGAGATTAAGTGTGTCATGGCCATAAAGGGGCAATTGTTAACATTTTAGATATTTAGGTAATCATTCATAATTTTGGAATGTTAGCATTAAAAGGTGATTCTGACCATAGTGGATGTTTTACATACATAACTTGGAGGTACTGTATGTGTTAAGAGTACGCAGTCTTAGTCATTGTGCATTTTGGTAAGATCAGGTGTCCTTGTTTACAGTAAATATTGAGATTGATAATTGAAGTCAGAATAGTTACTATATATGTTAATAAGAAGAGGTTTCTCTTTGATCTACTTGGAAGTCTAGACAAAAGATCCATTTGTTGTTTAACAGGAGGTTCACTTTGATCAAGTATTGACCAAAGTTAGGATTCTAGGTTATGTAATAGCTTTCTTTCCAAAAAGAGTATTTTCACAGGACTGAAGTCACACTGAACAGCAGGCTCTATTGTTAAAGAAATTGTGGATGAAAGTTCTCTGTGTATAGTTTGTATGTACTTCTGAAAAATCCTTTTAATGCAGCAGTTAAGGAATTCACTTCTGAGTAAGTTATAATAGGTGGTGTGTTCTACTGTATTATCTGTGTATTAGATCGCATGTAAACCACATATAATATTGCAGTTATAGCTGATTATGATTTGAAGGTTTACTGAATATGCATAATACATTGTTTAAGACGATTTGTTGTTGTGCTCTGATTCATTTATGTTATGTTTAAATGTTGTTGCTTCATCTCTCACAAACAGGGCACAAGTTTGCAAAGGACAAATTACAGCCATGCCAGACTAAGGTTAAATACTTGGGACACTGTCTAACCCAGGGGCTAAGACACTTGACAATGGACAGAATTCAGGCCATACAGACCATGACACTGCCGCAAAACCAGCAGCAAATCCGTACCTTCTTGGGCATGTGTGGATACTGCAGGACCATTGCAAGACTTAGTTTCCTCCTCAAAACCCGACCGTGTCACACACACTGAGGAGACAGAGCAGGCTTTCCTTAACCTTAAGGATAGTCTGACAAGAGCACCTGCCTTGGGAATACCAGATTATGAGAAACCCTTTGAGTTATATTGTAGGGAAGCTGATGGCTGCGCAGCAGGTGTCCTCACACATAAACATGGTGATGCTAGCAGACCTGTAGCATACTACAGTGCACAATTGGACACTGTGGCAAGATCACTCCCTACGTGTTTAAGAAGTGTAGCTGCAACTGCTCTTCTGGTAAATAAGAGCAAGGACGTAGTATTATGGCATAATACAACTGTCTATACACCGCATGCAGTATCTGCTTTGTTAAATTCTGCCCAAACCAGAAATGTCTCTTCAGCAAGGTTCACAAAATGGGAAGTAGCTCTGATGGCACCTGCAAATATTACCATTAAACGGTGCAATACGTTAAATCCAGCAACGTACTTACCATATGTGCCTCGGGATGCACAAAGGGTGGAAGGAGGTGAGTTTCTGGTTGAAGGTGAGTTTTGCAGGTATACTGACACACATGATTGTATGGAATATTTGAATTAGACCTTTACTGCAAGACCAGACATACGTGACACACCATTAGAAGATGTAGATTTGACGTTTTACATGGATGGGAGTTGTCATAGACAGACAGACACAGGAGAATTATGCACAGGTTACGCTGTTGTAACTGGCGAGGATGTTGTAGAAGCTGAATCACTTGGTCCACCTCACTCAGCCCAGGTGGCTGAACTGGTGGCATTGAGAGCATGTGAGTTGGAAGAAGGTCAAATCAGCTAACATATACACAGACTCTAGGTACATCTTCGGGGAAGAACATGATTTTGGGGCTCTTTGGCATCTTAGGAACTTTATGACAGCAGCAGGCACACCAGTAGCACATTCACAGCACATAAAAGGACTTCTGACAGCAATTCAGTTACCAAAAGCAGTAGCTGTCATTAAATGCAAAGCCCACACATGCGAGGAAGACCCAGTGTCAATGGGCAATAACAGAGCAGATGAAGCTGCCAAATGGGCAGCAGGGTTGCACATAAATATACCAACAAACAAAGTGATGGTGTTCCAGACAATAGACACACAGAAATTAATTGAAATGCAAGATCTGTGTTCCCTACAGGAAAATGCGGTCTGGAGATAGAAGGGATGTGGTCAGAAGTCCTCAGGACTCTGGAGAAATGGACAAGGTAGGCCTGTTGCTCCCAGGGCATACTACCCAAGCTTGGCTGAGGCAGCGCATGGTCTGACTCACCTGGGAAAAGAAGGTATGTGCAAGTTGGTCAGAGCATATGGAATATATACGTTATACCGGCGGCTGCATGGCCGGCGGTTCAAATCCCGGCAGCGCCAGCCCGATGTGGATGGAAATCCCGATCATCTACAAGGTAAGTATCAACTAACCTAATCTACCCCCTAATCCTCCCTTAGGGGTGCCTAACTCTAACCTCCCCCCTGTGCCTAACCCTAATCACCCCTCTAAGTGCCTAAACCTAACCCCCTGTCAAAACTGGATTATTAGCTGAGACAAGATCAGGTTAAAATTGAAGCGTGCGCAACGCCATCTTGCAAATGGCAGCTAGACTCCATTTTAGAAACAAGAATCTGCAAGATGCCATTTTATGACCAACGTCATTTCAAGTTATAACTCAGGAACTAAGAACAGATGGCAATGTTAATCTACCAAGGGCAACTGGAAAAACAAGCTTTCTGAGTAAAAGTAAATAGAAATAGACAATGGGTATTTTTACATACAAATTGGGAATCCCTGGATGCAGATAAAGTATAGTTGTAGCAATTGTAATATAATCCAGGCATTGATATACACAATTGGATTTGTCCGAATCCTAGACAGGATGGCCCCAAATTTCACAGCTTGAGGTGATAATACATTTGCATTCCACACAAGAGTCTAAGAGAACAAAATAGGTTTTTCCCTTTGAACACAGGAAAGGTGGGAGGGCCTGTTGACAGGACATGTAGAACTATCTGGCCCAGCATGCTAAAATGTTAGAGACAAATGCACTCATCTTCATACACACATTAATTATGTCTTTATACCAAACCCTGAATACCCACACATTTCATATTCACTCATAAGGTTCCATAAGCATCAAAATGTATGATCTAAGGCCCTCATTCAGAGCCGCTCGTTAACAGCAGTACGCTCGTTGCGTTCCGATGTTGAGAAACCGCGCATGCGTCGGTGTAACACTGCGCATGTGCGTACGGCATATTGCGAGTTTTTTTTGTCTCGTTCGTCAAATTGCGTACAGGAAGTAACATGTCAAATGTGATTGACAGAACAGGGCGTTTTTGGGCGTTGACAGGGGTGGAGATGGAAAAACGCAGGCGTGGCGAGGCGTTTTTTGGGCGTACATACATTATCTGATGCGAACGTCAAATGTGTTCGTACCAAGTCATACGTCACTGGATGATCCTCTTTCCGTTCAAACTGCTCGCACAGCTTGGGGTCTGGATTACTCGACCACATTGGCGATGGCCTTCTCCTCCGTCCCGGCCCTCCACGATGTTTCATCGATTAATCACGGCTTGTCAGAAAATCAATCAGTTTTGAATTGAAAACCAGCTTGTAATGTGTGGTTAGCACAAAACCGTACGCAGGTGGAAATCATAGCTGCTAATTTCAGGATTACACAATCAATTAGCGTACATTTGTAGGTATGTTTTTTTTGGTTTATATTTGGTTTTTGTGCTATTGTAACAATAATGTCATCATGTTTGTGTGTATTTTTCCATTTTGCTTTTGTCTGGAGAATTTGCATCCTTATGTAAATTTTAAAGTGTTCCTTAAAGTGCCCTTTTTTTTTATTATCGTTTTAATTTTTTGGGAGGTCGTTTTTGCCTTGTGGGCCAGGATTAACTGTAAACCATTTCTAAAATAATGTCAGAATACAATGTCGAACATTGTTTCTAAATTTATTGGAAACTAAAAACATTTTCTGGCACATTTTTGGCCCAAACATTTTTGCCAGTGTTATTCCAATAAAAATTATAATTTGTGCAAACATAAAAGGTATGGAAACTTAAATCAAAAAATTAAAAACAATTCACAAGAAAGGAGAGGGAAGTTTTGGCCAGAAAGGTATATGGGGCAAGCACAGAAGGAGTGTGGGAAAAGTAGCCAGTGCTGTCAACGTTTTTTCCCCCGTTTGGCTGGGGGAGGGTGGGCGCCAGACCGGGTCCGGGATGTCATCGGGCTGGCCTGTCCAGAGGCAGATGTTGTGGCCTCTGGACTAGGCACAGGGCTAGGCACATTTGGAGGATTGGCTGATGTTGTGCCAGAGGTGGAGGATCCTGATGTTCCGGCAGGAAGGGAGGTCGGCTCCACCATGTGCTGGCGAATGAGCTGCTCCAGGGCATTGGCGATGCGGATGTTGGCCCTGGTATTTTCCGCCAGGGCCTGACCAATGGTCACGTTGGCCGCAGAATTTTGCTCCAGGGCCTCAGCCACCCGTACCAGACTGGCGTCCATCCTCTGCAGAATCTCCGTATGGAAATCCGATTTAAAATTGAGTTCTGTGAGGAGGGACACTGCCTGCGAGGGGGCTTGCCCTGGACTGGCTTCTGCAGGGTCCTCAGCCGGATGTACTGGTTCCTCCCCTGCAGAGCCAGCAGAAATTCTGCGGCCAAGGCTCCCCTCTGGAGCAGACTCATCCGCCTGTGTCTCTGTTTGAAAAATGAGAAAAGAGTCACACTAGAATCTACATATTGGCACAATAACATTTCAGAGTTGGTGACATCACAATATTTACCTGGGACAACATGAGGAGCCGCAAAATCTGGCATGTCCGTATCCATGTTGGATACGCCAAACACCTCCACAGCCTGCACACACCCCTGTGCCAGCTCTTCTAAATCATTCAACTCCAATGACACAGGGGTGGGACCCCCACCTGTCCCCCTTGCATGCCTAGCCCTGTCCGCCATTTTTTGTTTCAGGCGATATTTGAAGTCTTGCCATCTGTGGGTGAAAAAGGAACCATTATTCCGTTTTTCTTTTTGGTTTTGGTTTTAGGGGGGGTCAAGTTTTTACTTACCGCCGTTTGACATCCCGGGCTAGACGGACATAATCACCCACCCTATTGACAGCACTGGCTACTTCCTCCCACATTCTCCACTTCTGGCTTGCACCCATATTCCTGTCTGCCTGTGGCAGGATGTCCACACACTTCTGAACCAAAACCTCCATCTCCTTTCTTGTGAATTGTGGCTGCCTTTTCTTTTTCCCTGCTTTGGCCGGAATACTGGGCCCAGCAGCCTCTTCCATGTCATCCTCCTCACCTATTTGTTTAAACGTTGAGAAATTTAAGCTTGCAAACTTTCACTATATTATGTTTCAAAATAATCCTTGTTTGGAAATGCATGAAATACTTACCGGCAGACTCTTGGCCATTGTTTCCCTGGTCTGTAGCCATTTCTTAACTACAAACAAGAAATACACCAGAACTTTTTTTTTGGGTCGTGACGTATTTATACATGCGTCCTTATTTTTCGTCCGCATCATTGATTGTGCGTTCCTATGATCCCTCCTTAATTTGTGCGGGAAAATAAACACTATTTATGGCTTGGGGCGTCTCGAGTCGAGGTGGCGGGTATTGGTTGTTGGAGGTTACGTTGGTCGGAGTGGATTGTTGGCGGGATTTGTATTTGGCATTGTTTGGAGTTGTTTTTGGTTTGTCTTTTTGGAGTTTTTATTTCCGTTCGCTTTTTTTGGTGTGGTTGTTTTCTTTGTCGTGTTTTTTTTGGTAAGTGTTTGCCCGTCTTACTTTTGTTCACTTTGTGTCTCCTTCTTTTTGTTAATTTTGGCTCGTTAATTTTTAAAAAAATCTCCTTTGTTAGGTTTCTTTTGGCTCTGCCCCAACGACCTTTTTATCCGGTGACTTATATATCCTCTATTGGTAAGTTTATTTTTTCACTTGTTTATTAAATGTTCATGTTTTTTTTAACGCAACTTTGTTTGACCTTACACTTTTAACCTTTGGTTTTGTGATTCCGAAATGTATGAACTAATTTGCGCTTTTTTATCTGCGTATTTTTTGTCTTGTATTTGCGAACTAATTAGTGCTTTTTTATCGGCGTATTTTTTTACTTGTATTTGCAAACTAATTAGTGCTTTTTTATCTGCGTATTTTTTGTCTTGTATTTGCGAACTAATTAGCGCATTATTATCTGCTTATTTTTTTACTTGTATTTGCGAACTAATTAGCGCATTATTATCTGCTTATTTTTTTACTTGTATTTGCAAACTAATTAGCGCATTATTATCTGCTTATTTTTTGACTTGTATTTGCGAACTAATTAGCGCATTATTATCTGCTTATTTTTGGACTTGAAATTGGTTGTGATTTCCCGTTAGCAATTTTTTTATAATTTTGGGCCCAAATTGTGGTAGTCTGCGCATTGTTGTTTTGCTCTTTGCCCAAATGTGTGTTTATCCCCTTTTATGTTTTGTCTTGCACCCAATTTAGATTCCTAAATGGCCACCCTAAATTGTAGCATTGTTTGTTTGTTTTTATTTATAGGTTGGGAAAATCATGACAATACCCCGGCATGTAAGCATCATTGGATTGTATCGTCAAGCTAAGTAATTTTTCAGTTTTTTGGGGGCAAAAAAACCTTACATTCAATTCTTGCCATTTCAGGTTGATCTTGGTCGGATTGTTCTGGCCATGCTCCCGGAAGCCGACCAACCTCAATCTCGTCCCAGGCGTAGGCATCGTAGGCGTGCAAGGCCCCAGATATATCGAACACGTGTCACCCTTTTTGCAATGCCCGATGATGAGGTGTTAAGACGCTACCGTCTTCCGCCCCAAATCATCATAGACACTCTCTCATTAATAGAGAGTGATCTTGAGCGGCAAATTGACAGTCCTACAGCAATACCACCACTTACGCAATTTATGGCGGTGTTACATTTCTGTGCCTCAGGATCGTTTCAAACAACGGTGGGAATAGTGGCGGGAATCTCCCAATCCTCCTTTTCCCGGATCCTGAGGGCAGTGATGGAGGCCCTTTTCAAGCACCTCCATCATTTTATTCAAATGCCTTTGGATATGGGTGCCCTTAGTGTGGCCAAGGCAAATTTTTACCAAATAGCTGGCTTCCCACACATCATAGGGGTTGTGGATGGTACTCACATACCACTTCAGCCTCCAGCACGGCTGGAGGCCATATTTCGCAACCGCAGACACTATCACTCCCTGAATGTAATGGTGGTATGTGATGCCTCCCTCCAGATCCTGTCCCTGAATGCAAAATTATCCGGAAGTGCACATGACTCATTCGTCATCCAGCAATCAGGGATATGGCACAAATTAAACAACCTACAAGCTGGTGATGCGTGGCTTCTGGGTAAGTGGAGACCTTTAGTACATAACAATGTTAAGCTTGATACACAGTGATCCTGATGTTGTCACTTCTTTTTCACAGGAGACAGTGGCTACCCTTGCACGCCCTGGCTGCTCACTCCTTATTTGGCTCCCACACCAGGGCCACAAAGTAATTTTAATTCCGCACTTACAGCCACCAGGCAAGTGGTGGAGCACTGTATCGGCCTTTTAAAAGGCCGATTCAGATGCCTCCACCGCTCTGGTGGCGAGCTCATGTATTTGCCGGATATGGTTTAGAAAATTGTGGTCCTGTGTGGGATATTTCACAACATCGCCATAAGGAGTGGTGTCCCAATGCAGCCAGAGGATGCCTTGCCTGAGGATGGCCCCCCGAGGTTGGTCGGAGGTCAGTATGTGGGGGGGCCATACGCGATGATGTGGTGGCCAGATATTTTAGGTAATTATTGGCACCAAAGAAGTTCTTTGACACAATGTGCTAAGGATTTTTGGAGACCATCTAATTAATTTGTTTTTTGTTTCCCATCTTCTGTTTGATTTCATAATCTTTGGGACTCAAACGATGACTACTTCCTGCTACCCAAAACAAACCTTCATGGGGACACATTGGATATATATTCTGGAACCAATATTGAAACGCAACATTTGTGGAATCATGTTGGCATGCTCATTCGTCAACCAGTTCTTGATTTTTCTTTACTTTTTTCATATGGTGTTTGATGGGTTGTATTTTTTGTTATCACTGTGTGTATTGTTTGTGAGCCAACACTTTGGTTTTTTAGTTATGTTGTGAATAAATGTTTTGAGAGTGTAATTTAGCAAATTTTATTGACCATTGCAAGCAAGTGTAACCAGGTTCACCCACGTTACAATTGCTTAAGGGTTAATCCTGTAATGTCGCAATTTGATCTAAATTTAAATATGCTTTCTGGGTCAAAACCAACACCAAAATGTATTCTGTACAATCAGTAGGCTTTGTAATCTCGGCCTAAGCAGGTTGCCCCCCAAATTGGAACATGTAAAATGTAGTAATATATAAATTGTCACACACCAAAAAAGCCCAAGCAGATTGTTACTGTTAGCTGTTTCATGTGCCTGTTTCCTAAAAAACTACAACACACAATCTTAGTGACATTAATTGCAAATACTTGCTGGAAGAGTCTACTTATGTCAGTGTAAACAATCTAAGATTTGGAGACAAGGAATGAGACAGAACGCTAAGTTTAAATTTTTTATTAATACAAATATTTTAAAATGAAAAAAAAAAATTAGGGACGCAGGATCCCAGACATACGGTCAAGGACCACCAGCAGCCCGATGACGTGGCCCCGCATCCTTTGGACGCACCCGGCTAGGTCCGCCAAACACCTCTGGTCCTCTGTGGGTTAGAAAAGTGTGGGGCTTAATACATAATTAATGAAACCCACTGAAAAAACAAGCCAAACAAAGGTATCCAAAAATGACAATATTGTGACCAAAAGCACATTTAACCCAAAAAACCAAAGGACACAAAAATGGACACCCAAAAAATTGCACAAAAAAACTTAAAATTTTGACAGGTGGCATATGTGTATGGGGAAATCAGCAGTAAAAGGTAAAGACAAACAGAGATCTACCCCAAATTCTGACAAACCAAAAAAAGTAAAAGGCACAGACACAGGATTAGATCCAAACATTTAAAAACACAAAAAAGGATAAAAGTGAAACATACCGTTCAAAATGACGCCTGGCCCAGAACCAACTCCCTCGTCCTCCTCGGAGGTGGTAACATTCCCCAACGAGGTGGGAGGGGTGATTTGGGATTCAGGGGAGGGGGTAGTTACGAGAGAGGTGGTTGGAGGGGAGGGGGAATTGGGATGGAGGGGAAGGAGCCCCGTGCAGGCTGGGGAGGAGGGGGAATTTAGGGAATTTTGGGGTGAGGATGTTTGGCTGGGGGTTGGGGAGAGGGGCCGAGAGCGCCATCTTTGACGGCGATGACGCCGTAGTCTTCGCTCTGCCCCTAAAAGATGGAAAACAAATTGTGGTTATTTTAGAACATGACCTTGTTAAACGCTAATTTTTTACACCACAAATATGTAAACATGCACATGCAGATATGAGTACAAAGAATAAATAGGCCATACATGAAAACATGCACATGCAGATATGAGTACAAAGAATAAATAGGCCATACATGAAAACATGCACATGCAGATATGAGTACAAAGAATAAATAGGCCATACATGAAAACATGCACATGCAGATATGAGTACAAAGAATAAATAGGCCATACATGAAAACATGCACATGCAGATATGAGTACAAATAATAAATAGGCCATACATGAAAACATGCACATGCAGATATGAGTACAAAGAATAAATAGGCCATACATGAAAACATGCACATGCAGTTAGGGCCACAAAGATAAACATGAAAACCACAGTCAAAAAAACTTACTTTCCGCGATCTGCATGCGAAAGCATGCCAGCAAGCGGGGCGTCCGCCGTTGCAGGTCGGACCACCTGCGCTCCAGCTGGCCGATCTGGCGGCGTGAGCCGAAGGAACACAGGCGGCCACGTACCTCCGCATATGCGGAACGCTTTTCCCTATTGGTGATGGGGGGAGGCTGGCTGGTGATCCGCCTGTCCATCACCTCGGTTAACACCATCAGCTCGCGCCTGGTGAATGCCGAGGCTCTCATGATGGCAATGGTGTATTTTATAAAAAACTATTTTAATAAAGACCAGAAAAAAAATTTGATTGGCTAATGTATTTGGGTAATTAACAGGACAAATTCTATTGGTTAGTGTATGAGTCATGTGTTCGACAGGGCCACAAATCTATTGCGAGTTATGATAGGCATGATGCAGTGACATGCGTGAGCTAATTTAAATAAAGAAATGAACCCAGTAAAATATGCGTGGTTAAAAACAAAGAAAACAAATGGATAATTGGGTCAAACATGTATTTTGACAAATAAAAGCGAATGTTTAAGCCGTATGTATTCTGCGGGTAAACACAAACACGGACAAGAGTAAAGTTTATTGCATTGCAAAAAAAAATAAAAAAATTGACGAGCAATTAAGATAATTGATATATTGATTGGCATGATACGATTGAGGGAGGTAGGCAGAATAAAGGAGCAGGTAATCGGAATCTGACAGGCCCACTTCCGGGTTGGACTTGTGCGTGCGTTCCCTGCAAGCCACATTGGGGATGTACGCTCGCTATTTGGCACACTCGTTAGTTAGAGGAGGGGTCGGTAGAGTTTGGGGAGGATGTTTAGATGCGTTCGAAATTACAAGCGAGCGCTTGAATTAACATATTTCTGTACGTACGCCGAACGTACGAACGCCCACTTGCGTCCGGGTCTGAATGAGGGCCTAAGTTGGTTAAGTTAGTTTCAACGCTGAGAAATAAAGGTTTTTGATAACTAAGGTATTATACATGATAAGCAAGTTGTGTTTGGTCTTGTTCTGATGCATACGTTTTTTACAGCATTCCGGTATTATCGGTGGAGAGATCGCATCATGCATACTCAAGTTATGGATCGCAGAACCTAAAAGCAACAAAATGTTTAAACTGTTGGAATGTACAGAAGGTGTTACTAGAAAGATTCCCCTGCTGTTAGAGGCAGGGAGAGTCAATTTGAACCAGCCTGTTAAATGTACTGTAACATATGCTTCTCCTCTGGGAACCAATGATATCACCAAGAAACTTTCCCTTTGTCCTGTATTAGTCTGAGGGGGATAAAATGTGTGCTTGTATACTGGTTTTTTTAGTCCATGCTGAAGGTTGTATGAACTGAGGGTCTCTAGTCTGAGGTCTATCTCTGGGTCCGGAGGCGCAGCGTATGTATACTGTACTTGGGTCTGTAATATTTCCTTTTGCGCCTAAATTGTGTATGTATCAATTGCGTGTAACTGACTGTACTCTTACCTGAATAATACTTGTGCGTTGGAACCACAGATTCCACTCCTGTCTTTATTTGCGGTCAGACTGCGTACACAAATTAGCGTTATTCTTAGAGGTTTATAGGAAGGATATTTAGAAGGTATAGGCAGGGGTATATAAAGGTTCTGATCCAGTTTCGTTAGTTGGGGGCTCGTAAAGAAGTCAATTACCTGCTCACGCGGTACATACGGTCATCGATATTTCAGCAAAGGGTGGAGTGGCCACATACAGGGTTTGCCTGCAACCGCTTTGTGCTGAAAGATCGCTATCTGTCTCTGTGTGAATTAAGGAAGCTGACTAGAATCCATGGACAAGAGAGGAAAAAGTTTGTTTTCTTCTGTTGATAGAACCTTGCGTTTAGAGGGATGCCGCAGTATTGCGTACGCGGCTAAAATGCATTTTTGCGTACGCAGTTAAAAAGTAATTATACGGTTGTGTGGAAGTCGCATTAATGTGTATGCGGCTGGCCGCACAACAGCGTATACGTACTTCCGGTTCTGCTGCCACGTGTTTGAACAAAGTCATTGAGGTTTAAATTTTTTTCTATTACCAATATCTGGGTTAAACGTGTATTTTTCTGCGCAGGAAAAAAGTGTGTAACAGTGAATACTTGTTCAACAAAGTTAAGGGTATCGTATGATCCGTAAGGGCTAGGTGCAAGGGTTAGCCTAGTCGCTCGGTAAGCAGCTTTACCGTTCTATACACAGTATTAGGTGTACATGTTGTCTTTGTTGTATAGAGGTGCGTGAGAGTAGCCGACATATAAACTCATAGGTTTGGAAGTTGCCTTACTAAAACTTATCCGGGTGTGGAAGTTGCCTGTTTCAAATCTTATCTAGGTGTGGAAGTGGCCTTACTAAATCTTATCCAGGTGTGTGGGTGCCGCCGACTTAAATCGTCCACAGGTAAGTGAAAGTATCTTGATTGTCTTTCACCAGTTTAAATTTTTATTGAAAAGCGTAGGAGTTGTCTCAGAATGGGAGCCACGCAAACAGTAGAGATGTTAGGCAATGATGTGCTGCTAATGGAGGCTCCGATTGGATCAGCCCGTCGTATTATGCATACCAAGTACGGTACTTATGCAATAAGGTATTGTGATTTATGGTTTAATATGACGAGGAAGAGTGTTAGACCGTTTCCCAGAATTGGTAGATTTGACAAAAATGTGTTAGACAATGTCCAGGATCACATCAGTATGGTGCGATCCCGAGAGAAAAAAATTAAGTATTTTGAATGTTTAGAACTATGGCAGCATGAAGGGGATGCTTGGCTTAAAAATGTGCAAACGACGCAAACCAGCGTTGCGAGCGCATTGCCAGAAAATACATCCGCGACGCTGAGTTGCAATACGGGCGAGCCGCAAATTGGCGCGCACGTGCGGAAAGGTAGCGTCGTGGAGAGTATTGCCAGCAGTTCACGCTCACCTCCCCCACCTTATGTGGATGGAGGTGCAAGTAAAGTGACAAAACCCCCCCCAAAAAAAATTTAACAAGCAGCTTGTACCCTCTCTTAAGCAACTATAAAGAAAATGTTTATGATGTGGATGAGGAGCCTATTGTAATGTCTGCCATTTCCCAGGCTGTGCAAATGATAGATGCTGCATCACCACAATCACGGGTGGTGCCGCCATCTCCATCGGTAACAGCAAGGGAAGTGTTAACACACTCTGCACCCATTGAGGAAGTTGTTAATACCATACGTAGCAGCAGCAGATTAAACCCCCAGCCAGGTAACCAGGTCAGAGGTAGCAATGCTGCCGGTCTGCATCCCATTCGGACAATAACTGTTCCGAATGGAAATGCGGATGCAAACGGTGTAGTGCCCACGAGGGAAGTAGTAATGCATTGTCCATGGACAAGAGCAGAACTAAATTCCATCATAAATGATTTCCCCAATCCCAAAAAGGAACTAGCCAAATGTCAAAGATTTTTGAGAAATTTGGGTAGTTCTCATGAGCCCACTAATAAAGATTGGCGTGTGGTGTTAAGGGCCTGTCTGCCACGCAATACCGACGTGACAAAATTTATCACGGATTGTGTATTGGATGGTAATGTTCCCTTAACAGACCAAGTAAACCAAGGTAACATTTCCCACATTGTAACTCAATTGGGTATATATTTTCCAGTAGTAGTTAACTGGAACAAAATCTTCACAATCAAACAAAAGGAGAGTGAAACTGCAGAAGACTATTGCGACTGGGCTCTGCAGGCTATCACCAGGGGCTGGCTGGCAACTTTTGGCCTGGGGGACAGACACAAGTAAGTGGCCCGATTTCTCCACCAGCGCATTGCAATGGAGAAAAGACACATTATAATAGCCTAATTAGGTGTGCCTAATGTGGGTGTGCTTTAAATAGTTTAGAGAGGTTTGCAGTGACAGCCAGATTAGGGAGCATCACAGTGACTGCCATATAATGCAGAGAGGTTCGCAGGGACCATCAAATCAGGGAGTGTCACAGTGACTGCCATATAATGCAGAGAGGTTCGCAGGGACCATCAAATCAGGGAGTGTCGCAGTGACTGCCATATAATGCAGAGAGGTTCGCAGGGACCATCAAATCAGGGAGTGTCGCAATGACTGCCATATAATGCAGAGAGGTCGCAGTGACCATCAGATCAGGGAGTGTCGCAGTGACTGCCATATAATGCAGAGAGGTTCGCAAGGACCATCAGATCAGGGAGTGTCGCAGTGACTGCCATATAATGCAGAGAGGTTTGCAAGGACCATCAGATCAGGGAGTGTCGCAGTGACTGCCATATAATGCAGAGAGGTTCGCAAGGACCATCAGATCAGGGAGTGTCGCAGTGACTGCCATATAATGCAGAGAGGTCGCAGTGACCATCAGATCAGGGAGTGTCACAGTGACTGCCATATAATGCAGAGAGGTTCGCAAGGACCATCAGATCAGGGAGTGTCGCAGTGACTGCCATATAATGCAGAGAGGTTCGCAGTGACCATCAGATCAGGGAGTGTCGCAGTGACTGCCATATAATGCAGAGAGGTTTGCAAGGACCATCAGATCAGGGAGTGTGGCAGTGACTGCCATATAATGCAGAGAGGTTCGCAAGGACCATCAGATCAGGGAGTGTCGCAGTGACTGCCATATAATGCAGAGAGGTCGCAGTGACCATCAGATCAGGGAGTGTCGCAGTGACTGCCATATAATGCAGAGAGGTTCGCAAGGACCATCAGATCAGGGAGTGTCGCAGTGACTGCCATATAATGCAGAGAGGTTCGCAAGGACCATCAGATCAGGGAGTGTCGCAGTGACTGCCATATAATGCAGAGAGGTTCGCAAGGACCATCAGATCAGGGAGCGTCGCAGTGACTGCCATATAATGCAGAGAGGTCGCAGTGACCATCAGATCAGGGAGTGTCGCAGTGACTGCCATATAATGCAGAGAGGTTCGCAAGGACCATCAGATCAGGGAGTGTCGCAGTGACTGCCATATAATGCAGAGAGGTCGCAGTGACCATCAGATCAGGGAGTGTCGCAGTGACTGCCATATAATGCAGAGAGGTTCGCAAGGACCATCAGATCAGGGAGTGTCGCAGTGACTGCCATATAATGCAGAGAGGTTCGCAGTGACCATCAGATCAGGGAGTGTCGCAGTGACTGCCATATAATGCAGAGAGGTTTGCAAGGACCATCAGATCAGGGAGTGTGGCAGTGACTGCCATATAATGCAGAGAGGTTCGCAAGGACCATCAGATCAGGGAGTGTCGCAGTGACTGCCATATAATGCAGAGAGGTCGCAGTGACCATCAGATCAGGGAGTGTCGCAGTGACTGCCATATAATGCAGAGAGGTTCGCAAGGACCATCAGATCAGGGAGTGTCGCAGTGACTGCCATATAATGCAGAGAGGTTCGCAAGGACCATCAGATCAGGGAGTGTCGCAGTGACTGCCATATAATGCAGAGAGGTTCGCAAGGACCATCAGATCAGGGAGCGTCGCAGTGACTGCCATATAATGCAGAGAGGTCGCAGTGACCATCAGATCAGGGAGTGTCGCAGTGACTGCCATATAATGCAGAGAGGTTCGCAAGGACCATCAGATCAGGGAGTGTCGCAGTGACTGCCATATAATGCAGAGAGGTCGCAGTGACCATCAGATCAGGGAGTGTCGCAGTGACTGCCATATAATGCAGAGAGGTTGCAGTGACCATCAGATCAGGGAGTGTCGCAGTGACTGCCATATAATGCAGAGAGGTTCGCAAGGACCATCAGATCAGGGAGTGTCGCAGTGACTGCCATATAATGCAGAGAGGTTCGCAAGGACCATCAGATCAGGGAGTGTCGCAGTGACTGCCATATAATGCAGAGAGGTTCGCAAGGACCATCAGATCAGGGAGCGTCGCAGTGACTGCCATATAATGCAGGGACGTTCTCAGTGACCATCAGATCAGGGAGCGTCGCAGTGACTGCCATATAATGCAGAGAGGTTCGCAGGGACCATCAGATCAGGGAGTGTCGCAGTGACTGCCATATAATGCAGGGACGTTCTCAGTGACCACCTGATCAGGGAGCGTTGTAATGGCTGCCAGATAACGCAGTAATCACCAGATTATGCAGAAATCATCAGTGACCCACATATAATACAGGTATTCTGAGTATACAGTAGCCCTCACACACAATAATAATACCCCCCACACATTCACACACATTATTACATCACCCCCAGCACTGACAGTATTAAAACACCCCATCCCCCCAAAGATAAAAATAACTACAGCCCCCCATTGCATAAGTATTCCAACACTCCCCCCCCTTCCCTCTCAAATGTCATGTAAACATGTAGTCCTCCACTGGCACTTACCTGCCTGGAAGGCTACTCTATTTCTGGTCCCTGCGGAGCTCCAGGGTACAGGAAGAGATGACACAGACAGGATAGACTAAAGAAAGGGCGGAGACTCGGGGTGAGGGGGCGGGGTCTTCAGCAGGGACAGGAGATAGATTAATATAGTCAGTCAGGGTAAGAGAGGGGGCGGGGCCTCCCAGAGAGGGGGCGGAGCCTTAGCCGGGGAGAGGAAGGAGCCCGGGGAAGGGACAGAGGACACAGAAGTAGGTGCACAGCCCCTGCAGTGGAGCGGCCTCGGAAGGAGTGCTGCTCAGTGTGCAGCCACCAGCTACATAGGGTGACAGACAGCCCGGTAACAGACAGAGAATGCTGCCCAGCCGCTCTGATGCTGCTATAGTCGGAGCGACTGAGAGCACTTTCTGCCTGTCACCCGGCCGTCAGTCATACCTGTGCACTAGTGACACCGGCCCTCACTGAGGCAAAAGTCTACCGGCCCGGGGGGCATATGGCACCCTGCCCCCCGGCCCAGCCCGCCACTGGCTATCACCCAGTACACTGGGATAGAAGATATTAAAGATAGCACTCACCACAGGGGAATGATAGTCACGGTACTCATGGACGGTCTGAAAGACGATTTAAAGATTCGGGTTCAGACCTCACAACCTGGCTGGAGGGGACTTACAATAGATAACCTCATAGAGTCCGCCATAGAACATGATAAAAATATCACAAAGAAGAGAGAGACCCAGAGCGAAAAACTTATGGCTGTCAGTATCCAAGCTCTGGAAGGAATGACAATAACATCACAGCCAACCGACACACCTGCACCCACACACACACCTGCACCAGAACAATTACACGTCCTCACCAATCCTACACCACAGCAAACACATCCTTACCCCACATATCATACACAACCACAGGTCCCATACTCATATCCCCCACAATATCCTTACCCTCCCTATCCTTACCCATACCCACCACCTTTCCCTCTTGCTCAAATCCCACAACAATCTTTTCATCCACCCCGTTCAAAATTATGTTTTAACTGTCACCAAGTGGGACACATAAGTAAGTACTGTAAAGTGAAGAGCACCACACAGGAACACGAGTTTCCCATGGGTTCATAGGTAACCCCAGTATCTTCTCCCAGGCCTTATATGACTGTTTACAATCTTTTCAACCTGCCAATGTATCTGTTCTAATGTAAAATGTGGACGATTTATTGTTGTATTTTAGGTCATGTTTAAATGATATTAAACTGTTGTGCTTTGTCTCCCACTCACAGGACACAAGGTTGCTAAGGATAAACGGCAGCCATGCCAGGCTAAGGTCAACTACTCGGAATACTATCCAACCCAGTGGCACAGGCATTATTTAGAACAGTAGCTATTAATAACAAGATTTAATTGCAGGAACCTGTATGCAGATACTATATCCCTAGAATTATTAAAAATGATAGGGGGACTTATTTTACAGGTGACGTTTCCAAGAACATGTGTAAGATGATGGGTAACAACACTGAGATTATCCCAGACTGTCTTTTCCTTTATTTGCCCCCCCTTTGAGATACTGTCCAAACAGGCAGCCTCATGTGAAAATATGATAATGAGGTTACTGTGCAGGGTCTCACGAAGATGAATGAGAATAACCGAAATTGAGAGTGTTATTAACTAACATGTCTAATGCAAACTGTCATGATGTCACATCTGGAAGAATTTGTTATGATCCAAATTTTTTTTAGCTCAGGTCATTTGACTGATCGGTGGAAAGGTCTGACGATACAGCATCCTCAAAGGGTGGCCGGGGAAGATACGTGGGTCCATTCCACTCACTATAGGGAGGTTAACCAACCGGTGGAGATACAAGGCAGAGACAAGGCCGATAACGTGGACCTGTCGATTGCGAGCTTGTGCCGGAAGGATTAAAAAGGTGACGGTGAGATATCTGAGCTAAAGAAATGTGTAGATCAGTGCTTCCAGCAACGGAGTGGTCTGCTGTGGTCATCCTAGTTCTTTTTCTTTCCAGAGTTTTTGTCATGATGATCTGTTTGGGGATACTCAGTGTCTCTGATGGGGGACCGATAAAGGAGATGTGAGCTGATGGCGGAGCTGATGGAGTGGAGTCAGGAGGAGTGCAATGCCAATCAGGGGAGTTTCTGACCAATTTTAGTATTGTAATTGTTATGTTATTTGGGAAAAAGTTATGACCCTCACACATGTTGAAATGTTGGGAATACATAAAAACACACCGTCACCATATCTTCACACACAATATGAACACAGAGGCAAGAGAAATATGATACCTGGTGATATGCATAAAGCCGCTCAGTTAATCAGTGAGACAACTGGCTTCCAAGTTTTAGTCACCCTGGATCCCACCAGGATTGCTAGGGGTACATTAAATTTTAGATATATCCAGAAACTTGCTAAATTAATAGATAATATCACCGAGATGTACGATGACACATTCAGGTACACAGGGAGAGAATTGCAAGCGTACAAGAAAGAACTAGTGCAACACAGGCGAGTGTTGAATTATTTAACTGCTGTTACTGGAGGGTATTGCATAACGTTAGCCACCCAATTTGGAGTAAAATGTTGCACTTATGTCACCAATGATACCAGCGACCCTAAGGAGGTGATAGACCAGAAGATGGATGAGATTCTGCAGCTAAAGTGGGAATTTTATAAGAACCATAACGCATCAGTGGCTGAAGCAGGGGAAAAGATAGAAGGATGGGTGTCATGGCTGAACCCAGTGAAATGGTTCTCAGGTCTAGGGGAATGGGTCCAGGAAGTGATCGCCAGCATAGGCAAATTCTTGATCCTTATACTGATGGTCATCATAGTAATTGGCATATGCGTCCGGTGTGTTCCTATTGTGTTGAAGTGTGGAAAATGTAAAAACAGAGTGAAACGAAAGAATGAAACTATGATGGTGGTCAGAAATGATAATATGTATACCGAAGTAGATACAGAACTGCATTACAACCCTGAGCTAGGAAGTACCATCATTTAATATATTATATTTAGACATGCATAGAATGTATTATTGAAATGTTATTCATAGAACACCTCAGATGATGTAAAGTCTCAATTCCCCTTCAAGACTGCTGTTATAAGACTGGTGCATTCCCACACCTGTCACATGATCTTCCAAGATCCGCGGTGTGCGTATAATAGTAGTTTTTATGTCCCCACCCAGAGACACATTATTGATGGATTAAGAACCATCTTGTGCCATCCCATAATAACACTAAATAATATGTAAATGTAAGCATAAATTAAATTTAAATAGCAGATTGTGATAGCATGTTGTTTGCTATCAAAGGATGGACTGTCAAAACTGGATTATTAGCTGAGACAAGATCAGTTTAAAATTGAAGCGTGCGTGACGCCATCTTGCAAATGGCAGCTAGACTCCATTTTAGAAACAAGAATCTGCAATACGCCATTTTATGACCAACGTCATTTCAAGTTATAACTCAGGAACTAAGAACAGATGGCAATGTTAATCTACCAAGGGCAACTGGAAAAACAAGCTTTCTGAGTAAAAGTAAATAGAAATAGACAATGGGTATTTTTACATACAAATTGGGAATCCCTGGATGCAGATAAAGTATAGTTGTAGCAATTGTAATATAATCCAGGCATTGATATACACAATTGGATTTGTCCGAATCCTAGACAGGATGGCCCCAAATTTCACAGCTTGAGGTGATAATACATTTGCATTCCACACAAGAGTCTAGGAGAACAAAATAGGTTTTTCCCTTTGAACACAGGAAAGGTGGGAGGGCCTGTTGACAGGACATGTAGAACTATCTGGCCCAGCATGCTAAAATGTTAGAGACAAATGCACTCATCTTCATACACACATTAAATATGTCTTTATACCAAACCCTGAATACCCACACATTTCATATTCACTCATAAGGTTCCATAAGCATCAAAATGTATGATCTAAGTTGGTTAAGTTAGTTTCAACGCTGAGAAATAAAGGTTTTTGATAACTAAGGTATTATACATGATAAGCAAGTTGTGTTTGGTATTGTTCTGATGCATACGTTTTTTACAGCATTCCGGTATTATCGGTGGAGAGATCGCATCATGCAAACTCAAGTTATGGATCGCAGAACCTACAAGCAACAAAATGTTTAAACTGTTGGAATGTACAGAAGGTGTTACTAGAAAGATTCCCCTGCTGTTAGAGGCAGGGAGAGTCAATTTGAACCAGCCTGTTAAATGTACTGTAACATATGCTTCTCCTCTGGGAACCAATGATATCAGCAAGAAACTTTCCCTTTGTCCTGTATTAGTCTGAGGGGGATAAAATGTGTGCTTGTATACTGGTTTTTTAGTCCATGCTGAAGGTTGTATGAACTGAGGGTCTCTAGTCTGAGGTCTATCTCTGGGTCCGGAGGCGCAGCGTATGTATACTGTACTTGGGTCTGTAATATTTCCTTTTACGCCTAAATTGTGTATGTATAAATTGCGTGTAACTGACTGTACTTTTACCTGAATAATACTTGTGCGTTGGAACCACAGATTCCACTCCTGTCTTTATTTGCGGTCAGACTGCGTACGCAAATTAGCGTTATTCTTAGAGGTTTATAGGAAGGATATTTAGAAGGTATAGGCAGGGGTATATAAAGGTTCTGATCCAGTTTCGTTACCCCCTTTCCCTGCCATCTAAACCTAAGTCCCCCAGGGGGTGCCTAACCCTAACCCTCCCTCCCCCTAGCCTAAACCTAACCTCCGGGGGGGTGCCTAACCCTAAGTCCCCCCCAGAACCCTAAACCTAACCCTCCCCCCCGCGAGGCTGTCCTTCGATCGGGATGCCGGGCGCCAGTCTCCCGGCATAGGTTAATTAACCCTCGCCGGGATTCTGTAGTGGAGATGCCGGCGGTCGGCATAATGACCACCGGCATCATAAACGCATCCCGAGCATATTGGTGTGTACCAGGCTTTTCTTCTCAAACTGGAAAGGAAGCAATGTCCTGACTTGTTTGAGGAAAAATGTCAGGAAGACAATACCAACCGCGCCATCCCATATCCCTCTGACAGATGGTCCTTTTCAGGTAATACAAATTGACTTCATCCAATTACCATTTTCAAGTATGTATTAGTTGTATTAGTTTGTACTGATGTATTTTCTAATTGGGTAGAGGCATATCCAGCTGCCACTAATACTGCTGTTTTTACTGCTAAGAAAATTGTTCAGGAGTTTGTATGCAGATACGGTATCCCTAGAATCATAGAAAGAGATAGGGGTACTTATTTCACTGGTGATGTTTTCCAGAACATGTGTAAGCTTATGGGAATCAATAGTAGACTTTACACCCCCTACCGACCGCAAGTCAGTGCCAAGGTGGAGAGACTGAACAGTACTATTAAGAATAAACTGAGTAAGATCATGGCTGAAACTGGATTAGGATGGCCAGAAGCCTTACCGCTCGTCCTCCATAGCATCAGAACCACTCCCAGATCTCCTCTTAATCTGTCCCCCTTTGAGATACTGTTTGGGAGGCAACCTCATTTGATTATAAATCCACAGGATGATTTGAAGAGTAATAATGAGGTTACTGTGAAATATCTTGTAAAAATGAGTAGACAGTTGAAACAACAGCAACAGACACTGAAAATGTTGTTACCTGATATGTGTTTTGAGCAGATGAGGACAATAGGCATAGGTAGTTTAGTTAAAACTTTATGTGATATTGTGCAAGATCGTAATATACCTTATGTCCTCCCAGATAAGGTATACTATGTTTGTGGAAGAAGGGCTTATTCTTGGTTATCTCCGAGTTCCAAGGGTTTATGTTTTATAGGTAAATTGGTCCCAGAGGTAATGACCCTTACACATGATGAAATCCATAAAACTGCACCACCTCCATACATACACACGCAGTATGAACAACGTGACAAAACAAATATGATCCCTTGTGAAGAACATATAGCCACACAGTTGATTAGTGAAACAACTGGCTTCCAAATTTTGGTAGCATTAGATCCCACCAGGATCACTCGAGGAACTTTACATTTTAGATATATCCAAGACCTGGCTAAATTAATAGACAACATCACCGAGATGTATGATGGCACTTTCAGGTATACGGGTAAGGAGCTACAGGCTTATAAAAGGAATTGGTACAACATAGGCTAGTGTTAAACTACCTGACAACTATTACTGGTGGATATTGTGTGACTTTGGCTACCCAATTTGGTGTCAAGTGTTGCACGTACATCACCAATATAGTGTTCACTCCAGCTCCGGCGGCAGGCAGGGCGCCGGAGCTAGAGAGGGAACCTGTGTGCGTGCGCCGAAGGCCCATGCGCACGCCCGAAAAGGGAGCGTGGTCATTGAAAAGGGGGCGTGTCTATAAGATGCGTCCCTTTTTCGTCACTCTTGGGGGCGTGCCCGGCACTTACGGACACGCCGGACAGCCCCCAAGCGCTGCAGACAGGGAGTATAGATGCCAGGCGCATGCGCCTGGCGTCTATTCTCCGGTGGTGACCGGGTCACCGCACATTTCTCCACCCGCAGGACACTGCGACCCGTGGGTGAAGACGGCACCCGCAGGCTGTGAGGGCAGGGCGCTTTTTGCCCTCCTTCTGGAGGGCAGGGTCTACCAGGCAGACGTAATCCCCCACATTTCACTCCCTCACTGCTCCCCTCATTTACCTCTCTCTCAGCGATCCCCTCACATTCCTCTGTGTCAGTGACACCCCCATACATTCCCCCTCCTCTCTTTCTTAGCACTCCTCCCACATTCCCTTCTGACTGTCAGTGCCACCCTCCACTCACACATGTCAGTAACACCCCCTTCTGTCTGTCAGTGCCACACTCACACATGTCAGTAACACCCCCCTTCTGTCTGTCAGTGCCACCCCCCCACACTCACACATGTCAGTAACACACCCCGCTACTTCCGTATCTTTGCGGACCCCTGGTTATGCTACTTACGTATCTTCAATATTCAGTGAAGATATGTAAGTAGCATAAACTTGAGGAAATACCATTCAGCCCCTTGCTGGCTTGCTTCGCTCGCCACGCTGCGGGCATGGTGGCTCGCTTCAATCACCACATGGATTTTTTCCCCCTCCATGCCCACTTGGATGGTAGGGAATAATGTTGGATGGTAGGGAATGAAGTTGGACATTAGCGTAAAGATGAGCCAGTGTCCAACGTCATTCCCTACCATCCAAGTGGGCATGGAGGGGGAATAAAACCATGTGGCGAGCGCAGCGAGCCTGCAAGAGGCCGAATAGCATTTCCTGGTTACGCTACTTACGTACCGTAATCAGGGGGCTGCAAAGATACGGAAGTACCCACCCCCTTTCTGTCAGTGCCACCCCCCACACTCACACATCAGTAACACCACCCTTCTGTCAGTGCCACCCCCCACACTCACACATGTCAGTAACACCACCCCTTCTGTCTGTCAGTGCCCCCCCCCACACTCACACATCATTAACACCCACCCTTCTGTTAGTGCCACCCCCCACACATATGCCAGTAACACCCCTCCCCCTTCTGTCTGTCAATGGTGCCCCCTGCCCCACTCCCCTTTTACCTCTGTAAAAGTGAGCTGCTTTGGGGCCCTCACTGCTGCCTGTTGCTGCCTGGGGAGGAGTCTGCACTGCTGTAGACAGGAGTGTGCTGCAGCTGCTCAGCATGTGTGGGCTGACCCGGCCTACTGCTCTGTGCTCTCTTCTCTTTGTCAGGTGGCTGGTCCAGGGGAGGGGCCAGCTGCCAGCCAATAGTCACCAGGAAGCAAGGCAGCTAGTATACAGTCACTGTCACGGCTGTCCAGTGCCCAGCGCTGCAGTGCGGATCGATTCCGCAGTGATATTAATCCACTATGTGCTGGATACCGACTGGCCCATTATTCTCAAGGGGCACCTGCTATATTACTGGTAGGTCCGTCCCTGAGCGGGCGGGCCCCCTCCCTGCCCGGGAATCCAGACACGGCAGTCCCCCCCTGATGGCGGCCCTGGGTGGAGGTGTAAATGATGTGGGACAGGTATGTGGAGGTGTAAATGACGCGGGACAAATACGTGGAGGTGTAAATGATGTGGGACAGGTACATGGAGCTGTAAATGATGTAGGTCATTTATGTGGACGTGTAAATGATGTGGGACATGTATGCGGAGGTGATGTATTGACAGGAGAGGAGTTTTAGAACTTGCAGATGAGAGGTAAAAGTGTATATTTTTTACATTTTACAAACTTGTATAAAAACACTGAAAACTACTGTAATTACATTTTTCTGTACCTCAAAATGCTTGTATGACGCTTGCTCGGTATAATTTTTCCACCATTAATAAAAAGTGCACAAATCAGCCATTTTCCATCTTTTAAAACCTCCAGTACTTTCCTTATGTCTACTAATAGCCTTCTGTATGGTCCTGCTATCTCAGGGCCTGATTCACTACGGAACGCAACTGCCCAATGCAATAGCAATTACACATGCAGTTCAACTGCGATAGTATGCTAATCCATTGCTATACTACATAAGGACACCCACCTTACCTTACACACATACGTAATGTTAAGCAAGACTGCGAAAACATCGGTACAATAGAGTGCCATCGCAGCCTCACACATGCTTGCACATGGTCAGATCTTACTCAGGAATTGCTAACTTCCACACACGCTATCAGGGCATCGTAGCGGATAATTTATGCCCACCCCTGCAACGGCGTTGAAATGCCCTGGCATGCCGATGTTCGGCCAACCACCCCCCAGTCACCACTCACAAATGGCACTTCCTGTCCATCACTCTGTGATGGGTCTGCGTAGTCACTGCGATCTCAGTGGCTGGTTCGCGCACTGCGATGCATACGCATGCGCTGTACGCAATAATCAGCCGATTACGTGCGTATTAGCAACTGCATTCCTTGCTGAATCAGGCCCTCAGTTGTCACTTTTTGGGGGTCCAGGATGGTTTCCCCACTTTTTCATGAACTTCACCCAGGTCGCATTTTGTAGAAAAGTTGCAGACTCTCGCCGGGACTACTTTGAATTGAATAGGCATTTTTAATTGGATCTTGCATTCCTCAGGTGCACACATTTGTACAATGTATGTGAGTTTCATGAGACAAACACACTTTTGCATACTTTCACCTATTTGGATTGACCCCAAAAACTTTTACTGTTGTTGTATTTGTATTATCTTATTCTTGTAGGTTAGCTGTATGCAACTGTCTAAAATAAATCTGTGTCTGTTGGTACTGGCTAATGAGATCTGATTAGTTATATTGTAGAGTGACTCATAGCAGTTTTAAAAAATGGAATTCGTTTGACCTGGGTCATAGTGCAGGTCATATTTTTATCATGGACTATAAGAATAGTCTGTGAAGCATTGTGCTCTTTCAGCATGTTAGATAACAGGTTTATTTGCTTTAACATTTAGCCAGTAAGTATAATTTAGCCAATAATTATCAATTGCCACTTTTTCTGTGTTCTCGGCTAAAATAACATTCAATACTCCTTCAGTTTTAATCAGTCTATAAGTGTCATATGAAAATCTATTTCTATGATATATAACTTATTTATCTGCAATGTTAAGGTGTTGAGATTCTTAAGCTGTTATATTTTGTAGATGAGTAACTAATGATATTGCCCCTTGTTGCCTTGTGTGTTTCCAATGTTATACCCGTGGCCACTATTTAAGTGAAATTGTTATGAAAGCATTCCATTAGGGTAGCTGATATAGGCCCTCATTCAGAGCCGCTCGTTAGCGGCAGTACGCTCGTTCCGAGCGATGTTTGCACGCTTTTTAGTACGCATGCGCGAACCAGTCAGTGCGGTCGAAAATCCTTTGTACGCTATATAGCGAGTGCCTGCTATTTTGAGTGACAGAATGAGGCGTATGTGGGTGGTAACAGGGGAAGGTGCTTGAAAATGGGGAGTGGAGATCCGAACGCAGGCGTGCTTAAAGGTCAAAACGGGCGTTTTATGGGTGTGTATATTTAAAACAGCAGCGTCATTGACCACGTCACTGGGTTATTTTATAGCCAGAACTGCACGCAAATTTGTGGTAGCAAACACCAACCACAAGAATAGCGAGCAGTTCATACGCTGGTCGATGTACTCGATTAATCTAATAAATAGCGGACATGACGTAGGATGCGTGCGGCCAGGGAGCGTTTTTAACAAATAAACGAGCGTATGTTTTGCTCGTTCGTTCAGACTTAGAGGTGTGAACACACTGCAATGTGCGTACGGATCATTTAAATAGCCACCCCTTGTTTTTAAACGAACGACCGCAAATAGCGTGCGGCTCTGAATGAGGGCCATAGTTGCAGTGATTTGGGGTATTTTCAAAGTTTCTTCTATTATCCAGGAAGTCTCTTTTGAACAGTTCAGTCCCTATTGCCCTTTTAATACAAGATATTCTGCTAGCTGTAGTTACATCAGATTTGCATTCTAAAATATATGAATAGAACAGGATCCTCCATTCTGGATTCACGTAACAATCTCCTACTGGTACACATCATATCTTTAAGTAGACTCAGCTGAACTGAAGGCAACTAGCCTGATAGCTGGACCAGAGGCGGATCTAGGATCAGCTCCTGTAGCTGGCACAGATAACAATGGTCAATAAAACCCAATGTGACTCAGACAGTTGAGTAATTAGAGAACATGTCTTAGGGGACTATCTGGCTGTAGGGTTACTAAACCCTGTGGATACCCTGTAGGGAGCACCTGGCTCTGGGGAGGGCATATGCAGTGCACCTGGCTCAGTTAGAGCATATTGGAATCTGTGCATTACATTTCATAATTATTACTTCTTTATGGAGGAGGGAGGGCAGCAGTGCTGTAGCCACAGTGGGTATTGTTTTCTTTGTGGTATGTTTAGGGTAGTTTAGGGTACAGTAATTGTTGTGCTGAAAGGTGAACCATCTGCCCATCTTCAGCTGTCTAGCAGAAGCTGCAAGTTGTTCTCAAGAAGTTGGGTGTACTTGGTAACATTTATTATCCCTTCAGTACTGACCAATTACTCAGTCTTTGTTAAAGAGAAACACTCTTACAACATTATGTTGCCAGTACCATGCTTCACTGTAGTATGGTGTGTTTTGGGTGGGGTGCTGTGTTTGTTTTTTTGTCAAACATAGTGCTTGTAGTTTAGTCCAGAAAGTTCTATGTTGGTCTTGTCTGACCATACAACCTTTTTCCATATGAAATCCAACTTGTCCAAGTGTTTTTTTTGCAAAGCACAAACAAGATTGAATAATAAATCAAGTTTCCACGGCTACTCAGAAATATATTCCGACTGCGCACAGGGCACACAGTGAGATTGGTGTGAGTGGTGGGTGAAGGCGCTGCTGTCACCAGTCTGTATAGTACTGCTGGTCACATGGGCCACTATCACGACATGGCCCCTATTTAAAGCAATACAACTAGAACACATCAAATAAAAAAAAAATGTTGGCAGAAGCGATTTCTTCGTGGGTAAAAGCATGGGCAACAGGTAGTAAGTAATAATTGTAATAAATATACTTTTTGTAGTCATCGGATTGTGTATAGAATCTAATTCTATTGTAAAATTTGCAGATGACACCACGATAGTGGGTTTGATTAGTGATGGGGATGAGGCCAGTTATAGGGAAGAGGTGGATCAACTTGTAAAGTGGGGTGAGGACAACAAGCTGCTATTGAAAAGTTAGAAAACCAAGGATGTGGTGATAGATTTTAGGAGGACTAGGAAAATTGCCCCTCGACCCTTATTTTTGAATGGTTCAGAGGTAGAGGATTACTGCATTTAAGTTTTTGGGAATTATTTTTTTGATGACCTCTCATGGTGTTCACATATCTCAATGGTAGTTCGGAAGGCTCAACAATGCCTTTTTTTCCTAAGAAAGCTTAGAGCAAGTGTTTTATCAAGGCCATTACTTGTAAATTATTACTTTAGTGTAATTGAGAGTCTTTTAACGTACTCCATCACTGTTTGGTATGGGAACTCTAAATGTTTGGACAGTGGATCATTAGTTAGGGTGGTTAAAGCAGCTGAAAGAACCATTGGCCAACCCTTGCCGAGATTACAAGAATTTTTTGCTAAAAGTTGTGTATTAAAAGCGAAAAAAGATTGTTGCTAATTCTATCCATCCGTGTCATTCCCTGTTCTCCCCATTATCCTCTGGTAAGTGTCCTAGGTGTATTGGGTGCAGAACTAGCAGGTTGCAGTACAGGTTTTTTTACTGCGATTGTTAGTTTACATTTTTTAATTTATAATTGTATTTTTTTGCGTAATTTTTCTAAACTGTGAGTTTTCTTGCACTGCAATTCCACTGATACATATGTAATGTGGATGTGGCAATAAATTTGATTGATTAATTTGTATACTATTAGCAATGGACATATGTGAATGTAGACCACTTGATCACATTAAATTCTATTCCAGTGTGGATGAATATTTCTTGGTTTCGTCACTATGCAATACAAGCCATTCTTTGGTGATCACTATAAAATGCAGAACGCACATTAATAAGATAATGGGTAAATGTGGAGCCTATATTTGTTTTGCTTCCTTTTGGATAAATACAGTTACAATATATAGAACTATACTTTGGTGACCACAGTACAAACCAGAGTCCATATTGCAAAAACTTCAAATCCAGACTTCGTCAACATAACCAACATAATACCATCCACCATGATGGGTGTCAAGCTTCAGTGCTTTTTGACGCCAAGGGCTATGTGTAGCATTTTACTTTAATACAAGGTTATTTCTTTTGTATACAGTTTCTTTCTTTGCACATTTTATATGTTGCAAATACTTTCATTATTTAGCCAGAAAGTGATGCAGAAAAGTGGTGGGTAGATGCTGCTTTTGAATATCTGTTATTTACAATTTGTAAATGACTGTTAATCCAATTGTAACGTTACTTCTCCTTCAATAAATTCTGCTTATAAAATATAAATAAATTGCAAACCATCGAAAGCCAGTGTAATGAATATGCCTGGGAAGTCACTCACTAGTGATGTTTCTTCAGTGCCTACACCAAAGTATTCTTACTGGCTCTGTACAGTTAGAAGATGTCAGGTCTTCCTTCACGGAACTGCTGTATCTCAGGAAGCCCCTGCCAGAAACATTAAACACAGCCTTAAAACGGACAAGCAGTTTCAACATAATTGCTAATAGGGAATTAAAAAAGCTAAAATGTGGCAGCTTTAGGTAAATAGGATTGCTAAATGAAAGGGTGCATAAACATAGCAAAATAACACACTGAAGGATTAAATTGAGTCTGTCAGTAATTGACAATATCTCTCAAGTGGTATCAGATAGTTAGCAACCCACACACTGACGTCCAAAGTTAATTACTTTCTTAGCTAACAGGTGACACAGGTAACAGGTGACATCGCAGCCATTGTTTCTGGCGTGCACTAACAGGAAACCAATATTAAGGGCTGAATGTGGTACAGTATCTCAGTCTCTATTCTAGTGACAAATAAATAATGAATATCTTTATACAGTCTTATTCTGAGTCCTTAATCCATTTCTACGGGCTAATGCAGAGCTGGATTAAGTGTTTGGAGGGCCAGATCACTTAAAGCAGGGGGAGCCTTTTATGGACTAAAATTAAGACCGTAATGTCATAAATCTTGAGAGAGCTACTAGTAGGTGTTCTGTATTAAGTATTCCTTTTTCATCACAAAAGGAATATTTGTTTAACACATCTCCACATGATACACACGTCACAACAATATTACTCACCTGATACACACAGATCACTATACACAAGTCAACACCAATATAACACACTGATCACCATAGGCATATTTATAATGCTGCTCAGAGGAGGGGGCCCAATGGTGTCACTGGGGTCAGCGCAGCCAGTGCAGGTTCCCGGAAAGGGGGTGTGGCCTTGTGACACCCCCTCCCCCGATTTTGTCATTCTGGAGATTTCTCCAGAGACTCTCCCCGCACTGCCGGCTCCTCCTCAGTGACTGTGAGCCGGGCGCTGCACGGCAAGATCACAGTGCTCCTGGTCATTTCGTGTCTTCCCCACAGAGGGAGACAGCCGTTGCTGTCCACACCCCACACATCCCCCTAGTGATGCGACTGAGGGGGCCTGCAGCGCATGGGCTCCTTCGGGCCTGCTGATGACTATACACAGGCCACACTAATATCACGCATTGATCACTATACACAGAGTACACCAATATAAAATATTTGAGGAACACAACACCTAGTTAGTATATTTTGCAGGTGAATATATTTATAACATTAATTAGTTACTAAACACACTCTTTTTTTGAGGCTATACAACCAAAATGTATTTTTATTTTTACTTTATTGATCTACACACTCACATATAGTATATGATTCAGCACATGCACAGTAGCGCTGCAGCATCCCCATTGAGAAGTGAAGCAACTGCATTTATGTAGCGATCACTTCACTCCTTACACATCGCAGGGACGGGCTCCGTTCAGATCCTCTGTCCCTGCATGTGTATTTTAATGCAAAATGTGGAGAAACCATCCTGGACCCCACCTTCATAGCAGAATCATACTGTATAGAAGGCTGTTAGTGGGCATAAAGAAAGTACTGGAGGTTTTTAAATGGTGTCAAATGGCTGATTTGTGCATTTTTTATAAACTTTGAAAACTTTAATTTGGTGGTAATTTGAGGCCATTTTTTTTAAACACCTAAAAATGACATGTGATTAATTATTGGGCCAATTCAGCTACAGTAAGTGAAACTTCTAAATGCCTAATTAGGGGTTGTCCAAGGGGTTCTGTACTGTGTCCCGACATTTTTACTTTAAAATAAAGATGTGCCCTACCATCTCACACAAAAAAATTTGATTTTCCTCTGAAAAAAAATTGTGAGTTTGTAATTGGATTGAAACTGCACTTTAATGCAGTTTCACGCAGTGCGAGTTTGCCGTGAAAACAACTTGCACGTATCCAACTCGCACCTAATTGGATTGACCCCTAAGAATAGAACAATGTAATGTGAACGAAGGGGTGAGGCGTAACGTGGAAGGAGAAGAACAGATGATCTTTGATCTGCAGTGCAGTGTTGGTGAGTGGCCCTGGGGGAGGAGCCATCCACTAGCTAGTAGTTTAATGTAGTTCATCTGCTATCCACCTAGGTGCCCTGATGGCCCTTGAAGTCTTACTTTGCTCTAGTTGGTGCCAGTGTCCCCAATCCAGTCCTGATAGTGTTTGGCAAGTAATGGGGGGCCCTGTGAGAGGGGAGCCCGGGGCACGTGCTCCCTGGCCCACCCCTTAACTAGGCTCTAATATAATTAATTATGTACAAATCCCACTTGTGGAAACTTCCTGAGTAGCTATCTTAAACTGTGATCTCCTAACTTCAAAATTTCCTTGCAAAATTAGAAATGTCCAAAACTGCTACTGTCCCACCAGAATGGGGGCTGTAAACAGACAGTGATGCTCTCTCGTACCTGTACTGGCAACTGTGATTACCTGCTGCTGGTGTCTTTAGCCCAGATACTGCTTGGCTAAATCATGGTATGTTTGAAACTGAGAAACAAGTGAAAACTGTATTCCTCCTTGTCACTACATTAAATCAATAACTCCAACATGCCTAGTCCCTCCCCCAACCAGTTCCCACATTAAATCAATAACATTGACATTTATAAAATAGGCTTCTCTAACGTCAACTATCCCAAAATTAAATTGATGGCATTCCCATTTCATGCATATTTCAATCCAACACTCCCCAAGATTAAATCACAATAAATAATCCTACTCTCCCCCTACTCAGCCCTAGCACTAAATGAACAATCTTATCAGTTCACCATTAAACAGCACCAACCACTTAATGAATAGTCCACTGATACATAAATACCCCAAATGTCATTACATTAATGGTGTCCATCCTTACCCCACCATTAAGTTAATAATCATGTCCACGCCCATCATTATTACACCAGGATCCTAACCATGCTTATTATTTTCCCTCCGGACTCCTGAACTATATGCTGCAGGACAGTGGGCCTGATTCACTATGGATCGCTATTCTGCTTGTACACACACAACGCAGTTGCTAAAATCAGCGGTGACGTGTAACTGTTTGCATTTGCATTGCGATCACAGCCTGACATAAGGACACCCACTTCCCCTTACTCACATCTGTATACTAGGGAATCATAGAGAAACAATCAGTAACATCGAGCAACATTGCACCCATATGCACAGTTAATGCAGGTCAGACCTTACTCAGGAATTGCTTACTTCAGCGCATGCGTCCTTAGGCGGCATCTGGTATCACAATGGCTAAGTTGTGCATGCCCATACAAAGGCGTTGAAACGCACTGGCACGCCTACGTTAACTCGACCACCCCGCCACCACCACCCACAAATGGCACTTCCTGTCAATTACTCTGCAATGGGTCTGTGTAGTCTCTGCGATCGCAGTTCCGATCGCAGCGTCTGGCTCGTGCACGCGCACTGCGATGCATATGCATGCGGGGTGTAAATTAATCAACCAATTACGTGCATATAAGCAACTGCATTCCTTGCTGAATCAGGCTCAGTGTTTCTTAAACTCGGTCCTTATGGAACCCTAACAATGTATGTTTTCCATATCAGGCTGGAGCACCGGTGTGTTAATTGACTAACACAGTGGGGGAGATGTAAGAAGCTCAGAAGCTGTATCAGTGCACGTTATGTGCACTGATAGCGCCTCTACCCAATGTATGATCGGGGGTTTGGCCAGGGCCGGATTAACAATGGGCCGGATGGAGCTGCAGCTCCAGGCCTCCCATCAGAATAGGCCCACAGCAACTGCTGTGTTGTTTCTACTGCTGTACACAGGAAAAAAAACTTTCCTGCTGCAGCAGCCTGTCACTGTCAGTGGACGTTTTAGGCCACGCCCCCCGGCCGCAACTCGCGACCCCTTTCCCCGCTCCCAACCGCGGACCCGACAAATCAAAAAACTGCTGGGGACATAAATTCAATAAACATGGCGGCAGTGACCCGGCGCCTCCTCTGTGTCACCACGTGATGTCAGGACGTGTGACATCACCAAGGTGCCACCCAGCCATCAGCGCGCCGCCCTGAAGGAAGGAGCAGCAGCACAGGAGTCCTAGGAAGCCCCATGAAGTAGCCCTGAGCGCGGTATGGTGACTGAGCCTCTTGAGGTGAGGTGTCAGTCCTGCTTATTGCCAGCCTGGCTGCTGCTGCTGAAACATTATATTATATATATATATATATATATATATATATAAAAATGCTTTCTCTATATACTTGCACTGCAGGCTGAGGTGTGTGTGTATATATTAAAAATATAGAGAAAACATTTTCTAATATATATATATATATATATATATATATATATATATTTGTGTTTAAATATTCAAGTGTGTGTGTATATAATATATAGCATAATCCTGTTTATATTTAAAATATACAGAGCATGTATGATTTTTCATATATCTGTGTGTGTATATAATATATATATATATATATATTACAGACACACTGTATATAAAAATGGTCTGTAGCTTATTTGAACCAATGCTTCAATGTTTATAAAACATTTTCCTCAGGTTGAACACAAACCCAATAAGCTAAATACCCACACCAAGACTGTCCATGGTACCGCTTCGCAGCAAGATCCCAATCACAAACTTTGTTTACAGCTCACTTGTGATGCTCCGTGACAACGAATCGTGTGAGATCTGTGATGTCACCACGCAGTGTGGAATCCTGCGGTGAAGCGGCACCATGGACGGTCCGGTTGCTTGGTAAGGTATTAGGTCGTAAATATATATATATATATATATATATATATATATATATATATATATATATAATATATATTATTATTTCACGGGTGGTATGTTTTCTAATTCTCTTTCCAGAATAGGGTTTATAGATGTAAGTTGTAAATTATACTGAAATGAATATCTCTTGAAATTATTGATTGTATGTTTTACTCTTTATATGTGCAATATGTGTTTTTTATTATTCTGTTCACAATCAGAATAATGTGCATTTATATATATTAATAATGCTATTGATACCCATTGTAAACGTACTTGGGATAAGATATAGGTCACTTATTAGTGGCCATTACCAGCCACCCATTAATGCCAGATAACCAGGAATTGTTTCCAATGGGTACTATAGAAAAGCAATACATACAAACCCATCTGGTGCATTACCACTAATACAATTCCGTACTTAATTAGCTTAATAAAATTTGTTCACATAGCAAATAAATGTATGTATTTATATGATATTAGAGGGGCCCCAAGACCGAAGCGTCCTCGTATAAATCACCAATAGCATTATTAATATATATAAATGCACATTATTCTGATTGTGAACAGAATAATAAAAAACACATATTGCACATATAAAGAGTAAAACATACAATCAATAATTTCAAGAGATATTAATTTCAGTATAATTGTGTGTAATACACATGGATATAATATGGGCCTGATTCAGAGTCGCACGCAATGCCGATGTTCACATAGTTGAGTGATTTTCTGCTATAAGGCGTGCAGGAAAATTCCTATAATCTTGTAGGGTGCATGTGATACATCGTGTGTACGCACATAGGCGCTGTGTGATTGAGACGCTCGCTATCAGAAATCTCATGGAAAAGTTCTGAGCAT